>OY982916.1:5000000-6250000 GCA_963891755.1 Pyrrhia umbra | reverse complement strand
TTACTTACATTTCAGGTTGGATAAAATAACTAAACAATGAACCATGTATTCATGAAATATGTTACCTACATTTTAGGATGCTGAATGCATAAACTAAAAATACGTTTTCAAGGTAGCCCTGTATAAGTCAATGCAATAGTAATAATTATGAAATAAGTTATATTGAGTAGCAAGATTATTTTCATTATAAATTTTATTTAGAATGTAAGTAGTGTAGTGTTTTGGTCATAGTACCTACCTAATATGAGCTGACATAATATAAATAATTCAAATTTTCAATCCAAAATTTGTCCCATAGATTGTCGGATATTTAATTCAGCGAGGTAACTTGGCGTGTCTGACTCGTCATATCACAAACTAATCTTTGTGATAACAATTACTTTATCTTAGATACTTTTTGCAACCAGTTCCTTCGCGTCAACTTTAAATTAAAAAAATATCTTCCCTTACATTTGCTTTGTCTACACGAATTTAAAAAAGAACTTGTGTTAATAATACTCACAAATGTTTGCTGTCTGATGCTTTAAGGAGTTAAGGTGTATTTTTGGCGATTTCATTTACTACTTCTTTACGTGCAGTCCCCTCATCTGGGAGCAGAGAAAACAGTGAATATAAATCAACTCCTTACAACATTTAACATTCCAAACAATAAACATTGCATCCAGAAACTTTTTCAAAGTTTCTAATAATCAAAGAAGTTTAAAGTGTTTAAGAAATTTTAAAACAAAAAAAAATTCATTAGTTTAACATAATCTGTAGCAACGAAAATCAATAAAAAAAAATCATCATTAAAACTCAAAGATTTGTACATTACTTTGTATAAACTATGGCACAAGTATGATTGTTACAGATAGTTGTTAAACCCTGATTTCCAAACTAAGCAGATCTGTATGTTGGAAGTCAGTATTCGACCGTATTTTTAACTTAAGGATAAATTTGTTATACTTAAGACTACTTAAGGCAAATAAGTACCAAAAGCCGATGGGCTGGAAGACAATAGCGCGCATCATCGTTCCTTGAGCGCCCTGCTAGCTTGGAGATTGGACTTGCCTAATTTTCTTTAAGACGAGCTAATTCAAAAACATTTGTGACATTTAATTTCTTAACATGTTTTCGAGTGGTAATCACTCGAAAACCTAAGCGCTAAGCGCAAATACCGCTTTTCCTCCTACCACCGTAAAGTCGTAAGTAAGCATTCGTAGACTGTATTTCTAATAAAACTATACTTCTAAACCCGTACTCCCCCTACCGCCGCAAATTCGTAAGTAAGTATTCGTTGACTGTATTAACGTGAATTTAAAAAAACATTAAATTCACGTTAACAATGTTGAACAAAATTGGAACCCACATTAATTAACATACAAACATAGCCTCAATCTGTGCTGTGCTCTTTTTTAATTTCAACTCAAAAGCTCCTACATAATGGTGCATAATAACAATAGCACAAAGCTTTACTTTATTAGAGGAATAACTTTTCACAAAACAATGTCAATGGAACCTTTTAATTGCTTTTATACTATTTCATTTACGTTTCATTGTTTCCTTATCTGCTATGAAAGCAGCTTTTGTTTAAAGATTTGCTTCCTTTATTCATCTTATTACATTTTAAATAATATATTTTTAAATATAAAGTACATTATACAAAATAATATAAAAAAGTATTTAAAAATATAAAAATAATGAGCCACTAATAATGGGATCAGGGTCCAAGCTACCGGCGGTTAGGCAATATCCGCACAGACAGACGGCTTGCTTAGCGCCTAGAGCTCAGCGAGTCATTTAGCGAGTAGTAAGCTACTCGCTCTATTCTGGTCTGAATTGCATTCTGGCTACTTGCTAGGATACACAGTGGCCGCAGTGAGAGGTGGTTGCCGTAGTGGGTCGCTAGGTGTATTGATCATTTGCTTGTCGGTACGTAGACGAGATGTCACATGATTGATGTTTTTGTTCAAAAATGCCACCGTGTATCCTAGCAAGTAGCCACAATGCAAGCCGCTAGAACCACAGACGGCTCTAGGCGCTAAACAAGCCGTCCGTTTGTGCGAACGTAGTATCTGCAGTATCTAGGAGAACTGCCCTCTAAATCAGAGCCATGATCCAGCCGCCCAACAAGAGCCTTCTTAGATGTTGGTCGAGGCTATTGGCCATCAGGCCATTAGCATACATATTTTACACTTTTTTATTTTTTGGTCATATATATGATATGGATGTGTACAAAGTAAAGGTCTAACGTTATTCAGTTCATGATTAAGATTTTAGTTTGGAACATAACTCGCAGCGGAGAGGTCAGTCAATTACAATAATTAGTTGCACTTGAATAAAAAATTAAACGGTGCTAGAGTTACCTTTGAGTGATCATAACGTAGATATTCCATGGCAAAATACATAAAATAAATAAAAATATTTGTTGTTTCTCCTAAATTAAAATAAAAAAGTTGTTATTTATGACCGATCCGCTTTCTTTGCGGCCCAGTATATTTAGGTTAAATTCTGACATAATTGGTATCTATTGAACTTAATTATATCAGTAGTTTCGCCACGACGACATCAGAGCTACATAATTTCATAAGCTTCTTTCAAGTTAATTCAATCAGCCAAAACTACAAATAGTAACCATTATTTGATTAATCATCATCTATCTGCCTAGCCTTTTCCCAACTATGTTAGGGTCAGCTTCCAGTCTGAATCGGTGTTTTACATGGAGCGACTGCCTATCTGACCTCCACAACCCAGTTACCGGGTAACACGGTACCCCTTGATAAGACTGGTTGTCAGACTTTCTGGCTTCAGACTACCCGTAACGACTTTCAAAGTTCTACAAATGACAACCGGGACCAACAGCTTAAATGGTCACCCATCCACGGACCGACCGCGCCAAGCGCAGCTTAACCTTTGATCGGTTGAACCGTGCGTTACTGCTACTCAGCCACGAGCTCCTCTATAATTTAATTGATTTGGCGCTATAAACAAGAAAATATGCTTTTCCATATTTTTATTGACCTGTGTATGGTGTGTCACAAATTGTGTTATAGTTCCAGGTATCTTTATGAGTTTCGCTTTGAAACACACAGCCGAGCGCTAGTTAGATTTTAGGGGGACAAAATTGATAATAATCCGTTCCAAAATTCAATTCGTCCCCGAGCCTGAAACTGTGGGTGGAGAACAAAGCTACAGATTCCTGCGAGACTGGTTCCATCACATACATAGTGGCTTTAATCTAGCATTGTGTGATGCCATAGAGTGTTCTATAGAAAATGGAGCTTTAAACTGCCACGATTTCGAACTAAAGGTGATATTATATTGATTGGTTTATTTACCTTTAGTCATTAACGATGGAAAGTATCATCTCATCCTCTATTGTCATAACCTCTTTATTAATACAAGGTAATCTCTACAAATGTAATAGATGTTTTAGTAACCAAACTGTGAGTCTGGCGAGATATTTGTCACAATAAGTTTCATAATTAATATATATTTTTAGACAACTAGCGAATTGTTCAAAACTTAAAATTTTGATGATGTCTTGTCTTGTGATTTTAACCACACCAAGTTTCTGGCAATTAATCTAAAAATCACGCTTTATACTATGACTGGCTTAGTCTCTTCAAATTCAAATTAAAAATGACAAATAGTCATATAAACTTTACCCCCCTTTTCCACCTCCTTGGGGATAGAATCTCGGAAAATCCTTTCTTATCGGATGCCTGCGTAATTCTAAGAATACCTGCATTCTCCAAGTTCTCAGCCAGTCATTCAGGAAAAAAGATTTTATAAGTATAAAAGATAAGTAAGAAGTATCTAACTAGGTGAACCGAAATGTTGTATCACCCGGCTTAGTACATAATGTTGGTGATGAAAGTACTTGAAGCCTCGGCATTTTCCTGACTGCCAATCTTAGCTAGAAGGTTATTTTGGTGGTAGGCAATGTTGGTACATTTACCAATAGGATCTTTTCGCACAAACTTATAGAGAAGGGAAGACTAGTTGTAACTATATCGGTGCAAACCTTGAGGTATAATTTAGTAGCTAGTGTAAGTTAGTATAAGTCATCGTACGACTCAAAACATATTTTTTTCATGAATATTAAGCTACAAAGTGACCGCACTTTATGCCGTCGGTGAAAGCATTAAATCTATAATTTTATTTTATTTGTACACGCGAGTAATGTTATTTGTTTGGCAGTAAAATCAACTCTGTTTTTCGCTATACAAGGTTATATTTGGTAAAGAGAATATTCCCTAGCAATTTAAACATGTTCTCATAATAATTTGTGATACCGAGAAACCTTTTGGGCAAGCAATAACATGATCATTATATTTCAATTTAAACTTAATATGAATTAAATATGCCTATACAACCCGGCAAATGACTTTTATTATTCAACATCATCATGAAAGTCATTTTAATCAACCCGTGTAGCGTGTATGCCATCGGACAATGACTTCGGTATTTTGTGCTAAAATACCAATCAAAAAGCCGATGCAGTGTGATGTCATGCCGTCACTGTTACAAAGTGAATTGAAATGTTAAAGGGCGTGTTCGGGTATTAGAATGCGATTTAAAAATCAATAGTTTAATATAATTAATAATTCTTACCAGTAGCTCTCTGAGCTATCGATGTCATAGCAGGCACGGTTGGAGCATACAT
This sequence comes from Pyrrhia umbra, assembly GCA_963891755.1. Classification (NCBI taxonomy): domain Eukaryota; kingdom Metazoa; phylum Arthropoda; class Insecta; order Lepidoptera; family Noctuidae; genus Pyrrhia; species Pyrrhia umbra. The sequence continues at coordinate 6,245,352 of OY982916.1, read as the reverse complement.
GGTCACGTGGGGAGACATCGGCCGTTTCAGTTTCATATTCTTATGGTCATGGTCTTGGATAGCTATGGGGACATAAGGCTTGTATTTGAGATCGTGCGACCCGGACTTGTTGCACCTGAAGTTTAGTAGGCTGGGGGCGATACGAAGCAGACTGGCCCTGAAACAGAATTCGCACCAATTTATTATCATTGTAAAAAAGTTTTACATCCTTTTCACTATAATGCTTCCGACTCAAGACAATTGGTGCAAGGTATTAATAATATTATTTATTATCTTGCCGATAATAAATAATATTTGTACTTATTCGATAACTATAAAACACCCTAGAAAAAACCTGACTTAGATTGATATCTCACCCAAATTTTAAATAACGTTCGAAGAAAGGGACCTTTTGTTGCAAATATCAATATTACGGTAGTTCAAAGTAAAAGCTATCAATAGCTTTCGGCTTTGGAGTTGGAGTAGCCTCAAAGCTATTCCAATTCTCAAAGAGGTTCGAAGTTCAGGAATACAGGAGTCCTTCACAAAATCGCAATATACCCACTTACAGTGAAACACAGAACCAATGAAACTAAAATGCTTCTATAAAATTTCGGTCACAGAGGTAATTCAACTATAACGTAGAGGCTTGTGTGATGTTGGCTGGTTGATTACTTTATGCTACATCAAAACGACAGTGGCCTTGTCCCTCGTTTGATGTTTCACGCTATAGGCCGGGCGGGCTGAGACCGGCTAACAATAAGCGCCATATCTAAGGCTCCTCTGGATGCCGAACGGTATTGAGTACCAAAATCTAAACAACAATGTAGATTACTCATACTTTACCCAAACCGGACACTGACTGACCACAATATTATCGTTTACGAGTAACCCATTTTAAAACTGAGCATCCTACGAGCCTATATCTTGTTATCCCATTGCTGGGAAAACCCAAAAAATACAGAAATGACATGAAAAATAATCTCTACAAAATAATATTATAATAAGATAATATAAAAAATATAATAAATAGCACGAGGCTAAGGCTTCAGCAGTCAACAAGGAACCCCTGTATTTGTTATCCGCGGCTTAACTCTTATAATCTTGGTAGGTACTCTTGGTAATGGTACACCTATACATACAAATCACGCCGACAAAGGGAACAAGTAAAATAAAGGTAAATTATTGTGTTTTTCACGGTACCAAGGTAGGCACCCTGCACGTAAAGTCGGCATGAATATTGTTTTTCTCGTTTACTCTATTGTCGGGGTGTCATTGAATATTGGTCTAAGATCCGGACCTACATCGACATTCATGGAGTTGATAATAGAATCAAACATATTTTATAATAAATTTCGTATAATATAAAATATATTAAAAGTGGGTTGACAACAAAAATCCTGGACAAAATATTTTTAATTATTTTTTAAAAAACTGTTTTTTATAAAATTTTGAAACATGAAGATAATAATAAAATTTTATACTGGACTTAAAGTATAAAACATATAGAATGTGCAGACGTAGGGTTGACTATTATTTACCTGGACGAACTACTGGGTTGACAGGTATAAAAGCATATAATTTAACTGTTCATCTTCTACCTGCACTAAATCTGCAATGGACATATTGTGTAGCAGTGAAAAAAGAGTGACTAACGACCTAGTTCTAGACCCAGTTACTCCCTGTGAGATTCACAAAATAATGAAAAAGATGGACGACAAAAATCTTGTGGGTACGATGACATACAAATATCAGTAATCAAGGAAAACATGACATTCTAGCAGAACCGTTAAGTGTATTTTTTAATAAGTGTTTTGATGAAGGTATTTTTCCAGACCAACTGAAAATAGCGAAAATAATACCCATACATAAAAAAGGATCAAGAGCAGATCCAAAGATGTATAGACCCATTTCACTGCTGCCCACCCACTCTAAAATTTTCGAAAAATTGATTAAAGCCAGACATTTATATTATACATATACATATATTAAACTTAAATCAAGTATTAAGTAGAAGACAATATGGATTTCAGAAAAACGTTGGGACACAAGAGGCAATATCAACTTTAATAAATGACGTCACAAGTAGGTTAAATGAGAAGCAAAGAGTGGCAGGGCTTTTTCTTGACTTAAGTTCGGCGTTTGACACTGTAGACCATCAAATACTTTAAAAAAAACTGGAACACTATGGGGTGAGGGGTAAAGCTTTGGAACTTTTTAAGTCATATTTAAAAAACAGAAAAATGTTTGTGGAGACCAAAGCAGTAGTAACAAAAATGAACAGCTCTGCAAATAGGGATCACCTATGTGAAGAAACGTTCAGATCTTCACTGTTCTCCGTAAACACTGGTGTTCCGCAAGGCTCCATCTTGGGTCCGTTATTTTTTATTACGTTCATTAACGACCTCATATCATACATGAGTGAAACAGTAGCTGGATCTATTCAGCTGGTAGTCTTTGCTGACGACACTAACGCAGTTGTATCAGCGGAAAATATAAAAGTTTTAAATGGTGTAGTAAATAAAACCTTGGACACATTTAACAACTGGTTCACAGTAAACAACCTGAAAGTAAATGCCAGCAAAACCAATGTGATGCTCTTTCGCTCAACCTCCAAGAACAAAGACACGATTAACTGTGTCATGAAAGGAGAAACAGTAAACCTAGCTCCTGTGGTGAAGTTCTTAGGCGTTTACATAGACGACCAATTGGAAACAAGAATTATTACATTTAGAAAAGTCAATCAGCTCAGCTTGCTACGTGCTAAGAAGTCTTAGGAATGAGGTTGGCATATTGCATTTAAAAATGGTCTATCACGCGCTGGTCGAATCAAAACTGAGATACAGCATTCTCTTCTGGGGAGGTAGCTATGGTTATAACACTAAAAAAGCTTTTGTACTCCAGAAAAGAGCTATAAGAACTATAGTAAGAATACAACAGACAGAATCGTGCAAACCACATTTTCAGGGTTTAAAAATATTGACGGTTCCAGGCTTGTATATCTTGGTCCTGATAACTCATCTGTCTATATATTCATGAATATGAAACTGATGAAGATAGACAGAAAAGGGAGAGCACGAGAAGGAAAGATCTCCAGTTAAAACATGTGCCTAATCTGGACATTGTAAAGCATAGTGCCTACTACAAGTCAGTAAAAATATTTAATAAACTTCCTGCAGATATAAAGAAATTAATATATACAAGAGGCTTTCATAATAAACTTAGACAGTTCTTGTTAGATAAGTGTATGTATTCTGTGGACGAATTGTAGTTATAGTTAGTATTACCTTGTTTTTTAATTTAATTTAGTGTGGAAGACTAAAAATGTTAAATATAGTTTTTTTATTTATTTTATTCAAATTGACATTACTTTGCACATAATTAGTTTAATTTATTTTGTAATTTCAAACACAATGTAAATTGTTACTGAATAAATAAATGAAAATGAAAAAAGGTATGTAAATTCTAGTTACTTTCACTGATTTGATAATAGAAAAAAATATATATCAGCATAAGCGCTGTTTTATTCTGAACACGATGATATAGGGTTGACTGCAAAAAAATCGGTCCTAATAGGGGTATACAAATTTTAAAGATTTAAATTTCAACGCGTGTGGAAATGAGTGACAGAGAGATCCGAGGTAAGTATACCGTGTGATAATAAAGGACCGAACATTGCAGTCGTGTCTGATGGGATCGTGAAAATAAGAAAGTGCACATGCTCGGTATATAAACTATATGGAGAGTAGAGGTACCCCTGCTACCCTCCATATTGTAAACAGTACGCGTTATTTTGGAGTAGCTAATGACTTATAATATTATATTTTATCGAATATACGTGTTATTCTGTATCGTTGTTATAAAAATGGCTAAAAGTGTTTTTTATGTGACTTGGACGATTCTTTAAGTGATTTTACAGATGAAGCTTTTAATAATTGTTCGTTAAAGCTAGCTTTTCGTAAAAAAAAACTTTAAATATCGAGGGGTGAAAGGTAAAACATTTTGGGCGATATTGACTTATATACATATTTGGATCTGGGTTTCGCACGATCCTGAGCATTTTTTTGGCGCTAAAGACAATGCAATTTTCGACCACAATTCTCAAGGTATGATCCGACATCAAATTTAATTTAGTTCTTCACTTAGGCTGTCCTCATTAATTGTGAATCGGAGCTTAAGCCTTTATTCTCTTCCTAAAATTACAAGTAAATGGCAGATTAACCGTGTTCGATGTAGCTAACTATTAATGTTAAGTCGCTTCATACATGTTGCTTTCCTCGTCTAACACTATGCAGTGTCGCTTCAACCATTTGACCGTCAGCAACATTCATTCATTATTTTTTGGCATAAAAAACTATGTTTTACGATTTTTTTTTCAAAGACGAGACTCTAAACACCTCATTTAGTATAATAAGCGTGTCCTAAGCCACCTAGTGTAAGTATTTATCAAAACCTAATTGGTGGTTAAAACAAAATAGCCCTTCCCATTATCATTGAGTTAAGTCATTTAAATCCCTTTGCTTTTTACTGAATAACACTGAAAAGTCACTTTAACCATTTTGCCGTCAACTGATAGACACTGTTGGCAGTTTAATCTTTTTTCCTTACTCTAGAAATAAGACAGTATAGATCATTTTGTATTAAGCGACCATTCTTTTCGATATTATAGAAATGTATTGCGGACTTATTTAAGGATCACTTTATGGTGAAATCGCCGTTGGGACCATCACGGTCTTTCAGTGTGGAAGGGACACATGGACAGGAGATAAACACCAGATTCACAGCGAAGGAGGTTCGGGGAGTTATAAAGTCAATGTCGCGTGGAAAGTCTCCTGGACATGACAGCCTGAGCATTGAGCATCTAAAGCATGCCGGCGTCCACCTGCCCAGAGTTCTTGCCATGTTTTATACACTTTGTATAGGACATGCGTACTTACCAGCTGAGATGATGAGGACCGTGGTGGTACCGATAGTGAAGAGTAAAACTGGTGACCTAAGCGATACGAGCAACTACAGGCCAATCTCATTAGCCACAGTGCTTGCTAAGGTTCTTGACAGTTTGCTTAATACACAGCTTGACCGGTATATAAACACTCATGACAATCAATTTGGTTTTAAACCGGGACTGTCTACTGAGTCAGCAATCTTGTGTTTGAAGCAAACGGTCAGGTACTACTCCGATAGGAGCACACCTATTTATGCCTGTTTTCTCGACCTCTCGAAGGCCTTCGACCTGGTTAGTTATGACATCTTATGGCAAAAATTAAAAAACATCTCAATGCCTCTAGAACTCATAGAAATTTTCAAGTACTGGTATCTTAACCAGGTCAACGTCGTTCGATGGTCGGGCGCTCTGTCGGAGGCGTACAGGTTGGAGTGTGGGGTGAGGCAGGGAGGGCTGACCTCGCCGAAACTCTTCAACCTGTACGTTAACGCACTGATAGAGGAGCTCAGCGGCACCCGTGTCGGCTGCCATATAGACGGTGTTTGTGTCAACAATATTAGTTACGCAGACGACATGGTGCTGCTGAGCGCCTCGGTGTGTGGACTGTCCAGGTTGCTGGGCATCTGTGAGCGTTACGCGCTGGGTCACGGTTTGCTCTATAATACAACGAAGAGTGAATGCATGGTCTTTCGGGCCAGGGGTCGGAGCTGCCCGGTTTCTGTTCCACGTATAGCATTGAACGGTATCGAGTTAAAAAGAGTACAGCAGTTTAAATATCTCGGGCATATCGTGACCTCTGACCTGAGGGACGATGCGGACATCGATAGGGAACGGAGAGCGTTGTCTGTGAGGGCCAATATGATCGCTCGCAGGTTTGTTCGTTGCTCGGCGGCCGTCAAAATAACTCTTTTCAGAGCGTTTTGTACGTCCCTTTACGCAGCCAGCCTGTGGGTGTCGTATACCCAAAAGCAGTACAACGCTCTCCGTGTTCAGTATAATAATGCGTTCAGGGTGTTGTTGGGGTTGCCCCGGCACTGCAGCGCGTCGGGAATGTTCGCCGACGCCGGTGTTGCCTGTTTTTACACGACGATGCGAAAGCGGTGCACATCTCTGGGGCACAGGATCCGGGCCACCTCCAGCAGCATCCTGAGTGCATTTGCGGACAGGTTTGATTGTCAGTACTTTCACCATTGTTATATGGTTAATGTAATGACAAACAAACAAATGTCTCAAGCCTATTGTCCTTAGTTTTAGTTTTTAATTTTAATTTAGTTACATTTTATATATATATATTTATTTTAATTGAATTGTGATATTGATGTTTATGATCTGGAATTGATTGAAATAAATGATATTGAATTGAATTGAATTGAATAGCAGTTTTTTTTTATGACAAGTATACCAAAACATCAGTGGATTGTTTGCAATAAAGATTCCCGATCCTCATTAAAGTCTCCTATTTTAATGTATATTTATAGTAGTTTCTTTATAACGTTTTTTTTTTCGAAATTTTAGATCTTTAAATGGCTCTCCTGTAAAGTTTATAAAATGTCGCTTAAAGCTTTTTACATTTCACCCCTCGAATTATCATGAAGTTGAACTAACTAAAGCAGCACTCAATTTCGTTGGTTACAATACCAACAAAAAAGTAACTGCTTTACGAAGTAAATAGCATGAAGACTATAATTTTTTCTTTACAGAGTATTCAGTAAGTACATAATATATGATTCCTCCAATTATTATCCAATAGAATTCGAAATATATCACAATTTTAACGTTCGTTGAATTCGTTTTTATCAAACAAATAATTTGAAAAATAATTTTTCTGAAGGACCTCGGCCTGTTTTTTTTTTGTTTTTCAATTTCTACCTTTTCACATTTTATAATTTTTTTAAATTTTTCCCAAGAAAATAAGACAAAAAAAATATTTTCAGTTGCTCCGAAATAACGCATACTGAATTCAAATATCAGTTGCTCCAAAATAACGCGTACTGTTTACAATATGGAGGGTAGCAGGGGTACCTCTACTCTCCATATAGTTTATATACCGAGCATGTGCACTTTCTTATATTCACGATCCCATCAGACACGACTGCAATGTTCGGTCCTTTATTATCACACGGTATACATACCTCGGATCTGTCTGTCACTAATTTCCATACGCGTTGAAATTTAAATCTTAAAAAGTTGTATACCCCTATTAGGACCGAATTTTTTGCAGTCAACCCTATATCATCGTGTTCGGAATAAAACAGCGCTTATGCTGATATATATTTTTTTCTATTATCAAATCAGTGAAAGTAACTAGAATTTACATACCTTTTATACCTGTCAACCCAGTAGTTCGTCCAGGTAAATAATAGTCAACCCTACGTCTGCACATTCTATATGTTTTATACTTTAAGTCCAGTATAAAATTTTATTATTATCTTCATGTTGCAAAATTTTATTAAAAACAGTTTTTTTAAAAATAATTATAAATAAAATATTCTGTCCAGGATTTTTGTTGTCAACCCACTTTTAATATATTTTCTATTATACGAAATGTATTATAAAATATGTTTGATTCTATTATAAACCCGATGAATGTCGATGTAGGGTCGGATCTTCTACTATATGTCGTTCATAAATCTTGCAGATGCTTAAAGACCATCGATTCAGTTATGCGTTTGCGATATACTAAGTTCTAAAACGAAAATTATTGTTCAAGTGTCAAGTCAAAAAAAAAACAGAAAGACAGAAATATAATATGTAATGAAACAAAACCATCACGGCTAAGTAGATTTAACAAGTTAAAAAGGTTTATGTTGACCAAGTAAAACGTAGATAATATGTAACAATGCGTGTGGTGCGTTTATGCTGCATTTCTATAATCTCCAATTAATTGCTTATTACCGTATTAAATGTATGTAAAACAGTAACATTGAAAAGCACGATTAAACACTTACGTTCGTAATTAATTAGTTGGCTAATTAAACTGACTTATCAGGCTGGCAAATGATAAATTATTTCGTGTCACTTTTATATATCGGCAATTTTATTTAATTTGTTTTTACTACCGGTGTGAATTGTCTACGCCATTGAGGTAATCCATTACCTCATAAGGTAGCAATCTGGTAGCAACTATTGGGTAAAAAAAAACTTGATTCATATGCGCAGATTGTTCTCACTGGATATATAACCAGTCATCCCGATGTCAGAATGGCCCGTCACCTTAAAAAGTAGTTTATTCAAAAAATAACGGAGGTAGCAATTATAACTATTAGTAGCAACTAGAAGCAATTAGGTAGAAACTTTTTATAAATATTTTGATGTAAAATATGGGTACCATCCATTCTGATGGACACATTAGTTTGAGAACTACACCACTAGCGACTGGTGGTGTGTAACGTGTAGTTAAATTGTTATAAAAACGTGTAATAATTGGTATCGATAAATGAAGTTTTCAAAACTTCATTTATCGATACCAATTATTTTCGTTTATGATTCGTTTATGAATTAGGGAGGGGTGGTCTAAAAAGAATTGTACATGACATCGCATTGATGTCGATAATATACGGAGTAAAATGTGGACTCACATACACGAACTTTTAGCGACCCAACAACTTCAGCATTTAATTTAATAGGACGTAAGATATATTGTATATTATGATTTTCAGTACATGGACATAAAATATAGATATCAGTGTCATAAAGGGGAAGCAATATTGCATCCCAGGCAATAGCCTGGAATGGATTCGACTATTTGCACCAATTTAAATATATCGCTCCTAACGCGTATGAAGCGCAATAAGTTCGAGCGAATGGCTCTTGAGTATGTATTAGAAAATATATTATTGGCAAAGGTTCGGTCAGATAATATCAGTCAGGCAATAAGAAATATAATAATCTTCATTCTATTCATAGAATACTATAACGGCATTTTTGTTTTTGGGGCATATGCCGCGATTACATAAGAAATAAACGCTAGTTCCTTATAATAATAAAATTGATTTCAGTGCGCTAAGTCAACTCGTACTTGTCCGATTTTTAATAAGCTTATTTCCTTTCCAATATAATACTATAAATGCGAAGTTTGTAAGGAAGTATGTGTGTATGGTTGTTAATCTTTCCCTCCAAAACTGTTAAATGTATGACATTTTGGACACACTGGCGTAACATTTTTTTTTTTCTATTTTGAGTTATTTACATTTTCGTAATCAGATTTTCTTCCTGATTCCAAAAAAATGGTAGTTACGGCCCTTTTTGTTATGACGTCAGCATAGTTTGTAACCTGGATCAAGACAAACATTTTTAGTATTTATGTAAATGGTTTCACCAGTATCCTGGCCCTGCAGGAAACTGAAAATGAAATTTCGAAATAAGCATTACGATTTAACTAGTAAGAGGCTTAATTATGGCGTCGCTTGTATACAGAAATGTTTGAATCCCATTGTGAAACATTGATTTCAGGTACAAATAGTTTGCTACATCAAATGTTTGTGAAATTTAATCATGTTAAACGTTTGTGAAGTGGTTTTGTTCACAAACGCTCTGACGAACCAATCATTAGGAAACCGCGATATGAATTTGATTAAATTTTCGTGAAATCAGATATCCGAAATTAATTGGTGAGTATTTATTTTAAAAAGGTACTCAATTAAATAAAATGTGCAAAATAAATTTACTTTCAGCTGAAACGCTTGTGGGCCAATATATCGTTCTGAATTCAGTAGTGGAAACTAGGTACTGTTTATGAGTATTTTTGCACCAACTTCTACAGCTATGTAAATAGTTTTACATGGCTGTAGAAGTTGGTGGGCTTATATTTTTTGAAGTGTTCTGGAAGTCTGTTAGTTTTTTTGTAAAAGTTTTTTTATTTTCCATTTTTAATGTCTTGGTTAAATATTTGTTGAATCTGTTTGAACAAAATGAACGATGTGTGTTTTCAGTGATTGAAATACTGTTTTGATGAAACTATTTTCTTATACATTTACTTCAACTTAGGAAACTAAGTTGAAGTAAATGTATATGAAAATTGTGCCGACAACCTCACATAGATTACTCAAAATGTAATACAGGTATTTAGAAAGAAGCCCATAACATAAACTAACAATAGATTAATATTGTCGAATTTCAACAATATTAAAATCATACAGATCGGATTGATAACCTCCTTATTTGATTTGGAAAAATGAACATTAATACCGATGTCAATATATAGATAGATATGTACACGAATGCTGTTTTTTTTCTCACAATACCAAAACGTTTGCAGCCATTAACAGCATATCGGTTTTTTATAGGTTAAACAAGTATTGTAAAATTGGCATGTGTAGGCACTGTTGTAAAAAATTAACATTAACATGCTGCAATCATTTCAAATCTATAATATAAAAAGAAATCTCGAGAGCAGCTGAACTGATTTAGATGAAATTTCGTACAGAGATAGAGGAGACCTTGGAGAAGGTTTTAGGTATTTTTAGGAATTTTCATTACATTAGGAAGGTTTTTTTATTTTTATCCGGGTACGTGAAGTAGTTCCCTAGGGACGCGGGTGAAACCGCGCGCGTGCAATAGCTAGACAAAAATAAAAAGAAAACAAATACTAAGAAGTACAAGATATGGAAATTGTATCTAGACATCACATTAGAATTTGTCTTTTGTTGTCTAAGCGACAATACATAGCAAAGTATATAATTAGCTTTGTACGTAATATTCAGCTTTCATATTTCATTCTGAAAACGAATATATTGTTTGTTACATTATACAATTGTTTTCATGCAATTCTTTGTACAATAAGCCTGTATGTGGGTTTCCTCATGTAACTTAAGCTTGCTGAAAGAGAGAGGTTTTAGGTATCATACGTATATATTCACATCTATATCTATCTATCTATACTTATAATAAATCTGTAGAGAGGTCAATTCTGTACATGAAATATATTTCCAAAATAACTATCAGGGGGTGATTAGGGATCGATACTGATGCCAAAAATGCAATCAGTAAAATTTTTGTCTGTCTGTCTGTCTGTCCGTCTGTCTGTCTGTCTGTATAAACTCTATAGAAACAAAAACTACTCAACGGATTTTAACGAAACTTGGTACAATTATTTGTCATACTCCTGAGATGGTTATAGTATACTTTTCATCACGCTACAATCAATAGGAGCAGAGCAGTGAAGGGAAATGTTGTAATTTTGTTTAAACGCGCTAATCTCAGGAACCGCTGGTCCGATTTAAATAATTCTTTCAGTGTTAGATAGTCCATTTATTGAGGAAGGCTATAGGCTACATATCATCACGCTAAGACCAATAGGAGCGGAGCACCACTTTTCCACGCGGACGAAGTCGCTGGCAGAAGCTAGTTTATAATATTAACAGCCGGTTGCACCAAAATTTTATAATTTACTCTTACGAATATCACAAAACATGATATCAATCATTAGCTTATTTTTAATTAAAAAATATTCATTTAGTAATTATTACGCGAATTATAATTGTTTATATGTTTTGTAATTAAACTATAATTGTTTATGGGTGGTGCATGATGTACAAAAAAATCTTTTCAGGTCGTATGGAAGCTAAAGCACAACGCCAATACCCAGTAGCTTTACAGCAAACCTTTCTATTTTATTTGCGCGAAAGAGTAACAACTCACATATATACATTGTCACAAACATACGCATTTATTATATTAGTAGGATGTAAACATTTGAAACGACACATAAAAAGCAAAATATCAAACACATCAAACGTGCCGGCCACCACGAACCGTTAAAGTATTTTGTACAGATGTAATCTATACTAATATTATAAAGAGGAAAGATTTGTTTGTTTGTTTGTTTGTAGGGTTTTAACTCAAAAACTACTGGACCTATTTTAAAAATTCTTTCACTGTTAGAAAGCTACATCTGTACGAAGTATCATAGGCTATATTTATTTCCAGAAATAGTTAGGGATCCCTACTAAAACTTGAATAATGTAACCCAAGGTGTAAAAAAAATGCCCACGCGGGCGAAGCCGCGGGCGGCATGCTATGTTCTATAAGCTAGAAAGTTTAAACAGCTCCTAGATAAGATATTGCGGTCCATTTTATTTCACCTGAAGTTATACCATAACGAAACAATTATACTCTGTTTATTTAATCACTAAAAGCACTCAATCGTTTTTAATTATGTATATTTTGTTAAATTCAAAAACATTGAAATAAAGAAATGGTCTGGTAATCTCATAATAATATATAGTATTTCGTAATCTGGTATTTCGTAGCGAATTATGTAGCGCTCGTAGGAAGTATTGCACACATGTCATGTAGCAATGCGTGTTGCTACGTGTGTAGCAAATCCAGCTACGTCCGCCGTAGCAACCGTAGTTCGTTGAAATAACTTATATCTATCTTTAAGGTTACTGGTTTCTGATAAACCAGTAAATTGAAATAGTAGGTTTAATTTACTTTACAAAAATATGTTCTTAGACTATTTCTTCGCTCGTGCATTTTAGCAGAAAGCGCTAAACGATATACTTGCTCTGCCCCACAGTACACACGGAACATAATACGAAGAGATACTAAGCCGGAATTACATTTTTATTGTATTGTAGTTCAGTATTGCAGGTACACATTACAAACAGTTTCTGTAAGCTGATAGTTTTCCCTTGAGGTTTGTGAAAGTTTCTGAAAGAATGCTTTCAAATTGTATTTTCTTTCCAGATCCATTATTATTTATTAACAGGCAGCAGAAGCAATGTGTAGCGTTCTTTGGAATTTTATCTCTTTCTAGAAAAGTCTGTTGGGTTGGCTTGCACGAATTTTCAGACAATACAGTCTGTTTCTATAGAAATACCTACCCTTTTGTTTTACAAATAACGTATTGATGTTAAAATTCAATGGAAACACCGTTTTTTAGGGTTCCGTACCTCATATGGAAAAACGAACTCTTATAGAATCACTTCGTTGTCACATTATCTATCAAATAATGGCAAAAGCTATACCAGTTAGGCCTATCACGTTATAAAACCAAAAACTGTGAGAAAGTTGGGGGAAGTGAGGATATAAAATATCAGAGCGAAAGTGTGGGTCGTGCAATTTGACATTATCATATGAGAAGGCTCAAGCCTTCTACACACTACACATTCTGTTTTATTTTTAGTTTTCTTGTATGTCTTATAGTTTCGAATTATTGCGAGAAATACACAAAAACACTCCTCTTATATTTAATTTATAATCTAAGAGTTGAAAATAATATAAGAGTTGGTAGAGTTTAACCTAAATATTGCAGGAAAAATATAATGTCAATAATTCCAAGTATCACCGATGTGAAGTAATAACTTATATAATATGGTTGAAAAAAGAACAAAGATAAATTCGGAACCCTCGATGCACGAGACCGACTCGCACTTGATCGGAATTAATGTTCATCTGAATTTTGGTACTCTCAACTTATTCGGGGAATTTTCTCAGATAAAACAGATTCACATATTTTATTTGCTGATAAAATATGCAATGAAATAATTTGTATAAAGTAATATTGTTTGGTAGATTGTAAATATATAACAGTCATTGCGGTCAGAGTGTTACACAAACCAATAGGTTGAAATTATTTAATTAAAAGTTTCCAAGTAATCCTAATTAATTTTATTAGCATTTAAAATAATGCAACAGTGAATTTGTTTGTTACGCTTTTACGGTAAAACGGCTGAACCGATTCAGATGAAATTTGGTATGAAGATAGAAAGGAAATTATTATAGGCTACTTTTTATCGGGATGTGTTTAGTAGTTCCCTCGGGACACGACTGAAACCGCAGAAAACAATAAGTGCATTTTAAAATAAAGACTTATGATATTATGTGATTTTTCTTTGAATATTTAAATACCCCTTAAGGCAATATATACTATTATATATTTTAATTATGTAATTATATTGTATAAAGAGACGGGCGAGGGAACGTGTGCATGTGATTCATAGCACGTCACGCTAGTCAGGATCAGCCGCTGACCTGCACAGGAGGGTATGTAATTGACGGCTTCTGATGAAAATTGACCATGAAAATTTGTGAAATTATGCTGTAATTGTGTTAATGGGATAATATATACGACCCGACGGACGTAGTATTGTCCTAACTTTGGTTTTGATGAACGAAATCTCGGATTAAATTGTATTTTCAAAGCGTCCAGGGATTGTCTCAAATATACATACAAAATTACATTCAAATCAGTTAACCCATTATTTTAGGAGGAGTTACGTGATAAACACACGTACAGAAGCATTATATATATAAAGATTTATTGAGTTATAGTGTGAACCTATGATTTCATAATTGCCTTAAGAGCGTTTACGCTGTCCATGCGCAAAAACAGTAATTTCAAACGTGTTTAATACCATCAACCAGTTGTACTACAAATATGTTAGTTACTAATAACTTTAGGAAATTTCACTGTTTAAATAGTTAGTTAAGAAAATATTTCGATTTATAGAGTATTTATGAATTCTATCAAGATAACTGATCAGAGGTTTTCTTAATTTCCCCATACAGCGTATGTTTCGATGCCTAAAACTCATGAAAATACAGGGAAACGTAGTTTAAAAAAAATAATAATCAATTACTTAAATCGTCAAGTAAATAGTTAGTTGAAAATAGTTTCCGATTTAGCGATCAAACAACAAGAAATTAAAAGTCAAATAATGACAAATATCCAGAAATTCAGATGATTTTTTCATCGATATATCTTCTTTAATTTATTATCATAATGGCTTTTTATTATAGAATAAAGTCTTCTTTAAAACATCTGCTTTGAAATTTTAAATAATTTAGTGTAATTATTTTTCTATGAATATTTGAAATCTATTATAAAACACTGCGCGCAAATCAATTCAAATCAGACCGCCACGAGGCTTTCCAGAGTGAGGACGTGTCGCTCGATGCTCCATCCTGACCTGCGTTGACCTTTGCCGTGCGTACAAGGATAGCGGACGTTTATAGTGTGATAGAAAAGTCTTGCTACTTTGGTAAGTAAAATATTTTATTATTATTTTCGATGATACACTTTTTAGTGACAACAAATTATATTTCAGACGTAATGGGAAACAAAACCAAGTTATTTTTAGCGAAAAAACGACAACGCAAAAATGACGAAACTATGGAAAAAGCAAGTGCTAAAAGGTTGGTATATCTATGTTATACTAATTCAACGATCGGCTTCGGCACCCGGTTATAACACATATTTTCGCATATTGGGGGTAATGTAATATGGGTTTTTTACTTGAAATAAATGATTATTTATTCGAATTAATACTAATTATACTATATATTATAGATGTTAGTATAATTAGTTTAAACTAATCACGTATTCGACAAACAGTTTTCTTGGTAAGGCAAATATCTTTGATTTGTGTCGTGATGCATGAATACACTATTAGATCACCTGAGCAAGGTTTTATTTCGGTAAGGCCTGTCAATCAGGACAATTGAAACTTTATTTCCATGTCATAAATGTCTCATAACGAGCCTTCGTGAGATAAACCTACTTTTATTTTTTACCTACCATACATATAACTATAATATATAACTGTATTTAAAATCGAGTTGTAATAAATGTAAATAACATACTAATAAAAGAATCCCACTACTAAATGCAAAAAAAACGAGTTTATGTTGCTTTAAAATGGACAATGGCTATGGGGCTTGGGCTAAAAATAAAATAATTATAATGAATCCTGCCAGATATCAAGATATAGCCCAAAAACCAGTCCTGAAAAAACAGTATTTACTTCATCAACTTTCGGCTTATATCTCGATATTTACAGGACAGACAAAATATTGTTTTTGAGAAGATCTTTCAGCCCAATCAAATGGCAAGCTTGTAATCAAACTATTATTTATGAATTCTCTTTTCCTAAGCGTGTTTTATTTACAATATTTTCTTTTATTTAATTACTGCTTCCTTTCAGATAACAAGGCTTGTGCGCTTACTGGTATATGGTTTAACTTCAGGCAATGTAAAAAAAAATCAAGTGATGAATAAATTATGGCAAGAGTTGAGTGTGAACACCAAAATGAAGAAGAGGTACTTTGAACGCTTTTTTAAAACAGTTTATTTTACTTTTCACGTTTATATAGGCGATCACACTGTTTTAAATATGTTATAGGAACACTTCCTTGGTCCATCTGTCTGTCTATCACTCTATCAAGCTTGGGAATCAAAACCTATGGTTACTTATTGTAAGAAAAACTAATTCAAAAATTGTAAAAAGAAGGCAAAAAATTTGAAACTTTTAAAAGAAAATAATAAACATATATACAAGGTGTAAAAAAAATAAGCAATAACATTCAAGGGTATGTACATATATCAAGTATAGATGCTACTGACAAAATCTTATTATTAAATCTGTTAACTTTTTTTTTCATATTTTTTTTCACTAAATTTTAATAGGCTTATTAGGCTAGTTGACGAATAGGTAGAAAATAAGGGGTAACTTATTTGCAAACTCGGCATTATTGATCTTCAAATTTGAGTTTATTAACTTATTTTTAGGGCTGTAACCTATTTTTTTTAACAAAAACTGTTAATTCTTTTTGTTCTAAAACTATAAGATTCCATAAGATTTCCAGTTCCTAATACGGCGCAAAAGATTTGTTATCACCGTATGTGTAGCCCGCTTAAATTTTATTGCTTATTTTTTTTACACGTTGTATAAGTAGATCCGTATAAAGTGTTTTATTTTAATAAAATTAAAACAAGTAAATTAATAAAAAAAATAAAAAAACTCGACTGCGATTATAATTTTAAATATCTACCCTATAGTGTCACTGTCACGATCAAGACAAATTAATGACACTTAATATACATATATATACACACATACATACGTACGCTCTAAAAACATAACCCTCCTGTCGCAATCGGTAAAAAAACATATATCTATAAATCATTACTATTAGGAAGGTTCAATAAATTATTGCAGAATTTAGTTATGTCTAAATTTCGATCTATAAATTCATGTTTATTTATTTATTGCACCATGTTGTTTACACTTGCAATATTATTACTGACTACTTATTTTATGTACTTACTCGCATCCGTTAATTTTTTTTTCTAAAATAATTCACTCGATGGATCAAAATGGGTATGTTTGCCTATAGCGCGAGAGAACGCGCCAGCGCTACGCACACAGTCACATTCGCTTCTATGTGAGTAAAACTTGCGTTAAAATACCTATACTTGACATCGTGCGCTATGCGTAAACGCTCTTAAGATAAGTTCGTGTGAACGGTGTAGGTAGGTATGTATGTAACATACAAAAAAATCTATTGTAAATAGACAGTAATTTATAATCTAAATGATATTAAAACGTGCACCTACCTGTTATGATTTCATCCGACCACGTAATATGCTATAATGAACAAGATTAAACCGCGTCTCATTACTGCAGCCCTCTGAGCCTCCGATCATGTCAAATGTGAGGATATGCCTGTGATGAGTTTAACTACATCCCATTCCATCATTAAGATCAATTGTGCCAGTCGGTACTCAAAAGTTTGCACATTTTTTCTTATTACGAGTGCATTTTAAATTGAAGTATAACCATTTGAAGTGTATGTTTATAAAGCCGTAGAAAAGTTCTCATAGAAAGCTTAAACATGTAGTATGTCCAGATCTAATATATAAATAAACAATAGCTGCTTCCAGCGGTTACAGCTGTCTGATTTCATACAAACTTTCATCCCCTATTTTAACCCCTTGGGAGATGAACTTGGAAAAATCCTTTCTTAGTGCACACTTACGTCATTTACGCAACATTTGTGCAAAATTTCATACCTTTAAACCTAGGTTTCAGCTGTGCATTGATCGATGAGTCAGCAAGTCAGTTTCTTATAGATATTATAATAGATTATATTTATAGTTTCACGACCCTCGTCAAATTCATTCACTCCCTAACTTGCAGTAGACGATCTCCTAATTAATTGATAAAATGTCTTGCCGTTTATTCTCTAAGGGTTCATTCTGTCTAATTTTAACACCGAGTGAAGTCTAAAATTATGTTTTTTCTATTTGTATAAAGTCCAATATTGCATATGACTGGCTAGTGCGATTGGCCGCACTGAAATGCACCTTAACTGCCAATACCTACAGCCATACAGCACAAAGCGTATAAAAACAAAGAGAAGTCGACGATTTACGTTTCTACGCTGTTTATTTTTCAAGTTTTTAACTTCCAGTAATTATCATTATTAGGCAGTTTGTTTTTTACTTAGCTCATTTATATTGCTAACTAGCAGTTCCTATAAATCTCACCCGCGTCCCGTAGGGACTGCTTAAGGTGTATGCTCCAGGGTAGCCCGCGAAATTTAAATTTTCGTAAGTGTTTTAAAATTTACAGCTCGATATCAGATACCATGATGATAAAATATATATTCGCGGTTGTGAAATGTATGTGTTTACACAACAATACTTGTTAAAATCATCCACATAGCTCCGCTATTTAGTGAAGATCTACAATGTACCATTCTAGTAAAAACTTGACGTTGTAGAACTTCTCTATGTTACAGAGTTATGTTGATGGTTTTAACAAGTATAACTGTGTAAACACATACATTTAACTACCGCGAATATGTATTTTATCATCATACAATCCGATATCGATCTGTAAATCGCAAAAAACTTACGAAAATTTAAATTTCGGGCTACCCTGGAGCATCCACCTTAACGCACCCGTATTAAAAGTCTGTAACAGTCCGCAAGGTCCCCTCTACCACCTCCGTACAATAAAACATTTAAATCGATTCATTAGTTTTCCCTTAATAACATTTAATTTCCATTTATTTAAGTTTAACATGTAGCATATAGTCGGTTTAGGCCCACAAGGATAATATGAAAAATCGTTACTTTTCACCTCTGTGATTTAAATGGAAAGGTGATCAAATTACACCAATTTGTCGAAACGTTAATTCCACTTGTTTGCAAAAAACCATACAAATAAGACTGAACATTAATTCTAGGGATAAAATTCGAATTACAAAACCGCCCCGAGCAAAAATCGAGACCGTCCCATTAAACATTGTACAAAATTTTTTAATCAAACTATTATGGTCACAAAGGAATGACAATTAGTATAGGCTCTCTCTGACAGGTGATAGTCACTCTAATTAGCATGGCTCGTCTCAATCAATGGAATGGTAAGCGTTGAGATAAGATGATCCATTAGGTCCGATTCACAGCTAGTGGAGCGCGTCTGTTCTACATCTTAACACAGATCGACTTCATTTCGTAATGACACAAGGAATTGATATACTTGTATAGTAAGTACCTACCGTTACTCACGCATATTACGAGTATTTGTGAAATCAAAATATACCGAGTTTAATATGAATGAAAAAGCATTTGCCTAATATACCAGTACTAGGTATGTGATGAAACATAAATGTTAGGTAACTTTTTTTTTTTTTTTTAAACGTTGCCCCACACTAGTAATTACTCCTGTGTCGTGGGTGCTTTTACAAACATACATTACACATGCACAAACACCCAGACCCGGAACAATTTTAGTTGTCCCGTGCGGGAATCGAACCCGCGACACGCAGCGCAGCAGCCAATTGCTCAGCCACTACGCCAAACGTGCCGTCAATAGAACTATAGATAGAACTAGAGATTTCACGGTTTCAGTATACAAATTAAAAACTATAACTAGGATAAAGTAACCGCTACTTGTCAGTAGTTGATGAAACAAGTAAAATGCAGTAAATAATAACTTATTATTCCTAAGTATTTTTATAAAAACAAAAGGTTTGTCGATACTCTCGATCTTTACTTTTAACACAATTTGAGCTTTTGAGTTGAAATCCTTGGAAAAAAAAACTATCTTTTATAAAAAAATGGATTAAAATCAATGTTTTTACAAACCAAAAAAGTTTCCAACTGAAAAGCATGTGCTAATATATATATAGATGTGAAAACGAATAAAAAATAAATATTATCATCAGAGTGCTTAGTGTGTAAAACTACTCGGTATCATCAAAACCGGCCAAGTCCGTATCGGGCCACGCGCAGTAGGGTTCCGTAGTAGGTCTCAGTTAGTCGAATTTAACTATGTAACCGGTTAAACCTACTTAGCCGTGATAGTTTTCTTTGTAAGTTTAAATATGTGCCACGTCTGTGATATTTTTCACATTTCTAGGGATAGCCATTCAAAAGTTAGAGGGGAGATGCTAGTATCGAACAAACAATTTGCACTTAAAAGCTAAATATTTCGCAAATGGCTCACTTGAGCGAAAAATGGTCTTCATATACCTATAATATTTTTGAAAGACCTATCTAACGATACCCCTCATGAAGGGGTACGCGGGAAAGTGGGGATAAATATTTATTTATCCCCACTTTACGTGATTGGGAGCAGCACCCTAAAAAAAATTTTCATAATTTTATTTTACCACTTTATCGGCGCGATCAATATACATCTCTACACTAAATTTCAGCTTTCTATTACCAAGAACCTCTGAGCTATACCGCGGACAGACAGACTGACAGGCAGACAGACGGACATGGCAAAACTATAAGGGTTCCTTGTCGGTCTATGGAACACTAAAAATGATCGTAATTGTGTTTGGTTGTGCACTCCGTCCGATCCACATCTGTGAATTTGATTTTAGTGAAAAAACTATGCAGTCAAAATTTTAAGTACCCTCGTGCACCAAACTATCGAATTCAAGGCACACGATTTAAATTTATAATTAGTATTTATAAATGGCACGTATGGCGTAGTGGCTGAGCAATTTGGTTGCTGCGCTGTGTGTCGCGGGTTCGATTCCCGCACGGGACAACTAAAATTATTCCGGGTCTGAGTATTTGTGCATATGTAATGAATGTTTGTAAACGCACCCACAATGCAGGAGTAATTCCTAGTGTAGGGCAACGTTTAAAAAACCCTTTTTTCTAAACTGTAAAAGTGAGCCCATACTTGATGAAGTTAAGTTCTATTTAAGTCTTTAAACGCTATGCGGCGGCCGACGTAGTTAAAAATGATGGGAGGATATACAATTATACATCAAACAAGACAACAAATTGAGTTGTAGGCTGTGTTCTGTTATCATGTCGTCCCACGTCGGTAACGTGAGGATGGTTCATGATGACGTATCGTCTAAATTGCTTCCGTAATCTACGTAAATATGGCTGGAACCAAAATGTGTATATAGGTATAGGGATACCTATTAATGCCACTGGCTTCGTTATGTAAAAAAAAATAATCTTCCCATTATTGTTGTTTGTAATATATGTCTTGGTTGTTATTTTAAAATTCAATGAAAACATAATTTGTATAAATTCATTTGTGCATTTTCCCCTTTGCCACTCGTCTGTAAAGTACAATGTAAAAATGGACCTACCAGAACATTTCCATAAAATTAATCTCTCGCATCTACGAGTTTGAATGCAAAAGTCTGAAAAATTTGCTGATCTTTTTTTTTTTGCTATAGTTTCGTCAATATAGAAGACAAATAACCAACTGTCAGTCACCGTATCGTTCAAATGTTGCAACACAAGCAAAAGTTCATGTCAAACAACGTTTGTCCTATGAACAGACGCAGGGCCGCGCGCCGGTGTGTTTGACAAAATTGTGCGCTTCACATTCAACGCTCGAAGCGATATGCCGTTTTAAATGATTTATCTATTTCATAGACAGACACATATCAAGCAAGATCGAGCACCTACTTTGTCAGCACATAACTAATTTTATGATTGTCATTAATAGTACTTGGAATTGGCATAGGGGTGAAAAATCCGTCTCAACACGCAATAATTAAAAAATGCCTGCAAATGATATAATGGAAATAAAATATTTTTTACTGCACACAACGTAATAACCGTGAGTTTATATTTCAATTAAGATACGCTCACAAGTTATTTAAATGGGAAAAATCTCTTAATAAAAACTCAATTATCTCGTTATGCTCGCTCAGAATGCAATATTCGCAAATAAAAAATAATCGAACTAATTGGTCAAAAATTGAATGCGTCGGTGCGCAGTTAATATCAATTTATTGGGGATCATAATTGCGATAAGCACGCAACATAAAAATCATGCTGTCCCTTTCCTGAGTAAGGAAGTGCGATAGTACAATAAGGATGATATCCTCGCATGATAACTGCGAATGATGGATACTAATAAAAATCACCGATATATTATATAAAATATTATATAAACAGGATGCAGCTGAGCACCAGTGATATTTACAGACTACAGCTCTAAAAACAGACTGGTGAAATAGTTTTATAAAATGTATTACATCTAATAGAAAAAACAATGTGTCTGCATCATAAATAGATTTATATTCACTTTTGGAAAGCTTTGTGAGCAAAGTTCTACTTTTCTGAACTCAATCCGAAGCTAGCTAGCTTGCAGATTACATGATCATGTCCTCAATAGACTAGCATATACACAATTTTCCACCAAAATCAACCCTGCAGAGAGCGCGGTGGGTGAACGCAGTTTCCATTGAAATCAATCAAACAGACTCCCGTAAGCCCCGTATTACAAACTATAAAGGAATAATAAAATGATAGCCGGTCGCATGAAAAATATTTATGTGGCAGACACGTAAAACGACGCCGCTTTCTGTGGTATGGATGTAAAACTGACTGATTTTGCTATTTTATATATTATGATAAGTGTGATTCTATAGAAAAATATTCATCTATACTTATAATAAATCTGTAGAGAGGTCAATTCTGTACATGAAATATATTTCCAAAATAACTATCAGGGGGTGATTAGGGATCGATACTGATGCCAAAAATGCCATCAGTAAAATTTTTCTCTGTCTGTCTGTCTGTATAAACTCTATAGAAACAAAAACTACTCGACGGATTTTAACGAAACTTGGTACAATTATTTGTCATACTCCTGAGATGGTTATAGTATACTTTTCATCACGCTACAATCAATAGGAGCAGAGCAGTAAGGGAAATGTTGTCATTTTGTTTAAACGCGCTAATCTCAGGAACCGCTGGTCCGATTTAAATAATTCTTTCAGTGTTAGATAGTCCATTTATCGAGGAAGGCTATAGGCTATATATTATCACGTTAAGACCAATAGGAGCGGAGCACCACTACTGCACGCGGACGAAGTCGCTGGCAGAAGCTAGTATGAAATAAATACTTACGTGCGAACAGCGTACAATGCATCAACTTTGATATCAGTGAAACCGACGGCTCTAAGCACTAAGCGATATGTATAAACTTACCGATCGTGTCTGAATTCGCCGATAAAAACATTTTGACTGGCTCGAATATATCTGAAGAACATTATCACAAAATTATAAAACAACAAAACGATATTAATACATAGAATGGTGGCATAAAAAAACGTATGTCGTAATGACTTTTGAAAAAACAAAATGTAGTTCGAACTAGAACGAAGTGATTACATTCTCTTTGGTTCGAATAGTCAAAAAATGTAAAAAAGGTTTTAAAGCTCGTGAAAAGAGAATAAAAAATTGTTTGTCAGCGTCGAATATCTTCACGACTTTTCTTGAATCCGATTGTAATTTTATATAAAAGGTATGTGCGCATACTCCTTGGATATAACAAACTGCTTATAAACCTATTAAAGCTAAGGAGCTTAAAGGTAAGCTATTTATAAAATCTCTCAAAATTATGATATTTTTAACAAGATTTTAGTATCTAACAGTATAAGATCTAAATCGTTAATTGCTACGTATTTGACAAGAAATTTTTATAAATAAAAAAAGTCGATAGCCATGATTTCAAGTCAACAACTAGAAAAGAAAAGACGCTTAAACTTTGGCTTAAATGATTTTATAAGTAAGGCTGTGCGTATATGATTTAATTTAAATTATGGATAGAATGCATACAAAACATACAATATACTTAAATATTTTAAATAACTAAACTCTATGGGTACCCATCATATATGTACGTACATATGATTACAAACACATAAATATCATTTTTTTTCTTTTTTCTTCAAACATTACCGTTAGTACGTACCGTTTTTAACCATAAATCACACATGCACAAACGCCCAGATCTGGAACAATTTTAGTTTCCCGTGCGGAAATCGAATCTGCGAATACGCAGCGCAACAGCCAATTTCTCAGCGTCGTAACGTCTATGAAGAAAATTGTTCCATATTGAAATAAGCATGTTCCTTCCGACTAGCAACTGCAGCACCCGTCTGCTATTCGACGGCCACGGTCAACTTAGTTCGCAGTTCCAAGGCTTCGCTCTTACAAAATTTAAAAACTCTAGAAGAATAATTTAAGAACAAACTTTTTTTTATTTAATTAAATATCGCGTTCATTTACACAAGTTTTGCGAAGAGTAAAGGTCACAAAGCCCAACCAATGCTAACGTTCAATTTTGAAATGTGATAGCACAATCGACTCTCCCCTGAACTTCGATGTGGCCTGATCCACTTTCAAATTTATTTTTATTCTCTTCTATATTTTTTTTTGTCTGTCCGCGCGTCTTTTTTGTATGGATATGATATACCTACACACTATACAATAATCACGCCAACAAAGTGGTAAAATAAAATATATATTATAATATACTTAAACAGGTGTGTGAAGACCAATTTCTAATTTAGGAATCTATTTTCAAAATATCGAGCTTTAAAGTGCATATTTTGTTAAGTTCCAGCGTCACCCCTCTTCTCACTTCTGAAAAGCTACTCGTAGATTAATGAATAAAATCACAGTTCAGTATATAATATACGAACTTAAAAGGAAAACTATCACGGCTTAATAGGCTTTATTGGTTACAGATTTATAGTTGACCCATTACGGAACCACGCGTGACTTAACACGCACTTGGCCGGTTTTTATTTTCGTATTATAAAAATACCACCATCCTTCCAGCTCAGAAGTTTAAAGTTTGCAAAGCGAAAATTCTGAAAGACCTTAATATTGCATTAAATAAAAAACTCTTTACAGTGGGCAAAATTTCTCAATTTGTAGATCTTTAACAGTCGTTACGCATAGTCAGAAGCCAGAAAGTTTGACAGCCAGTCCTACAAAAATAACCTTATGTTACCTGATAACTGGGTTGTAGAGGTCAGATAGGCAGTAGCTCCATGTAAAACACTGATCTCACTCAGCTGTATCCAGTTAGAAGCCGACCCCAACATAGCTGGGAAAAGGACTAGACATATGGATGGGCAGTAAGAAGTTATCAGCGATTTGACTTTGCAAACAGGCTGATATGGTACACGTTAGGGGAGGACAATAGTGGACAATATTGATTAGGCTGATGATTACGAATTTACTACCTACCATTTTCCTTGCGAAGCCTGGGACCTCGACTCGGGAGTCCAACTCACACTTGACTGTTCTAGTTTTTGCTTGATGCTTGTATTTAGGCGGATTATCATACTTTTCAATGTCCTTAATTTTTCATTAAGTTTTCTATACAGACTGGTGGTACCAGATAAATGCATTCTATAACTAATTGTATTTGAAAATAAAAGAGCGATATATGTGGAGAAAAGACAACAAAAAATGCACGAAAAGAAGAAACGAAACCCTCAGTGCATAATAATTTTTGTAATTACAAAAATCTGAGAGGTCATCCCATTACAAACTAATTTCAATACCTCACTGCTAAGTGCTCATTCCCCATAATATTTAGTGTGATGATTTGTGGCCTAAGGCTTGATCCAATTCATAACAAACATTTTTGGTGAATTTCAAGTAAAACTTTTCAGACGTTTTGGCGTAAAGCTAAAACAGTTTCAAAATTACAATTACATATATCCGGCGGCCCCACACTAGGCAAGCCTGTCCTGTGGGTATAATAGTATAGATTGGTTTTCATTGCAGTTTTTGGTAAAGGTAAAAAATCACAAACCTAAAACATAAGTGCCTACAGCATATGATATTTCAATGCAACTTTTCAATCGATGTTTAAAAGAAGTTCCATTTTCACACAAAATCCCCTATATAATGTCCCACTGCTGGGCACAGGCCTCTTCTCATACAGAGAAGGCATGAGCATTAATCACCACGCTTGCTCAAGGCGGATTGGCGATTTCAGACTTTTTTAAGTCCAGGTTTCCTCACGATGTTTTGCTTCACCGTTAGTCAGTGACGTCTAAGATGTACTTAGAAAGTACATATGACTTTAGAAAAGTCACATTGGTACTTGCCAAGTTTCGAACCCGCACACTCGTACACGAGAAGCAGGTCCCTTAACCACTAGGCCACCACGACTTATTTTCACACAAAAACACTTTTGTAAATACTTTTCTCTTAGTAATGAATTAGGTATTGAGAGTTTTTTAAGACCCTTTGTAATTATCTCAATAATATACCTACCTAATTATTTTTATTTTCATTAAATAAAAAACCCTAGCCTAGCCCTAGCCTTTTCCCAAATATGTTAGGGTAGTACCAGTCTTTTACATGGGCTCGTGGCTAAGTAACAGCCGCACGGTTCGATCGATCAAAGGTTAAGCTGCGCTTGGCGCGGTCGGTCCGTGGATGGGTGACCATCTTTGTCATAGCGAGACTCCTCCGTGCCTCGGAAAGCACGTTAAGCTGTTGGTCCCGGCTGTCATTTGTAGATCTTTGACAGTCGTTACGGGTAGTCAGAAGCCAGAAAGTCTGACAACCAGTCTTACCAAGGGGTACCGTGTTACCCGGTAACTGGGTTGTGGAGGTCAGATAGGCAGTCGCTCCATGTAAAACACTGGTACTCAGCTGCATCCGGTTTAGACTGGAAGCCGACCCCAACATAGTTGGGAAAAGGCTAGGCAGATGATGAGTACCAGTCTTTTACATGGACTGACTTTTTAATGATGTATTTTTCACTTAAAAATTTTAACGCTAAAACTATCTATTTGTATTAACGCATAGAAGTTTAACGTCTCAATCAGTGTAGCTAGGTAGGTATATAATCGCAAGACTCAGAGCCGCCCTTCCGCATCTCTGCTTTGAGTGGAGGTTGCTAAGCGACGGCTGTGATCTCTAATTCAGGATTATCACTTTGATTATCGACGCAATCAACACATCGAGATACTAATTTTATACAATGTTAAGTCTTGCTTGAAAGTCAGAAATGTTCTGCGATCTTGGTACATTTCGAACTTTTATCAAAACACAGTAAATCTTAAGTTTTACCCCAGAGACGCGGTAAATTCGAAAAATATATATTCTCAACACGTTCGGTCTAATGTACATACATATCATCATCATCTGCCTAGCCTTTTCCCAACTATGTTGGGGTCGGCTTCCAGTCTTAACCGGATGCAGCTGAGTACCAGTGTTTTACATGGAGCGACTGCCTATCTGACCTCCATAACCCAGTTACCGGGTAACACGGTACCCCTTGGTAAGACTGGTTGTCAGACTTTCTGGCTTCTGACTACCCGTAACGACTGTCAAAGATGTACAAATGACAACCGGGACCAACAGCTTAATGTGCTTTCCGAGGCACGGAGGAGTCTCGCTATGACAAAGATGGTCACCCATCCACGAACCGACCGCGCCAAGCGCAGCTTAACCTTTGATCGGTCGACCCATGCGGCTGTTGCTTAGCCACGAGCTCCTGTCATGTATGTATGTATGTCTAATGTACATACATATGTATGTGTTTTAAGCACACTGTAATTTCAATTATTTTAATGTTTTTATAAAAGACTCACCAAATAACGTCAGAGATGTTGTATGGGTTTACCTACTATATCAGTATCGGGTATCGGGATATAAAGCTCG
Organism: Pyrrhia umbra; assembly: GCA_963891755.1. NCBI lineage: Eukaryota > Metazoa > Arthropoda > Insecta > Lepidoptera > Noctuidae > Pyrrhia > Pyrrhia umbra. The sequence goes on along the minus strand of OY982916.1, from coordinate 6,217,723 downwards.
GGTTTTTAGCATTTTTTGGGTTCCGTAATAAAAATAGTAAAAGAGGACCCTTATGCGTATTGCAAATGAAAAAAGTTTGAAAATCATATTGGTTTTATGGAAAAAGTGGGCAGAAGTTCGGATTTATAATTTCAAAGGATAGTGACTAGGTCATGTCTTGTTTCGCACATCGTATTATATAATAAATAATAATAAAATAAAATAAATAGTTTATTTGTACGCAAAATCAAAAAGTACAAGGTCATATCTTAAGATTAAGTTGTACAACAGTGACAAGTTTATTGACGAAGACGTCGGACTCCTAAACTAGGCAAGAAGCCTGTGTCTTAGAAGCCGAAGTTCCCCATGATTTTAGTGACACCCAACAATTAACTCAATAGTTATCGTACAAATACTTCTTACGTTTAAATTATAACCATACAAGGAACATTAAAGAAAAAAATAAAATATAAATACATACCAAGAAATCATGTGCATACAGTGTGTTTATATTTCAAGAAATTACTTTGAGTAGACTTTCAGTTTCATCATATGATAACTCTTGCAACCACTTAGCAATTACGTCTTTTACCTCGTGTTTATTACGGATATAAATTGGTAATATTCTATTTATTTTATTATATAAACGAGAGCTTAAAGCAAGAAATTGTCGATATGTTGTTTATTTTCTTGTATGTCTTTTAATTTTCAAATTATAATGAAATCTGCACTAAAAAGACTGTTCCCCCCGTTATCTCCGAACTTTGAAAAGGGAAAAGTCAGAAATAATTCCGATTGTTTGCCATTAACCTAAATATTACAAATAAAACTATAATTCCAAGTATCGCAGTTTTATCTATCGCAGAGGAGAATTGCTGATTACTTAAATCAGCAATTACCGTCTACAAACAAACTTAATTATGCGGTCAGAAATAAACAAGATAATTGTGACTTTATTACATATAATATTCTTTTAATTCTTTCTGCTCCGAAGGTTGGAACCCTCGGAGCGCGAGTTCGACTTGCATTTGGCCGATTTTTTATAATAAATAACCCATCAGTCAAATCACTAAATTTTTCGGGGCTTTACTTTCATGTTATTTTATACATAAGCATAAAACTGAAAAACTAATTAAAAGCTGTATCTACTATACATATATGTATGAATACATATGTTTTTGTTTTTTCTAATCTAACTACAGGCGAGTAGGTAGTGGCACGGGGGAGCCTTTCCGTTCCCAGAATCAGGAATTATCTTTGAAATATTTTGCTTTGTAGACTGTGATACTCGTATAGTGACAATGCTTTGATGCCTTTAGTTTTTTTTTACTTTATTAATACATTCCTTTTGAACGAGTTGTGCCGTGGAGAAGAGTAACTATCAAGAGTGATTAATACCTAGAAAGTTGAGTCAGCATCCAGGGCGAACCGAGAATTAACTAAAAAGATAATTTTCAGTTAATATATAACACACAAAATAAATATGAATCAGGAGAATCTGAACAAGAATGGCTGGAGAGATGCTTATTGGTTTCTCACAAATTTCTAATCGTTTTTTTTTCATATATTCGGGACATTTTGCTTCGTAAGTAGATATCGACATTATTAACGCCAAAGGGAAACCATTATCTTCACGGAAGAGACTCATTAACAATAACCTCTTTTAAAAAAAATATTGTTTAATTATCTAGTTTAAGTTTGCGTAAAATAACAGTACGAAGACTAGAGATATATTATAAATTTATAAACGAACTTTTTTATCATGTCTTTCAGATTTAGAAATATATTTGCATTTTGATATGTTTCGGTCAAATCCGAAAGAGTTCAAGAGAATCCATATTTATCTACATGTTGAACATATTGTAGTAGTATAGTAGTTGTAGCATCGTATTTTCTTAAGATGTTTTAAAAAATTACACAGATTAATCTATACTTCTATACTATTATATAAAATGACAACCTCATACACTGAATGACTGACTCATCAACGCGGAGCCGAAATGGCTAGCTAGACCTAGTGTAACGAAATTTGGACAGGAGTTACCTTTTATGTCCTAGACAAGTAATAAAAAAGGATTTTTGAAAATTCTTACCCTAAGTATATTAAAATATTGTTGAAAGTTTGTATGGAGTAAGTTTTATTTTTGATTCGATTATACTCAAATTTTGTAAGAACACTCTAAAATGAAAATAATTAAACACGTGTTTCACAGTTTTTCGAATTGAAAACACATTGTATTAGAACGTCAATTTTACCTGCAATGTCAACGAGCACTGGTGGGGCTGTATTAATGACCAAGCGAATCGGTTGCATCGAGTTCGAATCCCATATGTTTACTTTTTTTTTGGTTGATATCACATTATAATATTTTTCACCTTAACGACTTCAAGAATTAAGTTACGAATTTGTTAAAAATAAGCGCTTTCAAGTCATAATGTGTAGATGTTATTCCATGGTGATTAATGCCCATGCGTTCTATGTATGAAAAGGACCTCTTTTATCCATAACTGCGGGATAATTATAAACCAAAAAAATATTATTTCCATTGAATTCATTCCATTCCACACTTCAGAAATGCAGAATCGAGAATTCCCTTTGCTAATAAACAAATCATAAGGCCAAACATTTAAATGGATTCGGATGGACCTGCGTGGAGATTGTTGTGGCGATAAATCCTCTCTTCGCGGAGTGGCGCCACGGCATCTTGACCTACTACAGATCCTATGCCTACGCCTGACGCAGGTTCTCACTGGACACGGTTAATTTGGGAAGTTCCTGGATCGAATCAAGCGAGAGGAAATGTCGGGGTGTCGACCCTGTGGGGATTACCTGGAGGTCACGGTGGAGCATACGGTGGAGGTCTTTTTTTTTTTCAAAAAATAGAACGAAAATACACGATACCTAACTGGAGACACCGACTTCTAGAATGTTGTACCTATTAGATATTTTTAAATTTGTATTGTGTTTATTTTATGTTATTTGTTCTCTTTTTAGTGGATCTGTTTGTAATTTAGATAAATTACAATATCCTCATGTGTAGACAAATGTTCATCACCTTTAATAAGGGTGAACTCTATACGTCTGCTTTCTCCTTTAAAAGTAATTGAAGAGTTCCATTGGTTATTTTCGAAGAACTTCATCAGATCCCAATAATGTATATTATACTAAAACCTTTCTTCAAAACTATGCATTTGAAGAACGACAACACCCATCCAATTCGGATCATTAGTTTTTGAGAAAATCGCAAACATACCAACACATAGATACGGGTCAAATACAGAACCACTTTTTTTGAAGTGGGTAAAAAAACAAAGTCTACCTACCCGTGCGAAGCTGTGGCGGGCCACTAGTAGTTATATTAATCTATGCCTAAAAGTTTATTTGCATAAATCATTCTAATCAAGAATCTCTTCTTAAGATTTACATGCTTGTCTGGCAAGGGGTTGGAACTATCAAAATTGTCTGGCTAATGAGGAAACACCATCTAATTATTACCCAAGTATTATATATAAAAATCAGGTTTTATACTATAACGTAATAGAGAGCGAGCCGCGAACAGATTTTGATGACCAATAACCTTCCGGGCGAAAGGGCCTTGTAAGATGCTTAAGATAGGTTTATTATGAAGCCTGGTGAACGTCAGCTGCGGCTTGGTTGGTGGGATTAGCAGCGGTGGTCTCCCAAACATGTCGGAAAAATACCATTTTCAGTCAATGTGTGTCAAATCATAGTTAGACACATAACTTAAAGAAAAAAAATCGTGAGCTGACTATAGGGTGGTGGATTATACGTCAGCTGGTCATGCAAACATGTAAAAAATATTTTAAAAAATCAGTAATTTCCTCTCATTTGAAACGTTAACCAGGTGATAGCTTATATGCTAGAATGAATAAATAAAATCGTCAGCTGGCCATATCGCGGTGGAAAGATCATCAGCTGATGGCCTGAAAGTTGTTGAAATACAGGCGCCATACGGAAGCATCTATCGTCTGTTTAAACGCATCATCTGACGTGATTTCTCTTTTCATGACTTAAAGGATCATATTAGCAATCTGCTTTTCTGCGGAACGAAGTTCGCCGGGACCTGAACTTCGCGACCCGCCTAACAGTCGATTCTTAATTTTTTTATTGAAATGAAAATATTTATTTCAGACCAAGCACACAATAAAAATATACAGGTCCATATTTGTTAGTAGGTAATTACTTATAGCTATGTTAGTAAAATTTAAAATTATTATTTTTATTTTGGACATGCATAAGAGTCCAATGCCTCAGAATTGGACTGTCCACTCTGCCCGACACCACGTTCAGCAGTGTGTTGGTGCTACCTTTTAACCTAGTCCACAGGGAGGCCGTTCTTTTACGAAGCACCGCGTGGAAGCCATCCGTGCTGTGGTCAGCGAACATGCTGGAAGCACTGCACCGCCACGGGAGCCTCAACAAACCTCTGAACGCGTTGTTATATTGGACACGCAGAGCATTGTAGGCTTTATTCGAGTAATTGCTCCACAGGTTGCACGTGTATAGCGTTTGGCAATAGCTTTTGAAAAGAGTGATTTTAACATTACGTGAGCATCGCGCAAACCTGCGGGAAAGCATATTACCCCTTACCGACAATGCTCTGCGCTCCCTATCCATATCATCATTTAGAGTCTCATTTACCCAATGGTCCAAGTACTTAAAATTACACACTTGCTTTAGGACGGTTCCATTTAGTGTGATCGGAGGGACCGAGTAAGTTTTAACCCCCGCTTTAAAAACTAACAGTTCGCTTTTTTTGACATTATATTTAAGCCCGTGGGTCACTGCATAGCGCTCACATATGGTCAACAGTGATTTCAAGGAGTTGATTGAGGGGCCCAGCTGCAACACAACATAGAACACATTATGACTTGAAAGCGCTTACTTTTAACAAATTCGTAACTTAATTCTTGAAGCCGTTAAGGTGAAAGATGTTATAATGTGCTATCAACCAAAAAAAAAAAAAAAATAAGTAAATACCAATCTCAAAAAAAAAACAAAAATATGTGGGATTCGAACTCCATGTATCAGATTCGCATGATCATTATACAGCCCCTCCACTTCAGTGTTCGTTGACATTACAGGTAAAATTGACGTTCTAATATAACGTGTTTTCAATTTTAATTACTGCTTATCTTCTTTAGAAACGGGCGTGATGATTTTCATGTCAAAGATATTAGCGAAAACGCATATAGGTAATTATAAAAACTTAATAGGTCATCCCATTACAAACTTATTTCAATGCCTCACTGCTCATTCCCAATAATATTTAGTGTGATGATTTGTAGCCTAAAACTTGAACCGATTCATAACAAACATCTTTGGTGAATTTCAAGTAAAACTGTTCAGACCTTTTGGCGTAAAGCCAAAACAGATTTTTTTTCTTACAAACTTAAAATCTAAATTTTTCACCCTAGGGCTAAAATCTTGAAAAACTGTTAAATACGTGTTTAATTATTTTCATTTTCGAGTATTCCTACAAAATTTGAGTTCAATCGAATCAAAAATAAAACTTACGCCATACAAAATTTCAACCCTATTTTAACCCTAGGGTCGGAATTTCCAAAAATTCTTTCTTATTACTTGTCTAGGACATAAAAGGTACCTCCTGTCCAAATTTCATTACTCTAGGTCCAGCCATTTATGCTCCGCGTTCAGTCATTCAGTGTATGAGGTTGTCATTTTATATAGTAGTATAAGATAAAGATTTATCTCCATCTGCGTATAGGCCCATACTTAGATCTAGTAATCAAGTCAAACGGGAAGTTACGCTGATAAGGTAATTAGATCTAGACACCGAAAAGTAAAAAAAGCCTAATCCAGTTTAACATTGCTTATCTCTTCAATTGTATTGCTTAAATAAATTACCGATAAAGAGCTCACCTCACACACTTGAGTTTAACACACCAAAAGAGCTGTCAATCACCATCGTAATAGCTTACGGCGAATGCGACTGTGCAAAGTTTACCAGATGTTTTTAAAAAATAAAATGTTTTCTGTCGCAGGAACTGAGTCTTATTAATTTTTCACGGAACCCGACGCATAGCTCTTTGACATATCTGTTGGTAGCGCTTATTTTTATTTGTTAAAGGCTGGGCACACACAAAGTCAATAACGAGTCAAACATTCAATAACCTTGAAACGAAAAAATAAAAATGTAACTTCAAATGAACATAGATAGAAGCGAAAATATACGTATACGAGTGCTGTAACCATTTTTACAAAAAAAAATGTACTTTAAAGGTTTACTGAATCCAATTCTTTAGAGAATTATTTTTTTCACCAGTGTTTTTATGTGTGCCGATGGCTAATACAAAGTATAATTATATCCTGCCCATATCTCCTTGGTCTATGAAGTTGCACAGTTTTTATTGTTCCATGTAGCACCTGCAATCTCTGTTCTTTTATCACATGACTATGGCAAAGCCAAAGGAAGGTCCAACTACGTGAAAATGGAACTGATAACCATGGAACAAGAAAAAATTAGGGACTATAATCGCATGTCACAATAAATAGGGCATTTTTTTGTTTAGTGAACTTTTACAGCCGTTTGCGCCAAACTTTTGATCATACTTTAAATTTTAACGAATATCACAATAATAAGCATATTTTTAAAAACATATATCATAAATATTTAGACGATAAATATAAAATAATAGCAAAATTATTCAATTTTACCCTGCACTTTGACAAATCTTGAATGAGTGTTCTTTCGTTTTACGTATAAGTAACCGCATATTTTTTTGATGCAACCGGCTGTTTATTTGGCCTAAAGGGTAAACAAAGAGAAACTATAGGTGTATAAAGTTTCATCCAAAATCCAAATAGGTAGTCGTTTTTGTGTGAAAAAGTAACAAACTTACATACAACCTCAGAAACTTTCGTATAATTAGGAAGTATATTGTTGCAGTAATTGTTATGACCTTGCAGTATGAGACAACAACTGTATGTACCCGGTTAAAAACTATCCTATGTCCATATCCGTCCCCAAGATTTGAACTATATCCATTAAAAATTTCATCCAAAACAACTTAGCTGTGTTCTCGTGAAAAAACTGACATACAGATTGAGTTACTGCCGCATTTAAAACATTAGGATTAATATAACATTAATTACATTAATTAATAACATTAGTAACATGCCGCATTTAAAACATTAACATTATCATTATATTCAGGAAAAAAAGGGAATCCAGTCAAAAACATATTTGTAAAAATTGGGCCAATTTGTCGACATAAAAAGCAGAAAAATAGTAAAAATTGTTAGTTTCACATATAGTTGATAAGTTTTAAATTGTTTTATTTATAATTGAACCGCATAGTTCGAATTCTTTGGTGACAAAGTAACATTTATAACTTGCCAGGAGAGTGTTGTTGAAGCAGGCGTCTCTGTTTGGACGATGTAGGTGAGACAAGCAGTCACTCTATGGTACTCAGCTGCATCCGGTTTAGACTGGAAGCCGACCCCAACATAGTTAGGAAAAGGCTAGGCAGATGATGTCTTGATAACATAAAACATATTAAAAGGTAACGTTATTATTGATATCGTGTTTTGTGATATTCGTAAAGAAATCAATTTTTTAAGCTTAGTTCAAAACTGTGTAACCTTTATTTTCTTTTAATAAATTTATTCTTACATATTATTGTTCTTACATATTACTAGTGGCCCGCCCCGGCTTCGCACGAGTGGTTCTGTATTTGATCAGTATGCGTGTGTTTGTATGTCCCCGATTTTCTCAAAAACTATTGATCTGAATTGGATGAGAGTTGTCGTTCTTCAAATGCATAGTTTTCAAGAAAGGTTTTATATATATTATTGGGATCTGATGAAGTTCTTCGTAAATAACCAATGGAACTCTTCAATTACTAATAGCAAAGGAACCACGATTGCTGCGATCGTATGCCTGTGATTGTTTTCACTGTTCTATAACATAACAACACACCTCTAAGCTTTAAAGGAGAAAACAGACATATAGAGTTCACCCTTATTAAAGGTGATGAACATTTGTACAAGACATAAGGATATTGTAATTTATCTAAATTACAAACTGAGCCACTAAAAAGAGAACTGAAAAACTTTTTTGCAAAAAAGAACTGGCTTGGAACACAATACTTTAAAAATAACTAATAGGTACATCATTCTAAAAGTCGGTGTCTCCAATTAGGTATTGTGTATTTGCATTCTATTTTTGCAAAAAAGAAATGTTTTCTTTTTAGGAATGAAAAATCATGTCCCGAGTCTTCCCGTTGATTAGGCCCGTCCTAATCCTTACCGGACGGTTAGCTACTTATTGCTCAAGGTCTGCAGGCCGGACCTACAGTGGCCTGGAGTCGATTCCTGGCTCCAAATGTTGATGACGTGGCTGGGGCGTGAGATTTGTCTCTCCCTCACGCAACCCGCTATCGCCGCCGCCCAAGTGGGGCAGACCTCCACCGTTTGTTCCACCGTGACCTCCAGGTGATTCTCACAGTGTCGACACCCCGACATTTCCTCTAGCTTGATTCGATCCAGGAACCTCCCAAAATAACCGTGTCCAATGAGAACCTGCGTCAGGCGTAGGCATTGGATCTGCGGTAGGCCAAGATGCCGTGGTGCCTCCTTAGCCACTCCGCGAAGAGAGGATTTATCGCCACAACAATCTCCACGCAGGTATATCCGAATCCATTTAACTGTTTGGCCTTATGATTTGTTTATTAGCAAAGGGAATTCTAGATTCTTAATTTCTGAAGTGTGGAATAGAATCAATTCAATGGAAAGCGCTATTTTTTTTGGTTTATAATTATCCCGCTGTTATGTATGAAAAGAGATCCTTTTCATACATAGAACGCATGGGCATTAATCACCATGGAATAACATTTACACATTATGACTTGAAAGCGCTCACTTTTAACAAATTCGGAACTTAATTCTTGAAGCCGTTAAGGTGAAAGATATTATAATATGATATCAGCCAAAAAAATAAATAAAAATAAGTAAATAAATATTTTTATATTTACTTATTATAATAAATATTATAAAATATTTTTCTTTCTTTTCTTTCTTTCTTTAAATACCAATCTCAAAAAAAAAACAAAATCATGTGGGATTCGAACTCGATGTATCAGATTTGCATGATCATTATACAGCCTCTCCACTACAGTGCTCGTTGACATTACAGGTAAAATTGACGTTCTAATATAACGTGTTTTCAATTTTAATTACTGCTTATCTTCTTTAGAAACGGGCGTGATGATTTTCATGTCAAAGATAATAGCGAAAATGCATATAGGTAATTATAAAAACTTAATAGGTCATCCCATTACAAACTTATTTCAATGCCTCACTGCTCATTCCCAATAATATTTAGTGTGATGATTTGTAGCCTAAAACTTGAACCCATTAACATTGAACAAACATCTTTGGTGAATTTCAAGTAAAACTGTTCAGACCTTTTGGCGTAAAGCCAAAACAGTTTTTTTTTCTCTTACAAACTTAAAATCTAAATTTTTCACCCTAGGGCTAAAATCTTGAAAAACTGTTAAATACGTGTTTAATTATTTTCATTTTAGAGTGTTCTTACAAAATTTGAGTTTAATCGAATCAAAAATAAAACTTAGTCCATACAAACTTTCAACCCTATTTTAATTTACTTAGGGTCGGAATTTCCAAAAATCCGTTCTTATTACTTGTCTAGGACATAAAAGGTACCTCCTGTCCAAATTTCATTACTCTAGGTCCAGCCATTTAGGCTCCGCGTTGATAAGTCAGTCATTCAGTGTATGAGGTTGTCATTTTTAGGGTTCCGTAGTCCGACAAGGAAACCTTATAGTTTCGCCATGTCCGTCTGTCTGTCTGTCTGTCCGCGGCATAGCTCCGAGATTCTTGATACTAGAAAGCTGAAATTTGGTATGGATATGTATATTCATCACGCTAAGAGAGTGGTAAAATAAAATTTTGAAAAATAATTTTTTTTAGGGTAGCTCCCAAACACGTAAAGTGGGGATGAATATTTTTTTCTCGCGTACCCCTCCGTGTGGGGTATCGTTAGATAGGTCTTTCAAAAATATTATAGGTGTGTCAAGACCATTTTTTGGTTAAGTGAGCCATTTGCGAAATATCTAGCTTTTCAGTGCAAATTTTTGATCGATACGAGTTACCCCCCCTCTAACTTTTGAATGGCTGTACCTAGAAATGTGAAAAAAATAACAGGCGTAGTACATGTAATGAACTATCACGGCTAAGTAGGCTTTACCGGTTACAGAGTTATAGTCGACTAACTAACTCCTACTACGGAACCCTATTGCGCGTGGCCCGACACGCACTTGGCCGGTTTTATATAATAGTATAAAGTATAGATTTCCAAAAATCCGTTCTTATTACTTGTCTAGGACATAAAAGGTACCTCCTGTCCAAATTTCATTACTCTAGGTCCAGCCATTTAGGCTCCGCGTTGATGAGTCAGTCATTCAGTGTATGAGGTTGTCATTTTATATAATAGTATAGATTATAAAGAGTTTGGTGCAACCGCAATCGCAACCAGCCACCTGTGTTTAGATATGAGTGTGCTTTATTACTTCAGAAACATGCCTGCATTATCACTTTCAATGGGACTTCTTTTAAGAAAACACTTGTTAAAAACCGGCCAAGTGCGTGTCGGGCCACGCGCAGTAGGGTTCCGTAGTAGGTCTTAGTTAGTCGACTATAACTCTGTAAACGGTTAAGCCTACTTAGTCGTGATAGTTTTCCTTGTAAGTTCATTACATGTGCTACGTCTGTGATTTTTTTCACATTCACATAGGTACAGCCATTCAAAAGTTAGAGGGGGGGTAACTCGTATCGAACAAAAATCTAGATATTTCGCAAATGGCTCGCTTAACCGAAAAATGGTCTTGACACGCCCATAATATTTTTGAAAGACCTATCTAACGATGGGTGGATGGGTGGTTTGGGAATCGAATGTGAAATCAAACTCTACAATAATATCAAAACGTTTTGCTCACTTCAATTAATTATTATTATAGACTGCCGTCGCATCAAGCGCGCGAAAACGTAAACCTTTTAAAGTGCCATATCGGTTTACTATTTTTAACAATTTTAGTTCTTGGGCTCCTTTTTTTTTCACAATCACATTGCAACACACTATCGCATAAAAATACACGCATATTTCCTAATCTCTCAAAGTTTATTTCTAAGACCATGTACTTATTCTTTTTCTAACTTCAGATTTGTGTTACCTCAAACTTAATGGCTTCCACAATTGAAAAGTTGGCAACTACTGCGACATGAGTTTTTAACCGACTTCAAAAAAAGGAGGAGGTTATCAATTCGACTGTATTTTTTTTTTGTTTTTTTTTTTTTTTTTTTTTTATGTTTGTTACCTCATAACTTGCGACTGTGTGAACCGATTTTCATGATTCTTTTTTTATTTGAAAGCTGGTGCTTCCCGTGTGGTCCCATATAAATTTTATCACTACCGATACAGCCGTTTTATAAATAAATCAAAAATAACGATTTATCTCTACTTGCTGATATGCCAAATACTTAGATGATTTGGTTATATACGCTTATTACAACCTAAAAAGTGGTATGTTTATTTTGTTAAGATAGCAAGACCGAGACACTGAAAAGCGAAAAAAAAAAAAACTTTTTACAAAAAAATAAAACCGACTTCCAAAAAAAACTGAAAAGTAAAAAATAATTTTTATTTAAACGCTTTACGACCAAAACATCGCTTTCGAAGTCGGTGGCAAAATACTAACAATAGTAACTTACAAGACACAGACTTCGAAAGCGATGTTTTGGTCGTAAAGCGTTTAAATAAAAATTATTTTTTACTTTTCAGTTTTTAAGTTACAAAAATAACTTTTTAGTAAATAATGTTGAAGTTGTTCTCCAAAATTGAAACGAGTTGCGAAAGAAATATCGATTTTATAATTATATCCTTTGCCTTTTCCCAACATGTTATACTTGTCTTCCGGTCTGGCCATCCGGATGTAGCTGATTACAGGTGTTTTATATGGAGCGACTGCCAATACCGACTTACATGATGTACACAACCCATTTACCGGGTAACACGACACCCGTTGGTAAGACTGGCTGTCAGACTTTCTGACCTTTGATTACCCATAATGACTATCAAAGATCTACAAATGCAACCAACATTATTAACATATTAACATTATTTCCAAATCACAGAGCAGTCTCGGTAAGACATAAATTGTCACCCATCTTAGGATCGAGCGCGGCAAGCGCAGCTTAACTTTAGTCGATTGACCCGTATGGCTGTCATTGTTTAAGCCACGAGTTCCGCCAAATACTTGACGACATACCTAATATTTTTTTGGCTTCGAGCGATAATTAGCTATCTTTATTAAATGAATAAATTATTTTTTCTTAATAAAGTTAAACCCCTTCAACGTAGGTGTACCGGCTTTAATTCCCAGTATCATTATTTTTAACGAAAACTCCTCAGTAATTTATTTAGTGAATTTTTCTGATTGGTCGGTAGGATTTGATCCTTGTGTTACCAAACTACCAATAGGAAAGCTGTGTAAAATATGATCCTCTCGCTTCCACTTCTACGTATTGTGCAAGATGATTTTCACATAAAGGCTTTAAACGTAACTGGACAATATTCTGAGACATAATCACTTTTTAAGTATTTATATCATCATTTTTAAATTTCATAATTAATATTTTCGTATAATTTTCCGTACCAAACTCAATAAACCGCTTAAGTCGATGAAATCACAATGGCGCGACGCTAATTCTTCTCGGAAGAAAGTTGTGCTTAAGTTAATCTGCGTGTAAGTACCTATTTCTCCTCGCATTCGATATTCTTTGTTGTTTTTTTTACAAAGAAAGGCAAGTAAAAATAGAAGCCAGATTTATTTAATTTTCCGAAATAATAATTTTGATCTTTATCCCTATTAATTCTATCGACTATTGGATTAATTTACTTATTTATATAGAAAAATAATGTAAAAAAATAATCTTCATTTACACGAAAGTGTGATGGATATCTAAATTTCCAGAAGGAAGGCGGGCTCAGTAAAATAGGCGGGAACGTACGCTATACCTACAATGAAAGTAAATGCAATAGCAATATCTTCCTGCTGCTCTACTGTTGTGGATATATACCGATGCAGCCTCAGTAGCCTTCGTTACATCCCATCGCTCTGACGTGACGGTTGCGCTCCTAACTTGCAGGACTTGCAACGGTCACTTCTCTATCAAAGTGCGCGCAACTCGCACTCGGGATTGTTTTCGGATCTCATTTTTTATTAGTGAATTTAAATCAGTGTTAGATACTAACAATATTAAATTATTTAAAAATGTTTTACATAATTTATAAAAAAAATAAAAAGAAAAGTTTTTTGTCTTACTTTTATAATAAAACAGTGAAAACAAAGCTTAAATAAATCATTGCCATTAAATAAAAACTTTTACAAGCGTTTAATAAATTTAATGGAGAATAAATTATAAATATAAAATAATAAAAAAGTTGTTTCGACTTTAAAAACATTAAAGACATTAATATTTATATTTAATAAACTCTCGTAGTGTTACCAAATCTCAGTGTTACCCGTACGCATGGTCAAAGATGGCGGATTTCATCTTAAGACCGTAAGTATGCTATAACTAGTTTTAAATAAGTCTACTATTAATTTAATATTAGCTGCATAACTGATTACCGATGTCCTCCTAGGCTCAGCGTGGTAAGCGACGTGCTGCGGGAATGCTTCGGAAGCCGTAAGGATTTATACAATTTTTTTTTAAATATATATAGTACCTAATATAAGTTTCAATGTCTGACAATGCAATGTAAGTGGTCAAAAATAATAATTATAATTGCAATTAATCAATTAAAATGACCATTAACATCATATATGCGTTATCACTCATTATTATTACCATTTTATCGCATTGTAAAGTTTTGAAGTCGAGCCGTCTCTAAAAAATCTCAGTGGTGAGTCTGTTTCATTTTCAAGCGTCTCACTGAGCAACAGGTATTTACTTACCGCATTACCGTAAATTGACGGATGTAGCGGACGAACAACCGTACTACGAACAAAGTTTTGTTTACGAGATCCAAAACAATTTCAGAACCGTTCAGAGTTAAAGCTCCATCAATAGTTCAACCGATTGCACGCGAACTTGTGAGCGAGAAGGGGCTATGAGTTCGAAACCGCCTGTTAGGATGCAGTTTTTTTTCAGTTTTGCGGGAATTAGGATTCAAATTTAACTAGACAATTACAAAGAGACAGCAAATTAATAAAGAAAAGTTAACAACTTTCAAAATTACGATTGGATATATTCTTTTGAACAGCAAGCGTAGTAACAAAACAAAAAAACATTTGACTCATTTGAATTCAAAGTCGCGGCTGATCGTGTGTACAATTGTACAAACCAACCCGAGACATATAGGGCCACGCCGCGAGCGGGCAGCGTAACTATAGCGTGTCTATAGAACTAGCCAACAACCGACACATTACGGTATACGAGTCAAAATACCGACTAAAAGAGCGTAAAAGGCTTAAGAAGAGCATCCGAAATACAGCTAAAGTACTTACGGGACAATTACTATCGAAAGAAAGAAAGAAAGAAAAATATTATAACACAAAACACAAGTTAAAACATACACAGACATAGAAATAACAAACAAAATAGAACAAGGTAATTACAAAAATCTCTCATTGTTGTGCCAACAGGGCCACAGCTCAGCATAATGTCCAGGTGACCAGTAAGGCCAATGCTGGCCACCGGACGCTGGTTTTCAGCTGCAGCCCACGAGTGTCATATGCTCGAAACTCAATAATACATAATATAGTGTACCTACCCAATTAATAAAAAAAATAAACATACTTAAATACATTACATACAATTACATCGTATATACTAAATACTTTAATAATAATAATAGTTTTTGGCTACGCTTCGGTGACCTCTTCGGGGAAACCGAAGGGTTCGTCTGCGCAATTATGGACGAAGTTATCTTGACGAACAACTACCGGAGATATATTATGAAAGATGGGACGGTTGACATATGTCGGGCATGTCATCGTCCAGGTGAGTCTATCAGACATATTATCTCTGGCTGTTCTCGTTTGGCTAACGGCGAATACTTGCACAGACATAACCAAGTGGCCAAGATCATCCACCAGCAACTTGCTTTGCAATACAAACTCGTGGATCTTGAGGTACCGTACTATAGGTATGCGCCCGACCCAGTTCTGGAAAATGACCATGTCACGTTGTACTGGGATCGGTCTATCATCACTGACAGGACTATTGTAGCCAATAAGCCTGACATAGTGGTGATAGACCGATTAGCGCGCCGCACAATGATTGTCGACGTCACCATTCCGCATGACGAGAATCTCGTGAAAGCCGAGAAAGAGAAACAAATAAAGTATCTCGACTTGGCGCACGAGGTTGTCGACATGTGGAATGTGGACTCTGCTGTCATTGTGCCGATAGTCGTGACAGCCAATGGCCTGATGGCCAAGAGCCTCGATCAACATCTCGCGAGGCTCTCGTTAGGCGGCTGGGTCAAGGGCCTGATTCAGAAGGCGGTTCTCCTTGATACGGCTCGTATTGTGAGGAGGTTCCTGTCTCTGGAGCCCTAACCACCGGTAGCTTGGACCCTGTTCCCGACATCGGTGGATCCCTATTTTTTATATATTTAAATGTTTTTTATATTTTTTTTTATAATGAATGTTTAAAAATGAAAAAAATATGTATAAAGTTTAAATAAAGGAAATAATAATAGTTTATTTAATGACTACAACGGTCCAATGGTTAGTATCTTATCAACTATAACTTATCTACTAAGGGTTAGTAATACTTACAAGGTAATTATGTTTGCCGCACAAGCAACGCTATCCAGTGCCTAAGCACCGGCGCATCATGCTTGTCGGCCAATGTTTGTAGGATGCTGTTAGCGCTGGTCCTAGATCTGCTTAGCAACGAGGCAGCCTTCTTCCTCATGATCGCATGGAAGTCATCAACCCGCGCTTCAGCGAACATGCCCGATGCACTGCAGTATCTAGGCAGCCCTAACAGCACCCGGAAACCATTATTATATTGTACCAGCAGAGCGTCTAGAGCCTTCCGCGTACAGTTAACCCACAGACCGCCC
Organism: Pyrrhia umbra; assembly: GCA_963891755.1. Taxonomy (NCBI): domain Eukaryota; kingdom Metazoa; phylum Arthropoda; class Insecta; order Lepidoptera; family Noctuidae; genus Pyrrhia; species Pyrrhia umbra. The sequence continues at coordinate 6,201,602 of OY982916.1, read as the reverse complement.
GTATAGAACGACGTACAAAAAGCTTTGAACAAAGTGATTTTGACCCCGCTACTACAACGAGCAAATCTGTGAGCCAACATGTTGCATCTAACTGCTAGCGCCCTGCGTTCACGTTCAATGTCTACCTGATCTTTGAGGTCCACGGTCAGATAGTGGCCTAGGTATTTAAATTGTGTAACCCTATTAAGTGGTCTCCCATTTAGGCAAATTACAGGCTCATAAGTCACACATCTCCCGGGGGCCTCAAAGATCAAGTACTCACTTTTATAACATTATATTGCAGGCCATGAGTGGCTGCATACCTCTCGCAAGTCTGTAGCATCTCTCTGATTGAGCCCGCCGTTGGACCCAGCAGCACCATGTCATCAGCATAGCTAATATTATTGACACTGGTGCCATCTATCTTGCATCCGACTGGTTTACTGCTGAGCTCAACGATCCACTCATTCACATACAGGTTGAAGAGCTTAGGTGAGGTTAACCCCCCCTGCCTCACCCCACCCTCCAACCTGTACGGCTCAGAGAGAGTACTACCCCAACGTACCTGATTACATTGGTTCGAGTACCAGTACTGAAACAGGCTCGTCAACTCCGATGGTACACCCGCTTCCCTGACCTTCTCCCAAAGGACATCATACGACACCAGGTCGAACGCCTTCGAGAGATCAAGGAAGCAAGCATATACCGGAGTATTCCTATCTCTATAGTATTGGACCGTCTGCTTCAAACAAAGAATAGCGCTCTCAGTGGAAAGTCCAGGCCGGAACCCAAACTGTGCGTCATGCAACGTGATCCACTTATCCAGCTGTCTATCAAGCAGACCGTCCAACACCTTAGCCATGACAGTGGCCAAGGATATTGGTCTGTAGTTCGCCTTGGCCGATACATCCCCGGTTTTATTTTTAACAATCGGTACCACTACCGTTCGCAACATATCGGACGGTAGGTACGAGTGACTAACACAGAGCGTGAAAAACGTTGCCAGTACTCTGGGTAGATGAACCCGATATTTGAGGTGCTCGATGCTGAGACCGTCATGACCAGGAGACTTTCCCCCGACCATACTTAGGACTTGTTTCCTTACCTCCTTAGCCGAGAAACGAATCGGTTCATAATCACGACTGATCTCATCAACGATTCCCCCTTTAGCCGGCCCTAACTGAGATGATACCATAAAACGCTCCCTAAACATGTTAGCTATATCCTCAGGTGAACTACATTCCCCCATGCTCATGGGGTGGCCCGGCCCAGCCCCCAGCTTTTTGGTTGCTTTCCAAAACTGAGAAAAAAAAATATTTTCTTTATGTGACGCTATTATGAGTCAATTTCAACAACTCGATTTTTTACCTAATTTCCATGGACATTTTCATTTTCAGGTTTTGTAAAAAACTTTATTAGTTAGTACATTTTATATACATTTTTAAAAGGGGATTATATAATTATAAATTACTTAGAGAGTTATTAGGGCCACCGAAATTGGCGAGCCACAAAAATTTTATTATGGCCACCGAAATTGTATTGGTGACACAGAAATTGTGAGTGTGCACTGAAATTGTGAATTACTAAAAATATTTTTAGTAATATGTAAAGAATATATTTCTTTACATATTACTAAAAATATTTGGTATAATAAAAAAAAACTGATATAATACGAATCATTTTAATAAACTTTTATAAAATACAACGTGGTGTACTATTGCCTAAATCAGTCTTACAAAATTAGCAATCAAGGAACTGGTTATATTTTTTACGCCTATAGCATAGGCGTAAAAAATATACGGGGTTATACGGGTTTAAACTTATAATTATTTATCAAACTTAGATTAAGAACCTACACAAATTGTAACCAAACCAAAAAAATAAATTATTATCACTGCAAAATCAGTACAGTTTTAACTTAATAATATTAATAACAGAACTATTGTCAAATCCTAGGAATGAAATAACAAATTCTGATTACCAATGATTAATTTGAAACTAATAAAAAAAATCTAAACAAATTAATTAAATATTTGTGGACATAATACAGTTTACTTCTCAAAATCAAACAATACTTTTCATATTTTCTTATAGTCAGAATCTTAAAACTAAATTATTGCTACACAGTCAATCAGTTAGCATTAATTTTGATACCTTGTACGTACGAGTATCAAAATGACAAATTAACAACTAATTTAATAATCATAAGAGCAGCTCAATAAAAGCCATTGCTTTGACGATAAACTATAAAAAAATAAGGATGTTAGACATCAATCAACTTTTAAGTAACTAAGATATTAATAAATATTCTTTAAACAAATAATCACTAACATGGCGAAAATCTTCAGAAAATATTTTCATCATCACTATCAAAAATATTAAAAGTATTTCTTGTAACTAATTCTTTGGAATATTCTATGTGAGCATCATTATCAGTCTCAGTGGTTTTTTTCAAATTTCGACATTATATCACTGTTAATATTTTGGAAAAATGAGGCTGATGGAACTAGATTGTCATAGTCTATATTGTCCAAGTCGTGTGAAGCGTCAGCTGATTTGATGGTCTTATCTTGAGGTATGTTCTTGGTTTTAAAGTAAAATAAATCAGATCCTTTAAATCTGTGAACTGTTGATGGCTTAAAACTGGAATCTGATTGTAATGAAGGTGGAACGACCGTTGAATTATCCAGGATTTCAATAGGCAATTCATAGAAACCTAAATGTTTTCCGTGAATGCATTTTATAGGATTGTAAAGACAGTTTTCATCAGTGCATGACAGTGATCGCATTGCAAGAGCTTTTGGTGTTTTTCCCCAAACGATCTGATGGATCTTCATAGACCCTGGGAAACATTTTAGGACTTTTGGCAAAAGCCAATCCTTTTCATTAACTTCATAGTCGTTAACAATCTTTATTTTCACACCTGTGACGGCTGTTTGAAGACCTTCCACTAAAGCGTTAATATCGTTGATGTCTTTGCCAAAGGCAACCAGACGATCTGCAGATCTCTTAAGAACACCGCCTACACCATCAGGTGCTCCTTTTCCATGCCCACATTCGCAGTAATGCCATATCACTCGAGACAAATTTGGCAAGTATAGTTGAAGCTGCGATATAATATAGAAATTTTTTTTGTTTCTGTATTGTCCTGACGGAGAATCGGATATGAGGTGGAGAACCGATATATGAGGTGCAACAGCTTCAATTTCTTGCAAAATTGGTATTAAATGGGCCCATACTGCAGACGCATCGTGACGCAAAGATTCACTCACAGTACAGAATGACTGGGATTTGATTTCATCATTTACGTGATAATAAATTACTGCTGTGTGTAATGTCAGTTGAGAACAGCTAGCACCGAAATGGACTGCTTGGATTTCCGAGCTATATTTTGTACTATAGTTTTCGCTAAAGTCCATGTGCACGATGCACTCATTTTTAGTGATTTCTGCTTTAATTTTTTTAATGCTTTCGTATTGATTTTTAATGTTTGCACAATGGCTCATAAAAGGAATTATTTCCTTTTCAAAATGCTTTATAACTTCTAGAGGTTTTTCATCTTTTCTACCTTTTTCCACAATGGTCGATATTTTTTCAATGTTATTTTTTACGTAGGTTTTATTATTTTTATTCCATGAATAATAAGAAATACTATGGGAATTATCAAATTCATTGTACAGAATCCATTTATTTTTGCATTCTTGACATTTACGCTGTAAGCATTCAACCTTAGCATTTTTACAGGTGAAGCTATTCAAAACTTCTGTTGTGGAATTCTCACTGATAATCTTATTTTTTTTCAAAGAGTTGATCAATAAATCCATATTGGCGTGTGGTTTGCATAAGCAAGTGTCTCGGCTGTCTACTTTCGGTTGTACGATCCAAAAAGGTTTTAATCTCGTAAATGTGACATAACTTATGGGCGGGAATCCATATTCCAGATATTTGCGGTGAAGGTTTTTCAGATTGTCCAGCAAATACCTTTTTTGCTTTTTTAGACCATTTCTAGTAATGCAGTCTTGTTTACCTGGAGTCAAACGCGTATTATCATCATCCTCGTAGAAGTTTTTTACTAAATTTCGAATAATTTTAGCCTGAGGGCTTAGTATCTTCTTGGGTTTATTTTTATTGCTGATCGTCTTACTTTTAGGACTTATTTTCAGTCTCTGCTCTAGTCTTTGTAATCTCTTTCTGTATACTTCTTTTTCCTTCTTAAGTTTTAAAATAGCTTTTTTGAACATGTACATTTCAGCGGACTTTTTTTTCTGATATTTTTTTAGTTGTGTATTTACTTCTCGTTTTAATATTATGGAGTTAATGGATACATCAGATTTGGGACTACATGGTGCTTTAGTTGAAATAGGAGAATTTATGCTGCTTACACTAGGAGATATAAGTGGAACAGGTGATGTGCAGGGGAGTGGACTACTGGTTTGATGAATTGAAAAAGTACTTTGTAGCCCTGCTTGCGTCTCTTCAACGCTGTCATTATGGTTTTCTTGTAAATATAATTTTCTTGAACGTAGATTTTTCAAAGGGCGTCGTGGAACCGGTTCAAGTGGAGTAATATCTTTTGACTTGGCTTGAGATGAACATGGTAAAGGGCTTTTAGGTTGCGTCAATATTGAAGGTGATATATTATCTCCACTGTTCTCATTTTCCTGTAGTTTGAGTAATTCCTTTTTTTGTTGTTGTCTTTTATAGTAATTTCTAAAATTAATTTTGTTTCTTTTTTGTTTAAGTCTACGAGCTCGAGCTGGCATCTCACTTAGGGGTAAAAATTTTCCTTCAGCTTTTTTCCGATGATAACGTTCTCGATCTTTCCTACGCAACTCCTCAGCTTTGACAGGGTCGCTTTTAATTCTTTCTCTTCGTTTTTGCTCTGCAATCCTCTTCTTTTTTAACCTTTCTTGGATATCTTTTTTTTTTTTGGATTCCTAAAATAAAAAAAAGATATTTAAAATACAGTTTAGTTAATTTAAACTCTCACATTTGATTATGAAAGAAAAAAACCGGCCAAGTGCGTGTCGGGCCACGCGCAGTAGGGTTCCGTAGTAGGAGTTAGTTAGTCGACTATAGCTCTGTAACCGGTTAAGCCTACTTAGCCGTGATAGTTTTCCTTATAATTTCATTACATGTACTACGTCTGTGATTTTTTTCACATTTCTAGGTACAGCCATTCAAAAGTTAGAGGGGGGGGGTAACTCGTGTCGAACAAAAAATTTCACTTAAAATCTAGATATTTCGCAAATGGCTCGCTTAACTGAAAAATGGTCTTCACACACCCATAATATTTTTGAAAGACCTATCTAACGAACACGAAGGGGTACGCGAGAAAAAAAATATTCATCCCTACTTTACATGTTTGGGAGCTACCCTAAAAAAAAATATTTTTCAAAATTTTATTTTACCACTTTCTCGGCGTGATCAATATACATATTCATACCAAATTTCAGCTTTCTAATAACAAAAACCACGGAGCTATGCCGCGGACAGACAGACAGACAGACAGACAGACGGACAGAGCGAAACTATAAGGGTTCCTTGTCGGACTACGGAACCCTAAAAATAATGGGATATAACAGACTGTAATTTGTAAATGAGGAGCTCGTGGCTAAGTAACAGCCGCACGGTTCGACCGATCAAATGTTAAGCTGCACTTGGCGCGGTCGGTCCGTGGATGGGTGACCATCTATGTCATAGCGAGACTCTTCCGTGCCTCGGAAAGCACGTTAAGCTGTTGGTCCCGGTTGTCATTTGTACATCTTTGACAGTCGTTACGGGTAGTCAGAAGCCAGAAAGTCTGACAACCAGTCTTACCAAGGGGTACCGCGTTACCCGGTATCTGGGTTGTGGAGGTCAGATAGGCAGTCGCTCCATGTAAAACACTGGTACTCAGCTGCATCCGGTTTAGACTGGAAGCCGACCTCAACATAGTTCGGAAAAGGCTAGGCAGATGATGAACAGACTGTAATGTATATAGCATTATCCATTACAGTCTGATGAACAGACTGTAATGGATAATGCTATCTCTGTGTAATCTATAACTAGGCATGTTAAATGAGTTTTGTTAAAGTAATTTCGGCGTAACAAATATTGTTTCTTTTCAAAAACCTTTTAACATTAATACAATAATTGATAGGTACAATTTCTGTGGAGTCGTGTAATTTCCGTGGACACCCAGATGCCACGGAAACCACAGAAATTGGCCCACAGAAATTAGAAACGTGGTTTTTTTTTTTTAATTACAAGAAACTATCAAGGCTATGGCTATTGTTTTCTATAATCTTTAATGTGTACCAAAGGCTACTTAGCATGCATAAAAGTGATACCTTTTTTTTTGATAAAATCCTTTTAAAACCTGATCACCGAAATTGCAAAATTTCGTTCAGAATAAACTGAAATCACGTACTTACATTTTTGGCGGGAAGACCTGGCGATATGGTGCACTACCGTTCTCACTGCGCGCAAGCGCACGACTGTCTCTGGCCGGGCAGGGAATTATCGTTAGTTTAAACTCATTGGTGGAAGCTCAAGACGGCGAAACAAAATGACCATAGAAATTAGTAATTTCGCTCGGACAAAACTACCGTTGACATGTACCTACTCATTAACTATGAGTTTAAATATTAAAAAATAATTAGATTCTTGTAGGCCAATTATTACTTAACGCAATCAAAATACTTTTTCCTATATATGTTGGAGATTATCTTCCAGAGAGGTAAATACTGTGTATGAAAGTGATTGTGGACAACACACAGAAATTGATATTTCGTTATTTACTGATTTTTTTCTTAAAAACTAATAGTCTTATAATTATAATTTAAGTGGCTTCATTTAGATTCACGTCTCTTTAATTCTGAGAAAAAAAATCGTTGCATTATCTGTAAAGCAGAACTGCGTTTTCAGCCTAGACGCGTAAATTTTTCGCCTGAGAAATTCACTCATAACCATCCTAATCTGTTCTTGATGGTTTTGACACGATTTAAGCCTACTTCTGAAGATCTTTTGACTAGACCTCATTTCCTCCCATATTCTCTCATATTTGGGCTTGTTGTGAAGCAACCATATCTGAAACCTAGACCGAGCCTCCTCATGAACGCCCTGAACATGCCTATTCCAGCCTGCCACTCGCTTAGCCCCTCGAGGCTGCTTGCCTTCCCACGTCTGCCTTGATGCTATTGACAAAGCATCCACAACCTCACCATACATACAGTCCAAAGCACGCCTATGTTCCAAACTACTACACATTCTATCCCCACACTCCTGGAATAATTCACGATAGCAAACGCTTCTTAACTTACTGTTACACAGGTCACGATACGCACTGATTTGCCTTTCATCCCGGTCTCGCCAAATCACTTTATGAAAGTGACTGGTTTCCTGTAACAATTTTGGTACAATTATATTTAAGTTGCACTCTAGAATCACGGGGAAATGATCAGACCAATAGGTATCGTGACACACGCTGACATTTCTCACAGTTTGCCACGCCGACTGCGTCACTATACAGTGATCCAACCATCTTACACTACCATTTATGTCACTTAAGGGCGGATTCGACCAAACAGGAATAAATTTTATTCTCGGCGTAAATCGCTTATCACTCGAGAATAAATCAATTTTACGTTAAACCAACTACAATTCGAGGAATAACGAGTCTATTCAGGAATAATCACTATACCACCATTTTGCATGGAATAAGAAGCTTAATCCAGGAATAATAAAATGGCGTCCTATTGTTTTATCCTGTCATAAAATGACAGCCTAATTCACTGACATTTTATTTTTATTTTTTTTAATTAATTTAAAGGGCTTTGTCGCTTGGCAGCTACTTTTCCACGCTATAATACGACTAATCAAAGTTGACATGAGTTATGCTTCTGCACCCTCCCGTTTGTAGAACAACTTTTTTAGCCGCGTATTACATTCGTTCACATTCACTTCGCTATTCATGAGTAGCTTATACAAGTATAGCTATACGCTAGATTGCATGGAAAAACGACTGATGATTTACTCGAGAATAAAATCGTGGTATATATTATTTTCCGTATAGTTATTCTTGTATAAATTCAGGTTTGGTCGAATCTACCCTTATATATGTAACCACATCCGCATTAATGCCTAGTTTTTCAACATCAGCACATAACCATTGATTATCATTACAATAATTACTTAGCTCATACCAAAACGGCTGGTGTGGATGAGCATTAAAATCTCCCAACACGTATATTGCTTCAGTATCACTATGCTTTAATAAGGTAATTGTAACTTATTATTATTATTAATCTCAATATATTTACAATTAACAAATATCGCTTAATGCAACGACGCGTTCTATCTAGCGTGGCCTGTTGCTCATCTTTACCAATAAAAAAAACAATACTAAGCTAAAATATTAGCGCCTCCTAGTTAGTCAACCATGCCAACCGCTGAATATTTTAGCCACCGTATCAATTATTACGTTGTTTCTCGCGGACTCCCAATACAAAAGAAATAGAGTGCAGATTATGCACACACGTATTTTATATTTGCGCCCATTGTTTTAGATTTAACCAATGTGGAAATTTGACAACAATGAAGCTCATTATTACGGAACTGCGAGGCATCTCTAAAATTTAAGGAGAATATAACTAAAAATGTACGAGTGTAGAATAAAATTAAAACTTTGTAGCTTGTTTTAGAGTTTATATGGAGAACGATAACCATACAAATTTTGACTGTGCCAAATATCGCACGCCTAGTTGTGTGCAATAAGCTTAAAAAGGCTATAAATAATTTCAAACCTTTGAGGTTTCTTTTGGGTCGAATGAATAACGATCTTTCAAGAACGATTGAAAGTTTATAAAGTTTACAGTTTCAAAACAAATCGGCTACCAAAATAATTGAGAAATACACAATATCGCGATTTTATTTGGAGTATTTAAACACTTACCTAATCACGAAAAATAAAAACCTACCAACTAGAAATGATCGAACTAAATCGTCAGCTACGTTGGCTTGATTTCGAGATGAGCTGCAAACACTATTCAATAAAGCATAAAGTATATAACGCACTTCAGGCTTACTCCTTTTTTACAGCTCCCTTAATTATTTCATCTACTTAATCAGTACATTATACCTAATTGCACCTGGGCTACGGGATGATCGAAATAGTTACCGCGCCCCCGGAATATATAAAAATAAAAAGAGCTGAGGATGAAACGTGGATGGGTTTTTTTCAGTAAGATTCTGACACTCCCTCTCACCCCACCCACGGCGGGACGAGTCAGGTGATAATTTCCCATGCGAAAAAAAACCTTATTTCGATATATTATTTTTCAAATTAGAGAATATCGGAGAGAAACAGTTTCTATTTACGTTTGACCCTTATATCCTACGTCTACTATTTGTCAAATATAGCCCCTTTTGATAATATTATCTTAGATTCAATTAAAATGCTTATACCTACTCGTTAGTTGATTTGGTAGATAGATATCTATGTATCCACGTCATACAACGAGGTAACCGTCAATTCAAGGTACACTTAGCTTTATCTCAAACTCGGTCCAATATTAGTACCTAATTAAAATCGGAAAAACATTAATAAATGAATGACTTTTATTTTTAATTCAACTGAAAGGCACTTCTAAAATTTGTCATCTATAGAATAGCCAACATAGTTACATTGTGAGAAATGTGTTAAGCTTTGGTACTGGGAATTAAAATACGCTCGATAAATAGCTCTTTGGTTCCATAATGACGATACTAAACAAAACGACACATATATTAAATAATTCCAGAAGTTATAAACAATTTAAGATAAAAAAGAGAATTAAAAAAAGATACATCTGGCAGGACATTTTCGAAATAAAATGTGAGGTTTCAGAACTTGAAGTTAATTATTAACATTGTTTATTTAATGCTGAAAAAATACTGTATTTACCTGGTGGATAACGCATTTTTTGTTAGTGGTATTGAATATTCTTAATTAAAAATTTACAAAACTGTAGCATCTACAAACAAGATAGAAAAATCCGTCGGAAGATATTTTTGGGGGTAGGTAACTTACTGTTAGTTGACTAACGTTTTGTACTCTCCTTTACGTTAGATGATACATATGTGTGTAATATACGATAGCTTATCTCATTATATAACTGTATAAAATAACCAGGGCTGAAAAAACTAAAATGTGGCAAAAATAGCAGACTGATATGGGCATTTTAAATATTTTGGCGTGCTTGATGCGACGTCAAAGTATATAATAACTTACTATCAAAGTGAGCAACATGAATCGTTTTTAACATTGATATTGTAGACTTTTACGTCACATCCTTTCGAAGCATAACGTTTCATCTACTTTACATACGCGGTCATATCTTGCACTTTAAAAAAAATATTAAAAAGTTTTGGTGCAAGCATCATTCTGATGGTAATTAGTTTTGTAAAATTATGCGTGGCCCTTGTTACAATCACACACTTATTCACAAAATCTTTTTAAAGATTCTTGAAGGCATGAGGCCTTCAAGAATCTTTCTAAAACCATGGTAACCATGCTAAATTAAATTATCAGCGTGAGGTATTTTTAATTGTTTATAGTTATGAATTATTTCAGCAGAATAATGCAAAAAGGGTAAAAATACTTTTAATTGCGACAGCAGTTTGTTTAACTATTAATTATTTCTGAAAAACTGCGATTCTAAGTCCTGAAGTAATCAGTCAATCTTCCTTTAAAGACGAGCTTAATTAGACGATAAAGTAACGAGATAAATGCGACTTTACTGCGTATATTTTTTCTTGCAAAGTTCCCTTCGGAACCCTAGGTGCACAAGTCTGACTCGTAGGTACCTACGTGGCCGTGTATATAAAACCGATAATACAGTTCCTCAGATTTTACCATCCGTGAATATATAAAATGTTTTGCATTTTCAGAGAAATGTTAATATACGTACTGTGTAATAAATCAATGTTTGTCGCGAAAAAATACCTAGGAATCGACGACGACTATTTAAAAATCGAAACTGTTAGTTGAGGAGTAAAAGCTCAATAATTTATCAGCAAACAGAATTCAAAGTAACATGATATAAAGAAATTATGTCAATATTCATACAAAAAACCATTGCCTTTGAAAAACTTTCACTTTGGAGAATATTATGTCAACATCAATAAATTTGCTGGAATGATAAAAGCACAATTTTGCATTTTCTACATAAATTCTAGCGTATATTAGCTGCTCCAGTACATACTAAAGCCTTTGTCAATATCTTAAATATTGAATTGTATCCTCTCGTCGGAATATGAGATGCAAAGATTGAATGATTGGCAGATAACAACAATACAAGTGCAATAGAGAGTTTGTCTGTCGGTTTATTACGTTTTCACAGAAATGGTATGTTTCCACCAGAGATGTGCAAGGATGCGTAGCGAGTGGTGTGTTTTTAATAATGTATATTATGACATATCAATACACTGAAAAGAAAGCAATTTTACTTTCTGCTGAAAACCTTGTTGACTTATTTTGCTCTGTAACATCACCGATCTGTAATGACACCGAGTTCAAGAACGATGTGTAGGAACACAAGCGTTTCAGGAAATGGCAAATTATTTTTTCTCTTTTCTGTTTTTCGTAGATGGGTTGTATTATTTGTTATAACATTATTCGATCATATTACACGATCAAGTATTCCCACATTTTCTACTCGAATTATTAAAGTTATGGTGTACCAACAGCGTAAATTAACAACATTGTTTCTGGAACAACACAAATGAACGTTAAATACTTACATAATTATTGTTTGCGAACAGAACTCAAACATCGGATAAAATTACGCTTCCGAAATGTGTGAAAAATAATATGCTTGTAAATTCGCTAGACTTGAGAGGATTTTAATTATGTCCCAATAATGTTTTGAATATATATTATTAAGTAAAATTAAAACTTAATAATTGTATCATATATTATGATCTAAGGAAAATCAATTTCAGGTCTTTTTTATTCTTAGACAGTTAACAAGGTTTATCTAAATTATTATGTTTAGACAAGTCGTTATAATTTTTAGTCTTAATAGAACGGTGAACTGTCTAAAGTTTGTATTATGTATATAATACAAACTATATACATAATACAAATGTACATAAAACATATGTGTATAATACAAACTTTAGACCGTCGAGAATATTGAAAATATTTTAGCCGCATTTCATCGGAAAGCTTAGATGGTGCGTTAATTTGCAGCTTATCGAGTTATTAGCTACAGTCAACAACAACAGTAAACAGTTCGTGAAGGAATATGTTTGATTATTTATTTAATATATATTTGATTTCTTTTATCTTCCGATGAATAGTGTCACATCACAGAAATCAAACTCAAGTTAACCACTGATAAAATAAAAAAAATAGGATTTATAATTACATAAATAGGTTCGTGATTGGTTTACTAAACCGTAGGTTATCAAAACCGAGCGTTATCTACGCGTAACTGTAAAATCAAATGTACGAGTATTTCTACATCAAGTCCCTACAAAATAAACAGAGCATTGATACGTAAGATTGTAGATTCATTTGTTTTGAAATGGCTCAAGAACTAATTAGTAACTAACGATATTATGTTACACTAGTGGCCCGCCCCGGCTTCGCACGGGTAGGTAGTCTTTGTTTTTTAACCGATTTCTAAAAAGGTGGTTCTGTATTTTACCGGTATGCATGTGTTTGTATATCCCCGATTTTCTCAAAAACCACTGATCTGAATTGGATGAGAGTTCTCGTTCTTCAAATGCATAGTTTTCAAGAAAGGTTTTAGTACAATATATATTATTGGGATCTGTTGAATTTCTTCGTCAATAACCAATGGAACTCTTCAATTACTAATAGCAAAGGAACCACGATTGCTGCGATCGTATGCCTATGATTGTTTTCACTGTTCTATAACATAACAACACACCTCTAAGCTTTAAAGGAGAAAACAGACATATAGAGTTCACCCTTATTAAAGGTGATGAACATTTGTCTAGACATTAGGATATTGTAATTTATGTAAATTACAAACTGAGCCACTAAAACGAGAACTGAAAAACTTTTTTTCAAAAAACAACTGGCTTGGAACACAATACAAATTTAAAAATAACTAATAGACATCATTCTAGAAGTCGGTTTCTCCAATTAGGTATTGTGTATTTGCATTCTATTTTTGCAAAAAAAAAATGTTTTCTTTTAGGAATGAAAAATCATGTCCCGAGTCTTCCCGCTGATGAGGCCCATCCTAATCCTTACCGGACGGTAAGCCACTTATTGCTCAAAGTCTGCAGGCCGGACCTACAGTGGCCTGGAGTCGATTCCTGGCTCCAAATGTTGATGACGTGGCTGGGGCGTGAGATTTGTCTCTCCCTCGCGCAACCCGCTATCTGCTTTTCCAGCATGACTGGTTAGCATTAGAAGGTGACTGCTTCCTATTCCCACTCTCTTTGGACCATGGTTTGAACCAGGGCCGAAAGTGAGAGATCGCCGCCGCCCAAGTGGGGCAGACCTCCACCGTTTGTTCCACCGTGACCTCCAGGTGATCACAGTGTCGACACCCCGACATTTCCACTCGCTTGATTCGATCCAGGAACCTCCCAAAATAACCGTGTCCAGTGAGAACCTGCGTCAGGCATAGGCATTGGATCTGCGGTAGATCAAGATGCCGTGGTGCCTCCTTAGCCACTCCGCGAAGAGAGGATTTAACGCCACAACAATCCCCACGCAGGTTCATCCGTGGCCTTATGATTTGTTTATTAGCAAAGGGAATTCTAGATTCTTAATTTCTGAAGTGTGGAATAGAATTAATGCAATGGAAAGCGCATTTTTTTTTAGTTTTTAATTATCCCGCTCTTATGTATGAAAAGAGGCCCTTTTCATACATGGAACGCATGGGCATTAATCACCATGGAATAACATCTACACATTATGACTTGAAAGCGCTTAATTTTAACAAATTCGTAACTTAATTCTTGATGCCGTTAAGGTGAAAGATATTATAATGTGATATCAACCAAAAAAAAAAAAGTAAATACCAATCTCAAAAAAAGAACAAAAATATGTGGGATTTGAACCCGATGTTACCGATTCGCATGATCATGAATACAGCCCCTCCACTACAGCGCTCCTTGACATTTTAGGTAAAATTGACATTCTAATACAACGTGTTTTCAATTTGAATTACTGCTTATCTTCTTTACAAACGGGTGTGATGATTTTCATGTCAAAGATAATAGCGAAAATGCATATAGGTAATTATAAAAACTTGATAGGTCATCCCATTACAAACTTATTTCAATACCTCACTGCTCATTCCCCATAATATTTAGTGTGATGATTTGTAGCCTAAAACTTGAACCGATTCATAACAAACGTCTTTGGTGAATTTCAAGTAAAACTGTTCAGACCTTTTGGCGTAAAGCTAAAACAGATTTTTTTTCTTACAAACTTAAAATCATAATTTTTCACCCTAGGGCTAACATCTTGAAAAACTGTGAAACACGTGTTTAATTATTTTCATGTTAGAGTGTCCCTACAAAATTTGAGTTTAATCGAATAAGAAATAAAACTTACTCCATACAAACTTTCAACCCTATTTTAATATACTTAGGGTCGGAATTTCCAAAAATTCTTTCTTATTACTTGTCTAGGACATAAAAGGTACCTCCTGTCCAAATTTCATTACTCTAGGTCCAGCCATTTCGGCTCCGCGTTGATGAGTCAGTCATTCAGTGTATGAGGTTGTCATTTTATATAATAGTATAGATTAATCCAAAACTGAAGCTACTATTAAAAGCGAAACAACATTAATAGATGCGTCAATAATATAATAAAATATAATGAACTAAAATAAATGATGATTCAAATATTTTTGTTGTGGTAAGGACTTCACAATTCGATATACCTAAAGATTAATAAAACACCAAGGAGTACTGATTAAGGAGATCTTTAGTATCGTTAATATTAATAAAAAATATTGTCCTATTTACTGTATTGAGAGGGTTTGTCGTAATAATCGCATCGTATTAATCAAGCTAAATCCTTTAATCATAAATAGAAGAATATTTCGACAAAAATTATCGACAAACACATGCCGATAGTTCGTTTTGCCTAAATTGACTGGTAGATAGTATAATACAATAATAAAATATTTAGTGTACGTGCAGCTACGAAACATAATTTTTATTATTACTCATATATTTACCTGCAAAAACTATAGTTTAGACCATTGGTTTAGAATTAGCACAATATGTTTGCACTTCAATTTACCTTAATGTTGTAACATCGATAGATAATCTCAACTTGTGTGTATAATGACATATAACATTAATTTTGTTCATTATCACAGATTCCTTTGTTCGTTTGACTTAAAAAATATTCATCTACTTTGTCCAACTGTAGAAACTATTTCTATTTTTAGTTACATCGCCGACGGTATTTAAAAGGTCCCATGCGCATTTTATTCCATTCATCTTTATGTTTTGTTATTTATATCCTGCATGATTAGGATTCATTTCACTGTGATAGGTGATTTTGTTATTAACGGATACCTTGTATTTACAGAAAGTTCTTCAGGCTGGCACAGACGGCGAAATAGTCTACCCAGTAATTTCACTTGCCCTAGATCTAGGTCTGAAGAAGTTGGAACAACAAACTCGACTCCGAGCAGAACTGGGCGTACTGACACACTATCATCGGATGTAGTAAAGTCATCAAGCGAATTATACAAGGAAATACAACAATATACTCGGACCCAGCGTAAAAAATTATCCTTTGAAGACGAACAAAAGGGTCGTGCTAAAAAAACTTCAGATGCATCATCATCTGAACCAGTCCAGGTAACTCTATTAAGAGAGAGTGTTGTCGCAGAAGTCTACCAAACAGAAAGCAGCAGATTGAAAGACCGCTGTGAGTCAAGTGAATCTTTGTATTATCCGAAGGAACCCACAGAAAGCAAAGATCCTGTAGCAGAATCTAGAATTCAGAGTCGAGCAAAAAAACTTGCGGCATCAGACACAGCACAACCAAAGACATTTTCACAAGCAGCATTAAATATCCGAGAAGCTATTGCGTCAGCAAAATTGGTATCTTCCGCGACAGGTTATTACATCACTCATCAGCCGCACATACCACCGTACTATTTTAAAGAAATCTACCCGAGCATTCCATATACTCTTAGTTATGACCATCCACCATCACCAGCACCGCCTTTCCCAGAATTGATTCATGGCGAATCAAAGAAACCATTTCTAGATGTAAGTGGTGCTTATTGTCAGGAGTGCCTGCCACATGAACCTACGGAGACGGGAACGCGACCATTTTCAAAAGAGCCTTGTATTGGTGACTTCTTACTATTTAGGAAAAGAACAGAAGCAAAGAAGAGAGCTTCTATTCTAAAAAGACCTGAGAGTGATTTTAAGCCAGAAACCCGGAGCCTACCTAACTCACCAAGACGTTATTTGCGCAGAAATGCGTCTACGCACGAGATATATACAGACGAATTACCATCAAGTAGTAGTTTAAATTTACCAAGAGTCAGATCACTTTCGTCTTCGGTTGCACGTCATCTGGACGATTTTCCTTATTATGACATTAAACCACGGGCTCGATCATATTTAGGAATAAACGAGGACTCAAGATATTTGTGGCCCCCTGAACCTATACCATACGACCGAAGTGATGAAGAAAACTTCGCAGAAGCTAATAGAAAAGACGTAAAAAGCTTCCGTAAACGAAGCGCCCGAGCCTTTCTGGAAATTTCACCGGATTTTGAAGGCTCTAAACTGCGCGACCTCCAAAATGTGAGTCAAAATAGTTTTGCCCCAATTAATAAAAAATTATAACTGGATAGGTATCAGATAGGTTCAAAATAACTGTAAAAAAAATGAAGAATACTCTTTTTGTGGAACAAATATTTAAAAATAAATAGTTATTTTCAATAGGAACTTAGTTATTTTCAATAGAAAGTTAGTCAAACTGATTTGATAAATTAGCACATTTTTTTCATTGCTAGGAATTCTTCCGCCGACCAGGGGAGGTAAGGTTTCAAGAGCCAGACCCGGTGCGACCTGCAACATCCTATGAACTTCCACGATTGAACGTGAGCAGCCCGCGACGACGACGCGAACCACGCTCTGACCCGTCCACTTGGCGTGTGCCAGCTCGTAGAAGCAGGAGTCAAGATTGGAAATATCGTTTACCCATGGGGAGAATGAACCCTCTCGACGATCATGAACGAAAAATAATAATAGAATTTTGTCATCTTCTTGAAAAATCTAAGCAACTCTTTAACGGACTACGGTGAGTACCTAGTAGAATTTGTCTGACTTTCGATGTGTTTTTGTTTTTTTTACTAATGTTGAGGGGCTCGTAGCCGTGCTGATCGTTACCAATATTAAGCTGCACAAGCCACGCCTGATCTCTGCTAGGTCTCATGAGAATTAAAAAGTGAAAGAATAGAAATTGCACCTATATTTTGAGCAGCAGGCCCGGCGCAGATGGTAGTATTCTTAGACACCGTAACTGATGTTTGGCCTGGAGGACATTCATATTATGAAGAGATTAACTGTATTAGAGTGTAACTATGTAAGAAGTAATCTTCGGAATTGATAGTCAGATTTTGATATTTTTGCACTAGTACTTGTATGGTATATCTTACGGAATAGGTACAAACTTAATATATTTATGAAGTCTGTGTCTGTTTGCTACGTTATCTCGTCAGAACGACTAAATAGATTTTTAAATCTTTAGCTGTTTATGAGTTAGGGTTTTTCTACAGGAAGGTATAGATTAACAATAATATAAGTCACTAAGCACTTCGTTGATTGAGATAAGAGAGAAATACGCTTTGTAGCAGTTATGTTAAATAAGAATGTGCATAGGTGTCTCTTGTACGCCCGGTGACAAGTACCCACTATTAACTTTATCAATACGAACATACTGACAAACTGATATTATAGGTAGGTCGTGGGGAACCTTAACTATGGGATTAGCCCTAAACAATAAGTTTGAAATACATTTTGGAGTTACAAGTACATTGCTTTACTGGATTAGAGAAATGCTGATTAGGTAACTACTAAATTAAATCAAAACGTTAACTGCAGATTACGTGATTGATATCTTCTTTATATATATAAAAATAAATTGCTGTTCGTTAGTCTCGCTAAAACCCGCAAACGGCCGGGCCAATTTAGCTGATTTTGAAATGATTGTCGTAATCCAGGGATGGTTTAAACGGTGAGAAAAAGTTAAGATAGATGTAGTTGATACGAAGTTTACCGGATCATCTGGTTTGTAATAGATTTGAAGAAATAATCACAAAAAGTAGTTAAACATTTTAATTTGACGGCATGTTTGGCGTAGTGATCGAGCAATTGGCCGGTGCGCTGCGTGTCGCGGGTTCGATTCCCGCACGGAACAACAAAAAAAAAATCCGGGTCTGGGTGTTTGTGCATGTGTATTGTGTATTATATGTTTGTAAACGCGCCCACTACAATAAATTGTGGCGTGACAGATGGCTTTCGCGGCGCGAATGTTCGCTTGTTTTGGACGATTTATCTCCAATATAATTTCGAAAAAATAAAATAAAATATTGATTTGTGAGTGTAATCCATCACGTACGACTACGTCAGCAGGTGCCTACTAATTATAAAGTACGATTATACAAAATAAATTGTTGAGATTATACAATGCTCGTCTGCTCGAATTTTAATACTTCCACACACATACACGCACACACATACACTCGTATACAATTGAAAGAGGCAGAGAGAAAGTCGCATGGAGGGGGCATAACGCTTATTCCTTACGTGACTATTTCTAGCAATAAACCTCTACCGCAAGCCACGTTAAGAAATTTCGTTGTTCAATGTGACCGTGACTTTCCTTCAATTTATCTTAATTTTTATTTTTTTTATTATTTAAATAACAACTTTTGCACTTAAAATTATGTATCTACAATTTTTTATCAATATTAGTATGTATGTCGCAGCGACATCGTAATATTTCGTAGCCACTTCATGCTGTGTCCGACCATTTTATGAAATGGAAAATACCCGCTGCCCACATCATGATATGGTCTGGCGAGATTAGTGGAAAAGCAGTGCTTGGCTATATCAACAGCTAAACGCATGGCTACTTCACGATGTAGCAGAGTGTTCGGCCACGGTGATAATACGGTCTGGTACGACATGTACAATACGAAATGTACTTTATATAGAAGTATGTTTCATCATCATTATCAGCCTATATATTTTCCCATTGTGGGGAACACATCCCCTTCTCATACAGAGAAGGCATGACCATTGATCGCCAGGCTTGCTCAAGTGAAATATGTTTATGATTAAGAAAAAAACGTCTAGATAAAACACTAACTGAGAATGGCGAACTGAAACGGGCTGGGACGAGAGGGATCGTGGGGGCAGACACTTGTTACT
The DNA here is from genome assembly GCA_963891755.1 of Pyrrhia umbra. Classification (NCBI taxonomy): domain Eukaryota; kingdom Metazoa; phylum Arthropoda; class Insecta; order Lepidoptera; family Noctuidae; genus Pyrrhia; species Pyrrhia umbra. The sequence continues at coordinate 6,182,195 of OY982916.1, read as the reverse complement.
CTCAAAACCATGTCGCGTAACTTGAAAAGGTGCCCCGGCACGGAGCGGCGAGCTAGCCCTCCTATTTCATAAACTTAGATATCTCAACACATGATTGTGTTTTGATTAACAATATCTAAGAAATCGATAGATTATTTTTAAATGACATCAGTACGACATCCACAATCAGCGTCATTATTTTACTTAAAATAATAACTTGATAAACAATGTAGTAAAAAAAAACTAAACTCTTTTTCACTCAGCAGTGGTTTTGAAGTTCTCTGTTTATTTTATTTTTAATAAACAAAGGTTTCCTATGACATCACTACACTGGATATTATATTGTTTAGCTTTCAATGCCAGAGTGTACGTTTTTATCTCCATTGTCGTCGGTAATTCTCACAGAAATGCTGGCTTTGACTGAGAGTATACCTCCCCTTTGCTTGGTCGAATCTTGTGCCTCGAATGGCACGTCTCTACATACATTTGTTCGGCATTCAACATCAATGGACACCTCGGCCACAGTCTCGGCAGTACAATGCAATATGTCTACTCTATTGCATAAATTGCATTGTAGATGATTTCAAAGGTCCCGGTATCACGTGCTCTATCTCTCTGTTTATATTCTAATTAACAACTCTATTAACTATTGCAATTGCGCTGTTGCAGTTTCAGCTTTTTACTCACAAAACTTCATCATGCATTCACAAAGTAACTTACATACATTCTTCTGGTAGTTTTGTAAATCGTTTCATCAGTTAATAAGAGAAAGCGTAACAGACAGACAAAGAAAACTTCTCGAAATACTTCACTCAAACGTTCTCTATGTTCAGAGTTGACTTGACAGACAAGACTTTTTAAACAACATCATCACCATTTCTTTTATTATATCATGGATAGACAGAACATAAGTAGTGTTGCCAGTGTATTCTTTCTTGTATTGCATTTTTTTCTTCACTTCTCTCTCGCAGTGAGCTACCCCAATACGGACACAAGCAATGGCACTCCTACTTCGGAAAAACCTTTGACGTTTACACGAAACTATGGAAATTTCAGCAGCAACATCGGGCAATTCTTGATTCTAAATATGGTTTAAAACGTTGGCAAATTGGTGAAATAGCGTCCAAAATTGGACAACTGTATTACCATTTTTAGTAAGTATTTACTACACAAAAAATTATCAATTCTTTCCTTTTTAGGATTTGGTAGTGAACGAGGCAAAACTTATAGTAACTAATCTGCTCTTAGCAATGACTCTTAGTACTAATATTCTTGGAGAGATCGTTTATGGCATAGCTTTACACGCCGGAAAAGTGGTTAAAAAAACTTGTGTGCCTGACGTATAATTTTTCGTTTTTCTATGATCTAGGGTGTCAATGGATAAGGCGATCAAAGATATTGAGCGTGTGTGAAAACTATTTTTCGATTTAGGTTTTTTATTGCGAAATATTAAGCTTAAAAGTGCAAATTGTTAGAGACAAGTGCCCCCCCCCCATGCAATATGAATGGTTGTGTTTTGATATGTGAATAATAACACAGCAGTACTATATACAATATCAAAATAAAAATGTAATAATTAGACTTTCAAAGTTAACGAGCAAAAGTCGTCCAATTTAAAAAATGTATTTGATTAAATCGATAAAAAGAACAAAATTAAAAATTTTGAAAACGTGGCAATAACAGGACCGTTCTCTGCGTGTGGCCCGACACAAACTTTACCGGTCGTTTTTGTTATTTTAAGCTTCAATTTTTACAGTTTTTTCTGAGGTGTTACTTTATAATATTATTGTCTTTTTCAGTTTGCGCACCAGTGATACAGTTTATTTGAGCGAAGCTTTTTCTTTTTATTACGCTATTAGAGGTAGAAGTTATTATACTCAAGCTTGTAAGGAAGATAAGTGTGAATTAATGGTTAAGAAACTTCGATATTATGCTAGATTTATAGTGGCAGGTTTACTCTTAAAAAAAGTTAAATTAGTAAGAGATTTATTAAAAGAACTTGATAAACAAATTATTGAGTATGGCAATGCATACGAGCCTGACGATCAAAACGAATGGAGGATCGTCGCTGATGAAGTCAGGTCGTTCATTAAAGTGGAGCCAGTTGTGTCAGTGCATCATCCTGAGGAGTACGTGGTGATACTATCTCACCGGTAAGTTGAAACTGCAATCGCGGCACTTATAATCCATAACTGATTGACCAACCAAAAATGTTTCTTTTTAGCCTCAGTCCTCAAGTAACGCCCCCAATTGAAAGGACTCCAGCAATGACTCTCTCGCTCCAAGAAGTGCTGATTGTTGGGAGCAATTCCACCCAGGTCAAATTTTCAGAGTTGACCATGGATATGTTTAGGATGATGCAAACTCTTGAACGGGAGCCATCTGGTGATATCCAGCACATATATGACGAGTCCCCGCGGCAACGGTACCCCTCAACTCCTAGCGCTGTCCACAGCAAAGGTAATTTTAATAGCTCGGCGTTATATTTTTCACTCCTATCTGCTCCAAATCTTCGCTATTGCTCTGATACACTATGCGAACTTTATTGGTGTTGGTGCTTGCGCAATACAAGATCTATTCATAACCAAATCAACTGAGATATAAAATAAATTTGATGAATAATAATTAAAAGCACAGCTTTTTAAGAATAATTGGCGTAATAATATTGTAAGAGTATAAGTTCAAAGTCTCATCATACACAGGAACACACTTGTCCAGATTTACACTACACAGCTGGCCAGATTTTTGATTAATATTTATATAGAAATCAAGTCAATGCAACTTTGTATGCCTAGTTATCTTACAGCTGTTTTACAAAGGTTCCGCTTACCTAATTAGGACGCGACGGCGTTCTAACAACAACACAGGGATGCCATTGAGCGACGATAAGAAGGATATTTAATTATGATGTAACGAGAAACGTTGATAATGATTTTATTATTTCAGGAAGTTAAACGTGTAACGCAATTCTCAAATTTCCTGTCTATTTTAAAGCTAAACAGGATTCCTAATCGTTATCCTTTTTAAAATATCCGTCTATATTTCTGTCTGTGCGTATGTTACGCTTTTAAATTCAAACTGCTGAACTGATTTGGATGAAATTTAGAATAGAGATAAATTGAAATTTGTGGAAGAACATATGACAGTTTATATCTGGTTGCATGAAGTACTTGCATCTAGACGCGGGTGAAATCGCAGGAAACAGCTAGTAAGACAATAAAGCGATAAACTGACTGTAAAAGCGAGGAATAAAAAAAATATATATATAATTACTTTTAATGTAAAAATTGTGACTAAACTACTGTAACATACGTTTTTAACAACTTTGGGATTGTTCTAGGGTACAACTTAGAATGTAGCAATAACAAAGTTGAGAGCCCCCATAAGTACTTGCTGTTCAAGCCATCGCCAAACCAAATATTTGTGTATCTGGCTAGTGCCTGCGATGACCTGCCGCCGAATGGGGTAGTTCTGCTTTATTTATCTGCAGAAGGATTGATCGTGCCACCTGTTAAACACCCAGAAGATGGTAAGTCGAAAATGAAACTTGATACAACCACTGATAATAATTACACTAATAGAGCTTAAAAAATATTCATAATTTAATTGATGGATATACATATACACCCTATAGGTTAGAAACTGTTAGTAACGTAGATATTGAAACCCTTATTGCTGATTGTAATTTTATTCATTAAATTACCAAATATTTATCCAAATAATAACCATTTGTACATTTACCTGAAACGAAATCATATTTTTGTTTTTTCACAGCAGGTGGTTATGAAATAGGAGGTCTCATCACAACATCTAAAACAGATATCCTTCATCGAGAAACTACAAAGGAAGGGAAGCCAATACCTTCAAAGCATAAGGAGCTTCAAGTCTTGCATCCTGGAGACCTGTACCCTTTCACTCGTCGGCCGATGTGCATAATCGTGGACTCTGATAACTCTTTCATATTTAATGACATGCCAAGGTATTTTGGACAGCCCCTGATAATACTGATGTCACCGGCTGAACTGCCAACAACATTGTATCGTAAGTACCTACACAGTCGGTTTTCATTTTTTTGGACAAATTGTACAGGTATCGATAGTTCAACGGGGCGAATAGAACTTATATTTCTCCATTCGCTGTTTTAAAAGAAAGCTGCTGTGACGAAATCAAATAAAATATTAGTATGGTGGAACTGAGAAATATAAAAATTGAAGGTGTTAAAACTACAATTGAAATATTGGCACTCAGATTATCACTTTCCTTTTAAAATGTGCTTGAATTAGATTCCTTCCTCACGAGCATGTTGTAGAAACAGTTATTCATAGTAGTTTGTGCAATACAACTATAATATTATTTATTTTCACACGAAACAATTAATTCCTTTCAGAGTTTAGCTCTGTAGACCTTCATAATTAAATAAGAATTTTCTCTTTTAAATTTCAATCTTGTGAAACGTAAGTAAGGGCTTTGATTGAAGTAAACTGAAGCTCTTCTAGTTGCCATATTGTTACTGTTTATTTTTCTGTGCGGATCAAAAATTTTTCGAACAACATAAAATAGTTTCCTGTTCTTTCACCGTTTTAGTATCTCTTTTGATATCCATTGCTGTAGTATCTTAACTTATCTTTGCTTGCTTGACATCTGTTCCTAACTTTGACTTTTTAGTATCCTTTATCAACCTACGGCACTTCATAAGATTTTGGAATATAGTTATTCTTCTACTTGTTTACATTAGTTCATCCATCTTTTTTACTCTTTATTGTACGATTATTCTATTCACTTGATCAATATCTCTAAGTAGCACATAATCTCAATTTCGACTGAAAGAAACGAGAGCAATCATTACTTGGCACTCGATCGTATGTAGCTATTGCCAGTAGTAGCTTCACAATCGACATGTCGCGGGGTCATTGTCGGACATTTCAGCTACGCAAGCGCACATTTAGTAATACGTTTACTTTAAATAATTTTTGAAGATGCAAATTTAGTTGATAGTTTCTTTTTTCCACACTAGATCAATCACTATATTGCGAACCTGTGCGTATGCCGTCTTCAATTTCACCTAATTCAGCGTAATAAAAGCCGTATTTAAAATCGGTCCTAAGGTGAAAGATGAAAATTAAAATTAAAGTAAGTGACATAAGCTGCAAGTAGTAGCTGTGTTGAAGATTCGGTTTCCACAAGCTACTAACTTATTAGTGAATCACGAACTGTTGTTTGTGCTTGTCATAGTGACCACATAAACGAATAAGTCGTATGACACTTATTTGATTCGTCGTGTACAGCAACTTGATTTAAAAATAATTCTATTCTCCCCGTTATTACAATGTTATGTTACGATTTTTTTGCTATTCAATTAACCGACTGATACATAGTTTATTTTTTAAAATTGTTTATAGTATATACTCTATTCTATGCTGATACTGAGTTTGTTTCGGTATTTCTTCTCAGACAATCAGTTAGCTAGGAAATACCGACTACAACAGAGAATAGGGACAGCAGTAACCTGCTTAGATTAATTAGATGTTAAGTTGTGTGAGCAGCTCTTATTGAATCCCGTAAGTATGTCGTAAAGGGTACTCGACTATGGACTGGCTTCTGTATTGAGAAATGACGTAAATAAAACACTTCAGAGATCATGTTTTATTAAATAAAAACGTTGTTTTATAAACATGCGTTTTTTTAAAAAACGTTTTCACTATTCAGAATCCGGCTGTATGTCGAGTCGTGAAGTTCTGTCATCTTCTCAACAGAACTTCTGACGCGATTCGTTCTAAATGACGGATTAAGACAACAATGTCGGTGTTCAATATGTTCCCTGATATTTGTTGTTAGAACCCCCATTCAGTATATACTCAAGTATGTGTACTAATATGGGGATTCTAAATTCTAAGTCCTACTAATATTATAAATGCGAAAGTTTGTGAGGATGTGTGTTTGTAACTCATGCACGCATGAACTACTGATACATTTGGGTGGAATTTGGTTCACACATATTTTAAAAATAATAGCATTAAACATAAGATACTTTTTATTCGGGTGCACAAAGTAGTTTCCTCAGGATCCGGTTAAATTCGTGAGAAACAGCTAGTTCATAAATTTGTAACATTATATTTAGTTATTTGAAAATATATAAATACAGTGCTATGAATTTATTATCAGAAGGTCAATACTGTTTTAATATTAATCGAAATGTCACATTTGAAGCGACATACAATTATTAGGTACATAACTACCTAATGAAATCATCAAGTGAAGTAATATTGAGATTGGATATTTCATTTTATACCACTGCAAATTATAAGAATTGCCCTTCTGAGTCTGATCTTTATGTATACGTATCTATCGATACATATGTGATAAAAAATTGTTAAAATATATAATTACTTACTTACTTTAAAATATCGGTTAGCTCGTGGCCCGTGCGACTGTAAGTAACAGTCGCACGGGCTACGAGCTAACGTCGATCGATCAAAGGTTAAGCTACGCTTGGCGCGGTCGGTCGGTGGATTGGTGACCATCTTTGTCATAGCGAGACTACTCGGTACTTCAGAAAGCACGTTATGCCGTTGGTCCTGGCTGTCATTGTAAATCTTTGACAGTCATTACGGGTAGTCAGAAGCCAGAAAGTGTGACAACCAGCCTTAGCTCGGGGTATAAGTGTTACCCGGTAACTGGGTTGTGGTGGTTAGATAGGCAGTCGCTCCACGTAAAACACTGCTACTCAGCTGCATCCGGTTAGACTGGAAGCGGACCCTAATATAATTAAGAAAAAGCATATCGTACAGAAAATTTGGTTTAGTCTTTCTGATTCGAGTGAAAACTATGAACTTTCTATTAGACCATAGTATGGTGTTCTGTGTGTTGCATAAAGAACAAGAATTATAATTCTTATTTAATGTTTCACCGCAATGTGCCTTATTAGCTCATTTTTTTAGGGTTCCGTAGTCCGACAAGGAACCCTTATAGTTTCGCTCTGTCCGTCTGTCTGTCTGTCTGTCTGTCTGTCTGTCTGTCTGTCTGTCTGTCCGCGGCATAGCTCCGTGGTTTTTGTTATTAGAAAGCTGAAATTTGGTATGAATATGTATATTGATCACGCCGAGAAAGTGGTAAAATAAAATTATGAAAAATATTTTTTTTTAGGGTAGCTCCCAAACATGTAAAGTAGGGATGAATATTTTTTTTCTCGCGTACCCCTTCGTGTGGGGTATCGTTAGATAGGTTTTTCAAAAATATTATGGGTGTGTGAAGATCATTTTTCGGTTAAGCGAGCCATTTGTGAAATATCTAGATTTTAAGTGAAATTTTTTGTTCGATACGAGTTACCCCCCTCTCTAACTTTTGAATGGCTGTACCTAGAAATGTGAAAAAAAATCACAGACGTAGCACATGTAATGAACTTACAAGGAAAACTATCATGGCTAAGTAGGCTTAACCGGTTACAGAGTTATAGTCGACTAACTGAGAACTACGGAACCCTACTGCGCGTGGCCCGACACGCACTTAGCCGGTTTTTATTATTTACTCAAATAGTTAATAAGCATTATTTTTAAGCAAGTTACAATAATGCAAACTGTTCTAGCTAGACTGTTGAAATTTATACCTATTGTCTAGATAGACGCACTTAATTAAATTATGGGAAATTGAGCATCTATTTCATCAGTCTCTACAGTGATATTTTTTTTTTGCAAAAAAATGTTTCACAAAGAATTTCTTCTATCGCGAAAAGTTCTGAGATCAAACGTAAAACCAAGTCGATTAATTTAGACTACTTTATTTTGAACTTACGTTAACTTTGCAATAACACGGCACCAGAATATATAATGTATGCAATATAATATATGTAAATTAGCGCTCTGTGCGCTTTATTGCTGTTTGTATATGTAATTGTCTTAAACTTACACAATTATAAATATGAAATTATTTATTGCATTTTTTTGACGTTTAAACAAAACAGTGCAACTTAACCGCTTTCAAAATTAGGTTAGAAGATTGGTAGACTTTAGTTGTCAAGGCAACTTTAAGTCTACCAGTCTTCTAAAAAATTACAGCTTCTCCGGAAGACCAGCGAGTCGAGGGTAGCTTGTTCACATTGTTCCTGCATTGCCCACTGTCGGCTCTCTGCTTCTGCTGCGACATTAAAAAGATGTCTCTCATTAACTGGGAACGGGCGCAATCCTACATCGACGCATACCTGGCGGAGGCCGCGGTTATATTGGCACGGAGCCGTACAGGTCAGTCTCTTTGCGAGAACAATCACTGATTAGAATTTTTGATTCAAAGAGCATACAATTTTTCGGCATAAAAATACGTTTAACGAATGATTTATTTTTTTAAGCCCTTCAATAAGTGTTTAATGTACAATTCCAGAGAACATGTACGTGGCATTCCTGGGCGATGACTTCCTCCGGCTGCTGATCCTACGCTTCATATTCTGTGAGACGATCTTACGCATGCATCGTCTGTTCCGTGGCCGTTCGCAGCGCACGCGCGCCTCACCGCCGCTGCCCGATGACCTCTATGAACACCCCGCATTGACGCACATCGTCATTGACTTAGTTTCGCACTTGCAGGTAATTAAGCTAATAAATCGAAGCTAAATCATGGCAAGTTGTAAGTTCTAAATGCGAAAGATGCTTAGATCATTTGCGAAAGTCGCTGCGCTTTAGCTATGTGCGATTGAAAATCATTTTATTTATGTGAATTGTTTGAGATTATTTCCAGTATTAAAAACATTAATTTTGTAATTAATATTGTTGCTTTAATTTTCAGGTGCGAGGTCACTTCCACGACCCGGCTGCGGCTCCACCTTCCACCCGGGAATGATACGCCAAGGTTTCTACTGTGTCGTTCGCTGATCAGTAAAGCTACTGATTCTGAAAATGCTTTTCATGTCAAGTGTCCGTGGATGGACTTGGATAGTGAGGACAATATGGCAAGGGCTCTCTGAAGAGGACCTGGCATAATTGGGATATATAACATTTGTAAAATTCAAACCCCACTGAATGTGGCTGACAGTGACGGAGACATGTCTTTTATAGTGCTTATGTAGTTATAGGTAATTTATCTTATTTACAGTAACTAAAGAAAGTTTGTTTGCATTTATTAATGAGGTAACATAATGGACAATTTAGTAGATAATAAGAAAACGTGCATCCTTAGGTTATAATATCTAATTATTAAGGCTGGGTAGTAGGCCAGTTTTAACAAATTGAGGGGGTGAAGCAGGGGAAGTAGCTCCGCCCACTGCGGGGCGCCCCTCTCGCAGTCGTCGTATCGCGGGGCCTCTACTGTAGTCACTGCTAGGAATAAGTAACTCAAGATTTTCAATTTTAAAACATGTAAGAATCATGTATAATAAATAACCATAAACATCGTGTTCATGCATAGTAATTTTATTTATAGAGGTAAGTATTAGGTAATTTTTAAACCTAACCAATTCAAAGGATTGTTATATAAAACAAATCGATTAATTTCGATAATACTGTTACTACCACATTTACATGTAAAAAGTTATTATTTATAAATTATTTCTGACAGGAAATGATCAAGACGACCTTGTTTTTACTTCTCGATCCCATTCAGGCTTAAATATTAGCCTTTATTAATTTATATCTAGAGAAACTAGCTAACACCAACGGCGCCACCCACGTCTTCTAATTTAAGAGATTCCAATTTATTTTTTTGAAAATTAACGAAGCTTAAGTAATTCCTTACGCTAACAGCTATCTTCCAGTGAAAGTCGCATCGAAATCAGCTAAGCCAATTCACTTCACTTTGCATTGAAGATCTGTAAGTAACATACAACTCGACAAATCAACTTTTTCCAAAAAACTGGCCAGTGCATGACATTTTGATAAGTTTTTCGTCAGAAACAATGCTTTCATGTATATACACCATCTAAAATTCAAAAAAGTCATATCTGTCTTTGCTTACTATACCAATTACAGAAATTAAACACGTTTTCGTTTTCCTTTTTTATCAAACTTAATTCTTTACTATCCTAAAGACCTATCGAAGTCAACACTGCCTTAAAGGTTTTCGTTGTTTTCGCTTTAAAGTTCAAGTTTTGAGTCTCTGTAAAAATATTACATTGGTTTCGAAACAAAAAAGCTGTAATGGAAATGATTTTTCATTCCTGCCATAATGTGTCTATAGATAAATGTCAGCATAAGACTATGAATAGTGTTTGCTGATGACAATTCGTGAACTGTACCAAGTTTTTAGAATATTATGTATTCATTTTCGATGGTTCATAGACGCTCCGTGTCAAACCGTAAAATTGTGAACAAACATGTACTTAAAACCCGTAAATCTGTAAACCATCCCTGATTAGTCGGTTTGCAGCAGGTCATTCTGTGTCCAATAGGAAACAAACGATGGGAACAATTAACACTAGAGTCAATTAAAGGAAAATAATAATTATTTGAGGTCAAATTTCATAATGTATGTTTAATTTTTTTATTAACAATACTAATATACCTACGTTACATGGTAAGAAAATAAAATTCAAAATAAATAATTAGAAAACAAAACAACATTTGTTTAAAAATGTCTTAACATCAGGTATCCACAATTAGCGCGCAAGGTGTGTTTTGTTACCTTGTAGTTAGTTAGCTTAATACCAATGTTTTATATGGAGCGACTTCCTATATGACTTCCACAACCCAGTTACCGGGTAACACATGTATTATTCTTAGAACGACTGATTGTCAGGCTTTCTGGCTTCTGACTACCTATAGCGACTGTAACAAATGTATAAAGAAAGCACAGTTCTGCTATAATTCTATGGATTTCCGTTTTATATCTCCGAAGTTCATGATCAATTTTATAGAACCACCTGACAAAATCAAAAAAGCCCAGTATAATTTAAACGACTATTTTAGCGATAACAACAGATGGAAGCTGTTAAGTGGATAATATAAAAGTGAACACATTTGTATTGTAAATTCGGTGTATTACATTGTATAATAAATATGACACAATATATAAAGTTAAACTGTAATAGACAGCTGTGTTGCTGGGAATTTTGTTCATCACTGCTTCTTCTTTGCGGCCATAACACTAGGAAGCAGTGAAGGGTAGGCGTTTTGGGGTGCTGTCATAATGTATTTTGACGTGAAAAAGTGCTAATTGAATTAGCCTAATTTCAATAAACGTTTTTTTTTAAGTTTGAGTTTTGAGAAAGGCTTTTTCGAAATTCATCCGCTAGAGGGGAAAATAAGGGATGAAAATTTTGTATGGAGCTCAGTCATTTTTTATTTAAAAGAAATGTGGTAATTAGCCTCTAAGTATAAAGTAAAAACAATATTTAATTATTTCTTTGTTTCACTCCTTAGCGTAAAAAGTGTGGTGTATGCAAGCAAACATGCCGCCAGAATTGGAAAAAACTAAACAGCCAAAATTATGTTGTCCACGCGAGCGAAGCCGCGGGCGGAAGGCTAGTAATATATATTTATACCAAGCTACCAGGTTGTCGTGTATGACAGCGAAACACAATGAAATACAAAAATAAATTATGAAAATAAATGTATTTTATAAATGAAAGCACACATATACCTGAAGTATGCGGCCATTGTATTTATTTTCCTATTTTTAAGTCTTGGTTACGGCCTCGTTTTACTCTAAAACAGGGGTTTCAAAGCACAATATCGACAACAGCTATCATCATCATGTTTACCATTCACCTGCTATTTACACCCCTTCACAACAGTTAGTTACATTATAGACATTAAAATAGATTCACTTTTACATATGAAATTTTAATTACGTAGGTTTAATTTTTATAAATCAATTTTATATTTATTTTCTGAATGCGAAAGACCAACTGTCATCGGATGACAGAGTGACATAGACCACCCGTCTCTACGGCGGAGCGCCGTCTGGTCGATGAAACAGATTTATGCAAATAGTTCATTCAGAAAAGAGATGCAATACGAAGAATTTTTGAAATGAAATCGACGGCAATTTTTACACGGTTTTTTTCAATTTGCTCGATAAATACACCATATATTTATATAATATTGCAGTTGTACCTTGTTCACGGAATTCCCTTTCTTTTGGTTATAAAAAATGTGATGGTAATCATTGAAAATTTTGAGAACTACGCGACGAAAAATTTTAACGAGAGGTTACTTTAGGATTTTTTTTTTCAATGTTCTAGACCATTTCTTTAAGATTTTTTTAGGGTTGTACCTGCATCATATACTTAATTATACGTGGTATTTTTTTCTGGCTTGTAACTTGTACCAACGTCTCAATCTAGGCGACGAAAAATTGCCTATTTTATAGCTTTTTTCGCAAAGCAGCGCCTTAAGTCAACCACCAAAAACATTTTCATGTAAAATGATGCCAAGACGAGACTATATGACTCGCACTGTCAATAAGTTATCAGATCTCATGTAAAGCTTAGCTTATTCTTCTTCTTCTTCCCGCAAAGTAAGCATGTTTGCGGGACGCGGTTGACATCGCCGGCCTCCCCGCGAGTCCCCCGTCATTGCGCCGCGTAAGTACATTCGTTGTGCTACTGGTAGGGAGTCAAAATTCCATCTCATACCATTTTCCATCCCCTAGTTTAAGGGGTTGAGGATAAAGTGGCCAGTTTTGTATATATTTTTTGTTTGTGTACTGATACTAGCTTACATACCAAATTTTAGCTTTAAGAAATACTCTAAGAATTTTGATGATCATCAGTGAGTCAGGAAACCAGTTTTTTTATATATTTTTATTTGAATATTTTTTATTTTTAATAAACTAGGTAAAATAATGGACAATTTAGTAGATAATAACAAAACGTGCATCCTTAGGCTAAAATAGGTATAGTTTTATTAATATGTCAATATTAGACGTAAGTATATTCTATTACTAGATAAACATACCTAATACTAAATTCCAAGTTTTTATTATGTATCTATAACTAAATAATATAAACTCTATCTTTATGTAAGAAATTGCTGAACAAATATTATTTAAATAGTTGGAAATTATGCAAAGAAATGAGAATACACATAAAGAATGCCCACTGTGATAACCTCGTATTATCTCGCAGTTATACAGCCATATAAAATCGTCTATAAAATCCCAGTATCTTCAGTAGTTACCTATATGTTACCAATATTGCTACTTCAGGGGCAACATAAGAATTCCCTTACCGGAAAAAAAAGTTTAAATACCGCTTCATACAGAATTGAAACACACGGTCTCATTAGCACGTTGGCGTAGGTATTATTATCTACAAATGTAGTTGCAGGATTCGAATTTCGAATACATGTTTTAGTACTATATAAAATAGGTATATTTTTCTTAATTCCTTCAGTCTTTGAGGAGCATAGGGCGTCTACTAATTACCTCCACTGGTTCCAATACAAATTCTGACAAAGGTATTTAAATCATATATTTAATTATTAATAGAGTAAGGTGGCATTTTTCGGGCTGGAACACATTTTCTTTAGAACGTAAGCATATTTTAAGATGAGATATCTATTAGGAAATATTTCTATAAATAAATTACTGAAAATGCCACATAGAAATTATACAGAATAATTATACTTGCATATTTTCTATAGCTATAAGGATTGATTTAAAAAGAAAAATATTAAATTAATGTTAATAATTGCTAATGTGCCATTTTTCGGGCTTGGCATAATGAAATCTGATTTCGTTCGACACAGTAGGTCCTGTATATTATTCGAGAGCCAACAGAAGAGGAAGGGACATTTTTTTTTTTAGAACGTAAGCGTTTTAAATATTTAAGATAATTATGAAGATTACAAAATTATTATTCTACAAGCTTGAAACATGTTTTCCATAAAATATCGAGATGTTCTTAATGACATGTTCTTATAAATGAGATGCATAAACTTTCAAAATATAAAAATTATAAATACCTTGGCTTAAATATATTTCTCAATAATTATATAATGTAGTATGTAATGGACGTTACAAAAATACCACACTTGTATGCTCAGAATAAGAAAATTAATAGAACTTTGCAAAGGAACTTCATTACGAAGCGTTTTAAATTTTAAGAATGTATGTTCCTATACATAAATCTAGCTTTTACCGGGGTTTCACCCGTGTCCCGACTTCACGTAACTAATTTATACATTATACTATAAATTTCCACAGGTTCCGATCTATCTCCATGTAATTTTTATCAAAATCGGTTATGTCGTTTTACCATGAAAGCGTAAATTTGGATTTGGTTTGATTGGATAAACACAGCTTGAACCCTAAGGAATGTTATAAAAACAAATCTAGTTTGGGTACAAGAAGTGACGAGGGTCACCACTAGAAACAAAAAAAATATTTTTGAATAGTACCTACGCTTACATTATAGACATGATTAACAAAGCCTAGACGAAAATATATATACCATCATTATAACTTACTACTATTTTAAATTGAATAACTTTTTAAATAATAAATCAATCAATCGATTACGGGCGTGTGGAATAACATTCTGTTTCTCAAGTATACCTCCGTGGTATATTTATCACCTCTGGCAACAAATATAACGTGAAACCCACACATTCACAATAAACTGAAGAAATACGAGTGCATGACGAACCGAATATTACTGTATTTGACTTGCAAAATAATCAAGAAACACGATCTTAAAGACAACATTATACCATAGATATAATAGTAGAAAACATGATTATCTTCTTAATTTAAGATTGTCTTAGGCTGGAAGATACAAACAGCTATAATACGATTAAGACCGAATTCTTTATCTCTTCATTTGGGTATATGTGTATTTATGTAGGTATTTATCTATGATGGACCAAGAATACAATCGGAAAATTGTCTGTAACTAAAGCAAGTGTACATCCGAACTTTACTGAAACATACATAATATTATCTTGTCGTAAAACGTTTAATCTAGTGAAGGAAACATCTTGGGAATAGATACTTTACAGACCAGTAAATACTTATACAAAAGTGTACTGTACAGCCATTGCTGGGTATAGCCACTGAAAATTATTGGGACTTATTATAATCACAATGGCAGTAGACAGTGTTTTATTTGAACACTGTTATATCAAAAGATAGTAGTAGAACATACCCATTCATCAATTCAAAACGTGAAGAAAGAAATTACGAGCAACTAGTATTATTTCGTCTAGACTAACATGTCTATAAAGTAAAATGTATGTTATAAAAATAGGTACATAGTATTAATTGCAAATTATGGTTATTCAATTACGCTACAAGTTTTAGTAATAAATTATTGTTTTTCCTTACTTATGTATATCAATTACCATTGTAAAAAATGTTGTGTTTACTTGTATTAAATTGATAAGTTGCTGTTTAAATGTTGTGTATATTAAATGTTCTTATTTATAATTTGTGACCTATCATGACTTCGCAAGGAGGTGTCAGTAAAGGCATCTATAGAATTTTCAAGTTTTAATATTTTCTATAATTACGACTTAAGTTTTAAATAAAACTCTCTGTTGATTTACATATAATTGTCAAACTTCGAGAGACACATTACCTTACTAACGTTACAGGCTATTTCAGTCATTTCCTATGAATTGTAGTTACAAACATTAAGGTTATATAGGTAATTTCAGAATAATATGGAGTTTAAACATTACTGTTTTCCGTGAAAGCACTATTGTTCCGCTTTCCAAACTAGCTAGTAAAACCCCAGATGGCTTAAAATCCAGTCTAAGTATAACTTTATGTTCGGCAAAGCGAGTCGTTTCGCGAGAACTTGGATCTGTATCTCTTCAAGAGATGGATCAACCAGAGTTGAAGCACGGAGATATCCCAGAACACTACTGTTAAGATGTACATATATTTCGTTTTCTATCCACTCAGCTCCGTTGTACTAAGTCAGTTGTTTAATTTATCGTCTTATATGGATAAATACTGTCTTATATAAATAGGATACTATACAAACCTAATAATTATGTATTTAAAAATATATTTATGTACTTACGACACAAAGATTAAATCGCGAATTATAATATTCTTATCTTAAATAATATATGTATCGTTTAAAATGTATTTGTGGTTTCATTTCTTTAATCTTCCCCTCTTAATTCCCCCTCCCTCCCCAACACTCTATTCCTCTCTTTGCCTTTCCCCGTTCCTCTCCATTTCCTACCCTTTTTCACGTCTGCCCACAAAAAAGGGTTATGTATTTTCGGTTTATGTATGTAGGTATGTGAGTTTCTTTATTCCACCGAAGTTGAATATTATTAAATACCAGAAATGATTTAGTGGATGCCTCTGTTAGAGTCTTCGCATACTCAGAGTGAGAAATATAGGTTAGAAACCTTATCACTATAAAATGTATACAGTAAAAAAGAATTGAAAAGATTTGTACATGGCTAACACGTCAGAAAGTTAAAACAAGTATTGTATAATAATTAATAGCAGTCGTTCTGATAGAAGACTTTCTTATCTTTGATTTCCTTGTTTATAACCTTTTCACGTCGCTGTTGTTGTCGTGTATTTTATTTTACTTTCATAATTATGCTTACTGTCACATAAACCCGAGTACTCCCTAGAAAAGAATAATAGGGAGTTAACGATCAATAAAGCTGCCTTTTTAGGGTTCTGTACTCCGACAAAAAATCCTTATAGTTTGGCCGTGTCCGTCTGTCTATCTGTCTGTCTGTCTCTCAGAGGTTCTTAGTACTAGAAAGCTGACATTTGGTATAAATATGTATATAGATCACGCCTACAAAGTGGTAAAATAAAATTATGAAATATATATATATATATATATATTAGGGTAGCTCCCATACACGTAAAGTTTTTCACATGTATCCCGTCGTGTGGGGTATCGTTAGATAGATAGGTATTTCAAAAATGAAGTAGGTGTGCAAAGGCTTTTTTGTTTTAGGGATCCGTTTGTGAAATATAATATTTAAAGTGCTAGTTTTTGTTAGATTTGAGCGTCTTCGCCCTCTAACTTCTGAATGACTGGAAATGTGAAAAAAATCACAGACGTAGCGTTCATGAACTTAAAAGGAAAACTATCACGGCTAAGTAGGCTTAACTGGTTACAGAGTTATAGTTGACTAACTAAGACCTACTACGGAACCCTACTGCGCGTGGCCCGACATGCACTTGTATAAATCCTACTTACACCACTCTATACAGCTAGAAAAACTGCTTTTAATGGGTTTAACTGATCATTGCAACATTAATTTTGCAGTTTGCTTTGAAAACTTTATTTGGTGAACAACTTTTCAATGTTAATCTTACCATATTATGGTTTGTTACAGATAAATCTTAGATCGAATCTGTATTGTTAGAATAGATTTTGTGTAGAAATGTATCACAAACCAAACTACAAAAATTAAAATGTGTGTGAAATAAGACGATAAAGGATCGATAGGTACCGATTTGCTAATAGAAGTATCACACTGTATGTATAGTTACTATGATGTCGGTTATACCTATATGATTCTTAACAATGATTTCGAATCCGTAAAATACACTTTCTTACGTAATGCGTTAGTACCTACCTATACAATTATATACATAAATAAATAAATGTGTAAATGTAACAGTCACGCGCAAACAGAGCTCGCCGGTGAGCCGCACCAGACATTTGGACTTCGTTCAAGGTGCTATAGGTAAGTCCACTCATTACCAAGCTGAATGACAATACTAAACTGCCCTTTTCATTCATTTACTTCTACCTCAACCATCTCTGATTACAAATCTTGCAGCAAGCCTTCAAAAATCGAGAACGGTCCTATAGTTTTAACTGATGACGCGAAATACTCACCAAAAATAAATTCATGCTCAATCTTATATTTAGCGCGCTTGCTCGGACTAAGACGTGTCGGCCAGTTGAACCGGGATTCAGTGGAGATCGCCAATCGTTTTCGATCGGAAATATAAAACAAAAACGCGTCTAGTGCATCCCATGTCAACAAACAAACACCAGGGATGGTGAGGACTCACGAGAGAACTGGCCTGATCGCTTCAAGGTAACATCGGTGCATTAGTCCAAAATAATCTGTTGGCCAATGATCATAGTACACAACTTATTCACACCTATTTCTACACGAGCCCACGCAAACATAACGTGTTTTCAGTTAGAGATTCTCACATTGAAACGAAATGTTGTGTTCTTAGTTTATACGGTGAAAAAGTGAATTTTGCGGGGTTCGTGCATTAATGATTAAAAATACCATCAAACCCCTCACAAAACATTGTGTCCGGCAAAGCTTATTTTGTTATAAATTTACAAATTAATTAAATAAAATAATTAAACATATGGAATCTGAATTGTCACCAGATAAAGAGAAAGATTTACCACCAGTGCCAATAAAAACATATCAATGGGAAGATCTGAGACGAGCTCGTGAAGCGGGAGGGTACCCATGGACGCACCTATTGAAGGCACCACTTCAAGGTGAAATAACCGCTGAAGACATCATCAGAGAAACGACGCCAAGAAGAAGCATGTCGCGAGAATTTTCACGGTCTCGGACACACTCGCCGGTAGATGGTGACGTGCAAAGGATACTCAACCTTGATTCTTCACCTGGGAGTAGTCGCAAGCATGGCGAAGAAGGTGAAGATGAAGGAGTACACATACCAAATTTTTCCAAAGAAGTATCTTTGGATTCCGAAGACGATGCCATAAATCAGGCTGTGAAAGCTTATGTAGTGAAATGTCCTGAGAGTCAAGCTAGATCCCACTTAGCTACACCTGTCGAAATACCAAAAAATGTATCCCCTAAAGGTATACTTAAGCGCCGAATACCAGAACAACAATATAACATAGGAGTGACAACAGAAACCAGGGAAAAAACTAAATGCTGTCATCCTTTGGTGAATAAAATAAAACATTTAGCTGATAAAACTTTACACAAACTTGAAAGAAATGAAAATGAAAAATCTCCAATCCCAAAACGTAAAAAAAATGAAGAAGCACAAGAAATAAGACAGCTGAGGTCTTCTCCTGGTGCCGTCCGAAGACAAAAATTCGGTGCAATTAAATTAGGAAGTTCTGATGAAATGAGTAAAACTATGGTTGTAGACACGCCACCACCGAGAAAAAAGAAAGAACATATCTACGAAGATATAGAAGAAGGTAAAGATGTGCATTTCTCACCAGATGTAGATAAGCAGGGCGTCAATAGGATAGATGACGAGAGTAGGAGTAATAGCAACAAGGAAAATGAAAGCCTGTTAGAGAAAAAGTCGATCGCATCTCAAGATCCTAGTTTAGTCATGGAAAATACGAGCCTGAAGTCCGAAGAACACGTCATGGAAAAATTGCATAAAATGGATAATGTGAATAAAGAAGCTATAATTTTAGATGAAGAAATGGATCCTGATGAGCCCAATGTAGACGAAATATTTCAAAATCAATTAGATGAAAGAGGACCAAGCAACGAATCCCCCAATATCACTATCACAGAATTAACAGAAGAGGAAGCAGAAGCGACAGATGACCAGCCTGCTGCAACCCCTATAGAATCTTCACCCAGCCCTAGCCCACACGACGTCAACGATCGACAACAAACAGAGTACCCGAGAAAATGGTCTAAACCCAGCAGGTAATTATATAATTCTTTAACATTACTTCATTGTAAGTAGTAGTACATCATACGTAACTGTGACATAACAACCGTGTTCAACACATGCAAAGCGAACGCGCTAGCTTCTGACTGTTTGATAAATATAGCTCGGACCGACCGATCTTCCTGCACATTGGGGAAGCTCTTTAAAATTGTCATCAGTGATCAGTGCTCGCGGCTGCTTTCACGTCTGTGATTAGTTCATTTATTGCCTAGCTTTGACAAACATGCTTAATGACTCATTGCCCGCGTGCAAATGACAGTTCGTGTAGTTTACGGGAAACGAGTAATTAAATATGCCCTGGGTTCGGTAGTCGGTAGTTATGACTACACTTCGGCGATGGACATCCGAAGGTGGAACTCCTATAGAGAGGCCTGTAAGGCCTACCCGAGAAGGGAGCGCTCAAATATTTACTCCAGATGTCCGATGCGCCTGTCAGTTCTTTCAATGTGACTCGCTCCTACCGGAGAGAGTAAATCCAGTGGGTACTAGGCCGACATCGCGAGCTAGTAATTTAATTTCGTACGACAGGTAAGTCTTACCACCTACATTCATATGAAATGGTTTTCAAGATATTTTATTACTAAAATTACAAACTGCAAAATTATTATGAACAACATCTTTCGCCCGGTGGCTGCGGCTAAAACGAGCGCCGGCTGTTGGCCTAATTGTGACTCGAGCAACGTGTGTGTGAAGTTTAAATATAACTCAAATCTTCTGCGACGAATCACAATTTTTGCGATTTGCATTTTGTTTTTTATATTGTGCTATTTACTCTATTTTATGCCATGCGAATGATTAACTGCTAATAAAAGTATTTTAATAGTAAATGTGCGAATGTATGTCATAATATTATTAAGCTATGTATAGTAGTTATAGCTAACCTATGTATAATTAATAAGAATGTTCTCATTTCAGTGATCACGAATATGAAATCATCGAAAAACCGCCTCCAAATATTATTTACACTGCTCCTAGTGTAGACGAAAAACCTATCAGTTTGGTAAAAACGGATGATGAACTGTCAAGTACAACTTCGCTAGAAAGGAAATATTTACAGCATACATCAGACGAAGAGGAGCAACTAGATGAAAATATAAATTTAAATGAAGACAAGATCGATGAAATGACCAGTGCTGAAGCACTTCAACGAGACATTGAAGATAGATATTTTGTCAACACCCCTTCTACACCATCGCGCACAGAGTGCGAAGTAAGTACAAGTCAAGTTGATTCGTCTGCATTAGAACAGTTGCCTTTAAAACGTGACAGTAGATCCAAGAATGCTGAAAGCACTGATAGTAAGATTCAGCAGCGTATCAGAGAAGGTACGGGTAAACTAAAATCACAAGCTGGTAAATTGAAAACCAAATTACAAAGTATAAAAACAAAACAGTTTACTATGCCAGAAAAACCTAAGTTTAGTATGCCTGAACGGCCTAAATTTAAAATGCCGCAAAGACCTAAGATATCTCTACCAGATCGGCCTAAATTTACATTACCAGATAGACGGAAATTTAGTTTACCTGATCGACCTAAGTTTAATATTGCAGAAAAATTAAATCGGTCTAAGTTTACATTGCCAGAGAGGCCTAAGTTTACTGTCCCCGATCTTCCTAAATTCAGAATGCCTGACAAACCTAAAATAAACTTTCCTAGTCTTGGTAGAAAAAAAGAATACAAGGTCACTAATGACTCTTCCGATTCAAACATGGAACCTACAGACGTTGCCACTGTAGAGTTTGAAGCTAGAACTTACCCTAGACTATTCAATAGAAAAAAGAAGTCAGAGCTTGCTAAAACATCATCAACCCCGACTATTAATAGGGAAGATACACCGCCTCCTACGTTTACGTTCACACGGGTTAAAAAACAAAAAGAAGAACCAACTTACATCCCTGATAGTCCAGAACAGCCACGGGAGTATGGAAATATGGACAATGACGAAGCCAACTTCGAAATGGAAGACAGTAGGCGAATTGGGACCACCTACGATTTTGACAAAGTAGACACAGATTATTTGGACGATGAACCTGAACATTCTAATCTAGAGCACGACCAAAATGCTTCATCCATACCCGATATCTCACCATGTAAACAAGAATACACGCATGTCATAACCGAAATTAACAATGACGAATTTTTTGTTCGACCGAGAGGTATTTCTCGCGAAGATATTCAAACGAGGGAATATTTAAGCGACGAAACACGAAAAGCTTTTCAAACCCCGAAGAATATTCTTTCACTAATAGGAAGTAATTCGGGAATGAATGACGACAATATGTACGTCAACGATACTGATGCCGATCCTGAGCTGATGATCGATGACAACGAACCGATGAGGTATTCAACTGAAGATTTAAATGATAAAGATGATGGTTATTATACATTTCCACCAGTAAGACCATCAAGAGCAAAGCGGAAGAAGAAAGAGGAGGAACCGACCCTATACATGGATGATAGTGTAAACGCCAGTATGCAATTTAGTGAGGTTGACTTAGGTTTGACAGAAGATCACCATGACGACCATATCAGTTGTGATGTGGAAGAAAATATTGATATGCAGGTCAACAACCACCTTGATTTTACACCTACTACTGATTTGCATTCTATACATGAATATGCAAATGATGATGTTATTCAATATACTGAGAATGTGCCAATTCAATCGCAAACTCTACCGATGCCACCGAAAAGAAAAAAGAAGTTTAGCAAAAAGGACTTCAAGCATTCATCTCTGAATGACTTCAATAACATGGCGCCTTCGGAACTTTGGGAACAATCTCAAGAACATGAAAACACTGACGATGTAAGTATGAACATCATAAATCTTTAATGTTATAAGAAATAGTATTCATCTTTATCACTAATGCATGATAGTGAAATACGCGAAATATCTAGCGACCCGTAAATCAATTGAGCTAAAAGTTAAGAATAAATACGAATAGGTACCTAATAATCATCCTACAAATAACCATAACCATATTATACAAAACTTCTCCTCCCATTAAAGCACCGTACAGATAATAACTGCTAGTTTTACTATTGAACTAAATTTCACCAGTAAGTATCTAAAATCATTCAGCCTTGTAATAACATGTAAAAATTATAACATTATTTTTTGTGTAGATACATAATGGCAGGACATATGCATTTTGATCTGTTCTGAGAGAGAGCCTATGTTTTTTACAAGCAAATTCAATCCCCAACACACTTGATTTTTATGTGTGTATTAATATATTATGTTGATCTATTATATAAAAATGAATCCCTATTTCCCTTGGTCATCGCATCACGCGTGAACGGCTGGATCAATTTGGCTGAAATTTGGTACGGAGATAGAGGGGACCCTGGAGAAGGTTCTTTTCTAGAAGGACCCTGGAAAAGATTCCGTGAAACCGCGGTGAATAGCTAGTTAATATGTATATATATTAAACTCATAAACATTTGGACACAAATATAATATATATTTTAGTGTGCAAGCGTTGTGAAATCCTACCATAAAAACTATATGTAAAATACCAACTAATTAACTGTCGGTTAAAACTTAGGTACCTATTTCTATTATTTGTTGTTATCTGAATTAGCTACTCCGTAATGAAATAACCTTTGACTCTTACCGGTGGAGAAAATGTGTGTGTTTTTATTTTGTCTTAATATAATAGCAAACACTGTAACACCTCATCATCTGCTTAGCCTTTTCCCAACTATGCTGGGGTCGGCTTCCAGTCTAAAACAAATGCAGCTGAGTACCAGTGTTTTACATTGAGCGACTGGCTATGAGACCTCCACAACCCAGTTACCGGATAACGATACCCCTTGGTCAGACTTTCTGGCTTCTGACTAGCCGTAACGACTGTCATCTACAAATGACAAACGAACAGTTTAACGTACTTTCCGAGGCACGGAGGAGACTCGCTATGACATAGATGGTCACCTATCCATGGATCGACCGCGCCAGCGCAGCTTAACCTTGGTCGGTCGATCCATACGACTTAGCCACGAGCTCCTTACATTATAACACATCATAATCTATTAAAAACATATACGTAAGATAAGCCCAGTAACAAACAGGCAAAATAACGAAGTAGGCTTAGGCGTAGTATGGGGTCCTTGTATACGAAACCATAAAAGCCAGAATAAATAAATAAATAACAATGAAATTGCAGTCATTGCTATAATATATTATCTGTCAAGATTCCCTTCTCCAAGTAGATAGTTCCAATCTTAAATTGCGGTTTGCAGGTACATACAGGCAGCCAAATATATTACTAGGCAAATTATAAAGATATTATCTGCAATTGGCAAATCTGGCACTCATCCAGTAAATCTATACTTTGAGATGGACTTGAGCTTTATTTTTGGACACTGTGTTTCATTTGGTTTGTTGACCTAGAAAACGAAAATATAAACAAATGGTGACTACATTATGCTTCGCGACTGATATACAGGATGTTGCACGGCGGGTTTTATTTAAATTTATTGTTCTATTTGTTATAAACACACAAACATTTTAGTCTTACATGTGAGCAGTGGTTAGCTAACGGTATAGTAAAGTGGTTTTATAAGCAGGTGTACATTTTATTTCGAGCAATTAATTTGATATTATCACCTCTGCTCGAAGCTCGGAACTTGCTCTAGGCGAGCGTTGTCTTCAGTCTCACAAAGAGTCATAGTCATTTCATAAACAGGACTTACCAGATTTTGGCCCTAAAAGAAATAGTTATATATTCATAAAAATGTATTTATAGATTGTATATTAAGAATAAACGCAACACAGTATGTAGCTGTGTAAAAAAAGCGTATAGAAAATGTGTTATTTTTTTGAAGTCCAGCCAAGTCTACGCCTTAACTATTATATAAATTTATTTTGCCGGTACATTTTCAGGAACTCTCCTCGACCTACATAAAAGTATTTTTTTTTAATGCATCTGACATTATTGCTAATAATGTCAGATATGTAATATATGTAACCTATTTTTGCCCAAAGCTTTTTGATTTTACACTAACATGAAGTCGATATAGATCGACTTAATAAATCGAGGGAAACCTTAAGAACACTTGTACTGAAACAAAACACGTATCTTACATCAATCGTAATGGACAACATCCTTGTGTTCAACAAAACTATACCAATAATAATTATAATGAACGGCAATCGATACCAATCTTAATAGAAGGCAATTAGGCCCTACTGCTGTTACATTATTGGTCCCATTTAATATAGTTTTGGTGCGGGTTCAGTTCAGATACAAGGTCAGGGAGCTATTGTCGTCATTCGTATAATTCAAAACAACTTAAAATGTTTTCTAGACTCGGATATTCTGTTATAGGCTGAGCTATTTACATTCCGAAAGGGAATTATTTTAATTATAGTAAGATAGTTTACATTGGGAACCAATATTGATTTAACTAACCATTTATTTATTTAACCAACAATAGCAATAGCAAATGAAGGCACTAATTTAACAGATATTTATTACTTTTCAGATCATTGTTTATCGCACTGAACATGAGTATATCGTACCGCAAGAATACGTGCAGTCCACGGTAACCGAGCAGAGCCCTGTGCCCCCCAGGCGCACTCGCTCGAGGAGTTCTAGGGGCACCTCGCTTTGTGATGACGACCGCACATCGCATGGTGCTGAGTCACTTATACTCGACACTAACATAGCACCTAGTGAAGAAATTGACATTCAGAGGGAAATTCGTCATGAGAGCCCTGGATATGCAATGGTTGACAAAACACCAAGCAAGGCTGTTCGACGTTCTAAAAGTAAGACCCCACCGAGACGACGTAAAAGTAATAGCTCAGAACGTAAATATTACACAGTTGGACCTACAAAACCTGTTGTTCCTGATCGACCACCCCGAAAGAAGTCATCTACCAGCCTTATGACATTAGATAGTTTTACTAAACGTTCAGTAAGTGGTGATTTAACGCAATACGTTGAAATAGATGAACCATTTGAAGAAGTTCATAAAGACTTAAAATCTGGAGAAGTTGTTAACAAAATGAAAGATAGACCTTTGCCGCCACCACCACGCCCACCAAGAGGATCAAGGCGAAGAAAAAGAGATAAAAATAATCTACAGCGAGACATATCTACAGATGCCGAGTCAGCTATAGGAGTATCTCGTGATTATGATGAAAATCAGTCAAAGCAAGATGATGTCATAGAAATTGAAGTATCTACACAGACTGATCCCCTACCAGATGATGTCATATTTGAATTAGGTATGGATGAAAATCTTGACATATCAATGTCAAGTTCATTAAGGGATATCATTGATGAAGATTCTATGCACTCTAAGAGCCACACGAGACTAGATGAAAGCCCTCGTATATCGCGGCCTACATCTCGTACTGATAAGTCATCAAAGTTTTCTGATCCAAAAATATCAGAATTATCTAAACCAAGTCTTGGTCGTACATCGCCTACAGTAATATTAGTGGAAAGGCGTGTATCAAGTCCAACTAGAATTAATGAACGTGAAGAAATGTTAACAGAAGCTTCATTAACGGTTCAACCTATAGATATTGATGAATCTCAAATCCCAGATGTTCCCCCACTACCAAGATCAAGAGGCGTTTCAAGTACTATTCAAACCCCAAAATCGACAGTGCCGTCGGCTGAAGAGCAAGCCCTTGAAAAAGTAAGTGACGCATGCCGAGAAGTCCAGTTAGATAACTTAGTAACACAAAGACTTCAGGTGAAAGATTTAGATGTAGGTCGACTAAATGTATCTGAACTTCAAGCTAATAAAATTTTGGTATCAGATATAGAAGGAATGACATTGCAAGTCTCAGAATTAGATTCGAAATCTGGGCATATTTCTGTGAGTGGGATTGAGTTTTCTCAGTCGGTAATTGATGAGATTGTCAAAAAGTTCGCTGAGATATCTACAGCACACGCTCCTCCACCACCGGCAGCTCTAGAAATCATTGAACCTCCAAGGCCGGTAAGTAGAGAGGAACATACACAAACAGATGACTTACCCATTGAAAAAGCTTCGGAAATAAAACAGGAAGCGAAATCATCTCTTGAAGAAGCTCCACAAACTCCACCTCCCCCAAGGCCTCCTAGTGCTGAGGATACTGGAGCTCCACCTCAAAGACCACCACCCCCTGATTTAACTCCATTGTTGTACTCATATCTCCAAGATATAACAATACCTCCTGCATCTTTCTTCCCTGCTCGAACGCTACGTGAAAGACCTCATTTTGACTATCATGACTCCCAACACCAAACCCCTCCACCGCCAACAAGACGCGCTAAAAGGAAACCCGCAGCTCCTCATTCAGAATCTAGTTCCGATGATGGTAGGCCTCGTCCTTCCCCACGCCGAATTGCTCCCCCTGTGAGGACGCATGAGCCCACTATAACTGAAGCAGGAGCGCAATTTCTGCGTGTTTGTCACTCCTCAATTAGCAGAACTATAAGGAGCATGTTTAACTCTTTTATGTCATACATTAGCGGCACGGAAGATAAGAAAGACGTGCAAATGGCGATGGTGATATTCCTCGTATTGATTGCGGGGCTGATAATGTTTGGACTGAGTGATAGCCGAGCGGTGCACCATCATCATTGGGAATTCTTTAATCCACCAGACGGGAAGCCATGATCTTAGTGCCTCATCGTGTATTGGTATTAAATCAATTAATACTTTCTAATTACGAATTAGTTTTAAGTTCGACAGGCTTGTTGGACGCGTTATTGTCGATTTTATTTTATGATGAGGGTAATCGTTTACATGGTGTTCCCTAAAAGTGTATGTCATATCTTTTACGTAAATTAACATTTATTTATTTGTAGTACCTATGTGATATCTAGTCACTTTTCTTTTTACATTATTTTGCAGATGGTCATTGATTGTAAACAAAGCGTCTAAACAAGTCTGGCTAATTTATTGTCGTGAACTGTATGATGCAAACGTTTTATGAAAAAGAAGTATAAAAGCATTTTATGCAAAGCAGACTTTCCACTACAGTTTATTTTTAATGAACACTTTAGTTTTTATTCTAATTTTAAGTATTCGTAAATATATATCTAATGGTCCTGATGGTGCTTGATCTTAAAAAAAAATAACACCAAAAACTCTCATCGTGAATAACCAATAATTCTATAATAATCATAACTTTTCTGTAGACAATGAATACTAACTAATTCACGCATTTTAGTAGTTCAAGCTCTTAGCAAATATTTTATCTAACAGCGAGAGGAGAAGTTTTTAATTTGAATATATTTTAATATAATCTGAAACCAAATACTGAAATTAAATATTCATTTGATCTATAAAGCCTAGCTTTAGATTAGGGATGGGTCAATACCAAACCACGTTGATGCTGGCTTATTGACAACTCCAAACAAGATGTAGTGATGCACTTTTACGAAAATAAGCACAGGCACCATATCGGATCTACTGTTTGTCACCTTCCATAGAACCCGAGAGATTTATAATAAATATATATCATTAATTATATCATTATTAGGTGCACTTTGTTCCAAACTGATCAATTTGCCACTGTACGCCAAAGATTATAAAATATTTGTCAAAACTTGCTAAGCTGTATATCTATCTAATCTTATAAATATTTGCATCTAATAATGCCATAGATTAATTAAATAAAGTATTTTTGAGTCGATATCTAATGGCAAAATAAACATGATGGCAAAATGAAAGTCATCAAAGGCATCGTGTATACTTTTAAAAAAACTTGACTTAGTGGCGAGTTCAAAACTAAATAATAATGTATATGAAATCCTGACTCGGGTCTGGCGCAGGTGAATTACACATTTACTATTATTCTTATTTTTCTCCTGTATATTAATTTTACTCAAACAATATACTGTTACCTAGTTGTGTAATACATATTAACCACACTGTTAACGTAGTATTTCAGATGGCGTTATGCATTTTGTAAATTTCCTTTTTTTGTTGTGTAATTATAAAGGAAAATAAAATTTGTTAAATAAAATGAGGTTTTCTTTTAAAATCTTAATTTTAATAATTTCTTAAATCTTAATTTTAATAATTTCTTAAATAATTAAATAATTTCTTAATTTATTCTCTTCTTTTAGCATTATTCAATGCAGTTTTAAGCTAAGTTTAAACTAAGACCTAATGTCTGACATTTATGTCTACACTCTACACAGCAGTTTACAATTCAACTGTTTCATCAGTTGGCCGCTGCTTGCGATATTTACTGTCGTATCAACAAATGTCACAATAAGAGACACTTGTATACATACAAACAGACACTCGTGTACTGACAGCCGGTGGCATCAAACATTTATCATTTTATACTTATACGAACATCACAAAACATGACATCAATAATTAGAATACCTACTTTTAATATTTTTTATGTTATCAATATATAGATATAATAATTAAGTAAACATATATCATAAGTATTTAGACGAAATACATAAAATAGTAGTAATCTGATATTTTTTGATGCAACTGGGTGTATGTATACCTAGTATAGTAATTTAAACTTAGCTGGTAAAATACTTTTACTTATTTTATTTCTCCACAAAGGTGCGGTTGTTAATTTAATGTATGGAATAGGTACATAGTAAACTTAGTAATTCTTAATTTCACATTTAGAAAGTAAGATACATATCGATAGCAAGCAATTACAATATAAATTATAGTCAAAAGTTTTCATTTGGCCAATAATTTCACCTACTTGTGTATTTCAATAAAATGAAACTAGATTATATTATATCTAGTACTGCAATACTCAACTGGTACAGAAATTCCAAAACAATTGAACAAGTAGGCACGACCTACAAGATGTATAAATAAACAGAACATATGTAATGTAAGTATACATATGTAGATGACGTGTTATCATTGCACGGTAAATATATATCTATATAAATAGGCGGCTGGCTAGTCGGAATGGACGTGAGCCAAGACGCAACAAATAACAAAACTTTGACCTAACCCAGTTTATTGGTAAGGTCACCGTTAATGCGACTTAGGGTAATGGAACGTTTTCTTTGTGAAGTATTTTCTGGAAAACAATGGTAAGTATGACACCAGCTCATAATATTACTGGTAAGTTTCAAAGTATCTTTGCCTGAGATTTCGTACCAATCCTGGATAAAAAGCCAAAAGCAATATTCTGATTGGAAACTGTGTTGTTTAAGTACATATATTAAAGATCATGGAATTATATAGTCACTAGCTTTCCGCCAGCGGCTTCGCCCGCGTGGGTTATAAGAAATTCAAATTAAAAATTACAGTTTCAAAAAACTTTGCCCGCCTATTTCACCCCCTCAGGGGAGAATTTCGGAAAATCCTTTCTTATCGGATGCCTACGTCATACAAAGAACACTGATCGTAAAGACTTAGAACTTAGAACCCTCCAAGTTCTAGGCCTCTGTGTGTCAGTGGCATCAGTGGTTTAGGCTATGCGTTAATCCGTCAGTCATTCAGGACAAAGAAGTAGGTATAGATTATAAATCCTATTAGCTTTACTTGTTGTGGCTTAACTGAATTGCGTAGATGTATTGACTTCCTGGTCGGAACAGAAAAGAGATAATAAAAAACTTAAACGTTTCTATTAATTTATCTAAAATAAATTCACAATACCACCTTCAAAAAAGATTATCCATACAGTACGCCCCATATTCATAATAACGCCATTCGGCTTATAAGCCTCTTTTAGCTATCGAAATGTTTTGTCTTTATCTGTCAAGTCAAAATTAAATTTGTCAGAAAGGGACCAAAAGAGTTCGATAGCTAAAGGAGGCTCGTAAGACGAATGGTGTTATTATGGGGGTAAATATATAAGCACAGAATAAATAATGGTTTAGGTTTGCCTATTCCTTGATTTCGTCCAAGAGGCAGGAGTCCCATGCGCTGGACTGATCAGATCCGCGTCACCACCAACAAAAAAGTCCATGAAGCTATACACGCTGCCGAAGACCGTGACAAGTGGAAAGCGATTGTCCGAGAGAAGTAATTCGTGGAGGTCACGACCTTCAGTATTGAGGAATACCTCCTGTTGGTTACAATCAGGTACAATTCGAACAAAACTAAATAAACACATTTTAAGAAGAAAGACAAACAATCCTATATGTAACTCATATATTATATACTCCTGATGTCAGAATATACAAAGGCTGAAGAGCGAGTGATAATATGAAGAAGACTCAAATGAGGTACTGACAATCTTAATAATATACTCGTACCTACAATTGAAATGTAATTTTTCATGATATCATTTTTCTCTTTGAATTGGTTTTTGTGATCTTCATCGGCAGACTGCCCTAGGCTGTCTCTAAAAATTACCAATATCCGAACTAAGCGTCGCCAGAAAATTTTCCTTGAATTTAATTCCTTCACTCATAGATTTTTCTAAGTTTTGAGCAAGAATGCTAGCAGGTTCCAAAGTTGTTGTGAATGAGGAAACTTTCAGTATAGCGTATTTAACAAATAAAAACCCATCTTCAAGATTTTCTGATCTTATAGCTTTGGAAAAGTTCAGGCCAAGATCGAATTTGGGTACCTTCTGAAAATTTCTACTGTGTTTTGGTTGATCATCTTCTATATAAAGTTCCGTGATGTTCATCTTAGACATTAACCATTTTAATTTTTTCATTAATGATTTGCTTTCGCTGGCATGCGTCTTGTTGCTTCTTTCTAGGATTTTGATAGCATCTGCTACTTTTAGCGTAAATGGAATTTGGCGTGTTCCATAGTTTTCTTCGATTTCTTGTTTTTCCGTCTCTACTTTTTTCGTCTTACCCTTTAATGTACAGATGATGCACCCTATTATGATGAACAGTGAACTTTTCATGTTTATTTTATTATTGACTCGCGTTCTTACACATTTTAGTTATTTCACAATTTTATGGCTCTCCTTTTTAAATCAATATTATTTTTATGTGTATTGGTAGTTTCGCAACGGTATTTCAATTTATTTTATTATGTTTATATACTATTTTACTCATAAACCTAGTAAACCTGCCTACAGAACTACCTATAGACGTAGTCGTTGCACTTATTCATTATAGGTATGCATGCATTACTTATTTGCTACTTTTTCACGCACAGATGGAAAATATTATGATTATCTGTTATTGTAGCCAGTGTGTGACAGGAACAAAAAATATAACATATTGTTTTATTATGCCACAATGTCGTAAATCTAACCTGTCTCAAACAAATAACTTAATTTTTGTAGGTAGGTAGTTTTTATTTTTATTAGCACAGCACACCGGTCAATTACTAAGAGAAAATAATCTGATTACCTATTGTGGAAATTTACTGTTAGCAAAGAAAATCTAGCAGACAAAACTAATTTTAAAAACTAAAATTTGACTACGAGAAAATCTGACTGAAAAGTATGAAACAAGAAAAATATTCCTGCCGTTCCTGTAAGACAGTACGTAATTCTAATTGAGACCGATTAAGCAGTCGAAAACCTTCTAGGTTAGCTAGGCTAAGTAGGTCTAATTGAGACATGATAAAACATACAAATTAAAATAGTTGTATGGACTAAAAACTATTTGACCAAACATCTACATAAGACGTCTAGGTTGTTATCAAAAACATAAATGTGCAGATTTGAATAATGGATAATGGTCTAGCTATGAACCCAAAGACTAATACGCTGCGTCAGTGATGACATAAAGTTCGACTTGAAAATAAGAGATGGCGCTACTTGTTCGTAGTAGAAGTAATTATCATAAACGAATGGTTAGGAGCCCGCTTCACCGCATAGATGACCACACGGTTTCTAAACCCGGCAAGTACCGATGTATCTACCTAAATTATAATTCTTTCAAAATAGGAAGAGAAAAGTATAAACTGTATCGTAAGTACCTACCTACGCTTAAGTGTTTGTATTGCAGTATTTTTCAGTACCTATTTTCATAATCATAATTAGAACATTAGCTGCCGGGGCTGGGCAGTAGTCCGCCAGGCAATATCGCCTATTCACCCGCCTGGCCGGAGGACCCTCCATTTTCAAGGAACCCCACACAGTGTTCCTCCATATTTCTGCGGGATGTTCGAAAGAGTTACCGCGCCCCGGAACATAAGGGCTGAGCAAGGAACATGGATGGGTTAAAATAAACTGCCGGGGCTGCGGCATGTTCGAAAAAGTTAATACCGCGCCTCTAGAATAAAAAGGGCTGACGAAGGAACATGGTTAGGCTATAGTCAGTCTAGACTAGGGTTACCATATCTCAGGATTTGTCCTGAGATTACAGGATTTTCGGCTTTTCTCAGGATTGCGGCCGGATTTTACAAATCTCATGAAATCTCAGGATTTTCAATAAAACACAGGTAACATTTTAAAGATATCTTTAATTAAAAGTTAAACCAACTAAAATAATCTTCTTTTGGTAACAATTAAGAGTGAAAATCAATACTTAATTATCTAAGTAAAACAAACTAAAAATAATCTTCTTTTGGCAACAATTGAACAGTTAAAATTGACCCCCCGCCCCGCCACGCGCCGCTTTGAGTGCGATGTGCAAGTTGCAACGTGTGGCGTGAGCTAGATCCGCAGTGTATAAAACGATAATAATACGTTTTTGAGAGAAAATTCTCAAACTGTATAAAATCTCAGGACTTTTCCATGGTAATCAGGCCTTTTCTCCGGTCTTTTGATTTTCAGATCTGGTAACCCTAGTCTAGACAGTCCCTTTCGCAGTAGTTCCCCACCCGTGGCGGGAGGTGTTATTTAACGATTTCCCATCTGAAAAAAAAGATTAGGAGGTATTTCGATAATTGCAAAATAATTCAAAGTTGCGATAATAAAGAAAAATAAGAAAAATTGAAATACTAAATTGCCACTTAGAAAATCTTTACCATGTCTTAGACTTTTTTCGTGTTTTATTTGACCTACTTGACTTTTGAGTAGGCAAATACAAACTAACAAAATTATTTATCTATTGCAGGTGACTTTTCTTAATACTTACAATTTGCCTGACAAAAATAACTTACTCTAATTAAACCATATATATAGTTTATTAGTGAATTTGTACATCAGAAAGATTAAATATAAATAAATATTGTACCTACTTCATCAATTTTATAAAACAATCCAGGACTTGACTTAGCACCATATTATGGTAACACTAAACGTGACGTAACCATGACAGTATTTATTGACATTGACTCTGTAAAGCAAATGTGACAAGTCAACTATATGAGATTTGTAGTTAGCTGAATCTATATAACTAGAAGATAAGCTAACTACTATAGTTAATTACATGACTGTATCACATTACAAAAAAATAAACACATTTTATAGTTAATAATAGGTAATGAAATTTATGTCAATTTAACTTCTTCATAATTTCACCTATGTTCATAGGCAGCGCCATCTATCTATACCAATGTTTTTTGCAGACTTAAGAGACATCTGGTGATAGAAGATTGTACTACAAGATGATTGGTACTCTTGTCTTTTACTAGATGGCGACATGACTACATGTCTTAATTATGATGGAAAATACGAAGCTTTCATCACAACCCCCGCCCTCTACCCGTTAAGCTGCATTTTATTTTTATAAAACAATTTTAGTTTGAGTAGTATATACTAAATTCATTGAACATTATGTTTAAGAGTATGGCTATGACTATATCTTTAACTAGGTAGGTATATCAATGGAAAAGAACTGTTGCTGCGCTCCTAGTATTTAATCAACTACTGACGTGATTGTCAGTAAGTCAAAGAAAGGATCAAGCTTCGCTGTGACTGGACATGCCTTTTTATGAGCCAAATTAAAGTAGTTATGTATGAATAAGCCTACGTAGTATTCATGTTTCTGATTTTCTTACTTTTCAGGTCGATTTTTCCCGTAGCTGGACTTTTAAAACGTCTGCCAATAAAGAGTTTTATTTTAGCATCTATCTATATCAACGGTGGCCATTATAAATAAGATTATTTTTATAGGTAAGTCTAACTAAAATTATTCTAAAGAGGTAGTTTGTTTCAAGCGCAGTCGCGAATATTTTGTGGGAGTCATCAAAAAAAAATTTTAAAGTTAATTATTTATTTCTAGAAGTTTTGTCAATTACATGTTTACGATTGGGGGCCTTCTGTGAAGGGGGTTACAGGGGGACATGACTGCCACTGTTTTGTTTGGAAGTTTGTATATAGGTGGTTATCTCCGGAACTATTGGAACTATTCCATAAGTTATTTTAGTGATACAAAGCTACATTAACCCTAAGTATTATAAGTAATGTTTTGCTTGCAAACAACACAAGCCACGTTGTGGGTTAAAGCTAGTGACTAAATAAACACGCAGAACAAAGGTCATGTGAATGAAGTCACAGGCACAGCTAGTTTTATGCTTATTTACAATGGAAAGTAGTGTTCTGAAGTTAAGGGATGAAAGGGAAAACTAAAACACATTAATAAATTTTACACTATACTAGTATTGCCTATTTATGGCTCATTGTGTTTTTCTTTCAAACATTTCGTGTTTTCGCTGATCGTCTTTACGTGCCTGCGCAAACTAAGATTCAAAATGCGCCATATATTTTGTGTTGTATTGCACGCATATGCACAATAGTTCCATGCCACCTGTTTTCCATCTACTACATAAATATGGAGAATGGAATATATATGTCACATACCGTTTCTTAAGTTTCATATTTTATTAAGTTATTAAATTAAATATATTTAATAGCATCTAATATAAAAAATATATTTATTTAAACAGTAGAACCTCTGTCGTCGACATTTGATACGTTACGTTAATAAAACTTAAATCAACTGACACTTAATTTCGTATGAAGGACAAACAAATATAAATATCTTATTACATTACTTGTTTCTAAAAATGACAAAAATATAAATTTTATTGTAAGATATTTTGTACATTACGTATCATTATCCCAAAATATAAATTTTATTTTGTGGATATACATTTGTCACCATTTAGCAAAAAACAATAAGATAATCTCATTTATAATCGCTATCAATGCCGTGAACAAGTAAATAGATTAAATACGTTGAACTGTAACTGTTAAACTGAACTGTATCCTTACAAATTTAAATGCGAAAGTCACTTTGTCTGTCTGTTACGCTTTCGCGATGAAACAGCTGAACTTATTTATATAAAATTTGGTAAGGAGATAGATTGAAATTTGGGGAAGGACATAGGATTTTTTTCTTGGCGAGTAAAGTACTTTTCCCAGGATACAATTGAAACCGTGAGAAACATCTAATAATTTATAATCTGTCATGTTCATTTATAGATAACTTCTAGCCTAATAATAATATCTCATCGTCTGTGCCTAATTATACACCAAAATTAAAATTTGCCTGCAATGTGCAAGCCCGACGTGGCTAACAAAGAGTGTCGTCATAATAATGTTGATCTTGGAGCACAGATCTTGGAGTGTCATTTTTATTGATACCTACTTATGGAGAGGAACACTCAAAACTGTGTACAGATGACGCTATGGTCGGCCGGACAACACAGATAATATAATGTTACTGTTTTGGCGAACATTGTTTACTTCTTGTAACAAGAACGTATCTGATGGTTTTTAAATTATTTTTAATGTGAAATATATAAAATTGAGCTCCGTAAGAGGGATCTTACAAAGCTCAATTTATTTAAGTTCGTAAATCACTGAGTAGCCTTTTCCCAACTATGTTGAGGTCGGCTTCCAGTCTAAGACGGATGCAGCCACTTGTCAATAAGTATTATGCTATAATTTTTTTTCAGATATCAATACATAAACACACTAAGATCATACACATTTAGACGAAAAACATAAAATAATACCAAAATTATTCAAGGATAAACCTCCATTTTGAAAGATCTTAAATGAAAGTTCTTCCGTTTCACCTATAAGTAACCGCATATTTTTTGGTGCAACCGGCTGTTACAGCCACAAAAAAATATGCTGTTACGTAGACGTGAAATGGACGAACTGCCATTCAAGACATTTGATAGATTCAAAATGGAGGATAAAATTGAATAATTTGGCTATTATTTTATGGTTTTCATCTAAATATTTATGATATAATTATGTTTACTTAATTATTATATCTATATATCGATATATTAAAAAATATTAAAAGTATGCTAATTATTGATATCTTGTTTTATGATATTCGTAAATTATAAATGATAAAAACTTCGGTACAATTGGCTGTAAGTAAAAATATTTCATAAATATTAAGACGAAAAATATAAAATAATACCGAAATTACATAAATTTTATCCTCCATTTTGACAATCCTTAATGACACTTCTTCCGTTTCACGTAATAAGTAACCGCATTTTTTTTGTGCAACCGTCTGTTCACTTCTGTTCAGTCTGTTAATTTTACGGTGACTATAAAGTACTTTTGTGTACATTTAACAAATCAGCACGCAAGGTGCATTCCGTCGCATATAAGCGCTTAAAAATATTATGGTTTGACATGTGTTCAGATTTCAATAGTTTCTTTTCTTCTTAATCTTAGGTGACCGTAGTTACTTCTTATAACATCAGCTATCTACAAGTGCGGTTACTAGAAGTGCGGTTACTAGTTACTGAAAGTAGCTGACAGCCTTATACTAAATCTAAGATTATCATGAAAGATATAACTGAAATCAATCAGATTAGATCAATAGAAAGGCCCCTTAACATATTTCATCAGAGTGGAGACATTCCATTTTAAAATAGGTAGTCACCTTTCCTACAAAAAATCTGCTTATATTTTATGTGGCACTTTAATTGGCTTATTTTGAAAGTCCCTAGAAGCACCTCTATACATTACATCGAACAGTACTGTTCAAATGTTCTATGTATGTTATAGATTGATAAGCCATTTCCACTAGCAAGTCTGATAAACCAATCAAAATTCGCATTTCAGTTGGGCACATCGCTTGCATTTGACTATCTCGTTTTGGTGCACTGCATATTCCCAGTTTCTCTCAAAGGCCAAAGCTCTGGTTACGTTGGTTCTCCAATACGCGACTGACAAACCAGAACGAATGAGAGAGTGAGCGAGGAGCGTTCATTTAGATTTCATTCGGTGCCTGCTCGTTAAGTTGTCAGCACTTGGCTCGGCGGCTGGCCGCGCGCCGTCCGACTTCGTAGTCGTTCGCCCGCCAGCACCGTAATCAACTCTTATCGCGATCGCGTGTCCTACAGCAAATACAATAAATTCCAACCAATTTTCGTAAAAAACATGAGACTCCGCCGAGTCTCATTAATATCTTGACATATAAACACTGATATTATTTATAAATCCCAAAAATGTTCCGATGGATCCAAGTTCTTCGAGGTGTTTAAGATAAATCTCTCGTCTTTACGATCTTGGTGTTTTCGTCAGAGAGACTTTAAACCCCGTGGTCACTTACTGCCGTCAAAATAAATAATAATATGCAACGATGTGGTTTCTGCTCAATGTTGTCTGGACTTTTGAGGAGGGCGATGTGTGTCCGCAGCAGAAGAGGTAGCAGTGAATCATACTACCGTGAGCTGGGCGACCAAGACACGCTGGTAAACATTTAAATTAGTTATAACCGCATATAAACATCACTTTAGTAGTACTGAGCTGGTTTTGTTCATTCATTATTATTGTTTATTTCATTGTGTGAACGTGTGTCGTGCATTGCTCGCCATCAACCTGTTTACCTGACTTTAATTAATGTGTTATGATATATACTACCGTAACGCCGTAGTATATGTTAATTAAAAACGTGTATTTTTATCAAAGCTACTATTTTTACGACGCTTCATGCATTTTTTTGCATTTCTTTGCGCTATAGTATATATTTATGTAGTTGTCAAGTAGTTCTCTCTCTCAGTAGTAAGTCAGTGTTTATTAAAAGTAAATATCTTGTCTATGCTTTATATGTGTAGTGAAAGTGGAGTTTCTCTTTATGTTTAGTCACTGCTAATTGTTGAACTGTTAGCCTCGTGAATGTAAATGTGTTTACAAATGGAATGGAAACGCTTTTTTAGAATGGTTTGTACAATATTGGAAAGATAATTTAATATTTACAGACTTAATAATTCTTATTTTTATCAAAATAGCTTGGTACTTTCACATTGAAGATTGCTCATAATGTTTTTGATTAACTACAAAGCATTAATAACCTTTTCCTTACAACACATTTATATTTCTTTATGTTGTCTTAAAGTGCCAAGCCATACTCGAAAAGGCCACAGGATAAACATTATTATGTTCTTATTATATGTATTTATCCTAAAATACAGATGACTTCAGTAATATAACATTTAAAATAAATATTTTATATGGGTAAAAGATATTTACAATTAATCATGCCAGAAACTCATGACACACTTCCATGAAGAGATGGTGCCTATTTATCCATTTTTAACATAATGTTCAACCTGCTGAGAACATCACATTAGGCATTCAAGAAGTTATAAAGTTGTTTCTTTCAATTTTATTCGTACACTAACTATAAGAATATGCAATGAAAATCTTACGTGTTTACGTAGTCAGTAACCTTCTTGAAATCATTACAAGAACAAGGCATTAAAACTAATACACTCATTTGAAAATAGAACTTATTGCAATGTGTCAAGAGGCCTTGCCTTCAAGTCTGTCAGGACACATAAACTCATGTTAAAATGTATAAAAGCCACATAAATAGTACAATTGAAATATGTATATGTGAGGGCTAGCAACAATCTGGTAACAATTACTTGGCTCAGTTTTAGTATTTGACATTACACATTAATGCTAAACATAGTTCTTAGTAAACAAGTTTATTAGAAAATGTATTTTTGGAGATTATATTATGTGCGGACCTAGCATGTTTGGCATTGATTTTCTTAAGTGTGGAATTAATGAAACATCCATGCACAATTACATTTATATGTAAAGATATACCTAGTATCTAAATGCATTCCTACATGTTTCAAAATGCTGTCAACATCACAATCTCAATATTAATAATACTTGATCATCGTCTGACTATTTTACTTACTATCCCACTGCTGGGTAAAGGGCTCTTTTCATATAAAGAAGGTATGGGAATTGATCACTAAAGTTGCTCAATGCAATTGCTGTATGCAATATTTCATACTTTTTAGTCCAGGTTTCCTCACAATATTTTCCTTCACCATTAGTCAGTGCTGACTAAAATATACTTAGGAAGTACATATGACTCTAGATAACTCACATTGGTACTTGATAGGTTTTAAACCCGCAAACTAGTGCACAAGATGCAGGAGTCTTACCTCCACTAGGCCACCACAACCTAATTCCTACCTGCCAAAAAATCATAAAACAAATTTGATAAGATTTACATTTGAATTCCTAATAAAACTTAAATTATTATAATCATTGAAATATTAATAGTGACAATTAAGAAAAAGCCAAATAAAATTAATAATTGTTAAGAATGATTAAATAATAAAGAATAATAAATAAAAAGGTTTAATCTATTTTAATTTATTACTGACACAGACAAAAACTCAATTTAAGTGATTAATATTTTTAAATAATGAAGTTTTGTAATATTTACCTGTTAAATGTGATGATTAATAGTCAACAAAGTTCATTCTTTTTGGTTGTCAAAACTTGCTACTAACCAATATCTAAATATTCTTCTTCTTCTTTGTCGTTATCACTCTTGACAGAGTGGTCGTGGTCATCACTAAATATAGGTAACATTTAACACCGTCAAATGTAAAAACTTTAATGAACTTCAAGATCATAGGAGTTTTATCCTGTTGGATGGAATAATTTAATGACAATGCAGATAAAACTGCCAGTTACCAATAATTTCGAAATAACTCATACCTAATTAGTCAGTTATTTTTTATTATATTAATATGTGCCATATGATTGTTCCTATGTAAACCGTCCTCTTGATACCATTACTTCTACTGGTGCCTACATCAAATTTTGTGAGAACATATGACGTCAATTTAAAGCATAGTACATATATAATTACATAAAGATAATTACACAAACCAATTGGGTACCTGCTCCGTTCTGTTTCAGGAGGAAAATACTTAACAGGCTATTTTAGGTATTTGGTAACAAAATGAAACTATCAAAATAGACTACTGTTAATTGACTTTGTTACCTAGTATTATAATTAGGACTTTGAACCTATTTAACATTTTAAAAGTAGGTATTTCTTCTATTTCAAATAGTCTAATATTTTTGTTTCGAAAATATTAACAATAACATTTTAAGAATTTCATTTGAATATTAGATCATTGGTTATTTTTTTAATAATGAATTATCTAAATTGTTATCCTGTATGACGTCACTTAGTCTAAAGTTCCTAAAATGAATGAAAAACTAACTTTGAACAAACTAAAAAGTATGAACTGCTGTCACTGTTAGAGTTGGTTGTAAATACGTTACAGAAAACATTACAATGCATTTGCTACAAACAAAGGGAAAAGTTTGTATATAGTACGAAGGACAATCTAGCAATAGTAATAAGCAGTTGGTGTATTTTTTTGATGGGAAAAATACAATTATTTTAATAAAATTAATTATTCCCCTGTTTTATTGACAACTGGTTCACCGAAATTTACTTTTAAATAATATAGGTAGGTACTAACACGCCGAATTTAAATAAAATAATATCCATTCTTTATTTATAGTACCTACCTCCATTTAATATTGCCAGCGTTAGTAAATGTGTCGCACATGTAGCTGATTATAATCAAAGGAGATAAAATATTGGTGCTATTAAGGAGATCTGAAAAAAGTCAAATTTTTGTACGACGATTAACAATTGTTTGCTTAACGACGAAAGTCCAATTTGTTCCATCGTCCAACGTCACATTGTCTGCACGCAATGGAGTCAGCTGCTAACCACACTGTCAAAACAATAGTTAGCAAGGTAATTAGTTAAGATATATCTAGCCCCAGCACTCGATCACAATGTATCTTGCATTGACTTTTAATTTCTGTAGATTTTGACTTGACCCATCTACTCTAATTGACTACTTAATGTCAACATTAAATCAATTTGATGAACTACACGAACGCAAATCTCCTGCAAATAATCAAAACTACTCAATTTTATTGGTATTCAAACAAAACAACGTTTCATAAACAGTTCCGTTGCGCAGGAGTTTTCAAACAACCCATAGGGAATAAATAAAACGTCATTGCTAGGAAAATTGTACCTATCTGACAATACGTTATTGAGACAAATCGGCAGATTCATTCGTCAAATTCAATTATAAGCTACGTAAGATTCAATAGGTGGATTAATTCGTTCAATCGATAGTAGATTGGCTTTAATGACTTGTTTTTTTAATATCAGTCAACCGAATTTCACCTACGGTACCTACCTGCAAAGATCAATTATTTCAACTCATATGCATTCCTTAGTGTAGAACAGAAATGACAGTCTTTATTAGCTACTTAGATCTAAAATATTCCATTTAAATTAAAAAAACCGGCACACACTGGTAGAAACGGTTCGGATACATTGAAACGTTTGAAGCTTAGTGATCAGTAACGCAACACGGTTTATTTCGGATGTAGTTTAAGCGGGAGTTGGTTAATCCGGTTGCGTATTTCCTGAGCCGTGTTAATTTTGTCCTGCTAAGCAATCAAATCATTCCTTGAAACTTGTACGTCAACAGGCAGCCATGAAATCAATATTGAAATATCGGTCTTAAATTCATAAACATCTACCGAACCATAGCCCCTAGAGATATAGTTAAACAATAGGTGTATATACATATCTAAAACGAGACTACTTTATTATGTAGATTGTTAATTGATTTATTTATTGCAGGCTTGACAGTTAGTTTATAATGCGCTATTAACAGCAAAGAGCCCGACATCCACTACACGTAACTATACATGCCAACATGAATAAAATTAGGTACCAAGATTATTTTTATTTTACAAATAAACGTATGAAATATTATGTAACTTATTTGAAAGAATAGTATTACATCCAGTCATTGTATATGCGCCCTAAAATAATTGTCATATGCGTGGTTTTTTTTACATTAGAAACAATACTGTAAGGCGCTCTACAAATAACGATAATAATAAATGCGAGTGTGTGTGTAAATCAGTCAGCGGAGACCTACCTCAACACAACATTATCGCCATGTTCGCCATATTTATGGCTGAATTGTTTTCGCATATGCAACATAGTGTATTGTTTTCATTACTTTATTTTTAAATTTGCAATATCGGTATTATAAAATTATGCTTGCGTTACAAAAGTTGCTATTGCTGTTTTTTTGATATTGCAATTTTGCTATCCTATAAGAATGAACCGTATTGATCTCGACTAGTTTCAAATGGATAAGTGGATAGAAAAGTCGAAATGGTTTTTTAATAACTTTTTGTTTTTGATGCATTCTTCGTTTTTCGTGGTATTTGCTAGGCTTTCGATATCTGAGACTGAATGGCTGCAGTAGACTTTGTGATGCACATTGCACAGTCAGACGCAAAAACAACTCCGACTCTAAAGTTTACACTTTATAAGGCGATATCGAAAAATTGGATAAGTGCAAAAATTCCTATGATCGTAATCTAAGGCATTGAAACAATTTCCATTTG
Organism: Pyrrhia umbra; assembly: GCA_963891755.1. Taxonomy (NCBI): domain Eukaryota; kingdom Metazoa; phylum Arthropoda; class Insecta; order Lepidoptera; family Noctuidae; genus Pyrrhia; species Pyrrhia umbra. Next base: position 6,139,135 of record OY982916.1, on the reverse strand, counting down.
AACGACTGTGAGAAATAGAACGTACGGTAATGAAATTTATCAACGACTACGTGTCGCGGAGACGCCTATTTCCGGAGCGCGCGTCTACAATGGGTATGCATCCTTAGCCCGTCTCGTGCCAGTTTCAATCTTAGGTGCAGCTCACTTCTTTTCCGTTGTGTAGCTGAATACAAGTCTCGTTTGAATTAACTGACCGCTTTAAAGGTGGGGAGGATTGAAAGAATTTAAGTTTTGCGGATCGTCCATAATGCCTGCCTACTCAACCAATGTAGGCTTTGATGCTTTCTGTGATTTAACGTCTAAGACGGTATGCACGATGAGACAGGGATGAACGTATTAAATAGAAAGGAAAACTTGTAATAGGCTTCGATAGTCCATCTGTGGTTTAGGTGTTTTGAATTAAAACCATTGTATAGACTAGCTGTTGTTTTTTTGGTTTGAGGTATTTATAAATACGAAACTTGTCGCCAACCTCACGGGATCAACTAGCAACCCAAAGACCAGAGTGGCGCAAAGCTGTTCATCAGAGCATACAAGATTTTGAACAGCGGCGTCTTGAAGACCTAGACGCCAAACGCCAGCTCCGAAAATCCCGCCCTAAGCCCTCCTATAACTACACCTACAATGCGCATTGGGCAACTTTACTGCGCTATTTGTGACCGCGTGTTCAAGGCAAAATTTGGTTTCGCGAGGCATATTCGAGCCCATATGCTAGGGTGTCGCCGTCGACGGAAGCCTTTTAAATTATAGACCTCATGCCTTGTGTGACCACAATTATTTTATGGTCGGTAGGAATCTGAAATGCTTAGCTAAGGTACATACTACGATACCTCACACCACACTGCGCCCTGCCACACGCGCTTCAGCAGCTAGCCATTTCATAGATAACTGACTACCGAAAGCATCCAATCAAATCGGACGGTCGGAATCTAAGAGGTTTGATATAGGTAGCTATGCCAAACCTCTTTGATGCTCACTGTCCGATTACTCGCCGGACATAGCTATGTCCGATTAATTGTGATACAAACAGTATAATAGGAACTGGATAACGATATATCATTTACGACTCCATGGTTTTTAATTTTCTTCGTGAACATTATTTTATTTTCCACCATTTTTTAAAGATTATGAACGACGCCGTGGCTAATTTCTAAAAATGCGAATTACCCGTATTGAATTTAGATATTTACGTTAATCGTGTTTAAGTTTTGCAGACGTAGTTATTGTTTTACAAATAACATTTCCCATTATTACTCTTGTATTAATGTTGAAAAAAAAAATGTTTTCATTTCTTTGGGATCCAAACTCAAAATCGTTCGTTATATCTATTTATTAATTAATTATTGTGGTTCATGTTGTAAACACTCAAAGCTCTTGCTGACTCGAAGCTTTCAGTGTATTATTAATTTTCTCGTAGTACTTACAGCAAATGGTTAAACTTTCATCACCCGGCTAGAAAGTCTTTCGCCTAACGCCTATAATTAAACTTAAGAAAATTAATGGACTTTGCTAGATTGTTTGATTTCTATGCATATCATTATATCAGGAAATATACTTTATTTAAAGGATCATAAACATTATTATCACACTGCATTGAAGACTTTATTAAACGGTCATGCAACGCTTGTCTTGAGCTTGGCGATATTTTTGTTCTTATGTACTGACTAAGATTTTCGTTCTATCAAAGCTAAGAGAGATTAGCATATAATTACTTTTTTATTCATCCGTTTCAACTAATTTATCAGTGTGTCTGCATCGTTCAGACAAAAGCCGCGTTGTTCTCTTATCGCAACTATGAGACTGTATGGCTCCGCGTTTATCAGATACTGTCTAGTGTACAGTGCATGTATTATCCACTATTATACCACAACAATGCGACGACATAAGACATCCTAAAATAATAATCAAGATAAAGTTTTGACACGTGTAGTCATAGTTAAGCTAACACCTAATATTTATTTTTGGGAACATGAGTGGACCAATGAAGTAAAGTATTCTAATAAAAAGCTGTTATTTTCTATTTGTTTGGTTCGTCGTCTGAAATTCAAGCCATCGCCCAACTAATACCGTCTAAAAATAATTTTGATGAATGAATATTGCGAATCTAAATGGTTTCTCTTTCGACCAAATTTAATTATAGTACTATGTCTATAAATATTTTTGATTTGATCATGTGTTTGTCATACGTACAATTTTAGTTTATATAATGTAATTTATTAAACTGCCTCTCTAGTCTACTATACCTCAAGAAAGGAATGCAATTGACATGCATGCGTATACAATTGTAAAAGTTTGCCTAATCAAAGGACAATGGTACCGCTTCTTTAATTCTTCATACTTTAAAATTGAATAGCTTGATGCCTAAAGGGTTAAAATATATGTTTGAGTCAGTACTTTCAGTATGAAAGTAAAAGGTATTATTGACGGAGACTAACAGCGGGGTTCTACATAGTTCTAAGTGGACTGATGCTGAGCTCCTAAACAGAATTATTAAAGTAATCGCGCCATTAAGTAGAACTGCTTCTTTATCGGCTTATTCGATTTTTTGTTTTTGGTTGATTGTTTGTTTTGTTTTGCGTAATAATTGGATCAGTAGAACAAATTATCGTGTGCGAGCTGTTGTGATTGGCTGTCTAAATAGAAACAAGAAATGATGAAAAAATATCGGTAAAGCATTCAGACACTTTATTCCGATCAACTCTGTCTTACAAAAATCGTCAGTGAAATAAATGTGACGCGTATATAACGTAAATGTCACTGCTTTTCTGATTACATAATTTAACTTTTTACTTTTCTCGGTGTCTAGAGCCCTTAACAGCTCTCGGGGTCGCTGCTGAATTCTGAAATGAAAAAAGAAGATACTTTGAGGCGCATCTACACAGCAGACATTCAAAAGAGCGTCGCGTAATTATGATATTTCTAACTAACGAAAAATAACTCGTTTGCGAAATAATTATAGTGATGGAAAGGATTCGGAATGTATCAGGTTAGAAGATCTCACAAAAAAAAATGTGTTAGCTAGCTCGCAAGCTTAGTTGTGCTTAAATTCACCGCTCAAGTACTTATAAGCATTCGCGCGTTAATACAGACCCTTATTGGATCAAAATAGTCTTCATTTATGCAGCTCCATTCGCGACGGGAATTGGACGACACACTTATTCATCTCTGTTTCTATCAGCCGCGTAAGAAATGATAGCGAGCTTACAGCGCTGAAACGCGTCTATCTGTCGCGTACAGCGCTGGCTTGGTTCCACGTGCGATATGCGCAGACCCAGGTACTGTGTATATAGCACGCATTCGTTTGGAATTATTGTATGAGTAATATAAGTTTTTCATCGTTAATGTTATTATTCGTAAAAATAAAATATTTTTTTAACACTCCTGAACTCTTTAAGACTTGCACGCGACTGTGACGACTATATTCGATAGTTATTGCGAAATAATACTAACTAGTTTTCGTCCACTAGTCGAAATTCGATCATATTTTTTATAAATTCGCGGTTCTGCGTCTTAGAAACTTTTACTATGCCAAAAGTAACACTTCCGTGCGCGCATTCTTGGAAAGGAATAAAAGGTTTTCGCTGGCTGTATTAAATATATAGATTTCATGTACCTATCTACATAATGCACGTCGCAACTGTCAACGATGCGCCGAGGACAGCCCGCGTATACTGAACGTGACGGAACACCGCCGACCGTCGTTATACTCATTTTATGTCTGATTGCCGCAAAAGCTGAATAGACGCGGAAAGTTGATACGATGCGTTCGCAATTCCATACTAAACTGGTACTTTCTATGAACAAAGGCTTGGTGGCTTGGTGGTCACTATTTCAATGTCGATAGACCACACAATTATGCTCCACTAATTGTAATAATACCACCGTTTATAGTGTTTGTAAAGAATACTGATCTGCAGATGGTAGGAAACATTTGTCCTAGCCGTAGTAGTAATTTAATCCAATATCTAAATCTACATATTTTAAGAATTTTAACTAAATTAGCTATTGAAAGTTTCATGTGTATTTGTAATTATTCAACGTTTTGTTTAAAACATCGTCAAGTCTCAACCAAGTCAAGGTTTGTAGCCATAACGTACCGATATAATAATAAACAAAGGAGATTCTCATTAAATGGTAATTTATTCGAAACTATTATATACCTTTTGCTTGTTTCGGGGTTTAGAATATTGTTAAATATGTATAGTTTAGTAACTAGGCTTCTTAGCCCAGTGAGTTAATTAAACAATAAAATACTGGAAAGAATAAACTTTCCTTTGTCATACTTACTCGTTAAACAATAAATCGTTATCGAAACTAAGTATTTATAGTCAACGGTCCTATAAAAATATGTTTTTTTGCTATAATCTTATTGTATGTTCAACAATAACACAAACTTTATGTTTATATTCATATATATATATATATATTGCTTCACTATATCTTGATATCTCGCATCTTATATAATGTATATTCTGTCTTTGAATAAGTTGCAGAGCGGTTTGCAAGTTTATTAAAAGCAATAAGTTTTTAAGTTATTTTTAATATTTTTTAATTCAACTTTTTTATCAAATAAACCACGAATTACAACTCCTTGGCATGTTACGTACGATTTCTGAATGGAATATTACTCACTCGTTTCTGACATATTATTTATTGAAATATAGGACTATCCATCCATCTTTGGATGCTACTAATTGTTCTTTTTTCACAATTTGACCGTCAGGCGGATTTAAGAAAACTCTGACATCAGGGATTACTAGGTTAATAAAGAAGATTAAAAAAAACAGATTATATTAACATTTCGTTGACATTATTTCGTTCGTGGTAGACCCACTGCTTTCGTTCTGATGTCAACGACAGCTACCGTATCTATGCCACAATATTATTATGTATTTTATAATTGTTATGGCATGTCTGCATGTTATGCTTATGCGGTGATGGCTACTTTATTAAAAAAGGTTTTTATTTAGGATTAGGCATTTATTATTTCAAGAAAACTACTATTGATTAACACGCTTTTGTTCTTTTACAGAAAATTGAAGATAAATCTTCAGACCTCTCGGACGATGCTGAGGAAGAAACCAGTAAGTATCTATACAATTAATAACAATAATACACGTTAGGGGCCTAGTCACTGACCTGTAGATACAATGAATACGGATTCAAAGGGCGCATTATAATAGCCTTTAAAGGTGACTCTAATTTGCAACCTGCGCAGCCTCGCTTTCAACGGCGTAGACCGGCTAATATTTTATTTCGATATGAGCTTTTTGACGTTGTACCTACATTTCTTGTCGATAAAAAATATAGCAATCAGTATGACGCATTTTTTATCAATGAAGCGAGTTTAACAACTTCCTGTAGAATTTCCATTAAAAGCGTATATGATGGTGCGATTTTCAAAGTTTGGCGGCGCTCCCTTCTCGCTTTCACGACTGAACATCAGCCAGTAAGGCTTAATGGCCTATTCATGACACCTCACGTTAATCGTTACCAATTTTGTTAAGGCATGACATATTCTTATGTTTTCATATGAAAATCCACCAATTATTATTTGCGTTAAAAGAATAAGAGGGACTATTTATAGTTGACAGTGAGCTCCGTTACCAACCTGCTTATGGGTTTATCTAAAACCACGATATAAACTAAAAGAATAGTTAAAGACTTCGAAAAAATATTGTAATAGCAAATTACATTCAAATTACTGATACTAATTAATGATCTGCATATTGTTGGAACCCAAGCCTCCTTAGCCCCTCTCGAATCCAGCGTTATTCCAATGGCCTTAACTTCGCCGTGTCGGGTTTCCACATTTTTGAGCGAGAAAGACCTTTAGGAGTCTTCAGATGTCGACATTTGGTTTTTGATAAATCATATTTATGCCTACCTCAGAAAATTCCATTGCTATTCCTGGCGTGTAAGTTTCGCCACCGTTAAGCCCTGGCGGGGTGAACAAATTGGTTGTAGAAACGATTCTTCAGACCTTATTGAACGTTACTATTTTCAGAACGGCTCAACCGGAATTCATATCGTAATCTACGTTTATTGATGTTCTCTTTACGCCAACAATTTGAAAGATAAAATGTAAAGGTCAATTAACTCCGTTACCTTTGGATTCAATTTGGAGAGGAGCTCGTGGCTAAGTAACAGCCGCACGGTTCGACCGATCAAAGGTTAAGCTGCGCTTGACGCGGTCGGTCCGTGGATGGGTGACCATCTTTGTCATAGCGAGACTCTTCCGTGCCTCGGAAAGCACGTTAAGCTGTTGGTCCCGGTTGTCATTTGTACATCTTTGACAGTCGTTACGGGTAGTCAGAAGCCAGAAAGTCTGACAACCAGTCTCACCAAGGGGTACCGTGTTACCCGGTAACTGGGTTGTGGAGGTCAGATAGGCAGTCGCTCCATGTAAAACACTGGTACTCAGCTGTATCCGGTTTAGGCTGGAAGCCGACCCCAACATAGTTGGGAAAAGGCTAGGCAGATGATGACCTTTGGATTCAATTAAAATAAAAATAGCTCAGTTTGTCCATTCAATTAAACTTAGTCATAATGATCGTCTTTAAAAACATCGTTAAGATTATCGAGCATCATTAAGGTCTTCTGCAAATCTTAAGTGACAGGGGAGGGATACTTTGCATTGGCACAAAATAAATTTTATAGTTACGATTCAAGTACCGACTAATAACAGAGCAAACTTACGCGCACCTTTGGTTCGCATTGAACTACTAACGTTATTAATTTATATTATTTTCATGTGGATCGTAAGAGCATTAAACAGAAGTGGGCGTCATAATTCTAAATGAAACATCGTTGTAATAGGTCATGACGCGTGGTTCAATTCGATTGACCGAACAAATTATTTATTGATCATTGCATAGCTATAATTGTAAGATCGCAGATGGGTTGTGGGGTAAAGCGAATGGAATAACAGGTAGTTGAGAGCTGGAAAAACAGAATCAGTACGCTTTTGAATTTAGTTAACTGAAATTCATGTAACGTAATGTTATGAGTATGATATGATATCTATCTGCCTAGATATCGTACTTTGTAAACTACTGGTTAGGCAACAAGGTAGTTTTAGAGGGTTTTAGTAGGTTTTACACCTTGAAGAGGCAACTGTACTGGCCTTCAATATATATGAAAAATATATGTAAAAATTTAATAAAATGTATAATAACTTAACTGTAATTTAATAATTCAAAGCCTCATGACGTAATTATTAAATTTTGTCGTTCATTAAATTGGAACGAAGAGGCTTGAGGCTTTAAAGCTTGAAGCCGCAAAACTCTTTTAAGTATAAATATTGCAGGCGCACTACTCCCTCTTTGAGTATAAAAACTTGTATAGCTTTTACTTTTTTTGTTAACAGAAAACAACTTTAGTAGTTTCGTCAAATGAACACAAATAGTCTTCCACAAATGGTGGATTTTCTTTCTCGTCGTATTCATAACTCAAAATGTTAGTGAATGATTATTTAGACAAAAGTTACCAAAATGTTCTTAAAAAATATTTAGTTCAAATGCTCATAAGTCAAACACGCTAAAGTAGCAACGGCTAACATTTATCATCATATTATTTCCAGAGCGCTATCAGTGTATCACGGGCCGTTAAATGAACGTGGAATAATGGTATTCCAAACAATAAATATTCTTGAATGCATTGAATTTAGATAAATGGTTCTAGTTTCCTAACAGAGCAAATCGTGACGTCTAGTAAAACACTTATCCAATGTATCATCGCGAGGTATGTGAAGATTGCTGCACACGTCACAACATAAAGTAGGTACCTACAGTCTGTTGTACCTATGTGTACTGCTCAATATGTTTAATTGAATGTACTACTGGAAAACTATGTCCAACAACTTAGTTCATGTGTGTTCAACTTGATTCCCGAAACGCATAGTGGTGCATTGTTAATTCAGACTTCACCTCAGGTATTAGTGGAATTTGACGTGAATATGTGGCAAATTAAATTAAAACACTAGAGTAAGCATGAACATGTTTTCTAGTAACTTTTGTATTATTTAGGTAGCCAACAGATATCAAGTTCCCCTGTTCAGTTAATGTTTAAACTATCACCTATACATTTACGACTTGTTATCGTAGCTCGGGGCAAGTCGAGTTCATATTGAATCGTATGAAATTGTCCATAAAGACATACTGCCGGGAATTAATTGCCTGGCGGTGTAATGTATTAGCGGATAGCAATACGTGCATTAATCTTGGATGCTGAGTTATGCTCAAAGTGTCTAGTAACAGACAGGTATGGATATTGAATTACTAACAAGTAACTATGTGTAGTCTAATGTTGATTGGCATATGTCTTCAGTTTGTTATATATGCAACAATACTTAATACTCTGCAGAATTTTAGTTACGTCTGCTAATTTTATTTCATTTCAAAAGAGATCTGTCAACTACACAGGACGTATTATAGTGCAAAAACATGTACGCAGACCCACTCTCTATTTCCTTACTGTCGTAGGTCGATGGGGAGGTATTAGGCAAAAGATCGAGGTTATACGTACTACTAGAGGCTCGGAGGGCGTTTTGATATGTTAAGAAAATGTTCACTTATCGTTGGAGGCATTGTCGCTACCGTAGTTTGGTTAGATCTTTTGATCCATACGATTATTCCATAGCTAAGAAGCCATCAGCCTCAAAACTATCGTAATATAAAGTACAGCCCGAACAAATTCATAATCACATTTGTTTTATTTCATTTGTCCATAAATTATTGGCTCATTAGGATGTTACCCCTAGTACAGTACTGCTTGCACTTATAACAGGACGTGGTAAATGGATCATGTTTATAATCTTACTAGCTCTTTCCCGCGGTTTCCCCCGCATGCCATGGGAACTACTTCACGCAGCCGCCGCAAAAACTAGGAGGAAGTCGGGATTTAATATTTCAAAGCGTAGTTACTATGTCATGTGGGGTAGGTACCATTAAGTGATTGGTCTACACATTCTAAAATATTTTTTGTATTCTTTCATTCGAACCATCCGCAGTTTGCAGATGAAACGAAAATTCTGAAGTAATTAGGGTTGATAGACTTTAATCTAAATATTACAGGAAAAATATGGCTATGACTCGAGTATCTCAGTTTTGAAGATATCAGCGATTTTCCTTTGCAAACTAACTTAAAATACGGTCGAAAAAAGATGAAAGACTGAACTGCGTATATATATTTCTTGTCCAAGTCCAACTTGCACTTGGCCCTTTTTTATATGCTGCAACTTAAGATAATCGCCGCATTAATGGCTAAACAGAACTCACCCCGAGTATTAATTGGCTCTCAACAATCGCTTATCTGTGAACTGCTCTTAGAAGGTCACGGCTTGTGTTACCTACTCATTAGTACGTTGAGACTGAGAGTAGGTATAAATTACAATGAAAGTAATTACTTGTAAAAAATAATTTGCGTATCTTATCTATTTGTTTGCAGTTGTTTTTCTAGTATCATGCAAGACTTGTCGCAAGAAAGATTCTGAGTATGAATGTTGATGGCTATTAGACTAAGAAAACGATGGATACATTTTCTAAAAATGCTAGGTATTACTGGGAAAGATACATTTTGAGATGAGATGGAATAGGGCAGACAGATTATGCTTTTCCTGGAGTCAGTGGTTCAGTATTTTGATAGGATATAGAGGAATAGGATATTAATTTGTGATAAAATAATTAATCTACTTATATTGTAAATGCGCAAGTTGAATTGTTAATGATAAATGCAATTGAATATTGTAAATCGCGATGTAGGTATGAATATCTATTTATTACTTTCACGCAATAAGTACTGAACTGATTTGGATGAAATTCGATGTATTAAAGTAGTTCCCTCAGGATGCGGTTGAAACTGCGGAAAACTGGTAGTAATAAAAATATTTTATTATTCCTTCTCGTATCTGTGTAGGTACGATTATAATTTAATACTTCTTCAAAGTTATTTTTTAATTGAGCTTGGTCATATTTTTGCGTTGAATGTATTTGAATCTTGTGCTGTTGCTTGTTCCCTCGGCTCTTACAGTGCCAGTCTTAAAATACAACAGTCAAGTAATTTTATATTAGATTAGCTATTTCCGGCGGTTTCACCCGCGTCCCGAGCGCCCTACTTAACACGCTTGGATAAATTGTAGCCTATAACAGTCTCCAAGTTCCATCCTGAAAATCTGGAAATCAGTTCACACGCTTTTCCGTAAAAACGCAACAAACTCACTTTCGCATTTTTAATATTAGTTAGGAGTGAGGATGTTAAAATAAAGTATCGATAAAGTCAATCGACTTTAATTACTCGCTCGATAGATCACACCTTCGCCGTAAACGGCCGACGCTGTGACCTAGTATTTAAAGCCATTTGAGGCGACGTACTTACTTTGTAAAATCCGCTATATTTACTAACTAATCGCTTGTTGCTCGGAGCATGACCTCGTCCTATAAATTATAGTTTTATCTTTTACTTACCTTATAAGGTCAACCACTTAGTTTTATACTCCTTGGTAAGGTGGCTTACATAAAACAAGATACTTATGCCACCGGAAGAAATATTAATAATCAACTAATCCGTTTATCGTATGTCGACATATCTTTATGGATGACACGAGGTATTCAAATCAGTCTATTTTAAGATTTTTTATAGATACCGAATTGCAAATTTTACCTCACTCAAAACGTATTTCTTTAATGACGACACGTTTGGCGTAGTGGCTGAGCAATTGGCTGCTGCGCTGCGTGTCGCGGGTTGATTCCCGCACGGGACAACTAAAATTGTTCCGGGTCTGGGTGTTTGTGCATGTATAATTAATGTTTGTAAACGCACCCACGACACAGGAGAAATTCCTTGTGTGAGCCAACGTTTTTTTAAAAAAAAAAATGAATTTTCTACTAAGCTTAAAGATAAAACGCCTTTCACTGTCCAAGTCATAAAACGTATATTATTAGTAATTTGGGGTGTCCGTGATTTATAAATAGTAAATTAAATTATTTTTTGTCGTGCTTTCAGCCAAACAGAAGCTACTTCTTAGCTCTGAAATAACGAATAATACTTTGCAAGCACACATCAAATCTGCGTTAAGTGCCAACGTTCAGGCGACTCGCTTCACTTTGGTCTTGTTAAACTGAAATCAAATAACTAGTCACTTGCGACGAGATGTTCATTTGTCTGTACCTCACGAAAAACGAATGTCCAAGTTAACGAATAGGTATGATGTGTCCGGTGTGTCGCGTTGTCTGACGGCTAAATTCCTCCCGGCCTTTTTTTTCTATTCAAGTAATGAATCACACTCTCAATCTCTTGACGTTATTGTTATAGTGTCAATCACAACAGCGAACATAAGAGATTTCTGGTAAATCTGTAGTTATTTCAGATAAACTGAGGTATATAAATATGAGACTGTATTTGTAATATGTAGTTAGTGATTGTTTGATTGGTCTAGTGTTCGAAAGCAACTGTGAGATAGAGTTCAAAATTAAATTTGGTTTATCATGTGGAATTTTAAGTGGCAGCTTAGAGACTTGTTTAGTGCCAGCAATAGGCTCAGTTGGTGGAATGTGGGTGTACGATCGAACTGCCGAACCCTTCGCAGAAAACAGGCTTGACTTTATGGAGTTTCTGGTGTTATATTATGGTTGCCTACTTAGTATCAGCCACAAACGATTGATTTTAAATAGGCCTTTACATCGTCATTATATTAATACTTGAAGCGAAAACTTTGGACCCCTTTTTACGAAAATTACACGGACGGAGGAGTATGAAATTTGGCACAGTTAAAGTCTATATGAAGAAAAAGTGCAAAAAGCTAATAATATAATTATGTTATTATAATATAAAAATACATTAGATTAATAAAAATAAACATTCCACTACCATGCGTTTGATATACACTTATGACCCAAACATGTTTGTGTAGGTGTAGTATCTTTAAACATTTGAACATTGAAGTTATAAGTATTACATACATAGTACACTAAATTTGCATGCGTAAAAAAAATATAATTCCACTTATTAAATTATAATTAATTATTTTTTTAAAGAAGCTAAAAATTTGGAGTTATCAATGACTCAAGTCGAAACACTCGCGTAGAAAGTCTTTATGGAGGTTACTAGAAAATCTTTCGTAAACAAGGCTGTAAACTACGTGGGCATGGAAAATAACGTGCTTGAGCGCTTTAAAGATTTAGGCTGAAACATAAGCGTCAAGATTATATTAGCTTCACGGTCACATAATCTGGAAGACCTTAGCGAAGTGTAAGAACAGCGCTTGCACCAGGACAAGCGAAAAAACACACGACAATAGAAAATGGGTGCCAATATGATGGCAAACCATTGCTGGGGCGTTATGTCGAACACGCATAAAATAAATCACAAACAAAGCAATTTCATTGTGCAGACTTCTAAAATAAAGCATTTTTTCATCGTAATCGATTTTTCCTTTTATTTCATAAACAACACCTGAACTAGAAAAAACTGGCCAAGTGCGAGTCGGACTCGCGCACCGAGGGTTCCGACCATTGGAAAGAAAAAATACGCAATAAAGTCGCAATTATCTTGTTTTTTTTCCGACCGCATAATTAAGTTTGTTTGTACAGGAAAATTGCTGATTACTTAAAAACTACTAACTAGATCTCGTTCAAACCAATTTTCAATTGAAGTTTGCATGGTAGTCTATACCATATATTTTTTTTAGTTTTATCATTCTCTTATTTTAGAAGTTACAGGGGGGAGGACACACATTTTACCACTTTGGAAGTGCCTGTCGCGCAAACTATTCAGTATAGAAAAAAAATATATTAGAAACCTCAATATCATTTTTGAAGACCTATCCATAGATAACCCACACGTATGGGTTTGATGAAAAAAAAAATTTGAGTTCCAGTTCTAAGTATGGGGACCCCCAAAATTTATTACTTTTTTTCTATTTTTGTGCCAAAATCTTAAAGCGGTTTACAGAATACATCTACTTACCAAATTTCAACAGTATAGTTCTTATAGTTTCGGAAAAAAATGACTGTGACATACGGACGGACAGACAGACAGACATGACGAATCTATAAGGGTTCCGTTTTTGCCATTTGGCTACGGAACCCTAAAATCAGGTCATAAATATCTTGAACCAAATTTAATGTCCTTCATAAGACAGGATGGGTGACATAACGTCGGGCATGTCACCGTCCAGGCCAGTCTACCTGACATATTTTGTCTGGCTATTCTAGTTTGGCTAACGGTGAATACATAACCAAGTGTCCAAAATTATCCATCAGCAATTTGCTCTGCGATGCACCCTCGTGGACTCTGAGGTACCGTACAACAAGTATGCGCTTGACCCAGTTCTTTAAAATTACCTCACGTTGTACTGGGATCGGTGTATCGTCACTGAAAGGACTATAATTAATGCTATATACCCGGTCAATTTTTTGCCCGTCATGTCACTCTGAATTTTTTACAAAAATCTTAACACTCATCAAATGATAAGAGAAACTAATAAAATATTGTTACGATTCTTTAATTTACCGTTTATACTTTATAGTATTACTAGCTATGTCCTGCGGTTTCCCTCTCATCCTGAGGGAATCACATCACGCACACGTATAAAAACTATCCTGACCTTCCCCAGTCCTTCTTACCAAGTTTTGTCTAAATCTGTTTACCTGTTTTACAGTGAACGGAGAGACAGAGTTACTTACTCATTTATCTATCTTCTATCTATACTTATAATAAATCTGTAGAGAGGTCAATTCTGTACATTAAATATATTTCCAAAATAACTATCAGGGGGTGATTAGTTATCGATACTGATGCCAAAAATGCAATCAGTAAAATTTTTGTCTGTCTGTCTGTCCGTCTGTCTGTCTGTCTGTCTGTATAAACTCTTTAGAAACAAAAACTACTCGACGGATTTTAACGAAACTTGGTACAATTATTTGTCATACTCCTGAGATGGTTATAGTATACTTTTCATCACGCTACAATCAAGAGGAGCAGAGCAGTGAATGGAAATGTTGTCATTTTGTTTAAACGCGCTAATCCCAGGAACCGCTGCTCCGATTTAAATAATTCTTTCAGTGTTAGATAGTTCATTTATCGAGGAAGGCTATAGGCTATATATCATCACGCTAAGACCAATAGGAGCGGAGCACCACTATTCCACGCGGACGAAGTCGCTGGCAGAAGCTAGTTTATTATATTTTTGTTACTGTGATATTATTAAGGATGATATAAGCCGGTTAGTCCGGAGCATGTCCCATATAATTTTCTAGGCACCTGAAATCCTTTATTTAATTTTAATGTATGTAGGTAGGTACCTATCTTCCATACTTATAATAAATCTGTAGAGAGGTCAATTCTGTACATGAAATATATTTCCAAAATAACTATCAGGGGGTGATTAGGGATCGATACTGATGCCAAAAATGCAATCAGTAAAATTTTTGTCTGTCTGTCCGTCTGTCTGTCTGTCTGTCTGTCTGTCTGTCTGTATAAACTCTATAGAAACAAAAACTACTCGACGGATTTTAACGAAACTTGGTACAATTATTTGTCATACTCCTGAGATGGTTATAGTATACTTTTCATCACGCTACAATCAATAGGAGCAGAGCAGTGAAGGGAAATGTTGTCATTTGGTTTAAACGCGCTAATCTCAGGAACCGCTGCTCCGATTTAAATAATTCTTTCAGTGTTAGATAGTCCATTTATCGAGGAAGGCTATGGGCTATATATCATCACGCTAAGACCAATAGGAGCGGAGCACCACTATTCGACGCGGACGAAGTCGCTGGCAGAAGCTAGTAGGTAAATAATAATATATAAGCTAATATATATTCATATACATCATAATTTTATATGTAGGTATTGTTTTACAAAGATTCAGACTACGGCCATGAACGCTGTACCTATTTACGTTTTACATGAAGGTTTAATCACACGGGTAATAAGCTATTTATTTTTTTATAAGTCTTGCTATCATGGGCACCAACAAAAACTATACTGACTCGCAATACGGAACCCAAAAATTACAGTTTATGTTCAGATACAACTAAATATGGAATCTGAAAAGTAGTGTGCACCGATTACGTATCAGCTGGTTGATAACAATCGCTATCAGTAACATTTATCGATACAAATCAGCCTTGCTTTACTAAGTCTATGAGTTGTTACACTTGTTACGATTTAGCGAGATAGCGCCATGTGTATAGATAGCAGTTCAAAATGGTAGCAATTGATTAAATCTAGACTGTATCGTGTTGTAGACTAATCAGCTATTAATTAAACGATTATTTTACTGCTAGTAAAACAATCAGTGTCATATATTAATTATGTTATTAGATTTGTGCAATAACAGAGTTACTTTATGAGAACAAATTTGTTGAAGAATTTTAATAAATAAAATTTCAAACGGGGTTTTGTGTTAGTGCTGAAGTTTAATCAAGTTTAATCTTATGAAGATTTTCATCTGAACAATGTACCTGCCTTATTGAATTATTATCCTAACTAATATTATAAATGCAAATGTGAGTTTATTTGTTCTTTTGTTACGCTTTCCTGTAAAAAGGGCTGAACTGATTTGGATGAAATTTTATCCGGCTACTTTTTAACCGGGTGTAGGTATATTATGCATTGTTATCCATATACATATACATGCTAGCTGGTCACCTTCTAATTCAATTTAAATTAGAAGGTTTAATTTAAAGGAAGGAAATTCTTCAAATAAAATTTAAACGCAACAATCACTTTAGTATTAGACGATACCATGTCACTGTAAAGTTACCTCCACTTTTACCAAACCTGCATAAGTTAGTATTCTGCACTGTGTTGTGTACGCATGCTAATTAATGGTAGCATAGTGTCATTAAAACATTGGTTGTTTGCTGAATACTCGACAAACAGGCCCCACCTTCTCATTAATAATTAAGCAACACGATGAAAATTATATTATGAGCTAATTTAATCGACGGCGCTTACTAATACTGCGACACACTCTTTACCTAAGTACACACAAATTAAGTGCACTTCTAGGCTCAAAGTACACATAGTTTATAAATAGCCAAGAGCATGACATGCTCGCGCTTCTGTATGTACGCGTAGTATACGAACTTTAATACATTTTCACGTATAATGCAATATATCTTAAATTTACTACGATTGGGCAAACGACTCAACATCGGCCACCGTATTTCCAGCTGTTGTCTTACTTATATTATAATTACGAAAGTTTATAAGGGTGTATTATATGTTACCTACTCTTTCACTTTTCTGCGGTTTTACCCGTATAAAATACTCTAATAGTCAAATACTCCGCGCACCCGGATAAAATACATTCTATGTGTTAATTCAGGTTAAATGTTCTATGTGTGTACCAAAGGCGATGACTAAGAAAAAATCCAGAGTCGTCAGAAACTTCTTATGTACGATCTGAATAGGCTTATTGAGTATAACAAAAAGAATTTATTTACTCCAAAAACTATGGGGTTAAGGTTTTTTTTCATCATAAACATTAATATTAGCTGCCCTCGACATGCGTTGCCCAGCCACGGTTTTTTTAGGCAGTTATCTACGCGGGCATACACAGAAGAACTCCTCAAAGTTTCATCACAATCGGTTGAATGGTTTAGGAACCCATAGATGACAAAAATACATTTTATATATATACATATATATAGAATAGATAGAAAATAATATATTCGGCAATTACAATTTTATCTGGCACCCGTATTCACAGTTTTACCCCTACCCTTTTTTATGAACGCGAAATCAATGACCCCTCTCGCTGACTAAAAAGCATACGTGTTCCTTTTTTTTTAAGAAATGGGGAATCCTCATATGTCTCGTCCTGCTATGGGCGGAGCGGGAGTGAGTGTCAGACTCTTACTGACTAAAGCCCATCCGTGTTCCTTCCTTTCTTTAAGTTCCAGGGCCGCGGTAACTCTTTAACTACTACACTACTTTAAAAAATACTTTATTTTTGCTTTGACATGATGTAGCTCCTATACCCCATGGGTTTCGAGGTTGTCCCTTTGGTATCATCAATAGTCTATCATAATAAACCCGTTAGTAAACATTTCAATGCTGTGGATTTTGGGTTTTTATTGTACGGATTTATGGCCGACTCCTTTGATCCAAATATGGTCAGTAGTTTTTGCGTGAAAGAGTAACAAACATAATACATACATCGTTGCAAACTTACGCATTTAATATATAAGTAGGATAATGTAGCTAATAATTGATCTTGTCTAGACTCAGGCTAACAAAGTCACCGTAAACGACCGTTAACTATATTTCTTATACAGAACGTTGCAAAAAGCTATAAAAGGTTTTCCCTAAAGCGACCTCACAATGTCGCGCATTATACTATAAATTACACTCTGAATATAGTCTGATACTTGCTAAATTGATAACAACCAATCATCATCATCAGCCTATATAATGTCCCACTGCTGGGCATAGGCCTCTTCTCACACAGAGAAGGCATGAGCATTGATCACCATGCTTGCTCAAGGCAGATTGGCGATTTCAGACTAAAGTCCAGGTTTCCTCACGATGTTTTCCTTCACAGTTAGTCAGTGACGTCTAATAAATATACTTAGAAAGTACATATGACTTAAGAAAAGTCACATTGGTACTTGCCAGGTTTCGAACCAGCTTTCGTACACGAGAGACAGGTGCCTTAACCACTAGGCCACCATGACAACCTAAACCAATACAATAGATCAATTATTATTTATTTAAACGCCATTTAAGCTCTATTAGTTTACTAAGTAAGCTATTTGATGCTTTCTTTGAGTTAATCCTTGTCATCTTGTCAAGACCTTTACCGAATTAAATCATCGCGAAGTAATGGCGATGTTGTTCAAACATTACTAAAACAGCGGTCTAACACAATTAAATTAATTACCTACACTAATCCAGTAGAACGTAATTAAAACAACGCAGTTTGTAGCGTAGCATTTAACTGCAGTCAGTTTATTGACATTGTTGTGACGCCAGGTATTTTGATCCAATTTATCCCTATTGTGTTATCCTATATGGAGATATCCTTAACACAACCTTGCTAAGATTATGTTGTAGACGTCTTCGATTTCAAATATTTTGATAGCTTGAATTTACACATATAATTAAACCTATTATTTTTAAAAACATTTCATCAATATTTTTTTCTTTTTCTTTTATTTTCAATTGGCACAACCAATGCTAATGTTACACAAAATAGTTTGGAAGCATCCTCCTTGATGTGACTTAAATTACGAGACTTACTCCGACATTTGTGTCGGAGTCACGTAAACATTTCGATGTGATGTCATTAAAGCGCGATATTTAAAATATTACAAATATTAATAGCATAACACTGATATATCAATCAGTAATTAAGGCTGGGTAGTAGGCCAGTTTTAACAAATTGAGGGGGTGAAGCAGGGGAAGTAGCTCCGCCCACTGCGGGGCGCCCCTCTCGCAATCGTCGTATCGCGGGGCCTCTACTGTAGTCACTGCTAGGAATAAGTAACTCAAGATTTTCAATTTTATTTATTATTGTAAGAATACTGTATAATAAATAACTATAAACATCGCGTTCATGCATAGTATTTTTATTTAGAGAAGTAAGTATTAGGTAGTACCTAATTGAGAAACCTAACCAATTCAAAGGACTGTTATATAAAACCAATCGATTAATTTCGATAATACTGTTACTATCACATTTACATGTAAAAAGTTATTATTTATAAATGATTTCTGACAGGAAATGATCGAGACTAGCTTGTTTTTACTTCTTGATCCCATACAGACTTAAATATTAGCCAATAGGGGTGATGAAACTTTATATCTAGTGAAACTAGCTGACACCAACGGCGCCACCCACGTCTTCTAATTTAAGAATTTTGTAATGATTTTTTTAAATTAACGCAGCTTGAGTCCCATCAGAAGTAAGAAGAGTAAGAAAGTCCCATCGAAATCAGTTAAGCCGATTCAATTCACTTTGCATTGAAGATCTGTAAGTAACATACAACTAGACAAATCAACTTTTTTTAAAACTGGCCAGTGCATGACATTTTGATATTTTTTTAGTAAGAAACAATGCTTTCATGTCTATATATACCCTGGTATATACACCATCTAAAATTTAAAAAGTCATATCTGTCTTTGCTTACTATACTTATGACAGGAATTACGCGTTTGCGTTTTCGTTTTCTTTTTTTATCAGACTTAATTCTTTCATATTTATTAAGCTACTGTTAAAATGAAAGATTTGATGATATATCGAAGTCAACACTGCCTTAAAGGTTTTTGTTGCACTTTAAAGTTAAAATTTTGAGTCTCTGTAAAAATATTACATTGGTTTCGCAACAAAAAAACTATAATGGAAATGATTTTTCATTCCTGCCATAATGTGTATATAGATATAATGTCAGCATAAGACTATGAATAGTGTTTGCTGACGACAAGTCGTGGACTGTACCAAGTTTTTAGAATATTATGTACTTATTTTCGATATTTTATAGTCGATCCGTGTCAAACCGTAAAATTGTGAACAAACATGTACTTATCACCCGTAAATCTGTAAACCATCCCTGATTAGTCGGTTTGCAGCAGGTCATTCTGTGTCCAATAGCAAACAAACGATGGGAACAATTAACACTGGAGTCAATTAAAGGTAAATAATAAATATTTGAGATCAAGTTTCATAATATATGTTTACATTTTTTTATAACTAATATACCTACGTTACATGGTATGAAAATAAAATTCAAAATAAATAAATAGAAAACAAAACATAACTATTTAGTGTTACATTTGTTTAAAAATGTCTTAATATCAGGTATCCACAATTAGCGCGCAAGGTGTGTTTCGTTACCTTGTAGTACCAGCTTAGTACCAATGTTTTACATGGAGCGACTTCTTATATGACTTCCACAACCCAGTTATCGGGTAACACATGGTATTATTCTTGGAACGACTAATTGTCAGGCTTTCTGGCTTCTGACTACCTATAGCGACTGTAACAAAAAATATTTTGTTCGTGGTCAGTCATCGACTACAAGCATAAACAAAGCACAGTTCTGCTGTGATTCTATGGATTCATGATAAATTTTATAGAACCACCTGACAAAAATATGCTATCTTTTCAAACAAATAAAGAATTTTCAGTCCAGACATCTTCGAGTAACCGGGTAACCAGTAATACATCAAAAAGATTCCGACGAATTGAGAACCTCTACTTTTTTAAGACTGTTAAAAAGGCAATGTCCCGCAAAACATATCTATAGCTTTAACTGCTAATGATAGAAGTTTGTAATTTTGACAGAACATTGTCTTTATTATACTGTAGGTGTAATTTCAGAAAGGCTTTTTCGAAATTCATCCACTAGAGGGGAAAAATAGGGCATAAACATTTTGTATGAAGCTCAGTCATTTTTAATTTAAAAGAAATGTGGTAATTAGGTATAACGTAAAAACAACATTAATATTTTTTTAGTTTCACTCCTTAGCGTAAAAAGTGTGGCGTATGTAAGCAAACATGCCGCCAGAATTGGAAAAAAAACTAAACAGCCAAAATTCTGTTGTCCATGCGGGCGAAGCCGCGGGCGGAAAGCTAGTAATATATATTTATACCAAACTACCAGGTTGTCGTGTATGACAGCGAAACACAATGAAATACAAAAATAAATTATGAAAATAAATGTATTTTATAAATGAAAGCACATATATACCTGAAGTATGTGGCCATTGTATTTATTTTCCTATTTTTAAGTCCTGGTTACGGCCTCGTTTTACTCTAAAACAGGGGTTTCAAAGCACATATATCGACAATAGCTATCATCATCATGTTTTCCATTCACCTGCTATTTACACCCCTTCACGACATTTAGTTACATTATAGACATTAAAATAGATTCACTTTTACATATGAAATTTTAATTATGAGGGTTTAATTTTTATAAATCAATTTTACATTTATTTTCTGAATGCGAAAGACCAACTGTCATCGGATGACAGAGTGACATAGACCACCCGCCTCTACGGCGGAGCGCCGTCTGCAAAGAGAATACAATACTAACGTAGAAGAGACGGGACTTCATACAGCAAAACTCTACGCTAAAAACGTCACACAGGTAGAACTTTTATAGCCAACCTGACGGTTGTAAAACAATTATTTCTACCAACATAACGAACATAATAGAGATGTGCAGCTTAATATTTATAAAATGTATCGATATCGACCTTTTTTTTTTTATTAACCATTACTGTCCCACTACTGGGAAAAGGTATAATTGTTACAATTAACTGGACTTTGTATCACAGAAACTGTGGCACAAAGTCCAGTTTATAATAAAACCTCTATATAAAGTCATGTTATAGTATATTTTACTTGAATGAGAATTGTGTACAATAACATAGTATAAAGTAGTATATCATTACATATTATTTATAAAATTATTTTTCGTTTTCCTTTCCCCTCTTGTTGGCGATTATTTGATAAGATTATCGCCAAGCTCCATCTGAAATAAATAAAAAAATAATTTTATGTTACAAATTAGAAACTTTTGATGAAATTTAAAATGTTTCAAATGTAAAACGATCTTAATTCACTTATTCGGAACAATTACTAAACCGGCCTTTGACAAGAGTTTAGGATTCCTTACCAATGGCCAGGCTACTCTCTAGCTAGTAATAAATTGATGTGGTGCCATTGAGCTTGTATTATATATACATACTAGCTGTTTCCCCAGGTTTCCTCCGCGTCCTGAGGTAACTACCTGACGCACCCGGATAAAAAGTAGCCTAAAATCTTCTTCAGGGTCCCCTCTGTCTCCGTATCATTTTATCCACATCGGTCCAGCCGTTCAGGTATATATGCCAGGTCTTCGTTACCTATCGCTTTCACCCATTTTTTACACCTAAACAAAGAAAGCATCGATATCGATATTCATAAATGTAACGACGTTGCACCACACTATTTTTTTTTTGAACCAAACGGATTGGGATTATTATGAATATAAATGATATTTTGGGCCAAATAGGAGTATATGGCTGATAATTTTAATAATGCTCTACTCACCGAACTTCGTCCAAAGGCAATCGGGCCATAAAGAAACGTTTTTTACCATCCTTCCTTTCCGATCTGAAGCCGCATATCTCACATTTTCTGTATTTCATGATTACAGGAACAAATTACCGAATCAGAGGAGAATACAATTTGATACAATTAACAAATAAACAATTACTGAAAATAAAACAAAGTGGTGTGACAGTGTGTCAGACAGTATAGCCACAGACTAGTTAGGGAAATACAGACTAGTAAGGTAGGATATTATCATGAATGAACGAGAAAAAATGCGGAAGTGAACGAGAGTAATATAGTCGCCATTTTCCCGGTGCTCTCTCCATACAAATTTTTTTTTCAACGAAGTTGCGACAGGCTGGCCGTCTGGTCGATGAAACAGATTTATGCAAATAGTTCATTCAGAAAAGAGATGCAATACGAAGAATTTTTGAAATGAAATCGACGCCAATTTTTACACGGTTTTTTTCAATTTGCTCGATAAATACACCATATATTTATATAATATTGCAGTTGTACCTTGTTCACGGAATTCCCTTTCTTTTGGTTATAAAAAATGAGATGGTAATCATTGAAAATTTTGAGAACTACGCGACGAAAAATTTTAACGAGAGGTTACTTTAGGATTTTTTTTTTCAATTATCTAGACCATTTCTTTAAGATTTTTTTGGGGTTGTACCTGCATCATATACTTAACTATACGTGTTATTTTTTTCTGGCTTGTAACTTGTACCAACGTCTCAATCTAGGCGACGAAAAATTCCCCATTTTATAGCTTTTTCGCAAAGGAGCGCCTTAACTGTTTCCCACGCTTTCACCCTCGTCCGCGGGAACTACTTCACGCACCCGGATTAAAAGTAGCCTTTTCCAGGATTAGTCGTTTTAGTCGTTCTCAAGTCATGGCGTGACCAAGGGAAACAGAATCTACCTACCTATATAGATATTTATTTTTGTGTTGTGTAAGACACCGACTTCTAGAGCGTTGTTTCAGCGGAAACAATGTTTTTCACTTTAATTCTTCTTCATTCTATTTTTTGTAAGTTTTCGTTGGTAAGCAGCATAACTTGCATTAAAGTCTGTGCTCCTCTTGAGCATACTAACTTTAGTTTACTAACTTTGAAGACGCTTTTAAAGAGGCTTATAATTTTCTTCTCAAAGAGGAAGATTCAAATCTTTTTATTATTGTTATTATTCACTTAGTATACCTATCTGTTGTTGTAATAGTGTGTATAGAATCCTGTTTAACTGTATCCGCATCGTGGGCTGTGGTAACTAAAGATTCAGAGACGGTTATATCCTTCGCTTGGGTCGCGGACGACACCGGAAACGTATGAACAAATACTTTAATAGAATATAAATCTTTTTGTCGAATAGGTTTCAGAAGGAATTTTGTAGATTTTGATACCAGGAAGTGGACGGAGAAGGAAAACCGGCGATTCTTCAAAGATAGATTTTTAATTCAACTTCGTTTTAATGTAAGGTCATAACCTCACGATTTTTAAAGATGGCCTGGGAAAGGGAAAATCTTAGGTCTGTTTATGTTGTACTTTTGTTACTGTAATTATAATTATTTTAAATGTTAGAAACTCTAGTTAGACGAACCAAATAAGAGCAAATTTTCACCGATAACATCGAACGCAAAAAAAAACAAAAAAGAATCTCAGGTATGACACTTGCAAAGTGTAAAGTGAATTAGTGTCCAGAATGAATCAAGATAAAGATGAGATTTGGCCTACTAACAACTGGGTTATATTAAAAAAATGATAAGATATAAAAGATAAGAAATTTATCTACATTCTCATTACGTAATGTCATGAATCACAAGTCTCAAACAGGGTCATCCCCAAGTTTAAAGGGTTTCACCATAGGTTTCACACATTTAAAGTGGGAAAGGATTTTAACATTTTACGTATTTTGATATAATGTAATGTGTCTGTCTGGTAAATTCATTTATAAAACCAAATGAAACATCTGAAATTAATTATAATTAATTGCCCCAATGGCATCTGAAAATGGTCAAACATAAATTTAATCTCGCACGGCTGATTGAAAAATAATATATATTTTAACGTCAGTGCGTGATTTTTGTAGAAAATGAATGCAACAGTCAAAATACATAGTCTTATGTCAAGGTTTTTGAGTTCGTTATTTTTCTTTGCTTTCACGACACTATGGGTGATATAATTATGTATTTATCCTACTAATTTTATAAATGTGAAAGTTTGTGAGTATGTATGTTTGTTGCGTAACACTTGGTACACACATATTTTATAACCTGTATTAAAACATAGGATATTTTATATTTGGGTGCGCGAAGTAGTCGTCTCAGGATGCGGGTGAAACCGCGGGAGACAGCTAGTAATTAATGTTATGAAAAATTACTTACATGCCATGATAGAACATGATTTTGACAGATTGTAAACATATAGTTAAACATTTTCTATACAAAGCGTCTCAGTCGGTATTATAATTTTCTGTGACCTGTATTATAATGTAAGTACCTTGGTATATTCTACTGTATAGTTCGGTACCTTAAAGTTTATAAGATGATATGATGTCTCTGTATCTAGGACACCACTAACGGTGAAGGAAAACAGCCTGAGGAAACCTGGACTTAAAAAGGCTGAAATCGAGTACACGTTTTGAGCAAGCGTGGCGTTCAATTCTCTATGCCTTCTCGAATAAGAAGAGGCCCTAGGACAAATAATAGGCCTATGATAATATCATATTCAAAGATATAGTTTAATCAATTGGTTTATTACATAAAAGAGTTGAATCGTCAAGTCAAGCCAGACGTCTACTGTATTATCAGTTTAAATCCAACATAAAGCCCTCCAAACGTTTGGGTTCAATTCAAACAACTTAAGCTGGATTAAAATCATAATTCTTTGCTACTTTCAAACTACTGTAAAAGTTGAAGATCAAGCCATTGTAATTAGTGTCCATAAGAAAGTCAAATAAACTTAGCTGGCGCTTAAAAGAAGCTTCTGCCGGAATCAAGCCGAGCTGATTTATTTCACCGATATTGCAGCTGGGAGATCTAATAACACTCCTTTTATTAAATCAACTGAACATTCAGAAGACATTCTCAGCCTTCCGGATCCTTAATTAAGACGCAAATGAAAATACTTCATACTCTCTGAGTAGTATTTTGTTAGGAATACTTAATCAATCTATTGTTCTATGAAGAAGTAAAATGGTCTGTATATATGGTAATTTAAGAGACAGTATATTATGGAAGTAATCTCTAAAACTACTGAATTAATTTGGATGAAATTTGGCACACACATAGGTAACACGTTGGATGCAGGCGAAACCACGGGAAATGACACAAAATACAGAAGAATAATAACTAACATCTAAATTGAGAAGGGCAACATTTTATTGACCTTTCAAATATAAAATTCAGCAACCTGTAGATAGACGATTATTGATATTATAATTACCATATCCTGGCAAATAAATTTTATTAATTAATTGACTCCTTACTGATATATTAATATGCCTTGATATTAATTCAATGTGAACTTTAAATATTACCGAACTCAATATTTTTCAGTTAGCCAAAGCCATGGTACTCAATAAGTAAACAAATAAGCATCCTCTGTGTGTGCTCAGTAATAGAAAGATTAATATTTAGTCAATCTACTTAATTGATATTTCGCCAATCAAACAGTGATGATATACTTATATATTAACCAATTAATGGAATTATTATTTGTGTGTCTTCGCCGTAGAGTTAGAACCGAGGCGATTTCATAGAAGTGGACATGAGGAAGATTTGGTCATATTTAATGACAATGAAGATTTTAAATAAACAACCACAGCGTAATATTTTGTAGTTGGGCGATTGAGGGCATCTGTAGTATGCAAACGGGAAAAACCTGTCTCATAGACATATATCAATTTGTACAGCAGCCAAAACAATCCAATATAAGTACTTTGGCATGCAAAATGTAAAGTAAATGATAGCGAAACACAGATGAACACGGTTGTTGTTTGCCGATCGGGATTGCAGGAACAATATGTAGGTGCTGTTGATCTTTCTACTATGGTCAATACAGTTTGGGCTTTTGATAGTGATTAAAACACACACGCAGATTTACCTTTCGCAGAACTAAATTTTTGAAATGCTTATTTTTCGGTTCGGTGTTCTTTATAAAATCAAAATTTTTGTTATTGCATGTGTACAATAAACTGTGATGAATATTTATTCTCTATTGCTTCAAATTTTGCCTAGGTATCTGGATAAAAAAATAAATATTAGTTGGGTTAATAAAGATAAAACATTGTAATATAGTACCTACTACCTACTCGTAGAGTATTGTTTCGCGTGGATATCGATAATTCAATTACCAATTTCTCTACCCGATAACGTCAACAGCATGTGACTTCTGATTACAATTTACTTTTATTCTAATGAATGAAATAGTTAAAAAATACAATTTTATCGCTTCACAACGTTTAGATATCGCAATTGCTAGCCACTTTCAAAGAATGATAAATATTTGCGCGGCAGAGGAACACCGTCCCAATTGTTTATTAAAAGTCAGGCGCATTCCATAAATACTAGGTACATAATACTTGATATTGTTCTATCACCAAAACTGAAACAGTTTCAGAGAGGGTTTGAAATATCATGGAAAAGAGAAGTAAGTAGGTATAATAATCTTGATATAAATACACAAACGGACTATGATTCATGTACACAAAAATATCTACAGTTACAGTCGCGACAAAATAATTATAACTGGGCGATTTGTGTATTTTATATTGTGACGTTTTACGACACACCCACGATGCGATGGGACGTTATTTATGCATTTGTATGCGACGAACTTAAACACTATCTGAATGTTGAGTAAACATAAAATGTAGACGACAAAAATAAAATATTAGCAAAATTACTCAATTTTATCCCACATTTTAACAGATCTTGAATGACAGTTCTTCCGTTTCACGTATCGTACCCGCGTATGTTTTTGGTGCAACTAGCTGTTATTTTCTTTCACTTCTTCATAATTTATTGTTAGTAAGATCTGATTAACGTAGTGCAATAAAATTGACAAACGTAGGTATATACAATCAATCGCGTAGAATTTCCAACATGATATTCAGGAACACATTTATTAGGCCAACATGTGACTTGAAAGTAGAAATAAACATAAAGACGTGGGCGGTTTGATGAAAAATGTTAGACGAACTATTTCAGTACACGCGTTCGCGACACGGCTGATACAACCGAGACAGCGACGGCACATCTATAATGCTTCCACAAAGAAAATATGATATTTTTCATCATTAAGACTTATTTTTAGCGTTGAAATAATCCTTGACTTGAGTATGCAAACTCTCAATACGTTTTCGTCTGATCGACCTCAAAGATCTGTAGCTCCGAATTCGAATACACTCAAAACCAAATATGAGCCCTGTAAGATGAGAGAAAGAATCGCACTAGTTGAGCGTTTATTGCTTGAATTTGGTTTCAGGATTCTTGCGTGGAATATACACTCGAGAGCAATGAATCCGGGTCACTTAAAGAATGTTAAAAATCTCGGAAACTAAAAATGATAGGTTAATGCAATAAATTGTATTTAATAGACAATGTAATACTCCTTAAATGAAAGTAAAAAAAATATGAGTCACCATACATTTTATTAACACAAAATTACATAAAGAAAAAAACTGCTGATCTCTCCTTAAAACAAAAATAGGAAACATGAAATTTTTGAACTTTATTACGATTTTCTTGAATTTTAATACTTCGTATTGCCTCCTCGTGCTTCCATTACTGCGTTTACGCGGTTTGGCATGCTGTACACCAAGTTCCTTATACGATTTTGGGGAATATTCTCCCATTCCTCTGTGAGAGCAATTTTGAGCTCACGAAGCGTGATTGGGGGAGGGTTTCGTTGTTTTACGCATCTGCCTAGCTCGTCCCAAGCATGCTCGATCGGGTTGATATCCGGACTGCGCGCTGGCCACTCCATACGAGTAATGTTCATCTCTTGAAGGTAGTCATTCACAATCCTACCTGTATGAGGTCGGGCATTGTCATGCATAAATATAGCATCCTCACCTAAATTGACCATAAATGGACCAACGTGATCATTGAGGATTTCTTCCACATATCTTTCGCTAGTTAAAGAGCCGTTTTCTATGATCACCAGCTCTGTGCGACTTTTAGAAGAAATTCCGGCCCACACAAGTATAGACCCACCACCGTAGGCTACTTTTTCTTCGATGCATGCTTGCTTGAATCTTTCCCCTGGTCTTCGATACACTCTGTATCTTCCATCGTGCTTGTAGAGCATAAATTTTGATTCGTCGGAGAACATAACTTTTGACCAATCTTCAATACTCCAATTTACGTGGCTCTGGGCATATCTTAGTCTTGAAATACGATGCCCACGCTCCAGTTTAGGGCAGTTTGCAGGTCTAAGGGGTTTTAAGTTAGATTCAGCAAGCCGACGTCTTACTGTCCATGCACTTGGGTTACTTCCTCCGAGGCGTCGAAACTGATTTGTGAGTTCAGTTCCTGTGAGAAAGCGATTTCGAAGCATGGTGTTCACCAAGTATCGGTCTTCTCGTGCTGTGGTACACCTGGTTCTGCCCGTTCCTGGTCTGCGTAGGTTAGAACCAGTTTCTTCGTAACGTCGGAGAACTCTTTGTACTGTTGACAGCGACACACCGACAGTCCTGGCTGTATCGCGCTGACTCCGGCCGGTTTCCAGCATTGTAAGTATTCTGGTGCATTATTCAGGCGTAAGCGACATAATTTCAGCTTGAATAATGAATATAGAGCACTATCAACATGGTTTATGTACCCACATAAATGACAGATTACAAACAATAGCAAAACCAAATGCTGTAATTTCGTAGTTCCATCTTCGAAAGTGGCCCTTTTGCAAATTTGATTTTTTTATGATATAACTTTACAATAACTAAGAAGTTTTAATACCTTCATTTAAGGAGTATTACATTGTCTATTAAATACAATTTAATGCATTAACCTATCATTTTTAGTTTCCGAGATTTTTAACATTCTTTAAGTGACCCGGATTCATTGCTCTCGAGTGTATGTTTATTATGGTCTAATAATAGCTGTACATAGGTATCTTAGATAGTTCTGGGTAATCCCAATTATAAATGCAAAAGTTCATGAGGATGTATGTTACTCTATCACGCAAATTGGCGAAGCTTCATCCCTGCGACGCCTTGCAGAGGTACCGCAAGGTTATTATTTTATATTTTGGAAATGTCTGAGATTGTGACGACAGTTTCAAAATGTTTTTTAGTAAAAACATAATAAATTGTTATATGTGAAATCTTTCCGCAAAAATGACAGAGTTTCATACAAACTTTGCCCCCTTTTTCACCCCCTTAGGGGAAAATCCTTTCTTATCGGATGCCTACGTCATACAAAGAACACACCCTCCAAGTTTCAAATCTCTAAAATCAGCGGTTTAGGCTGTGCGTTGATCCGTCAGTCATTCAGGAGAAAGCAGTTTATATGTATAGATATATAGATTAGCAGGATGTTCTAGTTTGATACATATTTATTTTTCAAATCTTTCACGCTACTCGTTAAAACTGTAAATGTCAGGTATCCACGCCTTAAAGGTACCGCAGTCGAGTAGACAGGTACTTGGTCCCCCCTTATTAAAATTCACAGTCATACTTTTTTATGTAAATAAGGTATGTTATTTTTTTTAGAAAACATCTCAAAATGCAATGTCTCTTATGTCAAAGAAGCTCCGCTTGCAAACGACGGAGTTGAAGTAAAATAACGCAGACTTTGCTGACTTTATTAAGCGAACAGGAAACCTGAACATAATTTTTAAAAGTTTTATTAGTAATTCAAGCTACTGCATGTACTACAATTTTGACTTTACCAAACAGAAGTACCTAATTTTCATCAATAATTTTCATGCGTTTGTGTCATTACCACATTACGGTAACGACGAATCATAAACAACACGATAAACATAAAATATATTTCCTATTTTTAGTTTCCTATACAAATCTTTAGCATAGTTTTTTCCGGACCGTTAGAGTTTGCCATTCATCTGTTGCCTTTTTACAAAGAAACTCATAACTCGAACCTCATTTACGGATTCGTTTCGAAAATAATACCTCGTAATACTCACATGCAACGCGATGACGTAGTTGTTCCGAAAGCATTAAAACAGGAACAGTACGACACGACGCGTATAATTGTTTGTGACAAATCCGTACCAGGTCAGCGTTGACATTTATATTGCATTGTTTGGATATCGCTTTGTATTTCAGTTTGTACGCTGATATCATCGATACAATTGTAATTAGCTTTTACATTTACAGGTGAAGACTGGAAAAACTAGAACATTCAGAGGTTTTTTAAATGTAACATACTTGAAAATATGAAACTGATTTTATGCTTAAATTACATAAATGCAGGATGTTACCATGAATGAATAAAAAAAAACGTCTGGAAACACTTGACATTGAACTTAAATCTCAATAAAACTGTATCTTATTAGAAAATAAAATATCGTCATTTCACGCGCGTCTCTTTACATTCACGTCAGCCCAAGAATAGGACACCTACGTTAATACCTACAACAGTGCCTCCATTAGTTAGAGGTTGTCGATATTTATCTCACTATCACTAGCTAAATGTTAATTCCTAAGACATTTTACTAAGTACGGTTATTGCATACGTCTTACCTGTCCTACAAGCATAGTTGGAATAACGATAGCTCTCTAACATTTTCTTGAATATCTATTTTATGTATAATGCGAATAACGTTCTCTTGTGCAAAAATTGACAAAGTATTAACAAATAGCAACGCAATCTATGGAATACGTCAATCGCATAGCGCATATAGTAGGAATCTTGGATCGTTCTATATGCGAGATAAGTATTAAGCATTGAATCTCTCGCTTTCAAAGGTAGCACGTACATTGCAAATGCATTTCAATATTTATTACTCCAGGGCTTAGATGAGAAAACGCCTAGCGTTCCAGACTGCATACCCGTTAAACGCATCACATGAACATTTCTAATTAAATAAATGGTATCTATCTCATGACATCTCTTAGGGTAAAGGCAGGAGGGTGAAAATTGTGGACGACTAGACTTTATTTATTCCATAATTTTAATCAAATCATGCGTGATAATATGTATGTAAATCCTCTAAATGTGTCATATACATAATTCTTATCAATTAATACGAAATTATCTCGAACATTGAGTACCGTTCGCCAATTAACAGTAATTTGATTAGAGATATACTTTTAATAATGATATCTTACCCAACTTATTAGCTGAAGAATATAGGACTACTGATAAATAAATATTAAGGACACGTTGATCATGTGTAAACGTTAAGCACGTGTGTATTTGAGTTAATAATAATCTGTTAATTTTGATAGCAATAGACAACGTTTCATGCTTCTGCATGGTATATATTTTGAGTTGCATCATTTGTGTCATTGAAACCAGATACAGGTAAAACAATCGTACTGTGTACATTATTGGTATTCATCTGCTGGCTAGCGACGTTAACCATGCAACTGTTAACAGCGCAGTCTATTTTATTTCAAAGTTCATTGCCGTAATATAATGTGCTCAAACGCCAATCCGCTTATAAAATCGCATTTATGTTCCACTTGATTTTGTAGCTTGAAAACAACATAAACATAAGTCGAGATGATTTGAGGACACAGTTGGGTTTTAGCAGCAAAGCTAATTAATTATTTCTCGTTGCAAAATGTCGCTCGTTGAAATTCAGATGCTTTCACATTATTATTCCAAACTAAACGGAACACGGACATAGTACGATACCGTTTAAGTTTTGCTACAACAAAATCTGGACGAAAGAATATTGCATTTTTTAAGTAAATCATAATATAGTCTACTAGCAAGTCTGGATATATAAACATAAGAGGTTACTATGAGAATTCAGGTGGCTTTCAGTATCTTTCAACTTCATAGCGTAGCATTCACACAAAGTCACAAAGCGGTTCTGGGACTGGCTGACTGAAGACAATATCCATACGTTAAGAATAAAACAAGCCGTGCGGTCTGAGAATCCCTCTGGTCGTATCGGCCGCCGGATACGCACCCTCCCAGATCAGTAAAATTCGCCGCCCGAGGCATACTCTCACCATACCCGATGACGCTATAACCCTCTTCCAAGAGAGCAGTAGGTCCACTAGCACTCTACACAAACACAGACCGCGTTCGTATCGACCTCGCCGCCGAGGTCCGTCGCGACGACCTTGTCCATGCCCTCCCGACCCTAGCTCGACGAGCCAGTCCACGAGCTGAGCTAATAGCTTTAAAATTCCCGATTATAATAATCATAATTTATTCTGATCCAGCCTGTCCCTTGCTGTCCTCCCCCAGCGACGCCCTAAGCCGAGGCCCGTACCCCACTAGGGGGTGCCCTTAGCGTGTAGTCGCTTAATTTTGTAAGCTAAATTTATTTAAGGCACTTCACAGGCAAGCCCGGTTAAGCAGTGACAACCTTCTAGGTTGACCTGCGAGATGCCATACACAAAAAAAAAAAAAAGGTCTGAGAATCCCCGTCAGGTACAAAGATCCTTACGACTTTTCTTTAATTCCGAATATAATTTCATAAAAAGTGTTTATTAGCTTGGATATAATACTTGGAAATAGCATGGGAAGGAACCCTGCAATCACATATTTTTGTTTGATACAGTATGTATAAAAAAGTAGAAAAAACTTCTCAGTAATTTATCCTTCTTTATGGTAGGGGAGCCCACGATGCTAAATGGGGATTTACTCGAGCGTCATAGAGACCTATTGGGATGCAAAGCTTAGATTATAAGAAGAAAAAAATGTTATATAATGTATCGTTTTCATCGGTGGGAGGAGCAGCTATAGATTTTCAAAAATGTAAAAAAAATCTGTTGCATGGACATAATCGAGCGCGTCAGATATTGATAGCATCAATGTCCTACGTATTTTTAAGAATGTATGTATGTTAATCTGATCGTTTGCATGATGGGGGTGGTCGTACGTAAGGGTTGAAAATGAAAAAAAAATTAATTTAATCGAGCGCGTCAGATTTTCTAAGGGGGTGTTAAGTGAACCTAAAAAAACGCTCTCAATCAATAATCTGACGATTTCGATGTGACGCAAACTCGTGGCCATTATTATAATGTGCAAAAAAAAATCGCCATTTTGACATACTCGAGCGCGTCAGATTAAGATATATATGGTTCATCTTTATGTCCTAGACGTGCTGTCTCATAATCTGACGATTATCTAGAGGGATTCGCCTAATCTGACAAAAAAACATTTTTATTCAAACCATTGGACTTAATTAATTGAAAAGCTCAGGAAATAGCATGCAAATAAAAACGTGTACGTTTGTTAAGTAGAATACTACAAGTATTCTCGTATTTATAAGAAAATTTTTTTTTTAAATGCTCAAAAAAATATATTTTTTTATAATTAATTGATTAATTAATCATCATCTTCATCAGTAGAATCATCTTCATCGTTTTCGTGCTCGAACAAAAAAAAACCTAAACGAAAAGCCAAAACGTTGGAAATACTGTTAATAATATTATGCCACGAACGAGTCTGTTCTGTGTCATCAGCTGTGAAGGCGTCATAGCAACCGAAACCAGAGTAGGGACGGAGTGAGATAGTAATAGATAGAGAAAGAGTGAGAGGGGAATAGAAACGCGGAGAGGATAATCATCATCACGCAGCTGCACGCATTAAACTTTATCGACGAATTTTTGTTACTTCGGCTTGTGGAAATGGTCAGATTATATATTTTTCGTTATCCTTGAATAATTTACTACAAAATAAAAAAAAATTCAGCGACGCTCGAGAATGTCGAGATGACGTTTTTTTTTTACAACTTTTCCGCCCTCCCCTTTCTTTGCGTCACTCTCAAATTGTCAGATTAGTGGAATATACACTTTTTAGCATGTAATTAACTCACCCTACCTTAATCTGACGCGCTCGAGATTGTCTGATGATCGATTTTTTTTTACTAATCTGATCCTTTATCCTTGACGCGCGTCCTTATATATGGGGCTCATATTTGGTGGAGGTACTCAAACGGGTACAAGGTATCCCCCTGTATATTAATCTGCCGCGCTTTAGTAAATCCCGAAATCCCTACTAGGGCTCCCCTACCATAAATAAGGCGATATTTTTTAGGTTTTATCCTCGCTTGCCAAGTGTCAAATGTCAAACTAGGTTGCCAGGTAGGAGTACTCGCTTGAACATAATATTTGAACTACGCTGGACGGAACCGAACATCGCCGACCGTAACGTGTTTCTTCGTTACGATGGTTTCTACCTGACAACTTCCACCGCAAGCCGTGTAAATAACTTCATTCCAACAAGAAATTAAATTTAATTAAGTAATGGCGTTACTTGGAGTAAAGAGAAGTTTACTGAATTCAACCCCTGATCTCATTGAACGAGGAGTTGAAAATTGTGTGAGAACGTAGTCAGTAGCAGCGAATAGTGCTAGTAATCCAATATCGAGTAATAAAAATAGAGAACTAAAATATCTCAATATTTATTTCTCGATATATATTGAATTGATTCTATTGATAGCTAACCTAGCTACGTCGATTCCATTTTTGTTCAACGTTTTTGATCAATCATATTAGTGCTTCGGTGGTGTACTGCAGTCGAGATAAATTTTATTTATTAAGTACTAAAATAATAATATTTAGTCGTCTCCAAAAACCCCTATAGTTTTGCCATGACCGTCCGTTTGTATGTTGCTCAGAGACTCTGTAATAGAAAGCTGTAATTTAGGATAAGTATACACATTAAAATCGTAAAGTGGCTATATAGCTATAAAAATAAAAATAAAAGTTTTATAGTGAAGTAAATAATATTTTTCATCTACCTCACGGTGTGCGGATATCGATGGATAGGTCTTTTAAAACATTGGATAATTTATATAGAGTACAGGTAACTATAATTTAGGGTAACTATAATATATTTTCGCCACTATTAACCGATTTTGATGATTCTTCCTATATTCGGGTCTCGGTCAGGAATTTTATTAAGTTTTGTAATTATTAATCCGTCTAAACTTTGTTGTTCTCTTCTCGAGTTGACGTTGTTTACTCATTGCAAAAAAGTGATATTTGGTTGAGCCACTCAAAAGCAAAAAATAAAAACTTTTATGTTGAAAACTTGCTCTGGAGGTCGGTGGAAAAATGCAACTAACAGTAAGCTAAGCGAAACAACCGAGCTTAAACGAAAAAGAGCATACTCTACCAAAAATTACGTAAAATATTTTTATTTTACCAAATATTTTTTGTAAAAAATGCAAAATATGGCAAAATAGGCTTTACCTTCCTACTCTATACCTCAGAACTGTACACTACGTCCGACACGCACATTTTTTCTATATTTCTATTATATTTAAATGTTTCTATATTAGTTAAAACCTTTTTGACTCTACCCTGTCGAGTTATCCAACATTGCTACATAAAATTTTAATTTCTATGATTATTCTCATATTTCAATATTTTTAAAAGGAAAGAAAAACTCTGTTGGAGCCCGTCAAAGTAGCATATAGATCCAAGAAGCTTTGAGTCATGCCTAACGTATAAACCTCCTGTAAGTATACACGTCCCACGGATTTATATTGTTCATACAGAAAGGAGATGCAATACAAAGGCTTTGCGAAATAAACACGAAAACAATTTAAAAACGGTTTTTTTTTTCAAATTCTGTAATGTTTATTATTTTTAAAGACTTTTGTTTAGTTCACAGAATTTCCTTTACTTACAAAAATATGGTTATCATTGAAAATATTGAGAAATTCGCGACGTAAATTCTTTTCCAAAGGTTGTTTGAGATATTTTTATGAATGTTCAAGACCATTTAATATTTCTACAACATATTTATATAAAAATATCTACTTTATATACAAGGTTTTTTGCTTGTTATATCTGCCAATACAACAAACTGCGACGTAAAAGGCTATTTGACGATGTTTGCCTTTGTACCGCGCTTTAAGACTTAGATGAAAAGGAAAAATAGATAAAAATATCGTGACTTTTTCCAAAATACCTTTCAAAACTCGGTACTTATTTTTATTATAGGCGCATAATAAAGAAACCGCGTAGGTTTATTCACCAGACGATACTTTACGCTAGAAACGTCAACAATGGGCCTCAATATCGTATTTTTATTCCCATTCGAGCTTGTATATTTAGATATTCTTAATTGCTTATAGTGGCATCTTTTGTGTTCCTATTTTTAGATAAGATGAAAGTATATACGAGTACTTTAATTAAATCTAAACATTCATTTTTATACGCTTATAATATGTCTGCTACTTTAAAGATGTGAGTCTAGCAATCATAATAAACGTAATAAAATATACCTAATGCAGCGAACCCACGCTATTTCGTTTTATAGCTTGCGTGGTCCTTATTTCCCTTTGTTGAG
Source organism: Pyrrhia umbra (assembly GCA_963891755.1). Taxonomy (NCBI): domain Eukaryota; kingdom Metazoa; phylum Arthropoda; class Insecta; order Lepidoptera; family Noctuidae; genus Pyrrhia; species Pyrrhia umbra. The sequence goes on along the minus strand of OY982916.1, from coordinate 6,102,629 downwards.
GTATTAGGTACTTTTACACAACTTGAAAGGGAGTTCTGCTAGTTGGCGTGTACGCTTCGATATCATAATACACTTCTGAGATATGCTGGCAAGCAAAGGGAATAAGATACGCTACGCTATACGTAGTAGTTCTACATGGATCGAAAGCGTATCTTATTGTGTATGTGTATGTTATGCGCAATGTTACGAGTAGGTACAACACGGTTTTTACTAGGACCTTTATGATTATGGTTATTAACTAGTTTTATTGTGTCACCTACCAGCAATAGGTTCTTTTTGATTTTGGAGTTTTAAACCTGGTTCAGGTATACTCTTGTTGTGAAATGAAATTTTGAAGTTGACAGTTTATATTGGTGAATATTAAATACCTGCAAACTCACGGTCTGTCTGCCCAAAGTATTGCAGCACTCTTTGGAGATAATTACTGACTAGCCGTTGGTCAATCTGGAGTTCTTTCAGGATGTATGCATTCATCTCTCAAGATGGTGTACCATCCATTGTATGCGCAGCATACGTCCCCAATACCACATTTCAAAAGTTTCGTTGCGGCGTCTGTCTGCTGCTGTTAAAGTTCATGTTTCAACGCCGTACGGGAACATTAAGAAAATCAGGGTCCTGGCTATGTATACTTTGGTCTTCTTAAGTATGTTTCGGTCCCTCCAAACTTTTTCAAATTGGGTCATCGCCGATTTAGTCATTGTGTCTAATTTCGCTCTTGTTCCGCCTTTGCTGGAGATGCTTGAGCCCAGGTATATTATAGTACATTTCTGTACCAAATCAAATTAGCCGAGTACATGGCGATTTCGTAGTATGTTGGCTCTATCGATATTTAGTACGGTATACATGTATTTCAGTCTTAGAAATCGTGTTAATAATTTACACAGTTGATAGACGTGCGGATATGCGATTGCAATAGCAGGTGATCTGTCGTCGTTCATTGAAATTATGCACGTACTAACTGGTTCCCGCAGTTTCACCCGCATTCTGAGAGACTTCGCGGACCTGCATAAAAGTATCCTAGGTGTTAATCCAGATCATAAGATATCCAAGTTTTCAGATGGAATTTGTTATGGAGATGATTGAAACCGTGAGACGTTGAATAGTTTTTATCCGGGTACGCGAATAATTTTCTTCAATAAGCAGGTTAAACCGAAGGAACAGCTAATAAATTTTAATTTTAGTTGTTTCTGTTCTTGTGACATAATAATAAAACATTAACACAAAACTTATGTCTTCATAAACTCTAGTGTTAAACGGGTAATAATCTTGGCAGTCACTTTATATTATACAACCTCATTAATCTCGGTTCCAATACGTCTGAATAAAAACAGCTCACCCGTTCGAAGTATAACATCATCCCTGGCTTCCGCAGTCTGTAAAATTAGATCTTTTTATAGGATAACGCTGGGGGCTTTATTTAGCTTGCGGGCTACTGAGGCGTGATGTTAGGAGAAATGAAGTTAGGAGTTAACGCTATCTTACGCTAGACTGGTGCAGACATTTTTAATCATAAAATCGGCGTTTAGTCAAGTAATTAACTCATCTTCGCCCATCCTTATCTCATTTGTGTTGGAGTACCAATATGCTACCAATTAAACCGGAAGCAGCAAAATATTAGTGTTTTACATAATCTGCCTACTGACATCCCCCAGTCAGTTACTAAGTAACGCGATACTTTTTAGTAAGACTTCACGATTATTACACACAGGTCTACAAGTAACATCGGGGACATAACACTTAACGTGCTTTCCGAGCCATTGAGCGGACGAGTTTAAAATAAAAGGTCACCCATCCATGAACAGACCAAGGCAAGCATAGGTTAGCAATTTGTATGGAAACCATGCGCTTGTTTCAGAACCACAAACCCTTTAGTGACTATCCAAGACTATTTACTAATATACTAGACTAGACCATTTACGCGAAAAGCCGTGAAAACGTAAATTGAAAAAAAAAATTGTTCGATTTCACATCGCAATTAAATATTTCTTGAATGCCAGAGTAACGTACCTACTTAGTTGTTATAGGTACTCGTATAAAGGTGTGTGCTAGCCAACAGGTGGCAACACTATTTTGAAAATGCTTGATAATTATCCTGTTTTTTATGAATATTGTATAAAAGTTGTTTTTCAAACTTACAAATTTGTGTTGCTGGGGATTTCGTTGCGCCACTTCCTACTTTTCAAACTTTTTGCCAAACAAAAATCCATAGGAAGTGATGAGGGGCGGACGTTTTGGGGGCTGTATTTAGTAAATTTAACTTTCAACGTATTATGGAATACTGATTATTCAACCTGCGTTTCCGCCTATAGTCTCCTAAAAGCCACCGTAAAAAGAACCCACAGTCAGTGACTTACTATCATCATACATCTGCCTAGCCTTTTCCCAACTATGTTGGGGTCGGCTTCCAGTCTAAACCGGATGCAGCTGAGTATCAGTGTTTTACATGGAGCAAATGGTTATCTGACCTCCACAACCCAGTTACCGGGTAACACGGTACTCCTTGTTAAGACTAGCTGTCAGACTTTCTGGCTTCTGACTAACGACTGTCAAAGATGTACAAATGACAACCGGGACCAACAGCTTAACGTACTTCCCGAGGCACGAAGGAGTCTCGCTATGACAAAGATGGTCACCCATCCACGGACCGACCGCGCCAAGCGCAGCTTAACCTTTGATCGGTCGAACCATGCGGCTGTTACTTAGCCACGAGCTCCCGAGTCAGTGACTTACTAAGTCTGTTAAAAATTGTATACCAATCGTTATTGTTATAGGTCTTTGCCATGGACGTCGCGAGACGCCGCGGGCGAGCCCACGGACTACACCGCGGGCGACCCCGCGGACGTCACCACGTTCGTCTCGACGATCGTCTCCGCGGTCTTCCCGGCGGACGTCCCCTCGGACTTCCCCACGGATGTCTCGGCGGACGTCCCCGCGGACTTCCTCACGATCATCTCGGCGATCCTCCCCACGGACCTCACCGCGGACGTCCCCACGGGCGTCCCGGCAATATTCACGTGAGTAACCCTGGATGAATATGAGTGTTACTCACAAGTGTGCTACTGTCTAGATTTTTTTTAAACGTATTCTTACGTATGCACGCATGCACGCACGTATGAATAGTTTTTTTTTTAATAAAAATGCATCTGAGCCAGCTAGCTCGTTTTTGACATTTGATTGTACCGTAATCAAACCTGTCGATTTTATAACAAAGCCTGTAATTATTATGATCTTTTTGGCTAAGATGCATATACAAACATATACCACTAAAGTACCTTTTTATGCACAGTAGACTAGAAGTATGAAATTCATATTGATTTCATGACACTTCGGTGCTTTTACCTAACTGCCGAAAGAGAGTAATGTTTTTAATGTTGCATATACCCGATTTATAATGGTATACCTTAACGAATCTTATGCGGTATGCGTTGTCATCTGCTGTGGCAGATACACAGACAGAATGTACTCTGCGAGAATCTTCTCTGAACCTAAAAATAATATACCCTCGTTGACCGGAGTATGTAAAATATACAATAATAACAAAATAACGGAAAAAATCAAGTAACAGTTTAAGCGCTTTATACGGTGTGTGATGTACCAGATTCTTTTTGATTTTTTCCGTTTCACAAATTTTGCATTGTGACCAAGTTTGAAGTTTTCTTTCATTCAGCAAAAGTATAACTTTTGCTAAAATCTAGGTAGAAAAATACATTACTAAAAATCGAGGCACCTTGGATCGGTAAAATAGATTCTTGGCTTTCAACCCTACTCATGACAAATATGCATTGAGCTTGAGCTTGAGAAATTTAGTTTGACAAAGTTTCCGATCTCCAAGTTCGGAAAGCGATCCTCCCGACTTCATTGAGCGGAACCTCAGTTCATTGCTCATCGCGTGTTATAGGGCTGATTTAATTTCCAGGTCTTGCGGCTCTGTCCTTATGAAAGTTTGCCTATACCTCGCACACACCATTATCGAGCATCTCCTAACCGTGAAATATAAGTAGTCACGTTTTGTTATCTATCATTGTGAGTTGGGACTGATGGTGCTGTCAGGGATATAAACCTAGCTAGCTTTTAAAGCTAGCTACCTATGTATAGAGAAGTCAACCCATGATGGCGTAAAGTAACTTAAATTAGGAAAATAAACTGGAAAAGGGGTTTAAGGTCGTAAAGAAAAGTTTGCTATAGGTACACACGAGAGTGATCTCTTTTGGAAACTTTTCTTTCGAATATATTTGTCAATTCCTAATGGAATATAACTAAACGATACCTAAAAGTGAATAAATTTTAAGCAGTAGTAGGTACCTGAAGATAGCGTAATACTTACTAATTAAATACAGGTTATCTTATTGACAGGTAAAAAAATCTATCAGTGCACTTTCTAATGACCACAAAAATAATTACTCACTTCCACTAAACTTTTTTAGGATTACGTAGTCGACAAGGAACCTTTGTAGTTTCAAAAGAATCCTTGATTTTAAAAAGCTATGATTTGGCATGAAGAGGTGGTGTGCGAATCCCATGGAGTGAGTTTCGTTGTATAGGTCGTTCAAAGAATGCGGATGCTGGATACCTTTACTCAATTCATGGATCCGTTTGCAAAATATTAAACACTTGCTGTTTTCCGCGGTTTAACTACAACACACACTTGGCAAAAATGTATCCTATCTGTCCCCAAACTTTAATCTATCAGTTTTAGTTTAATTTATCAGTTCCAAATTTCATTTGGATCAGTTTAGTTTTACCGTCACCTGTTTACCGTGAAAGCGTAACAGAGTAAGCTACTTTCGCATTCATAATATTAGTAAGGATATAAGTGTTTTTTTTTAATATGATTAAGTGTCCCCAAACCTGCAAGTTAAATGGCTATGTCAGCTGTTTATTTATTTATTTATTATTTTGTACCTCCAAAAAAGATATACACAGCACAATCTTACAATGTGTGAAAAACAACACAGCAAAAGCATACTTACAAATATAAATATAATTACAGTCTACTACTGTACTGCTTCACAAGTTAATGAATACCTAATTGTCGGTTAGGTTATTAAATTTAAAAAAAAGTACAGATTTCAATAGAAATTACTTAGAAGAAGTTGTTGGTTTTGTAAAACAAATAGTAAGTATAACATTTGTGAAGAACGAAGTTTAAAAAGTTAAGTTTAAGTTCACATTGGTATTGTGACGAGTAACTACGTTGAGCATGACCGGTCATGCACTTTACCGTTTTCCTATCGTTAAAGCGGTATAAGATAGTATGAAGTTATTCGCTTATGTATTAAAAATAACATGAAAATATAATTATTTATTTGAGGAAGTTTTAACTAAAGCTTTTTCTAGATTCTCTCTGTCCTTTTGGCATTCTGGAATAGGTTTACAAATGAAATATTTTGTAATTTTTAGCGCTCCGTTCCTCAAAAGGAAAAACGGAACCCTTATAGGATCACTTTGTTATCCGTCCCTCCGTCATGTCTGTCTGCCAAGACCCTTTATCTCGGGAAAGCGTAAAGATGCGGAGGTATCGAGTTGAAATTACGATATACTCAGGTCTACAGTCCCTTGAAGCTATGAAAAAGTCAAACTTCTAAGTTAACGTAAAATAAATATACGGCCATTTTTTATATTAGATAAAGGTTGCAAAAACGCACGTGGGTGGAGCTTTGGTGAAAGAGGTGACCGATTGAATTTGAGTGTAAAATTCACGGCAGCTTTTCTTGTTTTTTAACGCGAGCCTCAAAACATCCAGCTAAATACTGTTTGGTATTTTTTGCTTGTGACAGTAGTGGTCGAAATGTCACGTAAGTGTACTAAATGGAGACCTATAAAGCTCTAGCAGCTTTAGGCAGATCAAGCGCATTTGCTCTTAGTGATTGCATATGTCGTGGTGGCCTATTGATTAAAGCACCTGCATCTCGTGTACCAGTATGCAGGTTTAAAGCCTGGCAAATACGAATGTGACTTTTCTAAAGTCGTACGTACTTTCTAAGTTTATATAAGACACCATTGACTTAAGGCGAAGGAAAACATCATGAGGAAATCTCGACCAAAAAGTCTGAAATCACCAATCCATCTTAAGCAAGTGTGGTGGTCAATACTCGTACCTTCTCTGTTTGAGCCGAAATGCATCTTTATTGGCCCAATAGTGAGATAATGAATAGGCCAACGAAGATTGCATTAGCAACGCTTATTCGCTCTATGTAAACGAAATTAAAGCTTTTGCACTGTTTGCGCTTTTAATTCCTTCAAAGTAAACTTACTTTTGGAATAAGTTATTTGGATATTACTGATTTATGCCTTTTTAATCCTGAAGAACATCAAGTACATCAATAGGGCAACGTTCAAAACTGGCTTTTTCTCCCCGGAATTGATCCAGAGAATGCGGTGCGGCATAATGCACAGGTCACACTTGTCAAGATAATAACCAATCTTATTGACACTAAATATTCGCCACCTCTTCCTACGATGCAGCTAGCGCTAAATGATAAGAATCTTGGCAGCTAGCTAACATTTTGATTTCCTACAACTCGTAACTAACTATATATAAATGTTAAATTAAAACAAATCGTAAATTAGAGAATGCTATCCATATTATCTTATTAAGATTTTGATTCTCCCACTTTTTTTGATCATTTAATAGAGTAATCGATTCGAGTTCGATTTGTCATTAATACCGAAAATATGTTCCATCACGGCTATTGTATTCGTATTACTGTATTATCGCAACAGATAATATGTCGCAAAGTTTATCAACGCGGCGCTCTATCAATACCGCATTTTGTAACTATTTATTTTGCCATCACCAAACACTGGAACGTGGTTTTGTGTTATCGGACGAGCTTTTACTGAAAAATCTACTCGATTATACAGTAAAAAATAAAATAGCGATTGTGTTGTACTACAGAATAAAAAGTCCAGAGTTGTATTCTGTGTTGTATTTCGCTTTCATCGCCAAGCTAGCTGAACCTACTGATATTGTATTCAACTTATGTTCCAGTTGTGTTAGATTTTATCTGAATAGAATTTGTTATTAAACATGCTGTTTCATCCGCGTCCTGTGGGAAATATTTCACGCGCTCAAAAAACCTTTCCTAATAATTTATATAAAGGCATCAATTGCTAAAATTTCGTGTTTGTAACCCAAGCGGTTTAGATTGTGGTTGATGGATCAGTAAAGACAAGTAATAATACATCCAGACAAAATATCCGCCGTTTAACATATAGATATAAATCATTCATTTAACATGTATAACATTTGACATTTTTAATCTATATATTAAGGATACCGTCAAGTAGTAATTGACGGTATCCAAATATTTAAATTAAAAATTGAACTCTATCACGTTATTGATTTTGGAGACAGAAGAAGCTCAAAATCGCTCTTATATTTTTATATCGAAATTGAGCAGAATAATACCGTCGTTTCTAGTAGTCGCTTTGAAAATTTACCCGAAACGGTGGCTTCAATCATCAAACAAACTAAACACAAATAATCTCAGTTCAGAATATCCTCAGTTGGGCTTTCGAAATCACGAACACTATTCGGATGAGGTTCATTCAAACTTTAATTTATATAGCTCCGTTTGATAACTGTTAATAGCAAATCCTAGCTTTAGACGGAAATCGTCAACACATACATACATACATGCGTAAATATGAAAAAGTGCCAAATTAGTCCCATAGAAATATTGTCTGAGTTTTAAACTCGGAACAGATTTGTAAAAAAAATATCATAGACGCTATTTAAAGTTAGTCTAGGTAACTAAGAAACTTTTAATGAAATATTGCTACTAGATAATTTAAAAGCAATAGGCAATTTGTCACTTTAGAGAAATTCTTTTTTATTCATTTATCATGGAATGTGCATTTATCGAAGGTAGTTACGTGTTTAAACGTATCATATATATTGTAAAGCTTCGCCACGCTCTTTATGTAACATCAGTCGCGTCTTAAGTGCTACCGAGGGTCTGTACACCGTCAAGACTTTCTGTCTGACAAGTAGTAAGGGGCTTTAGAGATGTATTGTACGAATTCTTGGTATGAAACTTTCAATAGGTACTATTTCACTTCACATTTACTAGTTATTTGCAGTGCATTCAAGGTATATTTCTGCTAACATATAATTGGTTTCTTTGATGGCTCTTTAAAAGATATAAGTAGACTCGAAACGTGGGTGGAAAGAGCTTTAACTTATATATAGACTTCATACGTTCTTCATTCTCAATTAAGTGTTTACGCGCTTTAACTCACTGACAAGTAGGTAGACTAACTAGACTAGATGTGCACACAATGCTATCCGTCTATGCTTCATGGAAAAGATAATTGTTTAGTTCATTTCTTATTTTAACAACATTCAAAAATGTAAACAGATCACGTTATAGTTGCAACAGGTTATAGTATGGGCCTCAGTTGCTTGAATTAAAGGAATAATAATAATATATACATTTAAATTTAATTAGTTTATGACTTCCTCATTAAGTCATTAATATTTAGGTAATATAAATAAGAAAACTTACTAATCACCTAAAAAAACATCATTACAGTAGTGGTACGTTTAATACAAAAAAGTGAAAAAACCGGCCAAGTGCGAGTCGGACTCGCGCACCGAGGGTTCCGACCATTGGAAAGAAAAAATACGCAATAAAGTCGCAATTATCTTGTATTTTTTCCGACCGCATAATTAAGTTTGTTTGTACAGGAAAATTGCTGATTACTTAAAAACTACCTGCTAGATCTCGTTCAAACCAATTTTCAATTGAAGTTTGCATGGAAGTCTATACCATATATTTTTTTTAGTTTTATCATTCTCTTATTTTAGAAGTTACACACATTTTACCACTTTGGAAGTGCCTGTCGCGCAAACTATTCAGTTTAGAAAAAAATGATATTAGAAACCTCAATATCATTTTTGAAGACCTATCCATAGATACCTCACACGTATGGGTTTGATGAAAAAAAATATTTTGAGTTTCAGTTCTAAGTATGGGGACCCCCAAAATTTATTACTTTTTTTCTATTTTTGTGTCAAAATCTTAAAGCGGTTTACAGAATACATCTACTTACCAAATTTGAACAGTATAGTTCTTATAGTTTCGGAAAAAAATGGCTGTGACATACGGACGGACAGACAGACAGACAGACAGACATGACGAATCTATAAGGGTTCCGTTTTTGCCATTTGGCTACGGAACCCAAAAAAAAGTCTTAATTGGCACAAAGTTTATTTTTATCTAGACTATTACTGGCCCATTGTAGGGCAAAAGCCTTTTATGAAAATAATGTAATTATTACCGTACCGCCTCTTTCAACGTTTTGGGTAAAAACATGCTCAAATATACCAGCGCCGCTTATTTAAAAATGCTTTCCTATACGGTTTTTTCAGTTTCACGAGATCCAGTAATCGATTAGCATGGTACTTAGAAACGTAACATTATTAAGAGCGCTTCGTAAACGCTTTTACTGGATTTTTATCAATGCTTTTGTAAACAATGTGTTTGATAAACTGTTATGTTCCCTGATATACATTGGTGTTGATATCATCATTCATTTTCGCGCACCTCCTCGGCCGCTTGGGTTATCGATATTGTGGTGTTTTCATTTGTTTACTATTCGAAAAACTAAGCCATCCATGGATTAGACGTTTATAGTCCCTACCCTAACCCTAGTCAAACTTATTGGTGTCTTAAGATTGTATTTAATTAACGCTCGTATTGTTTACAGAATCGGATGTTCAACCGGATCCACTGGTAGAGAAGTTTCCGGAGCTCAACAATATGAAGCAAAAGAACCTATCTGCTGGCAGATTTCTTACAATGCATAAAAGACGGAAAAAAAGATTACTCACACGATCTTTATGCAACGAAAAAGCTTTACTCGACGACTTATCGCTCGGCCAGGTGCAGGTGAGTACCTGCGCTTACAGACACACGTGGCCGTACGCGAACGACTGCGGACTGCACTCATCTGTGTGGGAGGTTTTATCGAATACTACTTCAGTGCTGTACAACTAAGAAGTTGACATTAAACATTGTGTAGGGACCACTTACTTATCTATCTAGTATCTGTTCCCTAACGATCTAGATTGTCAGTTTAGTCCACCTGTAGGATTCAAACTTGCGGAGCGCGACGCTTAACTACTCAAAGTGTTGCGAAAGAGTTAACTATGCGTCGTAAAGTATACATGGCGCATAGTTAATCTGCGCCATAATGGCCATGTTTAACGTGGCGGCGTCACTTATTGTTTCTCTCATCATGGTCATTCCGCAGTCCTTCGCTACAGTGACTCGTATTGTTTCTAGCTCCGCCGCAAATTTAAATGTCGTTTGTTTGTATTCAAGAACCGTCCTCACGCACTATTTGTAGGTATGTTCTTGTGACATATTGTTGGATGTCGTTCTGCGTTTAAAGTAGTCGAAGCAAGGACGTCGCAATGCGAATAAAAACGTATGTCGATGCTTTAATTTCTACTAGTGTCGTCCAACCCCAATGCGAGTGGATGCCGTATTTGGTGCGACATTATTGCTCTTGATCTTATTTTTAGCGTTCATATATGGTTACTTTGCCTTATATGATGTGATAGTATCCAAACCAGACCTTCATCTCATATACAACAAAGATAGTAACTACGGCTGAACACATCTGTAAATATTAAACATAAATGGTCAACAAACGTTAAATTTTAATGAAATTGTAATGTGCAGCCATAGTTACGGACGCTCGCGCAGACTTTTATATAGACTTTCAGCTTACATTTTATTGCGAACATAATTTGTATTTTCCCTGATACATGAAGGAGACATCATCATCGAAAATTAATAGACTTGGCGGTCACATAATAAGTTTCTTGTTTACCTAATGGATGAAATTTAACTAAGCCCGGCCTTGTAAACAACTACTATTGTTGCTTTATTTATGTCTATTTAATGTTATTTGCACGGAAGTATTGAAGTGCAACATACATATACGACTTACATACATTACTACTACATATGTATGTTTGTGACGTTGACAAGTATTAAAATTCCTGTCCGATGCAATGGGCATTGACGATGGGCCAAGAATCTGCGGAACAAACGTGAATTAATTCAACTGTTTATCCATCTTGCATAAAGGTCGTTGACTTGACATAACGACCTGCGACTTTTTCTATCGCATTGCGACTGCTGGCTAAGAAACTGCTAGCGAAAATGACTTCGCGACTTTAAAGAGAAGCGGTTTTGAGGGTGTTTATAAAATTTTCTGCTTTTGTTACAGTGCATCTTGAACCAATCTGTACAATGGAAATTTAATGCCTTTACGCTTGAGAACGTGTCAGGAGGTAATGTATCTTATTGTGTACATATATATAAAAGCGGTGAAAGAGCCAAACGTTAACGGCGCGCTGATTTAACCTTTAAGGCGTCGGCTTAATTTGCTCACAGTCGTAGAAACGAACGCTGCAATTTCGTCACACGATGCACCAAGTAAAACTTGTAAATCTCTTTGTGTTATATTTCAATCTCGCTAGTCATTGCGCAAGCTCAAGCCGGGAAGATTGTTTGCTTGTCAGGAAGAGGACAACTAGGTAACTAGACTCAAGCTTGGCAAACTTTTTTCGTTCCTTCAATAGCCCTTTGCGTTACAGGACAGCGGTAACTCTTTTATTAGGTTGACATCGTGTAACACAACGTGCCGTCAACCCGGGCAACCCGTCAACCTTGTCCTTACCTAATACTCACCCGTGACCGCGTCTTCAGTGGGCGGTAATCGCCTCGCCGGTTTCACACGGCACCTGTGAACCTGCTGTATGGAATGTGCTTAATTTCGAGATTAAAAGCATCATATGTTTTACTTAAACTAAACAAAAACTTAACCATACACATACAAAACAAAAGCCAATCTTGTAGGTATTATTTTAGGTGCTATTCAGAAAAAATACTGTGTCATAAATAACGTGTTTCATTTATATCGATAACCGATAAATTAGTGATTTTAATTTGTAATCGCAACTCATTTGTTCTCAATCAAACAAATACTTGCGTAGGACAAAGCCGACATCTGGCTATTAATATCTAATTGATCAGTTTATTAACGGAATTATAAGTCGATATGTGCTTCGTACTAGTTCTTATCGTGTGGGCTACAGGTTTACTAACCTAAAAGGCCTAGTGTCAGAATTTAATCCAATCGCCTGATCGGCGATCTGTCATGTAATTCTAACCAAACTACTTTTGTAAGTAATGAAACTGATGGCCGTTTTGTAATTAATTGAAGTTACATAATCTTATGACTATTTTTCTTTTTACAAAATTTTGCCTTTTTCGATGGAGAGGTGTTAATTTTTGAAGAATTCTCCTATTGATTCACCATCCGCTCGACTTCGCAGTGAATGTAGGCATTACATCTTCATTAGATCCTTATGTACATATTATAAGTAAAACTTTCAAAAAAATGCCCCATCCAAATTAGAGCAGCACTTTTATATTTTTCAGAAATTATATTTTTCAAGGCATTTTTTACATTTGGTTTTTTTGAAGTTCTTCGGAGGTAGACAGTAGAAAAGCGATAAGTAATATTGCCATTACTTATCGCTTTAAACATCAGCTTACAGAATGGTGAAAACAATGCTTTAGAATTACTTATACGATCGGAGCAATCGCGGCTCATTTGCTATAAGATAATACCGAGTTCTACCTCCGAAGAACTTCAACAAAACCAAATGTAAAAAATGCCTTGAAAAATATAATTTCATCACAATTTTATGCAGTTAAATAACGAAAACCTCGTCCAAACAGGATCAGTAGATACGAAGGGTCGAATATTGAACACGCTATGAACATATGTACATTATATTTTTTTCACAATCTTTCATTACATTTCAATTTATACAATACTCTTATCTATGTAAGCCGCTGCGAACCATTTTTCGACCACTTATTGGTATCCGATTGAGTTAAAATTTTGCGTGCTTATGCAAATCGGATGTCAATGTAATATTATTATGATATGGCGCTGATCTGATGATGAACAAAATGGCCACCCTTGATCTCTGTTTATAACAACGCAAACATGACCTTAAGGATTATTGCTTACATAAAAGCTTGATTTTATAAGGACTTTTTTTAAACCTGAACTTGTTATCGATTCTTAGTTACGTAAAATCCTTAAAGAAAATAACTAACCAAGTAACAAAATGTTCAAGGCAATGAAAATATTTTTATCTACTAGTTAGAAGATTGTTTATTCAGAGATTTTATAAATACGATGGCGCTGGCAATTCCTAACTAACGATTGCTAAGAAAAAATGCCAAAACAAACTCAAGAATGTAATTGTTTTGTGATAGAATCGTGACTCGAGTAATTATTTGATAACCATATTATTGAGACGCGTGTTTCACTACTAGTGTATGTTTCTATTAAATATTAGCATTCTCTTGATTTCGTATGCATGTCGAATTACACCGTGTAATCAGAATTGAAAGGTTCTTAAAGCAACAGTTAAACTTTCCATAAGATTCTAGTAGTAACTATCATAGACTGTAGTATATTTTTTTGTAATGTAAAAAAGCGATATATCGTTTTAATGGTTCCGTGTTCCATTGACTTGTATCATTGCCTCGTTGAATGGCAATGTAGATGCAAAATCTCAAACCAAAAAACAAGGCAGCCACTGGTGGTGCTAAATTTGTATGCATAATAGTTTATTTTTATTTTTCGTAAAAATATGGGTACAATTTTGAGAGACCCGTTTGTTAAGTTTAATTTATAAATTATTATCCAAACATTTTAGTCACAACTTCCTAATCAGACTTAAAAACTAACTTTTGACAACTGTCGCTGTCACTGTCAGTGTAATTTCATTTGTTGGTAAATATGTTACCGAAACATTACAACGCATTTGCTATAAATTTCAAAGGGCAAATTCGGTGTAAAACTAAGAAATACCTACTTCGGATGTTTTAGCAACTCCAAAATTACATTGAAATTGAAATTCAAAGGTTATTTATACTGCTCAACTCTTTCCTAGTGACATATGAAAGACACGCGTCATATGAAAGACAATTGTTACCTCTGCCTTAAAAAATGTAATTATTAGCTTTTTCGAGTGAAAAATAAGAAAACATGGAATTATTTATTAGGCATGCCCAATTGTGAACCAAGCGTAAAAATAAAAGAAACCACCTCTTCCTTTATTGTAGTCGGTTATAAATATACCTTACTTCACTTTATAATTTATGGTTTTATTACATGCAAGGAGTGAAATATTGAAATACTATTGTCTATAACAGTCACGAAAAACATAAACTTCAAACTTCTACAGTGTTTACAAATTGTGCATGCCTGTTCTAAATTAACATGTAGCTAAGCATGTTTGCGACACATTCATGACGTTGTCGCCTCCTTGCCCCGTCGACTTATTCACGGACATGTACCGCGGCACTCGCTTGTCAAACCTTACAAAACTTAATACAATACTGTATATATCACAATTCTCCAACTCGAATATTATCTATGGTAAAGTAGGATCTCACAAAAAAAAAACTTATTTTATTTTCTTTGAAACTATAATAACGTGTAATGCTTAAAATTGGTAAAGTAGGTACTATTATAAAAAAGTCGGACTTTATAATAGACGTATACTTATTACTAATTACGGGTTTTATTAAATTCTAGTACCTAATAAAAATTATGAACGGTTGTATGGCCTTAGCTACGTAGGGAAAACTCGTTTGCCCCGAGATTTCTGATTTCCTATTAGATAGCTACTGTTATTATATTACATCTGTCAACGCGTCGCATAACGTTCATCTGTTGGATCGCTCTCTGGAAACATTGTTGCTTGAGAATGTACCGTCATTATCGAAGTCAAAAATAATTACGTTTTATGTTCGCCCAGTGCTTTTTAACGCGGCTTACTGTAGGAGGTTTCAGTTAGAAATGATCACGTAACAAAAAAATACATTACTTTACCGTGGAAATACGTTAATGTCGGAGACATTCGGTTCCGTCCGTCGTAAGTTCAGACGTAAGATTACACCTACACATACCTGGCAACTTGGTTTGAAGTTTGACTCGTGACAAGTGGAGATAAAACCTTAAAAAATATTTAATTTAATAGGTTCATGTTATAAAGAAGGATTAATTACAGGGAAGGTTTATTGATTAACCTATATGAGTTCAGTTTCTTGAAAATGCGCAGGTCTATGTCTATGGTTTATAAATCGGATCGGAAGTTTACATTATTGTAAAATCGTATATTTCTTGTATGGTACTGAAATGGCTTAAAAATTATAATTCTCAATTTTCGACATAATTTGGCTCTTTCACCGGCGAATAAAGAAGACTTTAAATATGATAAAAACTTTTACTATCCCAATTTCTACTCAATTAAAAACATTAGAAACTATAATAAGGACTCATTTCTAGGTGCATTTAGTTGTCTGTTCGCGAAGATTTGGTTTAACATTACCTACCGTAAGGCAAAAAACTTATCATAAAAACCGGAAGATTTGCTCGATCATCTAACACAAATAACGTTAAGAGCAGTTTCACAAAATCACGCGCGGCAGACTCATCACTAGGCGCGTCCGCCGGCCAGTCGGTAGCGATAGGTACGGCGCGCCAATATAGACCATAGAAAGTTACTTGAAATATATAATATAATTATATATTTCATAAAAAAAAAAAAATTATAGCTTAATGATGATAGTTTACGTTGGTATATAATTTTTTAAATATATATATTTTAAAGTAATAAATAACGCATGTTAAAAGCGGTGTTTTTTCCTCATCTTTCGTAACGTATTTAGTGAAAACGGAGATACGGAACAAAAAAATACAAAATAATGTTCCTGCAAGAACATATCTAGAATATTATGGGCCATTTTAAACTAGTTTATAGCTGAAGATGACTGAGATTTAGGGGTTTGAAATACCCCTTCCGAGCGTTTTACCAACGTAGTGGCATGAGAAATTGTTTATTATGAATCTTAGACGCAATATTTGAAAATTGTACTAAATAGTATTAACAAAAATTTAAATAAACACATCTATTACTGAGATTAACGCCGTCAAAAAGTTGCAAAATCGTAGTTTTCTTACGATTATTGTAAAACGGCTCTTAAAAGCTTCACGTGGCAGAATCAATGAAAGCACGGCCAGCCTGTAAAAGATAGCTGAATTATTCTACCGGAATCAGATTAACTTGCGAGCATTAAAACATACAACAAATCGAAGTCGAAATCGGAGATATTGAGCTTTTTGTGGCCAAACCTAATTGGTTACTCGCCCGTGCATTCAATTAATGCAACTGGAATTTTTTATTTAAATATTATTCAACGTTATTGATTAAAATTGTATTTTATTAAGTGTTACCTATTATTATATAAGTAATTCTATTGCTTTTACGTAAATAAAATCCGTATTGAATATATAATTGTATATATATACGTAATAAATTACATATTACACATAATAGCAATATTTCCAATTCCACTATTTAGGCTTGCGGTCTAGTGCAGCATTGATATATCACAGGCGCGTCTAAACGCGGCGTTTTCCCGTTAACATTAATTTAAACTTTGACCGCAGCTTTGGACATATATTAGTCGAAACTAAACTGATTAATTCTGTTCATTTAATTAATTTATTTACGAAAAAGAGGGAAATTTGAACAATGTAATTGGTGGAGCAACTTTTAGACCCACAACATAAGGTAACGTTGAGGTAACTTCCCATCCTTATTAATAAGGATGCGAAAGTAACTCTGTTACGCTGACACAAAAATCGGCTAAAGGCTTGGGAAGGAAATTGGATAGTAACTAATAGTAGGAAATTGCATACTACGAATATTTATGTGGGTAAGCAAAGTAGTGCAATCAGGGTGCGAGTGAAAACGCGAGAACTGCACTTCATAAAAATGACTTGGCTTCTTTTCCTCGTTGCAACGAATTCTAAATATACAGTCAGTTCTAATCGGTATCAGCTGTACAAATACTTATTCCTTTATTTGTCCACCAGGGAGATGCTTGCCGGTGCTGTGCGTGCATCTCTTCCAGATGTACGGCCTCCTCTCCTACTTCAAACTCGACGCAGCAAAAGCTTGGAAACTATTTAGCCTCATCGAAGAAGGATACCACAGCACCAATCCCTATCACAACTCGATACATGCGGCAGACGTGACACAGGCAATGCATTGCTTCCTCCAACAAAAACGGGTAAGTCTGTATTTTGGAAGGATTGCTATAAATATTTTAGTAGCGAATCCCTAACATATAATCTGACAACCAGACATTTTTTTACTAATAAAATATACAGGATTAAATAAATAAGATATACACAAATAAAATATCATCCATAATGACAGAGCGGGTCCAGTAATAGTAATATCTTATTCCGAAAATATGATGTAGGACACGAACCTTATTGCCGGACAATTCTACTAATATTATTATAAATACGAAAGTTTGTGAGGACGTGTGTATGTTTGCTATTCTTTCATGAAAAAACTATTAAATGGATTTGGATGATATTTTGTTCACACAGTTTAGAACTTGAATTAACACAAGATGCCTTTTTTATCGCGGTGTACTATATTTATTTTTATTACGTTTCGAAGAACACGCAGACGAAGGGGGAATAAATAGTTGATTATATATTTCAATTTGTCAATCTGAAATACAGCACTCTTATTATATTTTATTTTCGTATTTTTTGGTAAAGGTTCGTTACGAAATATTTCATATATTTCCTATATTCAAAAGATCCTATATTCAATGAGAGTTCAGTCACTTTGGGCTGTTTATAAATCCCACATTGTATACTTTCGCGCAGTTTGTTGCACACAATTACACATCACAATTTATTTCGGTGAAATTCAAACAAACAGTAACGAAAACAGAATCAGAATTGGCGCCAAATAACAATACTCATTAGCTTTGTTCCTATTTCAATTACTTGCAGTTGGTTGGCCCGTGAAATGTTTATAGGTACTTTATGATATTAAAAATCTGATATTATATCAATAAATAATAACTCTGTCTGTCTGTTACGCTTTCGTAATAAAATAGCTTAATCGAAATTTGGTGTAAAGATAGAAAAACGGGTATAGGATAGATCTTTAAATCCTCGAGCGTAAAGAAGTTCTCACAAGATGCGGGTGAATCTGCGAAAAACAGCTAGTAGTTCTATCTTTACTTCTTCAGCACATTAAAAGAACATCCTAACTTCGTGTACTGATATATGTTTGTAGTATGTAAGTGACTGTATACTCTTGAAATGTTGAGAGTTTTAAGTTTTTCATAACGAAAATTAATCGTGAACATATGATGTTACTTACAATCTGTCTATAATAAGTATTTCCGACTATAAGTTCAATCTAAATGCCAATATTAAAAGACTTAAACCACGTAGTGTTAGTGCATAAGTATGAATTTAAATATTTATGATATCAACACACCGTACATGTTATCTTAATTCATGCATAACATTCATGCCAAATATGCAAGACGAACACGTCGTAGTTACTTGTGAAGAATTTCAATTTTATAACTTGCTTGAAACACATTCTTGCTAACTCTTAACGATATGTTTTTATTCGGTCTTAAGAGGACCCTGACTGTCTTGTTGGTCTAATGGTCGCAAACACGACTGCTCTGAACGGGGTTCTACGCCTACCTTTGTCTCCGGAACCCCCTTTAAAGTACCAATTACTGTAGTGGAAAAGCTCCTTTCACATCAAGCCCATGGTCCAAACTCCCAATAATAACTTCCTGTGAGCAGAGATGACTCCATCACTACCGACAAGACGGCCATGTTATCAAGTACGACGACAAATTCAGTAAAGCAATCTATCAGCCCAATGCCGTGCTTTCGGTATCAATAGAACGGTCTTGATGACTATCGATCCCAGAATAATGCGATACGACTATGCTTTACAATTGGGTCAGCCAGGGCCAGGTTGTGCCTGTGGCGCATAGCGTAAATATCCGATTTGTTTACTTTCCATCATATTTGGTTTATCCCAGTTATTGATTTATCAAAGTGTTTATGACTAATTTTAGAAATTAGTGGCACCAAAAAGTTTTCAAGCAAAACACTTCTTAAACAAGGCGCGGTCGCAGCCAAATATTTGGGGGCTCATAATATCATCAGGAAAACTAAAATTAGCTTTGTCAAAAAAAAAAATGAAAAACTATTAAAACAAAGAATCTCATTTATGAAAATAAAATTGAATAAGCTCGAAGAAAAGACAAACGTTGCATCGTAATAAATACAATGGAAATCCTTACCTACACTGATATTATTCTATCCATGTATCTGTTACGCATTCACGTTAGAACGGCTGCAGGCTGAATTGATTTAAAGGATATGCATGGCGATAGATTGAAATCTGAGGAAGACATGATAGGACAGTTTATAACCGGGCATAACATAGTAAGAATATGGGTGAAGCCAACAGAAACTGCAAGCAAACCAATTAAACGGTTATTGTTATCAAAGCAATGCCTAAACGTGTCAATCATCCAATCAATTAGTGTAGAAAGATATAGAGCAGTGACGAAATATTTCAAGGTCAAATTTCTTTACGATCAATTAAACAAAAACTGTCCGATAAATTCAAATTAAAAGCTTCTTGCTCAAGAGCTACACTAAAGTATAGTACTAAACAAACATCTAAGTTGTAAATAGAATAATAACTTACACACGCAGCAAAAGTCTCATGCAAAAATAATTACTTGATATTAAAATTACTTACCATCATTACCAGAATAATTAATTCTCAGCGCACCAAGTTATTATATGTATGGTACTCGCAGTAACTTTACACCAATAAATCCTTTTCATTTCAGAACTACGTAATAATAAATTTCACCAGTTTCTATGAATTTAAAAACTCTTGAAAAAAATGAAAAAGTTTCTCCGTTAACATGTGTAACTAACTTCAGAGTAATAGAGTACATTTTTTTAGCGCCTAAAGTATGCACTACTACTTTGACATTTATTGAGACCTTACTCCTTACTCGCCTCTGGCGGCGAATTTAAGTGCGGTACCCCTCATTGCATGTTGGTAGTGCTATCTGATAACAAACTAAAGTTCAGTCTTTTCACGTTCACCATTTTGTAATGGAGCTTAAATGTACTGAATGGATGAAAGGACGCCGATCTGCTATACCTTAAATTACCGTGTTTTGCACAATATTAAAAATAACTTTGAAACACCTATTTTTGATTTCATTGTCGAAACATTTATAGAAGGAAGTTTCGCAACTCGTTTATTTTAAGACGTTTTTCAATATGACATGTACGGTTTTTGTCCCCCTCCCCCTGTACCGCCACTGCCTTAAACTCGTAAATTTTATAAAATAAATTAATACCAAATAAATTATTACCAAAAAATTTGGACAAAGGATACTCATGTCGTAAAATAATAAAAATACGCTGTTTTGAACTTACTAGACTCGTCAAAACGAATCATCATGAGCTAAAACTTAAGCGATTAGTAGCCACCGAACAGATATACAGATAATTCGACGTATGTCTAGTGGAAGCGGATAAAAGACTTATATGCAAAAACAGTTTTTTTTTATGTTAACCCAAAATTCGTCATTTAATTACAGATTTTCAGAAAAGTGCTTATTGAATGGGATCTATTCTAACATAAGTTCGTGTCTGCCTCCGTACTTTAACCTAAAACAATAATTTAAAGTACTAAATTAACACATTTTTTTTTATTTCATTTCAGTTTACGAAAAAAAACCAATTGAAAACAATACTTATATTGCACAAATAGCTGTAAAACTTTCTTGTTTTCTAGGCTAACTAAAAAAGTACAAAAGTCAATTTAAAACTATGTGTATTTAACTCGGCGCTGATGGAAAATACTTGTTGATTTAAAGTTTAGAATCTACTCTAGAACAAAGGTTTACCTCTTATATTAGATCTCGGTCTCTCTTCTTACATTAAGCTGTCCTAATATGCAGCAAGATGCGCAGGTCATCAGAGCCTCAATACCACCAGGTATCAGAAAAGTCCTTGTCAACATCAATCTATCGAGCCCTAAGCATCATACAAGTTTTCGCCCGGGAGGTTATTGGTCATCAAAATCTGTTCCGTGGCTCGCGGTCTAAAAAATCAGCTTTTACAAACGGCAGAGCAATCGATTTCCTTGTTACTATGAAGCATATTTTTTAGTAGTTGGTTTTTACTTTTTTTTTCATATCATTTTTTGGTATTCCTTGTGAATAGACTCGTGCCTCTGTAGGTCACGTGCCGAAATTCATATTGCAAACCTTCACGTGCCCTGAACACTTGACAAGTCAGGGGTAAGCTTCTACGGTTTTAAGTCACGGCTTTATTGTATTTAGGAAATGTTTGGGAAAAAAAACGAGCACGTGATTAAAACATTCAGGCAGGGAGTTTCGAGGAAAATAGACTAAATTTTATTGCACGCATATCTTTGGATTCCCTTTTTGTACCCTCATTCCTTCAGTTTTCAAACTTCATCTAATGTACGATGGACTTGTAACAGAAGTCGAAATTGAAATTAAGAAACCTGCACAGTTTAAATTTTATATTAGCGTTTTATACAAGGAAGGAACTAGGATAAACTTTAAAGTTGTTAAGACACTAGCTGGACCGTATTTTTTTTCTTCGTGTGCGGCTCTTATGTCATAGTGTCCTGCAGGATCTGAAAGAGATCCTGCGGCCCCGGAACGCAAATGATGGAAGAAGGAACTTGGATGGGTTTTAATCAGTAAGAGTCTGACCCTTCCTCTCGCTCCGAGTCATTTAATGATTTCCTATCGTTCTATCTTTTCATGGCAAACTTCTTATTGATTCCACCACAGTTAGAGAAATTTATCTTTAGATGCTAGACGGCCCTAGACGAGTTTAGACTATAACGTAATCATATTGTCGCTCACCCGCGCCGCCGCAACCTGAATAGTCGAGGCTCATATTAAATGCATGGAGCTCATGAATTAAAGTGGCGGGCGGCGCTTCCTTTTGGCAGACGTATTGTGTCATTTTAATGAATTTTTCGCAATGTTATCTACATATCGCTCATTTCGACAAACACCGACGTAACTATTAGGTAGGTACTTTATTTTTTTACAGGAGAGCGATTTAAAGTAGGTAATTGTTTCTTGTGTAATAAGTTACCGTCTTGTTATGAAGACCCTTACTTTACCGATTACCGGACTAAAATTGATTTACTTCTTTGTTTCTCCTAGAGTAAATACACTTTCTAAGTATATTGTGATATTGAACTCATTTTGATTAAAATACATTTACATCGTTTCTGTAAATGTTTATTGTTTCGATATGTTTGAAGTGGAAGTTCGAAGCGCATTAAATTACTTATTTGAAGCGGAAAAGTTCAACCAGGTAGCAGTGGTCAAATGCGCAAGTAAATATACGGATTGTAGCCGCGGGCTATTACAGGGAAATGCAATATAATTGTACTCTCAAAATACGAATATTGGAAAGGTGTACAAACGCTCTTACGGTTGGCTTAACATACAGATGATTTTAATGTTCGGTAAATATGTAGCGGATGGTTACAATATTTTGTGGCCATTTCGATAAATAATTGGAATTGAATAATTGTTTTGGAACAACTTGCTTAAAGCATTTTCCATACCATTACAATACATTTACTTTACACTTTCGTTTATAAACAAAGTTGCATCAACACGTCGCTGAGTTGCTGGCAATAGGTTTCTGGCAATACTGCGTATTGGAGAGTTGATAATGGCGGTTGACAAGTTCTCGCCCGACGAGCGACAACATCTCATCAACAATGTTGATCAACTGTTGCTAAGCAAATATTTACCATGAATACGGTTAGGTTAGGTTAGGCTTAAGGTTAAACAATAAAGTTGTACACTTCGTCACGTTAAACATATTTTGATAACTTGATCTCTATTGTTATAAGGAATTCTGTGTGAAACTTTAAGGTTTTAGGTGTTCACTGAGACTTCTTTGAATGAATAAGTTAAAGAGTGGTGCTTTTAATAAATTATTTGTACTTCAACGTAAGTAACGTTCTATATTAATATACAGAACAATTTAGTAATAAATATATATCTTAATTTTCAGACTTTTAAAGCTTTTTGTTCAAGTAGTTCCATGAATTGCAAAATAGTCTTCGTAAACCCCAATATTTTTGATAAACCCAACTATCACACGATGCTTTTTGATATATTTCATGATACGTTGTTTGTTACACGAGGAGAGGGCATCCCAATTTACTACGTAGTCGGCAGGATTAATGGGAATATTACCCATGCCAAATTACAACAGCTTTCAAGCACTAAGAGCTAAGCCGCGGACATACAGACAAACGGAAGGAAAGAAAGAAAAAATGCAAGTTAGAATTAGTGTAAGATATCTTTATGAGTCCTAAACACGACATCGAACAGATCAATTCGGCTCTTATGTATGAATACAATCATCGATGAATGCGTTTCCGCAATCAAATGAAAGTTTTACACCTGAAAGCTTTCAGTTTATTTTCACGAACCTATATGAATGTCCAATAAAATTGATTGCAGTTACAATCCGCATCAAAGTATTTAGTATTTGGATTAAATAACACAGAATTTTTTGAAACGTTCTTTTTTTTGTAAATAATTCATATTTATGTTATGAAGTAAAATTAACATCAATATGTTAAGATCAGATTTTCTGGTCACTCTCAAGAAGATACAGGACAAGCAACACAATATTGTCTCTTCCCAAATACCGCAGCGTCTTAAGATGAAGTCTGAGTAATGCAGGTTGCCAATGATTACTTACAACACTGTATGTGTGTATCCAACGTGGATCAATATCACCCAGAAGTTAACTTACATAACCCGAGGAATTACTAAACTGAGAGTGGCAGTGAGCTGGTGGTGGTGGGCAGTGGCTCTTACTCGACGTTAGAACTCATTCATCCTATTCCAAAAGGCTCTGCAATCCAGGCATTTTGCGTCAATACGTATTTCCTATATCTACATTGTAACTAATCCAGCACTACGTGAATGACAAGGCATTCCATACTTTACATTATTATTGTTCATGTCCGATTGGAAAACGGATAATAGGATGTTGTTCACACACTGACTATTCGTCGTGACACACGTGTGGTATATAGGTTTCGCACGACATGAGGATTTTACACCTCTATGGCACAAATTTTGGAAGATCTAAGCGGACAGAGTGCGCCAGGCCAATTTTCCGTAAAAAAAAACTAATAAAATATGGGCGCGCGCTCTATGTAATAGTTATAAAACCGATTCAAGCCTTTTCTATCTCTAAACCTAATTATGCGCCTAATTTACACACATTTTAAGGTTGTATTTAAATTTTTACAAATATAAGTAAAAAGTAAAATAATAATTTCCAAGATGCGAGTAACCGGAAATCACAAACGTTAAAACTATATCACTCTCTGACTCGCTCACTGACCTGGACATAACGAGTTCTTTTCATTACCCCCTACACAGCTTTTGCGCCAAAATGACAATAGCTTCTGATCATTAGTTCTAGCAGTATCTGTCATTATTTTCTTCATATTTACAAGCACTTTAAAAAACCAATGAAATGTATAAAAGTGACAAATTTATTCATCCATCTTTTATAACTTAGCTCTGAGCTATACTACAACTTTTTTGCATACTAACTATTGCTTCAAAAGACTAGTTCTGACTACGTCTCTTATTGCAGCAATTTCAGAATTGGCCCGCTCTAATTATCTCCTATATAATACATGAATACATGTTTCAACATTTCCATTATTGATAGTCATATCCACTAATTTAAACGTGGCATGGAACAAGTTGCGTTTCGTAATTAGGGTGCCGGACGTACAAAACGCTAACCAAATATTTTAGAATAGTTATATTATTATCACATTCATCTCACTAATTGCAAATGCAACGTTTCAGTTATATGCAACAATTTCTCAATTCTAATCCACATGTCTTGGCCAAATTACGGTCGGTGGTTCAGAAACACGGGACAGGAAACAGACCTACACTATCTATACCTGTCCTTCACAAAAGGGATTATATTAGCCCGGGTGGGAAACAGCATCCACCTGGTTTCGGTAACCTTGTTTTTGTACATGATAGGCTTACTGCAGACATCTTAGAATTTGATTGAAATGTAATCTAAATCGATTATTATCAAGTTGACACTTATCAGTATTGATTGGATTTATATCTCAGTACCTACATCGTGTTTGAATCAATTAATATCAATTTGAGGTGTCTTCTCTGCATTTAATCAAAATGCCGAAAAATTCAATATGCCGTTCGTAATGTCATTTTAAGTTTGGTTTAATCAAGAGGCATGATGTTCATTTAAATATTCCAAAAAATACTTTGAAAAGATTTATCAGACAATGACGGAAGACTTACAAAATCTCTATAGAAACGAACTATAAAGAACTGTACGTAACAGTAAACTTCGAATTGTGCTAAGATCAAGAAGTTTGAAAGGAAATAATTTAAAGAAATGTTCGCTGTTATAGAAGTGTTATGATAACCTTGTTAATTGTTACCACTCTGCTACTAAACAATGGTCTAATGCGTAACTTCTGTATCGTTTTCGTTGCTAAGACTTCCAATTGTATTCCTGTAAACTTTTGTGTAAAACACAAAAATTTAACCCAATTATGTAAATAGATTAAGATTAAGGAATTAACTAACAACTGAAGTGTAACTACGCTTTGAAGTGATGTACCTATATACTGAAACATACTTTATATATCACCGTGATGTTCCAATATTTTCTATAATGGCAGTCGCAAAATGTTGAGTCGTGACAGATGTCGTCGTAACTGCTAACAAGCTGAAATACCTTATTAGGCCAGTGCTTTTAGCCTCTAAAAACGGTAAAAAGTGAATTAAATAATAGTAGGATGAAACCCATTGGAAAAGGAGGAGAATACAATAAAAATGATAGGAAAAATAAATTACGGGCGATCTGAGGTCGGGAAGTGGGGGGGAGGGGGGGTTAAAGTTAAAAAAACGGTTTATCTAAATTTCCGACAAAACTACAAGTCCTATGAAAAAAAGTTAAATGGCAAAGTTGTAGGTAATAAAAAGATCTACAACTTTTGGATTGACACTTTTTCACATAACCTCAAAATTTATGTGAAAAATTCAAAAAACCAAGTTTTTGGTTTTTTATTTTTATCTTTTACAATAATTAATTTTTTATCACGAAATTTGGTGAAAACTTACCTTTTTATGTTCCAAACACACTGTAATTTATTTGATTTAAAATGATTATTTTTTCACCCTTATTTTGACTTAATATCGAAAAAAAACCCTAATTTTCAATCGAAAATTCTCGTGTCAAAATATCACTTTTTTTTTAAAACTCGGTAGTCTTTTTGTTCTTTGAAATCTCTACTTTCAGATGGTATAAAAAAATATTTACATTGCTATGGTAAATGTTCTCAGAAAATATAAAGAAACGCTACAAAATAACAGGTAGTAAGGCCTAGACCGGCTTAATTTTTTTGCGTACATGCCTATTTATTGCTATTTTAAGATAATTTATGTATCTGAGTGACCTACGGAACCTCGGACCTCTCTATGAAATACCTTTTAGCTGATCAAAAGGTATTTCATAGAGAAGTGGGGAGTTGCTAGAAGGATCTTGGCCTTGCTAACTGTTATTTCGTAGCGTTACTTTATATTTTCTGAGAACATTTACCATAGCAATGTAAATATTTTTTTATACCATCTGAAAGTAGAGATTTCAAAGAACAAAAAGACTACCGACTTTTAAAAAAAAAGTGATATTTTGACACGAGAATTTTCGATTGAAAATTAGGGTGTTTTTTCGATATTAAGTCAAAATAAGGGTGAAAAAATAATTATTATAAATCAAATAAATTACAGTGTGTTTGGGACATAAAAAGGTAAGTTTTCACCAAATTTCGTGATAAAAAATTAATTATTGTAAAATATAAAAATAAAAAACCAAAAGCTTGGTTTTTTGAATTTTTCACATACATTTTGAGGTTATGTGAAAAAAGTGTCAATCCAAAAGTTGTAGATCTTTTTATTACCTACAACTTTGCCATTTAACTTTTTTTCATAGGACTTGTAGTTTTGCCGGAAATTGAGATAAACCGTTTTTTTAACTTTAACCCCCCCTCCCCCCCACTTCCCGACCTCAGATCGCCCGTAATTTATTTTTCCTATCATTTTTATTGTATTCTCCTCCTTTTCCAATGGGTTTCATCCTACTATTATTTTTTTTGTTTTCAAAAGTTAAAAGCACTGGTCTATATGCAGTTACGATTGAAATATTTTTACTTGTTAAAAAGTTAAATCTAAAAGTTATGGCGATAGTAAGTATAGAATATAAAAGCTCTATTGAAATTACCACGGTCATTTTAAATCTGAATTCTTCCACTATGAATCTCACACATACACACACACACTTCTTTTATCTGTCATTGCTTCTAGCTAACTGTATTTCTTGACTTATGCTGATTAACAAACAATGCATTTCCAGCAGTTCCGAAAATAAAACATAATAAAAGAGTAAATAAACGGGTCAGCATTTTACGTTAATTGTTGATATATTGGAATGGTAACATAAAGCTTAAAGTGAAACTGGAGAAAAACATCAATTAACTTCCTAGAATTTTTAATTACGAATTTGATATAGTAAATCGTCTTTAAACTACGTTTAAAGGAATACGCTTGCATTTATTTGGTACGTTTTCGCTCAACCAGCTTTGGTCATGATTTTGGGAACTGCATAGCTTCCAGGAACTATAGACATTGGACTGAGATTTTCCTGTAGGTAATAGCACAAATACTCATTTAATACTGAACTCTAACTTGTAATATATTTTCCAATTAATGCTGACTTTTGTTTTTTGAAACAATCTTTCGATTTTCTTAATAACCGATACACACAAAAATGCCGTACACTTTTGGGCGCACTTTATGAAATGATAAATAAAAAATACTTAATTCAAATAGTTATCGGATAAAGATTAATGCAATCATTGAAAGCATATCAATGAAATTGGAATAATTAATAAACCGTCAGTTGGAATAATACCGTGTTTCGCGTAATTATAATGATCATGTATGTATTATTTACAATACTCGTCAATATTTGTATTTAACACTGTTAGCGTTAATACCTTTCCACTTTTAGTAGGTATATAGTTGTATATTATATAAATGCAGGAAAAAATGCTATTGCTCACTTTCCTTTCAGCAAGACAGACATTTAACTATTTTTCTACTTCTATGTTGCATTTTCATAAACCGACTCCATATACTCACGTTACTTCCATCAGCCCACTATATGAAACACGTCTACAGTGACAGTATTAAGTACTGTAATGTTGTTTCTGCGAACAGCTTTTCAAAGCACGGGCTTACCATTAGAACATAATTAGAAGGAAACATTTGCGTACCTATAAAGCTTTGCTCGCTGGAAACGTTTTAAAGCATTTCAGAAAATGATTATAGTGAAATGGAGGTTTGTAATAGTCAGTATCAAAAAGGTTCCAATTTAATGTACACTAGCTTTCCGTCAGTGGCTTAGCCCGCTTGGGCGAATTCAAATTAAAAACGACACTTTTCACCCCTTTAGGGATAGAATTTCGGAAAATCGGTATTCGGAAAATTTACTATCGCATGCATACGTCATACAAAGAACACACCCGCCAAGTTTCAGGTCTCTACGATGAGCGGTTTAGGCTTTGCGTTGATCCGTCAGTCATTCAGGACAAAGCATTTTATGTGAGTTTGCAGTTTTACTAATTATGATTTCAGTTTAATCCACTAGGTCGCTTTATTGCTCGCTGCCCTCATGTACAAAAAAAATATACCTACTTATCCAACCATGCTAACAATTCACATAATATAATCTTTTACAAATATGACAGATGTACCTAATAATATTTACAGTGCAATTCAAAAATGTAAAGTAACTATAAAAATACTACGTTTTTTTTTCTACTTCATAATAGACGCTCAGAGTGTTATTGAAGAAGTACTTTGAATGCAATGTTGAGTAAAACTAGATCGACCGTTAAACTACTCTCAAGTCCGCCGTCGGACACTCAATTCGCTCAAGCATTCAAAGACAAAGTTACCAAAGCCCAAACGACCGATTTAACAAAACATAAGTTTGAAGTTCTTGAATGCAGATTGCAATTATGAACATATTAAGCGCAGATTCAATGCTCAGTGCTTATTTTCATTAAGAAAGTAAGAAATAATTAGTCAATTTGGAGCTACAATCATGACTACGGAGATAGAAATATGAGTCTATCAAATATTTTATAATGAACAGCATCCGTGGACAGGATAAAGCATTTATTGCAAAGCGCTGTATAATTGCATAATGGCCAGTGACCTGCGCTGCGCCGTTCAAAGACATGTATGATGCTCTTATTGCATTGTCCGCTGGTCGTCCGGTATCCTTATCATAACAAAACTCTCTACCAAGAGATTGGTTCATACTCATTTTTTTTCATGTCATTTAAGACTAGATAACAGTAAGGTGCTATTTGTACCATCAATAATTGGCTGTATTTTAGTCCTAGAATTAAAAGTTATAAATAAGTATTTTCTTTGCATCAAAGTAAAGTTGTCCATACTCCTTTTAGTTCTTGTTCGTGCATGATACCTTTTGAGAGGCATACTTAGCCGTCATAACTTGTGCGTCTTCAAACGCAAATCATATTATGAGTAAAAGAATAAATACCCTCAAAATCTTTAGGCTTGTGAATTATTTATTTATTGCAGTTATGTGCGTATTTCATTAACTAACAACTTAATAACGTATTAACTTAACTTGCACCTTACAAGTCAACCGAATTAAAAGATTGTTATGTAGATTAATGAATAGTTGTTTTGAATGCTATTAATTTAAACCATGGTAATGAAAGACATCTTAAATAAATGATCAATTTAACAGTCGTTTTGTTTATAGATTTACAATAAACGTACAGATGACGATCTGACTATAGTCTGTACCAATTGATTTTAAGAAAAATGTAAACAAAATCATAACCTATTTTGTTCTTATTTTCCCACTTATGTAAATAAAACGGCATTAAATGATTAATGATGTTTAGAGCATGAAATTGACATAAATCCGCCATCTTTACGCCATTTTGTTAATTTCTGTGGCAGAATTAGAACACGACATTGTTTACATTTTTCTTAAAATCGATTAGAACAGGCTATAGTTCTAAATATCGATTGTTGATCAGGGTTCATTAACAAGAAAATTTAAAGAATTCCCTAACAAAAATGCCTTACATAATTTTGGAAAAGAGCTGATACTCTAACACCGCTGGCCGATATTAACCAAACATAGCTAAGAACTACCGCAAGGAAACTGGCTTTTAAATAAAATAAAACATCGAAATCGGTCCATCCGTTTGACAGCTACGATGCCACAGACAGATACACACATAGACACAGACATCGACGTCAAACTTTTTGCGTCGGAGGTTAAAAATGATTATGACAGCATTATTAAAGTCTTGAATATACAGGTTCTAAATGTATTGTATTTTAACTGTATACTGTCTTCTTGTCCTCAAGATACGCGACCACCTGACACCACTGGAGATTATGGCATCGCTGCTGGCAGCGATCGCTCACGACATGGACCACCCCGGAGTGAACCAGCCGTTCCTCATAGCTACGTCAAACCACCTCGCAACTTTGTACAAAGTAAGTGCCTACTTCAATACTTAACCCTTGAACTATTGAGCGTGGATACAGTATCAGATTTTCGTTTGTCGTGTATGTGAACTGTACGTTATTTCTTGCTCTATTTACACATACTATATATCACATATTAAAAACGAATATACAATAAAAGGCACAATGTTATAATATCTCGAATCTGATACTAGGTACATATTTACTTATGTATGCATTTAATCTCTACACAAGTTCAACATTTAAAATTGGAGTTTTTATGATCTCATTGTCCTTTGAAACATAGAGGCCCCTAAAAAGAGGTTTTCGTATACTATGAGTTCTAGTATCATTATCATCATCATCAGCTTATCTAACACCGGTCCACTCTTGGTCATAGGCCTCTCCTAACGTTTGCCAAATCGCCCGATCATCAACTGACGCATCCAACTTCTGAATTGAACTTTATAACGAAAATAACACTATGAGCTTATCGTATGTAGACTTTAATAGGCAATTTATTCATCAACAAGGATTAATTTACAAAATTATGGCATTTAATACTTATTTGTGGTTATTAATTAAATTATTTTATTTCCCGTAAGGATCCTAATAAGCAGCATTTATAAATTTAATTAATGATTAACATTTGTCTAAATATACCATCTTTGTGTTATGTAGTTAAAGTCTTATACTCACACATATTTTTTTTTATATTTTATCATAGCCTAAATAACAAGGTATTTATGTCTTTGTATCGAATTTGCGCGGATGTCGTGCCTGCCTCGCCGACTGAAAACTTCCGATACTTTGATCGCGCAGAGTATAATTATGGCGATAATTATACCTATATTCGATGCAGTCATTAACAATGAGGGTTTCGGCGGAAAAATAATTTTTGGTCGGTTGGATACGACCAGAAAATCTTTGCCATTGCTATTCTTCTGGTTTCTTATAACTGTTCCAAATTTCGAAGTGGATGGATTCAGTGTTTCCTAAAATCCTTACTTCCTTACTAATATTATAAATGCGAAAGTAACTCTGTCTGTCTGTCTGTTACGCTTTCACGCCAAAACTACTGGACCGATATAAATGAAATTTGGTACAGAGATAGAATAGACCCTGAGGAACAACATAGGCTACTTTTTACCCGGGTGCGCTAAGTAGTTCCCTCGGGATGCGGATGAAACCGCGGGAAACAGCTAGTATTATATAAACAGATAACGAAGTCGCACCATAAGGATCCTTAATAGTATTTTGGTTCGGAACTCTAAGCAGAGTTTGATCTCACAGCGATCCACGAGGCTTTCATTTAGCCACAAGCTCCTTAAGTATCGGCATTCTAAAATCAGACCAACACTAACGGGGATATTATTATATATTCTTTCACTTACTGTGCTGCTTTAGCAAGAAATAAATAAGGCTTAAATTAATCTGTGTTCTGTCTATCATTATAAAATCTATTATAATACAGATGTCGATAAATATTGTCAGTCCAAAATGTAGCTTAGTGGTTTTACTTGTACTTCCGATAGCCGTCATTACACTGGATCTATTTTCGTTACGTATTTCATGGAATCGAAAGTGGCCGGGCTACGAAGCGCGGCCTACGCGCTACGCCGTATTATCTAACCAAAGCTAACGGCAGCCCTCTGTAGCCTAGCTAGAACATCAGAATTTTGGTCCGACAGCCAATTTACGGATTGACGTGTAATTGAACTCCTGTTCTGAACTGTATTAAAGACATAAGAGCTCAACTGTTATGGTACAAACATTAATCAACCGATTACAAGTAATGCTTGCTTTCCATTTCGATATCAATAATTTGTTTTATGGAATATATAAGGAGCTTTGTCGCTCTTCATTACCCTTGTTAACAATAGTTAGTGAGACAATTTATATTATATTTACTACGCTGCGCGTGTACCGATCCAAATCCAGAACATAGCCAAATGATATGGTAAAAAAATCATATTCGTAGTACCAGATAACTAAGTCGAAATATCAAACATCCGTCTAATTAGCTTTTGCGTATAATACAACAGTATTTAACGGTTAATTATACTAGGGTACCACTAGAATTATGAATTAAGCGGAATAGCAATTATATACGGCCCGTAATTGTATGTGTGGATATAATATTGATGGAGGAATTACTGCCAGCAACTCCACAACGAGGCCAGTATGGGTACCACAGATGTCGTAGTGATAGAAACGGACACCCTAACGTAAAACCAAAAGCTCGTGGCACTGACGGAGGTACAGCTCAAATGCTTCAGAATATGGGAAGTGATGGAATTAAGGTCATTCATAACTACTACAGTCCAAAAAGTATAGAGAACAGAACGATCGAATCCACTTTGGTCCCTCTGAACAAGAAAGGCAAAATGCGAGATTTACCGCACGACAGAGGGGTGGGACTAGTATTTTTTGTGCCAATTTCATAATAATTCAAATATTAAAAGACTTTCAAGAAAACACAATTATTAGGATGTGTAAATCAAAACCTTTCATATGATGCCTCACGTGACCTGGTGACTACACTTTTAAATTTTAAACACTCCACTTTTTCCATAAAAGCAAGATGTTTCTTTTTTTTCAACTTTTTTAATTCGCAATAAGCATTTAAATAAAATTTACTGCTCGACAGCAATCTAATATTTTTAACGTCAATAAATAAGTAACATGTTATCTATTTTAGCAAGTTATTGTCTGAAAAATATTAATTTGTCGTTTTCGAGATAGGTGTAAAGCCGGATATTTGATATCCGGTATGCGGCGGTACGCCAAATCACCGACCACTGCATCCGTGGTATTTCCGAATATATTTGCATAGTTATACGTATTTCGATCTCGACTCGAAAGCTCGATTTAAAGTTATTTTGTTATTAACTGAAATGCTCTTATGGAATGGTTTTTGTCATAATGGATGAGTACTTAAAAATTTAGATCCCGATAGATTGATATAAATTGGAATCGATTTATTTTTCAATTTGTAGTTTGAAGATGAATATTTTTGTAAAATACTTTTTAATCCAACTTTCTCTACTAGCATTATTACCAACTTTTTTAATCGACAGTATTTTAAGAAATAGAATACATTTAATGTTTGTCTTTCAAATCAATACTTTAGTTTTTGCATAATCTTCTAGCTATTAGTCATATATTGTTATGAAAAGTCTTAGAAAGGTCTTTTTTATAATATACTAGCTGCCCCGCGCGACTTTGTTCGCGTGGTATGCAACTCCTACCCAACTACTTTTTTTTTTTTTTTGCGCTGGTAAAAAATGCGTTACGCATACCCCCCATCCAGGGGAATGGGGGGGTATGTGGGACTCCCCGGGCAAGCCCGGTATACCCACTAAAACAACCCAGTGGCATTCCCGCATCGTCTGAAAGGAGGGGGACTGGGAAACCGGCGTAGCCTTTACGTCCAGTCCCCCTCGACGATTGCCCGCCTCAACGGCGGCGGGCCCCTCACGTCCTCCCCATTGGGGGAGGGTCGGGAATGTCCGGCGGAGGTGGTGTGGAGTGCAATGCGGGCGGAGGCGCGCCTGTCGCCCGCCCATCACCACCGCGAGGAGGGAGAAGAAGACGTCTTCTCCGACCTCGTCTTCGCCTTCGGAGCGGCGCAGCGAGGGGGTCGTCCTCCCGCGCGCGCTCCGCCGCCTCCTTTTGCGAAATGACATCCTCGCAAAAGGAGGCGACCGCGGCCCAAGCTCCCTCGCCCCCCAGCATGGAGCGAACTACACTGGGAAGCGAGAGGTCCTGTCCGATTACCGCAACAAGACTGCGGCGCGGCTCTGACCAAGCCGGGCAGACCTCGAAGGTATGTTGCGCCGTGTCCTCCGCCGCGCCGCATTCGTGGCACGCTGGGGTTTCCTCCCTCCCGATCCGGTACAGGCGCGAGCCAAAGCAGCCATGCCCTGACAGCACCTGCACAAGACGGAAAGAGAGGAAAACGTGTGTCCGCTCGAGCCATTCACGCAGAACTGGCCCGAGCGCATCCAGCGTCCGCCGGCCAAAGGTGGCGGTGGCGAGGTCGTCCGTCCAATGGACGACGATGGCGTCCTTCGCCTCCCGCCTGACGGCCTCCCGCTCCTCCGCGACGGGGCCCTCTCCGAGCGCCTTTCGGCGCGCCGTAACTCCTACCCAACTCCTACCTTTTTTTTTCCTTTTTTTTATCCTATGTCCGTCCCCTGGTTCTAAGCTACCTCCCCACCAATTTTCAGCCAAATCGGTCCAGCCGTTCTCGAGTTCTAAATGGTGTAACTAACACGACTTTCTTTTATATATATAGATAGATTTGGTACCGAATAAAATGCCTTTAGATGCTTTCGGAGATAACATATAAAATACAAAGCTAGAACAAAATTTCACTAACTATTGATTTTTAAACATTCTTAAGTATCTTAAAAGTTTTCGACCACGAAGAAATGATTGAAATTTGCAGATAGCTTGCAGTCTTGCGTCTTTTATAAACGTTACATATTCCCGCCAGCTCAAAGTGCAAACTCTAACAAAGGCACTGTCTGGCGGCTTTAATTAAATTGTTATTGCTGTTCGTATTTTACTGCGTCCAGAATATAGTTATATCCAGTACATACATATGTTTATTTGGGTGTAGACCTAGCAAGACGTGAAATAGGAATTATTTGTTTATGAATTGGATGTATTATCTATTTGCAACTAGATTGTGGATATTAAGTATGTCACATTACATCTTGCCGTTATTGTGAATGACTGTTAATTTACAACCTTTGTGTTATGATAGTAATATTGATTTATATCAATGCTCTCTTCTATCTTCCTTGCATGTTGTGCCGTTCTCTTCATCTTCGGTAAGAAGAGAAAATTAGTATTGTATGTTTGTTTTTTCAAAGAGAATATCAGGAATATACGTTAAAATCTGGCAATAGTGCATTAAAGTTTGCTACGTGTGCTGTTTGTGAACTGATTTTTTTTTTCATAGTAGAATCCTTTGAGACTAGATATACATAGTCCTTTTAGAGCAGTCGTTGAAACCCCCCAGGCAAATCAACGTCCAATCATTTACAGTTACACAAACAAGCAAATAATGCGGTTAAATCTAGCTTTACTCGATTTATTCTGCAACCTTGCAATTTGCATACGAGGAAAACAGATATGGAAGTCAATAGCTTTTTTTTACAAAACGACAAACCTATGTTGATGGGTTTGTATAGGACTACCACTGAAGTATGACTTACCAAACAAAAAAAGAATTATCAAAATCGGACCACTCTGTAATAAGTTCACGATCACGAATAAAAAAATATACACGTCGACTTGAGAACCTCCTCTGTTTTTTTCGTTGGCTAATTATTTCAAATAGCCATTGACCCTCGGCCAATTAGTTATTTAAATTATCACCACTGATAGTAATTCGATATTTTTATATTTTTTGCCATAACAATTTACTCCAATAACATTTCATTTGATCATTCAGATTGAGCTCTAAAAATCCCAATTAGCTTTTCGTAAGACTTTTGAAAATTGAATAATCAACTGAAATCCGGTATACCTACATAATGTAGTCGATGAATAAAACAAACAAACAAATGATTCCTCTTTATAATATTAGTTTAAATAATTGCATCATTCTTTACACGAATATTTACGAAATATAAAGCAAAATGTTAATCGTTAACCTGGAAAGTATTTACAATATTAAGTCGTCTGAAAGAGAATGAAGCGGAAACTTAAGACGGCTACTTAGACTCTACCTCATAGTTACCAGATTTTAGAGTTCTAAAGGCTTCGTGCCTCAAAATGAAACAATGCTCAACTTTCAGTTTAATTTGTGTTAGTTTAACTGCTAATACCGTAAGTTCCGCCTCTTCAAAGGTAACTTAATTTTCGTATAGTGTGAATGTGAACATAAATAAATTAATAATTTATACAATGCCTTTACTTAAATGTTCTTAAAAGAAAATAATAAACTCACACTCTGTATGCCTTAGTTTTAAAGCCCTTGTCAATACGTATCTGCCGAGTCCCAACACATGACTGCTGACTACAAGTGTTCACCTTCCGGCTTCATCATCAAACCCGCCTGCAATCTACTTACTATCAGAGCTCGCGAGGTCATTAAGACGAATCCAACTAACCCAAACACTGAATGGTTTTATTGAGTGCCTGCTGAGTACTTGTGACCAGCTTTCACCTTCATCATCAAAGCCTCCACACCACCTGGTATCATCATAAAAGTACTCGTCCGATTTAACTAGTCTTGTCAAGATATAACTATTAAGATGTTCGGCCTCCTGCAGGTTGTCCTGGCAGCAGCCTCGTGTCTAGTTCGCCATAATATTATATTGTCTCTTTATTTACATAAATAAATATGCCAAATTTTAGCTCAATTGGATACCAACAATTGCTCGAAAAAATGGTTTGAAAACTTTTAAGACAACTTACATTTGAATATTGCAAACTAAATAAAAGCTTTAAAACTTTTAAGTTAAATAAAACCATTTAAAAGCACAGAGTTCCGAAATAATGTATTAGTATAAAAGCCTTTCAGCTGCACAGTTTACCAGTTTTCCGAGTTTTATAGGCTTCAGTTTGAAAAGAAAATAAGAAATATTTATCATTCGTCCTTCAACTTTATTTTTCCAAGAAAGAATGTTTGATGAATTATTTTTAAGCCCCGACAAAAAGAAGGGGTGTTATTACATTATATTGTTTCATTATTTTGCTCTAAATTTTACCTTTAATTATCTCACATGTCACTCGAAACTTTTATCAGAAAATGTAATTTTTCCCCGCAGTAACGAACCAATGAAAGGCAATAAACAAATCGATAAGCTAAATATATATAGCTAAGATATTATCTTCTTTGAGGTCGTCAATAAGAAATTTCCGGCACCATCAAGTTTATAAACAGTGACTTGTAAAAGAGACATGATAAAGTCTAGTTTCAGTAATAGATATCCTTTTACTGCCTTCATTGCACCAACCGCGCCGTCAGTATGATTGATATAAGCGACATTTGCGATCAAAGTTACATTTATTTACTTTAAAGTCTTGAAGATTCTCAGCAAGTATCGCTATCTTTATGCGTGTAGCCCGGAAATATGATATTACTTTAAAATGTTTGGAAATTGACACGCTTTGACGAAACTGTCTTGGTGTTTGAAAAATATTTAATCCCACCAAAAACATTTTCATGTAAAATGTTGCCAAGACGAGACCATATGAGTCGCACTGTCAAAAATTTGCCAGATCTCACTTAGAGTTATGCTTCTAAGGGTAGATTCGACCAAACCTGAATTTATACAAGAATAACTATACGGAAAATTAATATATACCACGATTTTATTCGTAAGCTATACTTGGATAAGCTACTCCCGAATAGCGAAGTGAATGTGAACGAATGTAATACGCGGCCAAAAAAAATTGCTCTACAAACGGGAGGGTGCAGAAGCATAACTCATGTCAACTCTGATTTGTCGTATTATAGCGTGGAAAAGTAGCTGCCAAGCGACAAAGGCCTTTAAATATATAAAAAAAAAAAAATATCAGTGAATTAAAATGACAGCATAAAATAATAGGACGCCATTTTATTATTCCTGGAATAAGCTTCTTATTCCATGCAAAATGTGGGTACAGTGACTATTCCCGAATAGACTCGTTATTCCTCGAATTGTAGTTCGAACGTGATATTGATTTATTCTCGAGTACCTAATAAGCGGAAGGAAGGTGGCAGCGGATGGATGCAAGCTGCTCAAGACCGGGATAGTTGGCGCTCTTTGGGGGAGGCCTACGTTCAGCAGTGGACGGCGATAGGCTGATATGATGATGAATAAGCGATTTACGCCGAGAATAAAATTTCTTCCTGTTTGGTCGAATCCGCCCTAAGTCTGCACGGCCTTACGTTACAAGGCCCAACTTCATAAACTCTACACTTTAGGTAAAATATGTAGCTTGGCCAAACCGCAGGCACCAGCTAGTGTAGTTATAAAGTAATTTGTTTTACTTAACATCAAGGAATTTTACACTTTCATAAAACAGTCACAAAAAAGCTAAAAAAAATGCGAGTCTTATGTCTTGAATTAAAGACAAAAATAAACAATGTTATCAACATGCACACAAGTTAATGGATTACCTACACTATTCAACTGTTCTCTCCAAATGGTCGATATAAACACAAATAGCATCAAGACATGCTATTCAGGATCGATGTAATGAGATTTGCTGTACCGGACATACGCCAGCCTTTCACCTGTTGACTGTTAATATGTATGAGTTTGTTCACTTGACTCGATAATTGCTTGAATTCAACCTCTCAATTGAACTCGCGAAACGAGCTCTTAAATACGCTCCGGTGCCATGTAACTTCTATGAACTTCAAGGGCTTAATTGCATTCCAATTAGAACATTCAAGTTTTGAATTGGAAGTAACTTACCAACCTACAAGTACCTTACTCTCGTAAAGTATATGGTGAGAGAAGTTTAAAATAGTTATCTATAAACAAGAAGTGATTTGGCTGAAATTGGTAACCATTACATTATCACAGCTTTAGCTTTAGTCTGCATCACTAATTCAACAGTAACCTGTATTAAGACAGACAATTAGGCAGATACAAAGCTAATTTATTTCGCTTTGGAAAAATTATCAAATGGAAGATTCCATAAATGTATGCTATATTGCTATTTGATCGTATTTTTCTTGTAGTTACCACCAATGTAGAAAACGGAAAATCTGTGGCTTAATCGCGCCACACGAGTTTCCAAATGCTTGAGTAATTTTGGATACGTGTCCTTTGTACTTTAACGGTAACCCGTCCTTGGATCATAGGCGTGCTGAAAAGATGGGGCGGAAAAATATAAATATCTTCGCCACGGAATACCCTAATAACGGTTAAGTCAGTGAACATCGTTATCCCATGGCGCACATGGCACAAATTAAGCATTAACAAACGTATTCATTTCTAAGAGGATGTTATTAAATACAAACGCCTCTCAGTGTTATTTCAGTAAAGATAGCCTCTGCCTTACTGAACGTTGTAAAAGAAAAAAGATAATCGTTTTATAAAGAGTTCAACAATAGCGCGCAACAAGTTCGTTCGCTTCAAACATTTCATGACCCGGATGAGCGTTTATTTCCGTATTTTATACTTACCACTAGCTTCTGCCCGCGAATTCGTCCGCGTGGAATAGTAACTTTGGGCTATCGCTAACTTTAACCCCCGATTTTGAAACATTATACATTGATGCTCCGCTCCTATTGGTTTTAGCGTGATGATATATAGCCTATAGCCTTCCTCGATAAATGGGCTATCTAACACTGAAATGATTTTTTTAAATCGGTCCAGTAGCTCCGGAGATTAGTGCGTTCAAACAAACAAACTCTTCAGCTTTATTATATTAATATAGATTACTCACCAATATCTCTTTTGTTTGTATAGAACACTTCGGTCCTGGAGAACCACCACTGGCGCTCAGCGATGAGCTGCCTTATCGAAAGTGGCATCCTGGATCAGATGCCAGCCAGCCCTGGCATGCGTGCCAAACTGGAGAACCAGATCAGTTCGTTGATCTTAGCCACCGATATCACCCGCCAACAAGAGTACCTGAACCACTTTAAGGTAAGTTTAGATTTACACATACAGCGAGATTTCCTCGAATTCCTTTTCTAGATAAACCAACAGTGCTCAAGTTTCCGTTCTAGTTATTATTTATTTTCATTGTAGGTCAGGTTATTCCTGTTGCCTTACATAAAATAAGCATAGGTGTACAGGATCGACACATTTGAAACCCCCTTGCTTGACCTACTCTGAAGCCGAGTTTTTTTTTAATTCTTTCTGCGGGTGTTTCTGCAGTGGTGCGTCCTAGTCACTAACCAAACTCGATTTTCGTATAAGCTAGGATAAAAACATATTTTTTACTTTAAATATTTATTAGTTAGCTTTAAAAACAAAACACGCGCACTAATCTAGTAGCCGCTGAAGAGTTCCATTAACCACAGCTTGGTCCTTTATCGGATCAGTTCCTTGATACTAGATTATAGTATTGTCATTCAGGCATATACTATAAAGTTTCATTTCAATACCGCAATTAGTATAGGTGAAGTTAATAAGAGTGTGTTTTAAAAAGCACTAAACGTCTTAAAAACCTCCCGTCCCATGAGTCATATGTGATACATGGCCTTTATTTTATTATTGTGTGTGCATCGCGGACAGTGAAGTGGTTAAGAAATCGAACATAGTTGTATTGTTTCACCTACCTGTCTTATATGCAAGCTAGTAGCATTGCCAATAAGATTTGTCTACTAATAAATTCACGCGGACTTACTATACAGAAATAAACTACGTCAGCAATATTGTTTGTAGATCTAGCGAGCTTCCAAAGCTTTCC
Source organism: Pyrrhia umbra (assembly GCA_963891755.1). Classification (NCBI taxonomy): domain Eukaryota; kingdom Metazoa; phylum Arthropoda; class Insecta; order Lepidoptera; family Noctuidae; genus Pyrrhia; species Pyrrhia umbra. The sequence continues at coordinate 6,061,587 of OY982916.1, read as the reverse complement.
GTGAGTTGGACAAGGGATTTCATATCCGGATGGCTTACCATTGATACGACTCGTACTACGCGGTCGAACTGACTCTCTCGCTGTAACGGTTGTTGCTTCCGCCCTGCGCTTACCGTTTCCCAATTACATACGAAGATTCGCGTTGCAAACATTTTGTCAATGATCAACTTATTCCATTCCTTGTCCACAACACCCTTATTGTCTCAATGTAACGCGAATTTTACCTACTAATAATTTTACAAGCATTCACCAATCGCTACTTCGTTCCGTATTTGTACTATTATTTATCCCTGCTTATAAATTCGATTGGAGCTAATCGTGAAGTTGAATCGAAATGCGGGCGAAAACATCAGAAACAGATAGTTATCTAAATACTAATTAATATGTGAACTGAAAAGTTTGGATCTCTTTTTTAGAATACTAACAGCCGGTTGCATCAAAAAAAAATCAGATATAAAAATCAGATCAATATACATATTCATACCAAATTTCAGCTTTCCAGCAACAAGAACCACGGAGCTATGGCGCGGACAGACAGACAGACAGACAGACGGACATGGCGAAACTATAAGGGTTCCTTGTCGGACTACGGAACCCTAAAAACGAAGTAAAAAAAAACAAGAACTCCAGCTGCTAAAGATAGGGTCGTTGATGTTTAATTTCGAAATAAATGCATTTTCTAAAAAGTTCAATTCACAATGACCATCTTCTTAACAATGCCATAAAAAAATAAAATTACACGAAAAAGAAGCACCCTAAAAAGTAATAAAATATCGATAAGATTTTACAATAAAAACAAGAGTTCGAATTTCAACCAGTAGACGACGCTAGTTACGTTTAATTAATCGTTTTCTAGTATCTTTCCATCATCTAAATTGTTGTTGTCTTTCTTAGTCACAACATATTTATTTTAACCAATCTAATTAAAAGATAATAGACCATTCCGAGAAAAAATCCCGAAGTATCTAAACTAGACTCATCAAAGATTTCTTTCTACCAATTAGTAGTACTACAAATGAAATTAATATATTTTGATATTGTGGACAAAATGACATGAAAGAATTTAAACACATTTTATTAACTCTTTGAATATGAAAATAAAATTGATATATTTAATTCTACTGTGGACAAAATGACATAATGGAATTTATGTGTATTCATGTGGCGATGACTGCAATAGCAGAATGAATGCATACACGTAAAAACAATATTTTTCAGAATTCTGTAAATAAAAAGAATGATCAATTTATTTACTCGGTATTTATTTGTTTGTAACTACATCCAGAATATCATTTTGAGCTTAAAATTTAACTAACAATGATAAATCAGTAAAACGATATGAAATAAAATTACACGCTAACATGTGCTATTTGTTAAATTTTGAAATCCAATTTATCTTACTCGGTATTAATTCTTAGAATCGAGATTAGAGAACATTTCAAAATATCTACTGTAACAATTAATTATGTTTGGAACTTGTGAAATTTAATGATAATTGGTGAATCGAAATCCTGTTATCATTCCGTTTCCAATTCAATCCTCCTTTGTGCTATATGGACTGTTCATTCTGTGCACCAGACAGGTATTTACAGAAATGTCGGAATATCGAAGTCCATTTGAATCATTTCAATTCCGCCTCTGACTTGTTGCATGGTGTCTGGTGGTACACTCAAGCCTTTTAGTTTAATCCCGGTTTATTTTAGTTGAGACTCTTATCCCTTTGGAGAATATTAAAGACTGATAGAATTTAAATGTACATTGACTGGTTGTAGGTACTTTCCAGTTTATTAAAAAATATTACGTGGATTGCCGAGGCATTTTTAATAAAACATTCCGATAAGAAAGCTACTAAATATGCTAAGGCATATGAGAATGAGACACAGATTACTATAACTCTAGAGAAGTGTGTCTCAGAAATGTCAAGTCACATCGACCATTAAAAAACCCTGGTATAGATCTTTTTTGTCAAAGCCTCAAAATTTACAAGAACTCCTTAGAGCTTCAAATGATATAAAATCGAAAAAAAATAATAAGAACGAAGGCGGAACTCTCGACGACTGAGTCCTACACTCACGATCTACTTACCAAAAAAGACAGAATCCCTTATAACGTCATTTAATTATGATCCAACCTGAAGGCGCGCGCAGGGACTAACACTTGCCTTAGTATACCACCTTGAAACTGAAACAAATCTTACAGTTTCAGTGATTCCACGAAAGATAGCTCGGGGCTACGAAAATAACGATGTGCCCTGGACGTAATGACAAGAATTCTTTGAAGAGGTAAAACAAAGTGTATATTTCAAATTAAGCGTATGTTTATATAAATCGTCAATGAACCATCAAACGAACAATTTTGGGTCAAAAGGTACCAAACGACTTGTAGTCAAATACTAGATCAAAATGCGCAATGGAAATATGCTAAGAACAATAAAGCTCGTTACTGACCTCAGGTAATAAATGTGAGTTTATCCCACATAACACGAACGAAAATAAGAACAATAGTTTGTTAGTTGAAATGAATCGGTTTGTGGAGCGTTGGTGTCAAAGACTCACCCATAGCAATTGTTACGATGTAAAAAAAAGTGAAGTGACCGCTCTTATTTCATCCTTCCTATTACGAAAATTAAGGCCTAGGCCCCCTGGTTAAGTTTCATACATATTTTTTCAACTATCCAGTATTTTATTTAAAAAATACAACCGACTTTCAAAAATACTGAGACGGTTGTATTTATAAAATCGTGTACCTAGACCTACTTAACAACCAGTTTTTAAGTTGCAATACCTTAACACTCTTTAGGGGAAGAGGATTCTTCCCCTAACCTGGTTAGGCGCAGATCTTATTCTACTTTTCATATGTTAAGGTGCGTACAAATTAAGTAACATGTGTAATATAACAAGTTGTGTTAATATTTACAAATGTTATACAACATAACATTCAGTCTCCACATTACTGAAACATGTTTTATAAAATGTTATGTTATACAGTATGTACGCACCTTTAGTGCTGTATTCAACATATATAAACGAGACTACTATAAATACAAATTGATGCATGTTTTATTTATTTCATTTAAACAAATTGCCAACATTCACGTCGCATTTTCGCGGCCCAAAATTCAATTGTAAAACCACAGTTGTTCACTTCACAACAAAATGTGAAAACTTTATTAAAATGAAATGAAATTATTCTATCAAATATTGCGAATGCATTGTTCCAGCTTTCATTAGACTGAATGGAATATTTTTTTCTGTATTTGTACAATCAAATAATGGATTCCAGGCAGGTATTAATTTCATCAATGGCTATGGCGAATGTACAAAGCTTTTGTTTGTAGACGGAAGATAGTTTCATTTTACTAAGCCTGTTAGAAAAACCCGAGACAATAAACTGTGTGTCTTTTATAGGTTTCAAGCTTATTTTGTGTCCTTTTGTCTATTTTTCTGCAACGAGTAACTTACTGCAGCCAATTTAAACTTGTGGTTTTTGTAACAACAAACGTTTCGTTAAAAGTTTTAGCAGGGTACAGTTCTTAGAATTAATTAATTGTTACCTTCTCCAAAGCGGATTATTTTATTCATGTCATTGAAATCTATGTTTATTACAATAGTACCACAATAGTTTGTATAACACGTCTACTAGGAAACACTTGATCTCAATCTTCTAATTAATGAACACAAGCATTGAAGGTCTTAAGTAAGAAAACACGTAAAAGAACTTTTAGACGGCCACGGAAAACCCTGCAATAGTTTGACGATAAGTTTGAATTGCGACATAGTTCCTGCAGTAACTGCACTGGTCTCATGGCACTGGCCTTAGTTCCCTTCAAGTACTTAATTACATTTCTGGTTTCATGTAACCTTTACATAGACTTATTCTCTAGTAAGCAACTACAAAGTAAGCGACTTTGTAGAATTCACCATTTCAGACTGATTGGCTATGTTGTTCCCGTGTTTGTTCCAAGGTACTAACGTTCTTCATTGAATAATTTTCTTTGCTTTTCTTATTACTATGACTATGACTATGTATGACTTTTGTATTTAGCAATCATCGATAATTGCAATTATTATTTATTATATTAGTTAAAAAAGTAGGTAACTGCAACAAAATATTAAATTAATATTGCGCCTGTAAGAGCCTCATATCTAGCTACAAGTAGCTCTGTAGATTTGTAAGGTCATTTCGTGCACTTTTAGATACGAGTACGTCATAGAGATGATTTTTTATATGCTTCAAACACACAGATAATCTTAATCTATACCTAGAATTAGCTAATTTAGCAGAATTAGCATAATTTAGCTACTTGTATGATCTGGACCAGGTTACTACTAGTATCTACAGCTCTTATGTCCTAAAATTATAAGCGAATGAATAAATTATTTTCATTATTGATAACTTTAATACTTACATAAAATTTTAAAAATAGCTCACTTTATGGGGACTACTTCAGTATAAACGAGATAATTCACGTTGATATACAGATTCACTAAAGGACAACAGAACTAAAGCATTAGGGGCATATCCCGTGGGATCTAGTTCCTTCAATACATTCCTATTTTAGAACGAAGGTACTCCAGAATTCACAGATTAATTTGTACCAGTACTGGTAATATTTATACGACATTATTAAAGTTACGGCAGATTTTTACACCTATACAAATGGCAATAACGATTAATCACCCGTACGCTTCATTTCACGCAGTTTCATGTTTAGAAAATGGATCGCTTACGCCAATCTATATAGGGAACGTAAACACTCTGTACCTAATAGCAATACTGAATAAGAAAAGCTTAGTCCGTGTAATCTTGTGAGCCAATTAATCTATTGATCTGTATTCTAATACCTATTGATCGAGAGGACCATGAATACTTCGCTGAGGCAAGTATTGCTTATGAATCATAGCCAGCTATTGATTACTGTACGGCAGTATATATTATTTGCATACAAAAATGGACATCGCTTTTTTGGATGACCACTCCTAAAATTGTATGAGTGTGTACAGGAAAAAATCATATCATTTTATGATGTAGCCACTCATTTAGCTACTCATTTAGGATTATAAAAAACAAAACATTTGTTTATTTTTTGCTTATTTGTTTTAAATTACTCTACTTACAAACATGTTTATTTGTAACAAGAGTTTGCTTATTACAAGGAAATGATACCTGCTTACTAGTATGCATCTACAAACATGTCTAACTAATAAACGTGCTGGCTATAAGCCATAAAAGTATATGAAATGAAATGAAATGTAGATGGAAGCCGACAACAACATAATTGGGATGAGTCTCCTTTAGAATGTAAAAATTAATCATTCTTAAAATAATTTTTTTTATGTATTTACACATTGTTATTATTATCATTGCAACATTTCACGAACAAAAGAGTATTGTATCAAGTAGATGAACTCGTTGCCTAAAACGCATTGTGACTTTGTGACTTCTGTTGGATTATGTAAAATTAATATGCAAGGTATATTTAAAATAGTTCACATGTATTTGGATTAAATATAAAGGTAAGATTAATTTACTTCTGCGCAAATAACACATAAAAGACTCAGTCTGTAATTCAAGATAACATTCATTTAATTGCGCTCGGGAAGTTGCGCTGTCAAAATATTCGAGTAAATTAGAGGAAAATGCATACGTTCTAATGCAAACAACGAAGGCTTCCTAAATTATTGCAATCAAGCACTACGTCTATGTAGTGGTGTGGACACGAGGCCAGTAGAATTATATTCTGAATATATTTGTAATTTCACGTAATATTGAGCTTCAGTCACACGGGACAAATGTTCACTGTAAATACAACCGACTGTGATGATATTTAGTTGCAGCCTCATAGAGAAACTGTAACAAACCAGCTTCATGTGACTAAGGCAACAATGCCACATTTTTCACATACCTTTTTGCAAATTCTTCGTCGTTGCCGTCCCCCTCTGACAACTTGGCAGTTGAATTCCTGGATTACGATGTTATTTGTGCAAATAACTGCTATCTCATGTTGCCATTGTAATCTCCCAATCTCGTATGACCCACGGAACATATTGGGAATTTAAGACAAATTAAAAGATGTTATCTTTGAGATATGTTGGACTAAGCAGTTGGCACTATTTTCTTTTGGAGCTGAAAACGTTTTGTTTTTGATACGATGGTTTCAAAATAAGTAATAATAGCTTTCATCAGAATTTAAGAAAAAAAAACACTAACGGTGTTAGATAAATGCACGTAAGCTTTATAAATCCTGGACTTACAGCACCACATAAATAATAATTAATCCGGAAAAGATAAAAAAGACGTAGTTTTTCGCTGAAAGAGAATATTCGATATTCCAGTTGAAACAAAGGTTTATGTATTTTTGTGTTTACATTAACTACTACCGTAAGATAAATTTAAATGCAATTGGTGGCATAAATTCCATCATATATAGGTAGTTCGAAATTAAATAAAGCTTAATGTTTGAACAATAACGGAAATAAATTTCGTACTCGTTGATATTTTCAGCAGGTTGCATCAAACTTCATATTATTATCATTTATTTATACTTTTACGAATGTAATTGATATCAATAATTAGCTTACTTTTCAATTTTTTTATTATATCTAGACATGGATATATTATAAGCAAAATTTACTAACTATTTCTTCAATCTAATAAATAAGGCGACGTTAACTTTATGTATGGCCTATGACCTCATGCAAATGGATGTGGCTTGAGCTGCATCCCTGTAACCCTGAAATTTATACCGCACGGCTGTCATTTTATATTTTTGTCTAGCTTTCTGTCAGCGGCTCCGCCCGCGTAGGCCATACGAATTCAAATTAAAAATGACTGAGTTTCATATAAACTTTGCCCCCCCTTTTCACCCCCTTAGGAGAGGTTTCTTATCGGATGCCCAGTATCATACAAAAAATACACCCTGCAAGTTTCAGGTCTCTACGAATAAGCGGTTTAGGCTGTGCGTTGGTCCGTCGGTCATTCAGGATAAAGCATTTTATATACAGTACCTATAGATTAGTTAGTTGGGTAAGCATGTGTAATCTCTTTAAGATTGTAAAGACAGTGTCATTTAATTTGAACAAGATTTTTTGTAAATTAGGTTAAGCTACAAATAAAAATTCAATAATCACTGACTCGTCTTCTTTAGTTTAAAATCAGTTGAAGTCGTTTATCCGCGCCTGAAACATACTATAATATTTTTAGCGATTTCAATAAAACATAACACCTTCTTCAATGCATGCCACAATATGATTCGTTACAAATTAATACAATGTCATCCATTAACATCTATCAATATACTGAGTGGAAACCCTGATATGTATTAATATAATTGATGCATCTGGCACTGTCTGTTTGGCTTTCACTTGAAATTAACTTCAGTATCATGATTTATCGCTTTATCCAATTAATCGTACTGTTAATTCAAACTGATGTTAATATTAGGCTTGTTATTTACAATGCAATTCATCAAAATCTGCTTCAATATGGTTCGGGTGAATTAACACGCGATCTGATTATCGATAGTTTTTTAACTATTTGTAAATGCTTAAAATTTCGTTTGGTAAATATTATATACTAGTTTCTGCCTACACAGCAACGTAGCACGTGTTGTATGCATATTGAAATTGCGTATAAGCATTCAGATAGCTTTCTATGACTTTTTCTTCAGAAACGACTCCATAGTTTCGGGATAACTGTAGACACGTTCGTACAGACTTAAAATTTCAAAGTTCACCTCTTCATTACTTCTTTGCAATTTCGTTACTACTAAATATTCTAAATTGTACTAAAGTTTATGAGAATGTAATGTCTGTGTGTATATATGTTTTTTTCTTTCACGCAAAAACTACTGAATGGATTGTGATGAAATTTATTACACACGTAGTTTAAAACCTAGATTAACACATATGATATACATGATACTTTTTATCCGGGTGTGCGTAGTAGTACCCTCCGTCAGCATGCGAGTGAGACCGTATGAAACAGCTAGTATACTATAAAACGTCTTTCCCAGTATTGTGAAAAGTAAATAAAATACCAAATTTAAAGCTAGAATAACGCGTAATCCTGCATAGTTAAGACGCAATTAAGAAAAGAATTTCTTAGTTAGATACGAAGAGAAATTAAAAAATAACGTTGTATTTATATTTTACTAATGCTTAAGTGGTCTAAAATAAGGACAGAGTATTTCTTTTAATTATTAGAGAGCGAAGGGCTTTTGGAAAGTTTACTGTGAAGTTGGCTTGTGAGCTAGTACTTTTTGTTTTACCTAATCTATTACAATAAAATCCTTTTTACAGATGACATTTTAGAATTAAGTAATTAATTCCACGAACATTTTTACCTACGACTACGACAAGGAGCATAGATTATACTCTTCTAGAGGAGTATTTTATTTTCAGTATTCACGTAAGTTACTTTTGGATTAACTTTTTTATCCTTTCGTATGACGAAGGGATGGATGCTCATAGGCAAAACAGCAGTTCAATGATTATGATGATAGCTGCTATTAAGATACATACATTATTTTCATTATGTAGGTATCCAAATATAAAGCCCAATAAAAAAACAGAACATTTATTCCAATTTCCAAAGACCATCCACAGGCACTTTTGAACTGTCAAATAATTACGAGTCCGTCAGTTAGTCAAAACTACTAACTGAACCCAACTCCTCAATATTAGTTCATCATGGTCCCCAACTAATTTCAAACTGCATGAAGTACCATCGCAACAGATAGCTATGTAGTTGCAGCAATTTGGAAGACTCCAATTACGTAGATAAATAATCGTTGTTGGTATGTTTAAACGAGACATGAAATCGTTTGAATTTCAAAATTCTACCACTGATTCCTCGATATACACATACTAGTCTATGATTGCACGTTTGCTTTGATAGAGGAATAAATATTGATTGAAGAGTTTTATAGATGTGGTTTTGTGTTTTATTCTTGTTTTAATTTATTCTAAAAAGCTTTTCGTATGAATCTCAAATCCGATACACGAGAAAAATCGCACTATTGCTAGCGCGCACCCAATATTAGGCCAAAATATACACTCAACATACTAAAATTTATCTTCGCCGAAAGTAAAATTAAAATTCTATGCAGAATGGCAATAAATGTGATATCATTACATTTTGGAATTCTACAATTTATTTCTTTATTAACCGACTACGGCGAAGCAATAGGGAAAGTTATATATAATAATCGATACGTATGTTCATCTCTTTCCTCACAACTTCTTAATTGTATGCGACCATGAATACTTTCTGTCGTTAGTTAAGACAAGAGTACACTATGACGTTGACGCTCACGTCGCTACTGGATTACGCCGTACCTATTATTATGGCATATATTTATGAAAACGTAACGTCTAAATAATCAAAATGTTTTGCGTTTTTGTACTAAATTATAAAAATGCAGGAAACAACAGTTTTCTAACGTGAAACGGGTTATTTAAAAGGTGGACGGAAGGTGCACGGTAGCATTTTTTCAACTGGATGTTTCGCAAACTTTAAAGTAATATTTATGTTAAAAAGGCATGCGTTTAGTTGTGTTGATACTTCAATCTATGTAATATTATATACGAGACAGATTTCACATCTTATCTTAAAGAATTGAATGTATGTCGTTGACCCGCCCTAGCTACTGTAACTGTTCAGCGCGACGCGCGATGTATACATAATCCTAATCTGGTCTCAAGAAGGCGGTCTGTTTGTTTGCTCGATCTCAATCCGTGGATAATTCTCCCGCTAATCTATTTAAGATAGACGCCACTGGGTCACCATTACTCGTTTGGTATGAAACGCAACCTAATTCCGTGCCACAAATGTATTCATAGTGCGCGTATTTTTAGTTTTCTCCATAATAGTGACGTCACTCCTTTGTCTCCGCAGTGCTACGGATCTGCGGCTGCATTGTAGTTTCATATTGGGTGAAAAGTACATGTCATTTGATCTTTTAAAATTATTTACATAATATTAAGCAACATACGAGTGGACGCACAGGTAACTTGAGCCGTATTGTAATATTGATAATAGACAAGCTTGCATGACTGTGCAGCTTTATGCATACATCATACTTATAAGGACATTCATATAACACCTGTTATCGTGACGTATGAATGCACCCAACACACACTGGTAATTTACCAAGTAATCTCTTTACGTTCTCGACTAAAGCGATTGGAGCGGGAGTCATCCAATTAATAAAACCAACATCAAAAAAAATATTAAAATTATGTTCTTTTTGAGTAGTGTAACGTATTTTCCCAAGTTAACATTAATTGAGAAGTCCGTATAGAGTTATGGAAGACTGTAGATCTCATAAGTTTGTTTTAGGAACGAGAGATCAACATGAAAATATTATTTGTGTAAACGATGTTGAAATTCTATTTTAAGAAGAACTAAGCCGAAAATCGCTTCAGATAATCTTCAGTTTTAATTACATATTATATTTCAATTAAAAATAATATGATATGATTTTATATTTTCAAGAGAACCGTGCAGAAACCCAGACAGGCTTATTCAATTATCTCTGCTCCTGCGAGATTTTTTTTAAGTCTCAAATTTAGTAGATAAAATGAAGAATGCACTTAATTCAACGCGCTATGCACCGTCTCACAAGTTTTCACGTCCTTTGTTATTAGTCAAGATTAGTCTCCAGTCCAATTAAGTTGGTCCTATAAGAACTATGATTTTTGCGCAATTACGACTACTCGACAATGAAATCCAGCAATCTAAATTATATCGTAAAATGTGAGGTCTTGAGCTTACATACAAACAAAGCTACATAGGACGCATCCGATTTTAATCTCTATGCTCAGTATTTATGTACCACTTGTGCCAAATGAATGCGTTTTAGAGTGCAATGACGCTAATCGCAATTCTATTTATATGCCCTTAAGGATTATCAGCTCTGAGTTGGTAATTTATTACACGGAGTAGATGGTTGTCAGGGTATTTAGCCTACCGATAAGGTATATTGGTGATCTCGTGTTTTTAAATAGATGGCGTCGTCTAGACCATTGTAGTTTATTTAGCGATCGTTATTCTTTCGACACATCAACACATGTTTCGTTTATCCGTTTGATTTTCATTACCATGAATATGAATAGTAATGTGTAATAAATTCTGCGGAAACTGCAAGCTAGTCACGTACGCATAAATATAATGCATTTTTGTCATGCGAAGAGGAAAAATATGAAATGAAACTAATAAAACTAAATATGTTCCCAGTGCAATGAACACAATGGCTTCGCTGGCTAACATTACACTGAAACACGGAAGTGTGTATCTGAAAGGCGATGAAAACTTTCTATGTACAAGTTTGTTATACGACTATAAGTCCGGTTGTAGGAGTCGGATGTCTGTAGTTAGTACCTACAGATCATCAGGCTATTGTAGCTATTGTTTACAAGATCGCTTGTGCAAAAGCTGCTGGCTTTGAACGAATGGTTCGCTTACTATAGAACTCTATTCGTGGATCTAAATGTCATCTTTAGTCATGTGTGAAATAATACTTTCCGATGTAAGTCACCTTTATAATTTATTATAAGAACATTTCTTTTTGCCGTTATCCACTTCTACTAGATGAAGAAATCAAAGCATCGACATGACATGGCATAAAAGTCGATAATATCAATGTCTAAAATTACCTCGCTTGTATTGATAACAAATTCTATTAAAATCTTATGTGCATTATAACATTTAGGACATTGTGAACTACTGGAAACTATAGGTAGCTTAATTATTATGCAGCTAAATTATATGACGACTGATCTTTTTCATGAATACGTAGCGTGATCGCTGCCGACCCCAACATAGTTGGGAAAAGGCTAGGCAGATCACGTAGCGTGACCGCTGGTTCAGGAGATGGAGCTGATTGGCTTTGCGCCATCTATTCCCCATATTATGCTGGTACGAATTAATGCATGGGTTATGACATGTACAGGTAAGGTATCAAACAGGATTACCGTAGCTTAATACAGTTTGAGGTAATTGCAATTGCCGTAATTTTGAGCTGTGAGCGAGCGAGCGAGCGACTGGTGTGTTGGTGTACTGAGGGAATATCTAAGTTTAAATGTTCCCGAATATGTCAAGTTTAAATTACATTAGATACTTCGCACACCCGGATAAAAATCATGTGTTGTAACCTATATCTGTTACCAAATTTAATCCATTCAGAGTTTTTGCGCTTTCGCATTTATAATATTAGTAAGATTGGTTTAGATAAAGTAACGCCTGTGGCAAATTGTAACAAAATCGATTTTAACGTAGCATAGAACCTCTACTGTAGCCTGAAGCTATGTAGCTTCGACAAGTTTCGTTCCTCTGGATAGGTACGAGCGAAACCAAAGTCAGATAGTTTATAAATAACATAACATCTCCCTTGTCTTCCGTAATCGGTTAAGCAGAGGTACAAAAACAATATTACTAATAGCCCTATTACTTACTTAGGGGCTGGACTGCTACTAAAAAACACAATCTATATAGATAAACATAATAATCTTACGCGACTGAAAATTTAACCTCAGACGTTAACCTTAGCAGTCGTTCTTGCAACTATAGGGTTAACAGGATATCTACATATTAAATACTTAGTTCTTAAGAACAAGGAATCATGTCGTATCTTCCTTGTTTTAACACACCACACATAACAGTATCCATGAAACAGATACCATCAAGCTGAAGGCTTGTTTAACAATTTTCTACGGCGGTCAGTCCACATCAATCATAATAATATGACGCTTGTAGGTCAATTAGTCCATACATGGTGAATAATTGTTCTAACAATGTTAAGAGCTATAGCAATATTAAGGTAACCGACATATTCAAGGGTGCATCAGGCATTTTAGATTAACTATTTTAGCGAGCTGCTGTACTAATCCGGTATTCATTAGCACCCCCACAAGATAGGCGTGGTCTACTGATATAAGTAATTTCATGGATTTAATGTTTAGCTTTAAATTAGACTAGTAGGTACCTAAGACCTCAAACACATGTGTAAGCTATCACAATTGAGATGAAAGAAAAATATGGTCCATATACATATACTTTGCTTTAAAGCTCATACTTAGCTTAAGGCGATTATCTCACTGTACCGAGCTACTACGCGTAGCGCGGGGCCGCAGATTTTAATATTGGAAGCAAATATCTCAATTAGTATAGCAGACACGTCTAGGACAACAAACTGACAATGCATCGGCGTACACTATTAAATCAGCGGCCCAGCACTACGCCCCGTAGCGCGGTGCAATGTGATAATCGCCTAATCTAACTCGACTCGTCGTAATCGTCGAATCATATTATCAACGAACTTTATGGGTTTACTAAATAGTAGCCATTAAAGAGATACCATATCCTCCTAGCTCCATCATCAGATCAGCTTAACGATACCAGATTATAGGTAGTATTGTCATCCAATCTAGATAAACAATACACATTTTCATTTCGTTACGATAATTAGTAGATTGAAATAAGACTACCAAGATTTGATTACATTGTTTGTTAATTTGTTATTTACAAGTGAAACTAGTTGAGGTTTAAGTGGCGTGTTTAAAAACGTCACATTACTTCCCCAGGTTCAGAATTAAGTTCGGGGTTTTCTTGCATGATCATGTAGGTTCTACACATTTGTCTAATGGCATTATTTGGTAATACCTGTGTAAGTCCTCGTTCTATCTTCGTCTAAATATAATGTGCATAGCTTTTTAAATACAGAATCATGGATTTAGTGTCTGTTCCTAGTAATGATATGCACACACAAATCAAATATGACTCGTGATCGATATAGCTTACACGGTCACAGTGCCAAAGCACCACTTGAGACTACATTCGTATAAATATAGGCAAGATGCAAGTTTCTAAACCTACATTAGTTGTTGATAGAATGCCAATACACCGTCAACATCATATCCATATTTAGGGGGGACGAGGATTAAATTTATAATTAAATAGCTCTTTCCCGCGGTTTCACCCGCATCTTAAGGGAACTACTTCGCGCACAAGGATAAAATGTAGCTAGTACGTAGTAGCTAGTGTGTTAATCCAGGTTACAAACTATGTGTGTACAAATCTCCTTAATTAATTAATAATAACTATTTACTACATCATCATCGTTCGTTTCATTAATGCCTACCGATTTCATCAAATTTTGACCAGCGAATTAACTTATACATAGTGACAGCAAAAAAACTAGTAACATAAAATCATTTTTGCCATTATATCTTATATATCAATATATCTTTCAAGTAACCACAAAATGCCTACAACAACAAGTAATTAGGTAATATTTGATGCCTCCATTCTCCTAAGGTACCTACCACAAACTTTGAAACACTGCGGTAAATAGTCGGTACGTACTGCAGAGGTTTTATGAAACCTTACAACATTAAACCTTATTTTCTGAACTGGCCACATAATCATTTTGAAATTGGAATAAGAAGAAAAGGTAGATAGCAGATTTTTATACTACTTACGATGTCGTACCAAAGTTAAAAGCTCCTCTTTGATTTATAAACACCAATCCTCTGAATAAACATTTCCTACAAACATTTAGAGCTCTTCTATGACACCTAAAATTGAATGCATTATTGTGTAATATTTTTACCATCCTTCGTACGTGTCCGTGGGCTTAGGCTATCTGTCCGAACTTTTTGATAGTTCATAACTTATATTTTATTCAGTTATGAAACTTGTGACAAAGTCACACAGGTAAAATGTTTAGAGAATAATGATGAATGGATTATATACAACAAAATCAGATCTTTAAAAAGAAATGGGTATCTGTTGAAGCTTTATATCCAGGTGTGGATTTAAGGCTTGTAACATTTAGTTGTGAAAAGAAATTTCACAAAATTCTGAACTGACGGAAAAACTAACTTTCGAATCAACCAAAAAGTTCTGACAACTGTCACTCTCACTGTCACCTTAAAAGTTTGTAAACACTTTAGAGAACACATCACAACGCGTTTGCTATGAATAGAATAATCGGTATTAAACTAAGGAAAATTACCTTTAAGGATGGTCTCATCATCAGCCTATATACTGTCCCACTGCTGGGCACAGGCCTCTTCTCATACAGAGAAGGCATGAGCATTGATCACCACGCTTGCTCAAGGCGGATTGGTGATTTCAGACTTTTTAAGTCCAGGTTTCCTCACGACGTTTTCCTTCACCGTTAGTCAGTAGTATCTAAGATACACTTAGAAAGTACATATGACTTTAGAAAAATCACATTAGTACTTGCCAGGTTTCGAACCCGCACACTCATACACGAGAGGCAGGTGCCTTAACCACTAGGCCACCACGACTACGACTACTAAGGATGGTCTAACAACGCACAAAATTACAATGAAACTGTAGTTCACTGTTTATTATTGCACCTTTTCAGGAAGTTCGACTATATTTTTTTGTTTGTTACGCGATTACTCTGCCAATTATGAATTGATTTTGATAATTATTTTTTGTTTGGTTAGTCACTTCAGAGGTGGTCCCACATAAATTTTGTCTACACCTAGTCCACAGATGAAAACTAAGTAAACTAGTGAGGTCATCCGAGTAAGATGAAACAGAAAATGTTTCCTTTATATTTTTATAACTCTAAAACAATAAGCTTTTCCGAGTACAAATTTAAAAATAAAATTATATTATTAATATTAATTAAGCAAAAGAAATATAAAACTAAATAGTTTTGTAAATTAACACGTTTTTCATAATATTAAGCTTGTCCGATTACTGGGTCACCTTACCAGTAAGGTCAATCCCCTTATACACGTTTGTCCCTGGGGCTGATGATGTTTCTGTGTTATACAAGGCGGTGGGTGATTCTTCAAAAATGTGCGGTTGGTTTTTCGACGCTGTTCGCTTCCTCACTCGAATTTCATCATTACCAGCCAGTATAAAATTCAATATTTACCTACATTAAGAGACTATGTCTATTTCATTATTAAACATTATAATTTCAAGCTTGTAAATTGTACAATTCAAACGACAGTCGGTGATGAGGGTAATGACGATTCACCCCGGTACTTATAATTCTTTAACGACATCATTATAAATCCCCCCAACCTCCCCCTTTAAAAAAAAAACAGTGCAACATGTTACGCAAACTAAGAACACATTTCTTTTCAAAATAATTTCATAGAAGTATAATCAATATATATTTTAATCTACTAAGGCCCAAATTCACCGACGAAATAACGACCCGATTAACTTAAAACAGCTGTTTTCCATAAATTCAAACTTCCAACTTTCGATGGGTAACGTATTACCTATTAGAGATTTTTATTCCTGAAACTGAACTAGAAGTGGGTACCACGAAAATTCCAGCTTCCAGGTTAAAAAACGTTTTTGTTTAACGGGCCGATTACCTAACCATCTGTCGGTGAACTTGGCCTTAAGAAGCTGATCGTGGTGATTCACATACTGCTGTCATGAGAAGAAAGATCGTAACTTTTTTTTTTCTATAATGAGTCCAATACATATTGGTAACCAGAATTTTTTCCTATTCCAAATATTTACTTAATTACATATCGAAAAAAAATTATAGTTACGGCCTTTTACGACGGCAGTATAAATATAGGTTTTCTTTTGGTAAACTTTGGAATAAAACTAGAAGTAGACTATTGACAATAGAATGTTTTTTCTTTTAATTATAGCCTAATACTACCTATCACATACTATTTTATTTATTTCCTTGTTTGGTTCATTATGTGGATTGTTATGAATATCGAGTGTATTTTATTTTTAATGTTAGTTTGAAAATTCAGATGTTCTAGTTTATTATGTAGTCCTGTGGCAACTGTGTGTATAGCAACGAAGGAATATATATAATGTTTCTTTCGCCTAAGTTTTTCAACCTACTTATGAATAAATGCAAGAGGCCAAGTATTCTTCATCAACGCAGTACCTACCTAAACCTCTGAGGCTATAACTTTGAAATTGTGGGCGTTGACCTTTTTCGTTGTAAGAATTTAACAATAAAGGATATTTGGAAATTCAAACCTGAAGGGGTGAGACGGGAATTCGGTGGTTTACATTCCGTCGGAAATAATAAGTCGGTAAACAAACAAAACTGATAACGAAATTGACAAATAAAGTTGCTCTTAGCCGGAGCAGTCCCAAAACCGCTATATTTATTGCTCGTTTCTTTATTGAAACCTGAAAATGCAGCCAGGACCGTCTCCATACGTGGGAATACTTCGATTATGACAGACTCGAGATTTATCATGAATAAACACTTCGCAAAACGTACGTAGATTTCTGTAGAGATGTGATCTATATGAGAACCTCCTTCCGTTTTAAAGTACGAAACAGATTATAATAAAAAGAAACGAAAAAGGAGTACGTACATAAGATGACTTTGATTCATTAAGCATAAGGCAAGACCAAGCAAACGGAAACGACCGTTTGGTTGTCCCACGGCTGGACAAAGGTCACTAGGGGCGAACATTGATCATCAAATTTGTTCAAAGAGGATATTTCAATTTTGTATTGAAAGCCATAAAATGTGTTATATAGAATATGAATCTATTAGATTAGGGGTATTACCCTCGATGTTGCCTAATGTAAACATGTAAACAAATAAATCGACAATACGATATATCACAGCTTTAAAAATAGAACTTCTCACTGCGCCCGCGGATGGCTACCGCGTTTTTCATGTAAATATTTTTTCGGGACTATGTACTCTTCTGATATGTAGTTTTTAAGTAAAAAGTGTCGCACTAAAGGAAAGATAATTAATAATAGGTCGAGTTCTATTTCCAAGTACAAATAATATAAAGATAAAAGTTTATTTTTTTATTTCTTATTTCATTTGTTATGGTTCTTCTGACAGGTGGACTTATCAATGATTTTTTGAGCTAAAGTAACTTTTACATAAAAATCTCTAGCTATAAACTAATAATGTGTATACCAAAAAGCTGTTAAACCAAAAAAAAGGCCTAGCTATACATGTCGTAGGTGATAGTGTATTTCATTATCAAGGATATCTGTTTTAATTTATACTAGAATAATTACAGCATTTTTTATTCCTAAAAACGTTGTCAAAATCTTACGAGAACTAAGAAATAACTTGTTGCAAAAATAAAGTTCCTCTTGCGGAGCTCGGCCCCAAAACAGTTGTTTGCACTCCATGACCGTGTTACAAAGAGATATACGGCACATGAGTCGGTCAAATGCTGTAAGACACATTTCCACGTGGTACCGATCTCTATTCTTTAACCTACTTCAATAAGCTCATTTTACTATCAAACACAAACACACAAATAATCGTTACTATAAAACTTTCCCCATATCCAAGTCTATTAAATTTAATAATAATGAAAAAAAAGACCACTATCCACCGGTATCTTGGACCCTGTTCCCGACATTGGTGGATTCCTATTTTCTTTAAATGTTTTTTTAAAGTATTTTATAAATAATATTTAAACTTTAACAAACTATGTAATTTAATGAATAAAGGAAAAAAAAGAATTCTAAGAACTTATCCACGGTATGGTTTCCTTTGATTGCAAAAACTGTATTGAAATATAAATTCAGTTCGGCCTGGAAAAAACTGCGTAACCATCATTTGTTTCGCAAACTTCAATAGCTCCCGAATTTCGATAGCGAGGTCACAGGGCCTTTTCAAATGAATACAGTTGCCATCTAAACGGCCCGGGGCGTTGTGCTGTGCCATGCTAGCTCTTTCATATTATGTACACGGTTTACGTGTGCAAGTCTCTGGTAGCGGCGGTCGCGGTATTTCCCAGGTAACAGAGTGAAAACAACCAAACTCATTCTTCTCATTGTCTTCGAAATCTTTAGAATTGCTATTTAAACTTTTCCTATAATATCTCATCTTTCCATGCTATAAAAAACCGTGATAGCTATTAGAATCCTTCATACTTTATACGGCACGGTGTCCGCGTGATCGTGAGCATGTGAAAATTTAAAATTATTTTCACATGCTCACGATCACGCGGACACCGTGTTATTAATTTAATCTTTTTACGTCTCTAACCACAGTCTCTAAAGTCTACATATTTTTTTTTACTAAATGGATTTGGATGTTTGGTACACACATAGCTTATAATCCGGATTAAAACATACTTTTTATACGAGCGCGCGAAGTAGTTTCAGGAAACTAGTGAAAAAGCGGGAAATAGCTATTAAATATTAATGTACTAGAATTCCTCGTTGAAAGTTAGGAGATATGTCCCGCCATTTTACTTTATGTCAAGCGTCACCCATTTCGCAGTTGTGGTCAATGTATTCTTTTTTTATTCAAGCGTAAAAACTAGGTCATCATAAGACAGGTAAGGTGCACTTATTCCACTTTTGAAAGGGCTTCAAATTACATTTGTCATTAAAAATGTACTTCAAAGCCACGGCGCGGCCCTATGGCGGACTGCTGTCCTATTGTTTTTTTAGCTTTCACTTAAAAACAGGTGAACCGATTTGAATGAAATTTAGATCCCTGGAGATGGATATAAACTACTTTTTTCAGCGAGAGTTATGTAGGTCCCTTGGAGTCGGGACTCTGTTCAAACCGCGGGAACTAGCTACTATTTTGTATAGAGGTCATGTATATGGAAGTAATATAGGCACTACAGTTCCAAGAGCGTGGATACGACACTTGTCATCAATAATTGAAAATAGAAGAAGCGGTCCATTTTCCTTTGTCCTTCGATACATAATCGCCTTACTTCGCAACAAACAATACTATGTGCGGACAATACTTTTACCTTCATCTCTATTTTCAACAGGACCTTATACCATTCATTCATGTACAAGTAGGTATTAAGAAGGTATTATAGAGATGAGCCAAAGAACAAGAAACTCTAAAATTATTACCCCTAAAATTATATCGGCTTTTAACAATTTAGTGATACTAAAATAAATTAATTGAGTTTGATTTAGCTTCCATAATAAATAATTAATTATATTTAAAGCATTTTAATAAAAGCTGGTTTTAAGAAATAATATTATCTATCATATTTAGTACTTAGTTTTCACTGGATTTTTTTCTAGGTAGGTTCGTTTTATTTACATGTCTATAGTTTTATTTAATGATACTAGTAATAACAAGACTATATTTAATCTTTAATAATTTTTAAATAAAGATTATTATTAAATATATTTATTGAAGAACTAGATTCTAGTTTTTTGATAAACAGATATTCTTGCGATTTGATTCTACTTTAGTCACGTATTCAACTTCATGATCGACAGTACTATCCTGCATTCATATACAGATTTTGGACTTTTACTCCCTTAGATAGATTACAAACCAATTCCAATGACACATATCTCGTCAAATTACACCAGCACACCAAGGTGCACCATGCCGAAACCAAAAGCCCGCACTGGGCTTACATAAGTATGTATTTCTGCTCACTCGGACACCAACAAGTGATCGAAAAATGGTTTAATAGTGCAAATTAAATAAAAGTTTGTACATATAACGGAGCTTTTTGGGAGTATCTTCCTCGCACTTTTTGTGTTATATTTATTTTAAATCGCAGTGAAATTTACAGAGGCAAATAAAGTATGCAGCCCATAATAGATAAACAACCTTTCAGATGCATTTTCGATGGCAAGCATATAAGTGTAACATGTCAAGGCGAGGCTGACGAATTACGTCAATCAAACTGTCTTTTTATTAAAGGTATACTTTCTATTCACAGATTGTCATTTCCATTCCTTCTGTTGTTCGCAACTCAAATAAATCTTTCATTGTGAGACTCGCGGCTGGTGTTTTCATAGTTAATGCGACTAGATTACACCTTGTACTGTCATTGAACGTAGATTTCTACGAAATATCAATTCAGTTCAGATTGAAAGCCTAATTGCTTTAATCTTAGATAAGCATTCAACTATAGTGGTATACAATAGATGTCTAGACAATACTGAGCCTGCACATTGGCTTTATCTATTATGTAATACGATAAGTAGCTATTGGTTAGGAATAGTGTTCTGTCAGACTGCGGTGCAAGTATAGGATCGGTTTAATTACCCGTCACTAGCAGGTATACAATTAGTCAAACCGCAGAATACACGTTCATTTGGCCCGTCAGCAAACGGTTCAAGTTCTTACCGGAGTTTGTGGATCCCGCGATAAATATAATTATAAACACATTTCAAGGATTAGCTAGGTAATTTTATACTTTTCCAACCATTGTGTGCACTATTTTCGACCACATCATCACTTAAGATCAAACTGAATGAAAGACTACTTGAACTCGTATAGAACTTTATTTGGCGACGAAAAAATATTATGATATTAAGTCTAGCGCTTACAGCCTAATGCCGCCTTTTATGTAGAATTTTAGTGATGACTCGGTATATTTGATTCGAGATCACACTGTTGGAACAAAAAGAATTGAGCGGGTGTGCCGTCTGAGCGTCAGTACACTACATAATCACTGCAATTCCTCGCATTAAATACACATCGAAGGGGAGCGCACAAGAGTAATATCCTCTAGAAATCTTTGTTGACTCGGATATGACAGTCGATTTGTAGGAAATTGCTGTTATACAAAGTTTTATTTCTACTGCAGGGTATTTTATTCACAGATAATTTTGTTACAAGTGAGGTTTTAGACTTGTTTGAAATCAGGATGTAATATTCGACGCGGCGAATTCCTTTTTGGGTACGTGGGCCTCCTATTTTTTGTAAACCGTTTTTTAGTTCAGTTTCCTTGTTCCCACCTAGAAATGAGTATAGGGATGGTGTTAGGTTGATGGTATGGAACATTATATATTAAAATCCGCAGGTGACATTGCATCCTGACGTAGCATCATCGGTCCATTTAGGTACTAACCCACTATTGGCTAGAGGCTTGTTCTCATACAGAGAAGGCATGGGTATTGACAACCACACTTGCTCAAGATGGATTGGCGTTCTACATTCCTAAATTTCACAATGTAGGTATTGGGATTGTAGAACCTTAAATAATAAAATCTTTGGTTACAACTTGAACCAATTTTAAGTAGACGATCGAGACAAGCACTTTCTTCAAAACTTGCTCCCAAAGATAAAAGTTTGTAGTTTTTTTTTTTATTTATAGTTAGTACGGCGTAGTATCTCTAAGAGGAAACTTGTAACTAGTAACTACTAAGTAGTCCCTACTCTCTGAAGGGTCATCCCGCGAGATATGAAAATCTTTTTAGACGTCCGATCGATCTATATATTAAGGTTAGCATACCTCAGGTACCTATATACGGTTAGATAATCTACATTATAATTAGTCAGTGAACAAAGTTCACTCGTTATTTACGTGGTACCATTTTCATCGAATATTATGTTTTTATTATCAGGTCTTTGTAACCACACATCAAACTAACCTCAAACCACATTGCTGGTTAGCTATGTTAGTCATAAAACCCCTTTAACAAACTTAAACTTTAACCGCCTTACTTATAAAGTCGGATTTTTTTTTACACTGCTGTTACTCAACGGATTAGCAAAAATCTCACTCATAAATACTACTTAGCGTTGTTCCGAAGTTAACACAGGTATAAATAACTGTCAAAATTAAACCGCGCCGCGAGGTGGTACAACCTCCGATTTGAGACAAGATGGCGTATTTCTTTTGAATGAGCTGATTGATTTAAGTGTAAAAGAATACGATACTACGTATGACTGTATTCAATTAAAAATAACTTCTCTAACATCAAGATAAAACCCCAGAGACGATCCTCCGACCGATTTATGTTTTTCAAAGCGATGTTATTTTTCTGTCCATGGAACTAAATACAAACTGGAATAGAACCACTACACAAAGTTAATATGTATTAACATTTTTATTTATTATTTATTCAAGTGAAAGTTTGTAACGTATTTGATTTACAAAGTTTTTGGTGTCCCGCAATGGGCGGTACTCTCCTTTAAAATTGCTGCTTTTTGTTTTTAATATTCAGAGTCTAGAAAATTCTTGATTAGACTTTATTTGATATTTATTTTAAAGATTGAATGAGCCAGGTGGATCTTGATATCATGTATTAGAAAGGGATGGTTATGGTTTTCAATTCACTTTAGTTTCAAACGAGCGTACCCAGAAGATGCCTCATCCAGTTGTATACTAGATCTTTTTATTTGTCAAATTTACAACAGATGAAAAATCGTAATTTTTACGTCTTCTTTCGTTCTTTAGTCGATTTTTTTGGATTCTAGTCTGTGGCGACAGAGTTTTTACGTACCATAAACACGCAACTGTTAAGTAATTTTTATGGGTGAAAAAAATTTTAAACCTCGATTTTGACTTAAAATTGGGTTTACGAAACCCGTGGTTAAACTTCAAACTACAGATTTTTTATAAGTAAGACGGTAAGTGGTTCAGTCACTATGCCACGCTATCAGGCGGTCTGACCATGTCTACCGCAAGATGGAAAACTTCATTATTTAACTTGTTTGTATCAACTTTAACCCAAAAAAATATAAAAAAGGTTTTAATGTGCATCATCTCGCGCGTTTATCATCGACTAACAGAACGCTGTGTAGTGCATTGTAACTCATTTAACACAAACTATTTTTCTGTAGTTTAGTTGCGTCTTGCGATAACAATAGGTCTTGTTTCATTTTTCTTTTTCAGGCTGCAGTTAATGGGTTTTCTAGTGCACGAACCTTTTCTACCTTGAAAACTTATAAAAGCAAAAGCTTTACAGTTTACATTTTTAATTTTGCTATTTTATTTGAAAGCTTCGACTTGACAGCTTTTTCCATGAAATATCAACACCTTCGTCAGCTAATAACTGCAGTAGCATCGTTCTCAGAACATCTTCAAGGGTATTAAATATTTTACTTCTAGAATTTCTTTTATGGTGTATTTATCACACTAATTAGGTGCCAAAGAAATATGTATCATTTTACATTTTTACAACATCTCGGAATTTCTTGAATGGCACGTCTTTTCTGAAAACTTTATGTAGCTTGTGGTATATTAAAATTTGCGCTTCACTTTATCAATAACATGCACAAAGGAAATACTATCTTTGAACTCCTAGCATGCAATATATGGTTTATAAAAATGTATCTTTTTCCACTTATTTCAAACAATCATTTTTATTGCATCATACATACACTACGTCTTTTTTTCAAACATATTCAGATGTTTAAAACTGACCTGGATTCATTGCATCATGTATGGTACATCAAGCGCTGATAAACAATAAATATTTCATGATAAATAATAAACCAAACCCGTATTAATAATTTTATCACCATAAATGTGAGAATCTTCTAGAAAAGCCGAAGTAGGGTACATTTTGATGTTCAATTTTAAATAATAAAAGGAACCTTTCTCATGAATAAAACAGGCCGATGTTTAAGATTACTGCACCTATCGCAAATATGGGCATCTATTTTAAAATGTTTACATTTGTTATACCTGAACTTAAGGAAACTTGTGAACAAAACTGGTGGCAATATAGTAAAACAGTATACTGCAGGTATAAAATGTATAAAATATATGGTTTTACCAATTTTCACTACCTGTTCCAATCGTTATCATATTGTTTTTTATAAGCAGTTATATTTTTCAGCTATTTTTGTCCAAGAAGTTTGTAGGGATACGCAAAAAGTCATTTAGCTTGTAACGACATCACCTGTCATATCTAGGGTGTCAACCTTAAAAAAAAAAAACCTTTTTTGTCAACAACATTGCGAATATTTGGAAACCTTGGAATGTAGAATGCACTTATTAAAGAGAACTATAGATAAAATGTGGCTTTTCGTTCACTCTTATATAATATTTAATTCGATTATCAGCACCCCAATCGTTAAAATAAAAGTTAGCGTGCGGTTTTTACGAATATTCTAACAGCATAAAAATGACCATAATGGACTGTTACTTTTCGGACCATTCAGCTTTTTGTAACTGAACGTTCCAATCGAAAAACTGAATATTTAATTAGTTGATAGAATTTAGGTTTTTTGTGTATCAATACAGTGATAAAAAAAATCACATTCGTAATTTGATATGTGCCACTATTTCTTCGTAATTCTACGATTTTTGCATCAACGTCATATCATTTCTATCATTACGCCATAATGGCTGCGTTTAATTCTATGAAGGGGAGAAATGCATTACATGCACGCAGCACCCTGTTCCTGATCGATCTATAATTCGCTGTCAATAATAATTCACATATCTCTATTATTCGATGCACATACCAATTTCACGTCAATCTGTCAATCTTCCTTCCTCATTTAGTATTTATACTACACGCCACAGATAATCAAATTGAAAGTTAAATTTAAAAGTCCATGTTTTAAAAATAGATAAGTGATGAATGATTTATTTATCGAATTGGCACAACTAGATTATACAAACAGCAGTGCAGTGGCATATAGTTTCTGAAAATGAGTTGTTTATTGGCCGACTACGACGTAGTAGAGGAAGAATAGTGATCTAACAGTCTATGTGTGTGTGTGTGAATTTGAATGCAATATTCGATCGTAGCTCAAAATTGAAAGCCCGATTTTAGGATTCAATTGTTAACTTAATTTTTATTTGAATTTTTACTTATTAGCAATAAACGGGGTTTCCATGAATAGAGTTTGTTATTATATATGTAGATGTACAATGGCCAGCTGTAGGTTGTAGCAACCTTTTTATGCACTTATTAGATTACATCTACAAGTAAATGCCTATATAAACAGTGATATTATTAACTCGGTTTATTTGTCGAAATAATAGGTGCTACTTTTTCTTACAATTCATCCCATATACTCCAAAAAACATAAACATATGCTCTACCTTCTTTGAATCGCTAAGCTAAAACTATTTAATTGATGAAACGATACGTAACTATAATGGGAGCTGGATACTAACTCGTACGTCATACTCGCGTACTCTTGTCAGGACGGGCTCGTAGTAAAATATATTTAAATGCGTTACGCAACGATACTCTTTACGTGTGCAAGATTAATGTACCGAAGGTTCACCGTGGACGCATTGATAGATTTTTATTCTTCTTGGCCGTATATACGGTGAGTAATTTATTATGAACGGCTTGCAGCATGCATCTATCTATGATCAAATATATCTACTATATGTTGAAAGTACGAAAGAGTATCTAAATAGGAGTCATATTTGTTCTTCAAACATGTATTAAATTGGGATGAGAATATAATCATAGTAAAAATCAATTTTAAACTTAAAGTATGCCAACATCAGGGTGCACAATATTGCTCTTTACTTATAATAAATGCAAATGTAGTGGACCTTCTTTGATATGTAAGTATATTGGGTGAGTGTCTGCAGTCTCAGGTGATGCTTAAACGAAAGTGGGTAACGTACGATGATCCCACTGGTACATGTAGCTACGTCACTACGTGTTAGTCCAATCTGCTTTGAGTTTAAATATCTATGCCAATAGCAGATGCAAATATATGCAATTGCGTTAACTTATTGAATAGGTTTTGTATGATGAATGATTTTCGGTATCTTTTTAAGTTTATACACTTTTTTGTTATGTATCGTTTGGGTGCGTCAATTGAGATTGACATAATTGTCACCACTAGTCTGTCTGCAAAATGCTTAGTGGTAATCAATGCGCATGCCTTGTTTGTATGTGTTACGCGTAAGTTTACAGCGTTTAAATAACATTGCTAAATGATCGATAGTGCTCCCTTTATGGATAACTAGCTGTTTCCCGCGGTTTCACCCGCATCCCGAGGGAACTACTTAGCGCACCCGGGTAAAAAGTAGCCTATGTTGTTCCTCAGGGTCTATTCTATCTCTGTACCAAATTTCATTTATATCGGTCCAGTAGTTTTGGCGTGAAAGCGTAACAGACAGACAGACAGAGTTACTTTCGCATTTATAATATTAGTAAGGATAAACGCCACAAATGTAACCCACTTACCTGGACACATTGGAAACTCAAACATTTCCTTGCTTACCTTAAAATGATATTGACGGCCAGCATGGGACTCCATATTGTTGTACTAGCGAATTATTTCTCTCAATATTGTCCTTAGGAGGAAGGATAAAATATTATAATAAAAAACATTTAAGATAATTACCTCGTTCAAAAGAATATATTTTTATTTATACATTTTAAGAACTTGTGGATCAATAACAACCGCACGGGTCGATAGTTCAAGGTTAAGCTGCGCTTGCCGCGGTAGGTACGCGTATGGATCTGTGTCAAAACGACATTCATCCGTCACGTCCCACTTGTACCTACATTTTTTGAAAGTTATTACGGGTTATCAGAATCCAGAAAATCTGACAGCCTGTCTCAAAAATATTACCAGTAAGTAGGTTCTAGAGGTAAGATTGACATTAAGACAAGACCCAAGTCCCAAGAAAAGGCTAGGCTGATGATGATAAAAAGAACATAAAAGCTTACTTAAAACTGAGCAGCGGCAGAGTTGTTCGTTTGTTTCCCACAATACTATTTATTTAGGGTGGCTTTGTTTGTGTAAAATATAAAAAAAGTGTTTCTAAATTATAAGCTAGGTATTTGATTTCTCTCCGCACAGTGGGTCGAAACGTGAGTGTTTCATTCTCACATGTCGTTAAATAAAGATAACAACAATTTTGCAAGCGTTTCGCAACGTATGCCAAGCGCTTGCGCCTGGCGCCGACGCGGACGCCTTGAAAATATTGATAAGGGTCGCATGTTGCTGTTATCATACTGATGGCTTAGAAACGTACCATACTACTCATGGATTAGTTGCCAAATCCTTGCCGTGCCTTCTGCTTGCTATAGATGATGCGTTTAATTAAAATAATACACCTCTTCCGATTTTAATAATTAATCTATATGTCAAAAAGATCAAGACAAAATTGATCAAGAAATGATAGAAAAAAACTGCTCACGTCGTGATATTTAATAAAAAAAAACATTCGCTTGTTGGTCGAATATTTATTGAAAATAATCTCATACAATAATGTTACTCAATATTGTGACAATCGACTTAACTAACGAGAAGGTCTAGTCTTCTAATAAGCGAGTGTATAAATAGAAAACTAAAAACAGTATTCTATTTCAAGAAATTCTCCAGTTTATTTAGTTTAGATCTAAAAATAGTGTGTCATTCTAGAGCAGATACATAAACTACATTTAAAATTAGCTCATCGACAGCCCTGTGCCTAATCCATCGGGCCAGATGCGTCGGCGTGCTAAACTTGTCACATCGGAATCATATTTGTGAACTGAAAATGTTCCAACGTTACCATTGGCACCTGTTACCAGTATATTAGCGTCCCTTATTTTTGTCAAGCATGTTTACTAGAGCCTCGTAAAACCCGTTAGTTATAGCCATAACACTTACATCATAACGCCTTCCAGATGTGTGCAGTCTCAGAAATATTATGTACGACGTTAGTAATAATATATTTGTACAGTCGTAGTTATGTAGATGTAAACACGTAATAACACTACGATGCCGTTTGTGGTTGGGTGCCAATACACACTGGCACACACACATACATTACTGGTAAGGTCTGGGCCTTGTTACGATGTCTCGTAACGGAGTTAGGGCTACGGTCCTCGGTACGACGGTAATCCAGCTGCTATTAAATGCACGGTAATTTCAAATGTAGAATAGAATAGAATGTAATAATATATCTATTGAAATTCTATTGTCCACATACGTGATGCAATGGAACTTTTTGACAATTATGTCTGTTACGTATAGTAAGTTCCCAACGTTTGACTTATTATAGATTTATTAGCTACTAGCTTCTGCCAGCGACTTCGTCTGCGTGGAATAGTGGTGCTCCGCTCCTATTGGTCTTAGCGTGATAATATATAGCTTATAGCAGCTATACTCTAAGTGTGTTCCGCGGAACCCTAGGGTTCCGTGATACCTCTGTCGGGGTTCCGTAAGAATTTAGAAAAAAAAATCAAAACACACGATTCGCCTTGCAAATGGACGAGTCGACTGATGTCGCTGGTTTGGCTATCCTGCTGGTTATTGTGAGATATCCATATAAAAGTTCTTTTGAAGAAGACATGCTTATGTGTTCATCGCTGCTTACAAACACTACCGGGGAAGAAATTTTTAATAAAATAAATATATTTTTTGAAGAAAATAATCTCAGTTGGAACAATTGCATTGACATTTGTACAGATGGGGCCAAGGCGATGACAGGTAAAACAGCAGGAGCAGTGTCACGAATTAAAAATAAAGCGCGTAATTGTAGTTCCAGTCATTGTATTCTGCATAGACAAGCACTTGCGATGAAGTAAATGCCGTCTAATCTAAAATTAGTTATGGATGAAGCGGTAAAAATAATTAATTTTATCAAATCACGACCACTACAATCCCGATTGTTCTCATTATTGTGTGAAGATTATGGCAGCAAACATAAAACACTGCTGCTCCATACAGAAGTGCGATGGCTGTCTCGGGGTAAAACTTTAACAAGGCTATTTGAACTTAGAGCCGAGTTACAAATGTTTCTTTCAGCAGATACTTCTTTTAATTTGAAGGACCGTTTGTATGATAAAACTTGGTTGTTCCGATTGTCTTTTATGGCGGATATCTTTCAAAAACTTAACGAATTGAATTTATCGTTGCAAGGTAAACAGACAACAGTGTTTCAGGCCTATAATAAAATAACTGCTTTTAAAAGAAAATTAGATTTTTGGATCATTTGCATTGGTAAGAAAGAAATAGAAAGCTTTACGTTACTCAGTGAGTTTGTTAGCGAAAACGACTCAGTAATGTTTGAAGATGATGTATTTGAATTGGTCCAATATCTCAGTTCGATGCGCGCATCTTTTGAAAAGTATTTTCCCGAAGAACACAATACAAAAATTAAAGTGAATTCATGGATTCATAATCCTTTTTTACCCAACTTGGAAAAGCCTGAAAACATGTCAAACGAGATATATGAATCTCTTTTAGAAATGTCATCAGACACAAGTATGGAGTCACTGTTCAAAACGACGCCTCTCAATGATTTTTGGTGCAGAATCCAAGATGAATATGCAATGCTTGGCCAAATGGCTCTGGATATTCTGCTCCCGTTCCCAACTACATATTTGTGCGAAACAGGATTCTCTACCTACGCAGCCACGAAAACAAAATATCGCAATAGACTGGACGCCGAAGCTGATATGAGACTCCAACTTTCTTCCATCAAACCTGATATCAACCAATTGATGAAAAATAAAAAACAGTTTCATACCTCCCACTAGTTAGATTTTTTCTTTTTTAATGTTTTCTATTGTTGTCGTTGCCAAGTGGTGAAGTAAATAATAATTAGTAACTGTTAGATTGTACTTTTATTATGCTGATTAATAAAAAATACACTTATAAAAACAATTGTTTTATTGTAGGGTTCCATCAAGTATTTTGCTTCCCAAAAGGGTTCCGTCATTTAAAAAGTTTGAGAACCACTGGCTTATAGCCTTCCTCGATAAATGGACTATCTAACACTGAAAGAATTATTTAAATCGGACCAGCGGTTCCTGAGATTAGCGCGTTTAAACAAAATGACAACATTTCCCTTCACTGCTCTGCTCCTATTGATTGTAGCGTGATGAAAAGTATACTATAACCATCTCAGGAGTATGACAAATAATTGTACCAAGTTTCGTTAAAATCCGTCGAGTAGTTTTTGTTTCTATAGAGTTTATACAGACAGACAGACAGACAGACAGACAGACAGACAGACGGACAGACAGACAGACAGACAGACAAAAATTTTATTGATTGCATTTTTGGCATCAGTATCGATCCCTAATCACCCCCTGATAGTTATTTTGGAAATATATTTCATGTACAGAATTGACCTCTCTACAGATTTATTATAAGTATAGATTAGGTACCAAACACCTACCCACCTAACTAATAATAAATAATCTTCACTAAACGTTCAAAATAAATACTGATGTGTTTCAAATTCAAGTATTACTCAATAATTAACAGTCCTCCAATGTGAAAGTGAGTTTATTTGTCTCGCTTTCACGTTGAAGCGGCCAACCTCATTTGGATGAAATTTGGTATGGAGATAGATAGAACCGTGGATACGGTTATAGGCTACTTTTATTCGGGTATGTTTCCCTCGGGACGCGGGTAAAACCGCGGGAAACAGCTTATTTGAAGTGAAATGAAAATACACTTTGTGCACACATTTCAGCACAATAATGATACTCAAACATGTTTATGGTTGACACTGTAGTCGTAATTAAAGAGTCTCATTTGTATGTCGTTAATAATGTAGACTGCATGTTTACGCGAGTTCTGCTGTTCCGGACACACATCCCGGGTATTATACGACGGTGCACCGAATGGAAGTTTTACCACATATTCTGTGTATTTACCATTATTTAACGAAACTTTTGTATATTGCTTTTTCTTAAAGGATGCGGATGTTTAAATGTTACCTGCTTTGTGGAGATGTGAGAATGAGAAAGTCTTCAAGACACAATTCCGGAATTTACACACACACAGTCAGTCACTATAGTTTTAGGCATTGGCTTGTATTTTATTATTCTAATACACGTATATTTTGGTTGCGAAATTTTCTTCACAACTGACTTTTCTTTTTAATTTTTCACAATAAAGAAAACAAAAGATTCCTTTTCGAAAAAGAATATGTCAAAGGCAGGCAGCAAAGAGTTTTTATGACCTTAACACTTTTTACAGATTTGAGTTATATCAGACGATGCCTAGTGTTATATACAGCTCATTAAGTAATATGATAATTAGGTTTTCTAAAGACATCCCGCAAACAATAACATTCTTCTTTTTTGATGTTGGTTAAATAATAGAATGCATTTTATTTCGCTAGTGTCACAAAATTATAAAAAAAACAATTGTACATTGATTGCAATCACGATTTATAAGAAAAAACATAGAAAATCCACTGCAGGAACAATAATAAATAGCAATAATAATAGGTCGTTAGTTTTGAGCTCAGTTTCCAATAAACAATAAGAGATAGTAGGAAGGTATCGAGAGCTCTCTATAAAATAATTAGCCTCCGTCAGCATCAATGTTGTGCATTTTCTCAATAATAACTAGACTGCTTCAGTTTTAAGCCCCTTTCGAGAACGTTTCTTCAAATGCAGATTGTTATCTTTCAATTGATTTATAATGATGTAGTTATTATATTCTTATGATAAGTACGTCTACCTACAGACGTACTTGTCCTGTTGTTGCAAGCTGAGATTACTGAGCTTCGTGAAGCACAGTATTATTGGAAGTACCGTTTAAAAAATAATTAGCAATACTGCATTTTAGATGTAGTATTAATATAATGTTGTATATAACAACAATATTTATGTCTTAAATTTGTCTTAACTCCAGCTCCGGCCCCAAGTCTTAGACTGTTCTCTCGTGCTTGATAAAGACATACAATATAATTCTATCGCTCACTCATAATATTAATATTCTTTTCAGAATCATCTCGACATGAACACCTTGGATATGACAAAGAGTGAGCACCGCCACCTGGTGCTTCAGATTGCTCTGAAGTGTGCTGACATTTCTAACCCCTGTCGGCCCTGGGAGATAAGCCGAAAATGGAGCTTGAAAGTTTGTGAGGAGTTCTTCAGACAGGGCGACTACGAGAGGAAACTCAATCTGCCAGTCACGGCGCTCTGTGATAGACACACCACCTCCATTCCGAAAATCCAGACAGGTAAACTTGTAAACGTTTTATGGACAGCAGTGTAAATCAGTATGATTGTGTAATGTCAGTAGGTCATGATTTATCATTCAATTAACTTTTATGTAATACTTTCAGGTTTCTTCAAATTTGTAGTGACACCGTTGATAAGCGAATGGCACAGATTCTTACACAATGACCTGTCCTCTCAAATGCTTAATAACCTACAGTACAACCAAAATAAATGGGAAACCCTAGTACTTGAGGAGCAAGCTGAAGAAACCCGCACTGAGATATCAGACGCGGATTTGGTGGATGATGACTTGGATGCGCATTCCGATACCAACATCTCTGATAGCTCCGAGCTACTCCTGCCGCCGCGTAGGAGCTCGCTCCTGTCCACCAAGCAGGGCGCTTTCAAAGAGCAACTCCGACGTTTCTCAGTCCCCTTGAACGTATTCCAAGATACCAAATTCAAGAACCGAGGAAAGGACCGCGCGTCCTCCTTAGCAGAGCCGCGCAGCCGCGGCAATGGTAGCCCTGCTAACAGCGAGCAGTCCATACACTCGCAGCTCAGCGTCCGCGGCCACTGCGAACACAAACCGGAGTCTGCCGAAAAAGTTCTGAGTTCAGAGAAACTATTACCTGATTCGTCTATAGCTTCTATCACTACACCCGGTGAGGCTACACGCCTCAACAATGTGCTCAAAGAGGGAGGTACTTGGAAACTGGTCCGACAACAAACTTTCCCGCCTTTGGAGACAACGTCCCGTGAGCATGCTCTAGTGACCAAACCGCTACACACAAGCAACGAAGACGCCGTCTGGTTATCACGGTTCAGACCAGACTTCCTGAGACTAGACCTGGGTGCATACAGAAGAGATTCTAAATTTAGCCATTTAGTCGTGAGAGACTTACAAAAGACTGAGAGTGAAGACACATCTGAAACGAATGTAGAATTAACTGAAACTTCGCGTAACTTAGAGAAAGAAAACTCCGAACCGAAGCCAAGTAGAAGGGAATCGAGCACAGTAGGAAGTCAACTGCTTGACAACTTGACGTCGATGCCGTTAGGCCTCGACTCAGACCCGCTGCTGCAGCGGCGGAGGAAATCGATGCCTGCTGATGTTTTTCTATTCAGTGAGTTATTTTGTAGTCATTTAGGGTGCGTTCCACACACTGATACAGCCTTCGAGCATTCTCGGTTTAGTGCCTTTAAGCATATTCAAGTTTACATCCACACTGAACCGATGTCAACAATACGCCATTATAGCTTCACGTCTACTTGACTTACTCCCAATTACTGCTCAAAGTCAGCAGCTGATTATTCATTTAGAGTCAAAGCGGCGATTCCTTTTAAAATTTAACACAATAAATTGATGTTACAGCTCCCAAAGAGAAGAAAATTCGCGAGGTGCCGACTGCCCTGCCGCAGTTCCTGCGCCGCACCTTCTCAGGAAAGGAGTCGTGGACGAGGCGGCGAGGTTCGGCTCCGTCGCCAGTCGCGCCTTCAGAGCTGCGAGGACTCGCTTCCCTTGGCTCCTTGCGACATAGCGTGAACGGTGGTCGCAGGAAGCCAAGCCCTATAGTAACATGCCAACAATGGCTCGCTAAAGCCACGTACGGAGTTCACGAGCGTACGCTCCAACAATTCCCGCGCAGGAGTTCACTGCCCGTTGAGGTGATGACAGGTGCTCAATAGCTTAGCGGCTTTTTTATATTTTTTTTCTTTTGCACGATAATTATTACAATATTTTTTGCACACGACCAGGTTTTATTTTGATGCCGTTAGAATTATTTGTTTTTTTTTTTAACTAGTTATCAAGTTGGTAATTTTATTTGCCAAGACTTTATTTTGCTTTAGATGTTTATCATAATTGCACGTGCCTAAGGAGAGGACAGTATGAAAACGGTAAATAAGAAGAAAAATAGACCGAAGTGTATTTATTGAGATGCTTTTGTGAGAATGCTTCATAAATTATTAGCTGTCTCCCGCAGCTTTCACTCGCATCCTGAGGCAACCGTTTCATGCACCCAGATAAAAACTATCCATCCCCAAGCTAAAATCTATGTCCCTACAATTTCCTCTAAATCGGTTCAGTCCTTTTACCTTGGAAGCGTAACAGACAGACCGACGGACAGAGATACTTTCGCATTTTTTTTTCTTTTCTGATGTATCGTCGTACATACTCAGATACGTTCAATGTTTATTTGACTTTTGTATAGCAATTAAAATTGCTTATAAATATTTTCCAGGTATATCGTCCCACTGATTTCGGCGACAACACATAGTATTTGCTTGAGCCCGGAGAGGCTCACAATCAAGATTCATTTGATGACGTTGATTCAGAACTATCTTATAATAATTACGACGCAGACGATGAAGACATCGATGACGACAGTTCGTATGATGATAACTATACGAGTCAGTTTCATGAAAATATAGTTCTTGAATATATGGACGTTAACAACGATTTAGATGACGATGACGCTGATCTACTTATTGATCTGCCGTTCACATCCCGGCATCGTGCGTCTTCTATATAAACTATCTATTGAATCCTCCTCTCCTTAAATATGTACCTATGTATATAGTTGTATCACTAATCCTATCGTTGATATCTTACGACCGCAGAATATCTTCATCTGACGGTGTTCGTGTGAGTGACATGTAAAAGTTTTGATATAAATCTTTGACGGTCGAGATTCACTCCGCCTCTTGTACAGAGTCTTTTCGAAGTGACTGAGCTCGCACTAAGCTGCAGTCCGGGCTGTATTCTTGAACTGAAATTATTGTAATTGGCTGTATGTACGCTTAGTTAGTAAATAAGTCTCTGATGTTATATAAAACACATGATTATCATACATAAACACAATGTTTGTTAAGTAAACATTGAAATATTTAAGATGTCTGTTTAAACAGGCATAATCGATTATACTTTTCACGATGGAAGGTGAAACAGAAACTATTATGTCTTATAGCTCAAATGCGTTATTTAAATTCTAATATACTCTTATAACTATCTCCGACTTTACGGAGAGGCGACATCTTACTATCAAAGATGCAAGACATTGAGACACATTTGTATAAAATTGTGTACCACATTTGATATAGTAGTTATTGGAAGTGGATTGCTGTAACCCGGACACGCACAATTAATTTCATTAAATTGTGGTGCCAATCGTTCAGTATTTTCACGACTACAAAATAATTATCTTGCTAAACCTCAGTACAAATAGTTTTCACAACATTAATTATTTTTTTAAGTATAGAGTTAACTATAATAAAATGTTTCTTTCAATATTGTAACATATTTTCGTCTCATAGGTTATAGTTTTAACAGACTTTATGTTTCGCCTAATTTATAAATATGAAAAGTACATACATTATGATGATACCAAAAATATGTTAAACCTATTAACTATGAAGAAATCCACAGGTTGGAATGAAATCTTACACAATGAAGGGCGAGAGTCTCATAATCAGTAACTTAATATTTCGAAAGTTAAATAGTCATAGTATTTAAGTACTTAGTAGTTTTTAAGGTGGAAAAGTGGTAGTCGCTCTTTTTGAGCGCGACACGGTGGGTGCGTATGAAGTATGGTTAAAGAAAAGTTCAGTATTATAATTATGCAGACAGCATTGGAGCCGTTTCTGTTGATCGCCAATCATATTAACATGCAGTGCAGCTGGCTCATTACTTGACCGACATTTAGCTTAAGTGCTGATACAATATAATCATGAAAAAATAACATAAGTGATGAAGAACAATCTTTTGTAATATATTTCAAAATGTAGATAACTTTAATGTTGTAAGAATCATACTAGGATTACTCTTGTATTTTAAATCGTGTTATTTAAAGTTGAATGTATTATCTTTAGGTAGGATGTAGGTATGTGCGACCAACAGAAACGGGGCGCGGAGTGGACAATTCGTGAAATATTTTACAAAAGTATTCAATAATTTTGTTATAATGTTGATTTGTATATGTTTGTTTTAAAGGTATTATTAAGACAAGATTCGATTAAATTCGACATAATTTGATTGCTTTGGAATTATTTTCAGAAGCTTTTTTTTTTTTTATTATTAGGTTTATTAATTCCAAAGATCTTTCATGGTTGTCCACGTGTATTGTTGGCACCCGTGCCATTCCTGTCACAATCGGGCCTGTTACCACTATGGACGGCAGCATACAACTGCAACATAAAGTGACTAACACAATATATTTCAAATAACTGAATCCGTAAATTAATTGCAAGGATCCATCTTAAATCTTTTTTCTTCAATAGTCTGTCAAGGCACCAGTGTAAAAACTCATAGTTGTATCTATACAAGCATCCGTATAGCGGCGGGCCCGCACTGCTTGAGGTCACACTAGAGGTCAAATTGCTAAAAGCAAATTTGTAACTTGGACTCGAAATGAAGCGACGGCTGAGACAGCTCACAGAGCTGACACCGAAGCCATCAGTGCACTCGCTTGAGACACAGGATACTACTTAAAACCCTACAACCAGAAATACAAAATCAGACGAATTGAGAACTTCTTTCTTTGGCAGTCGGTTCACAATACTAGAACATATGACACAGTTACATACCTATTTGTTGGCCGAGTCGTCGCTAGTTTCGAAATAAAATTTAGTCAGCGCTGGTTCGCTGACTGACTGTAAATACTCCTAAGAGTATACAGTCCTAGGAGTTACTGTAGGAAAGTATTTTAGTATTATGGTAGCAGGACTAGGAGTGAGTCCGAAGCCCCAACTGTGGGATCGGATGCGAGATCAAAATGCGACTTTAGTCGATATGAGATTTTAAGTGATTCTGAGCCTAGCTCGTGAAGAATATTTTTGTAAAGTCGGTGGTTTTGGAATTAATAAAGATTACTTAATAATGATTACTCTTAATTTATTAATTATTATATTCAATAAAGTACCTACGTATTATAGGCATGATGAGGCAAACTGACGGTCCCCCTGATGGATTGTGAAGATTTTATAATTTAAGATGACTTTCATTTTATGTCGTTAGTGACCTCTAGTGTCCAAGAGCACTGTAGAAAGTTCCCTTGTATACAGTGTGTTTCATTAAGTGTTTATTTATTTTGTGATTATGTCCCGAGTAGATGTTTTGACGTATTGTTATAGCTTTTAACATGGGTAGCGTATTGGATGTGCCAGGGTTTGTCGAAGAGCATCTTTACAATGATTAACGTAGACAGTGTTGACTCACTTTAATTGAGAAGACGAGCGATTTGTCTATTATCTTGGTCATGTCCGTATAATCGTTAGGTACTACAATGTTTCATCACTTCAACGTAATCATTAGTTGTTAAGATCTTAGCGTTAATAATTGAAACGATCTTATTTTGTTTAATAGTTACTGCCACGCCCGCTGCGACACGTTTGCGCGATAATATTACATAATTTAGTAGTACAACAACGTAGATGTTTATAGCACAAGTCACAAGTAAATTAAGTAAATATTCTTAAGCGTTATCTTTGTCTGGTCACAACATTTAACAATAATAATGTTGCACCTTCAAGTCGAGTAACTCCACAATATTTTAAACACCCAAACGTGTCAACAGCGGTTACATTTCAGATCTTGTTTCTCAGTGACTAAGTACCTTTTAGTAAATAGTGTGGAAAAAATATGTGCTCAAGTATAACTTCTCTAGTATTATTCGGAAGGGACTTTTCCTTCGAATTATGCACAACACTAAATTATGAACTATAAATATTGCCTCAAGAGTCTGCTGCTCTAAGCAGAAGTAGGACATAATTTATAACTAGTCTCGGTATCTGTTGTAGTAGGTATGGTACTTGATAGAATCTGGCTCAATATTCAATATTTACTCTCTATACATTGTAAGAAAAATCAGTGTTAATACCTGTATACAGTAGTTTCAGTGTTCAAACGATATGTATCAATATACAAGACAGTCACAAGAGTAGTTTGTAATGCTAATACTTGTCAGTGATCAATGTAAATCTAGAGCCACGGGGCTACGACCTGCCCCACTGACCTTGTAGCGAAGTGAATTTTGATGTATATTTGGTGTTCTAGGTAATTTTAATTAGGTATATCGTCTTTGAAATCGCCGCGGCTATGATATCACAAGTTATTAGTTTATAATGATTTTAATATAGCTGGTGCACATACAAAAGATGAAGTTCCCTTCGTAAATAGTCATGTCGTTTTACGAAATAGGTGTGTCATCAGATAGTTTTCTGAATTAATCTTCAACTAATGGAATTTTGATCGGATCCGGCTTCATGTATTAATTACCCATGATCAGTTGTACACGTGTATAGTCTAACTGCAGTTCATTATAGGCTGCAGGCTATATCAAGGGATCACAAATAAATTGTAAGAAGGGAATATTATAACCCTAAGCTTTCTGTGGTTCAACTGTAAACGACTGAATTTCTTCAATTTAAAGTAGGGTATCCAATAGGCTATGTAATGTTGATCTTGACTCTAAGACCATATTACGAGCCAGACGTACAAACTGAAATCACTTACAGGCTGGAACAATATAAGAATTCAGTCTGTGTGCCTGGTTCCACTGTCGGAATTATAACTGTCATAAAATTAATTTAACAAATTAAATACAAATATTAAATGTATCTGAAATAACTATGTAAGTTAATGAAACTTGTGAATTGCAATTAAGTAGTATATAAATATTCTTAAATGTTTAGTAATAAGATATTTCAACACATGGTCACTAGATATGATTGTCAGTAAAAGATTATTGTAATCCATCTACTTAGTAATGCGTACTGGAAACCCTGCTTTATGTGTTCTTATTTTAGATGTACTTGTCTGTGGTTCTTATACTAAAGCATTGAGAGGCAATCTATTTTACTAACGATTCAAAGATAGCTCAAAATTACATACCTACTAATCTAATACTAACTCAAAAAAAGGAATTTGCGAAATAATTTTCTTATGTCATTATTTTGATGCACAATAATAATATTGATAAGGATTCGATAGTAAATTGATGTAACAATTGTAGGCCAGTGCTTTTAGCCTCTAAAAACGGTAAAAAGTGAATTTAATAATAGTAGGATGAAACCCATTGGAAAAGGAGGAGAATACAATAAAAATGATAGGAAAAATAAATTACGGGCGATCTGAGGTCGGGAAGTGGGAGGGAGGGGGGGTTAAAGTTAAAAAAACGGTTTATCTCAATTT
The DNA here is from genome assembly GCA_963891755.1 of Pyrrhia umbra. NCBI lineage: Eukaryota > Metazoa > Arthropoda > Insecta > Lepidoptera > Noctuidae > Pyrrhia > Pyrrhia umbra. The sequence continues at coordinate 6,021,818 of OY982916.1, read as the reverse complement.
CCGGCAAAACTACAAGTCCTATGAAAAAAAGTTAAATGGCAAAGTTGTAGTTAATAAAAAGATCTACAACTTTTGGATTGACACTTTTTTCACATAACCTCAAAATTTATGTGAAAAATTCAAAAAACCAAGTTTTTGGTTTTTTATTTTTATCTTTTAAAATATTTTTTTTTTTTCACGAAATTTGGTGAAAACTTACCTTTTTATGTCCCAAACACACTGTAATTTATTTGATTTAAAATAATTATTTTTTCACCCTTATTTTGACTTAATATCGAAAAAACACCCTAATTTTCAATCGAAAATTCTCGTGTCAAAATATCACTTTCTTTTTAAAAGTCGATGGTCTTTTTGTTCTTTGAAATCTCTACTTTCAGATGGTATAAAAAATATTTACATTGCTATGGTAAATGTTCTCAGAAAATATAAAGAAACGCTACGAAATAACAGGTAGTAAGGCCTAGACCGACTTAATTTTTTTGCGTAGATGCCTATTTATTGCTATTTTAAGATAACTTATGTATCTGAGTGACCTATGGAACCTCGGACCTCTCTATGAAATACCTTTTAGCTCATCAAAAGGTATTTCATAGAGAAGTGGGGAGTTGTTAGAAGGATCTAGGCCTTGCTAACTGTTATTTCGTAGCGTTTCTTTATATTTTCTGAGAACATTTACCATAGCAATGTAAATATTTTTTTATACCATCAGAAAGTAGAGATTTCAAAGAACATAAAGACTACCGACTTTTTAAAAAAAAGTGATATTTTGACACGAGAATTTTCGATTGAAAATTAGGGTGTTTTTTCGATATTAAGTCAAAATAAGGGTGAAAAAATAATTATTTTAAATCAAATAAATTACAGTGTGTTTGGGACATAAAAAGGTAAGTTTTCACCAAATTTCGTGGAAAAAAAATTATTATTGTAAAAGATAAAAATAAAAAACCAAAAACTTGGTTTTTTGAATTTTTCACATAAATTTTGAGGTTATGTGAAAAAAGTGTCAATCCAAAAGTTGTAGATTTTTTTATTACCTACAACTTTGCCATTTAACTTTTTTTCATAGGACTTGTAGTTTTGCCGGAAATTGAGATAAACCGTTTTTTTAACTTTAACCCCCCCTCCCCCCTACTTCCCGACCTCAAATCGCCCGTAATTTATTTTTCCTATCATTTTTATTGTATTCTCCTCCTTTTCCAATGGGTTTCATCCTACTATTATTTTTTTTGTTTTCAAAAGTTATTGGCACTGGTCTATTGGTATATTATGACTTTATGTTTTGCAATATGGATGTCGTACTTATTATTTTCAAAATAAATGTTTTTTTTTTTCATTGTTTTTGTTTTCCTTTTCCTTATTTTTTTATTGAGTTTTTTTATTTTCTACTAATTTATTTTTTTACCAAATCGAGCTTTGAAAATTGACATTCACGGAATGCAGAACCATTTTCGAATTTACAACTTTTTTAGTAATGTTTTAATCTATTTGTAAGGGAAGAAGTATTCCGTAACGACTGGTAGATATGTTTAATAACACTATGAAGACTGGCAATTAATTTGATATTGATATTCAGAACATTATAGATAATAAACAAAATCTAGGTAGTACCTATATAATCAAACACATTGTAGTCTTTGTAGTGATACTCAAGGTACTGTTTTAACTTGTGTGTACTATCTCACTGTGACTATTGTCGAGGATCGATGTTTGCTCGGTGTGTCCTTAACCCTTTTGATGTGAAATAAAATCGATGTGACTGCACATGGTGTTTTATTTTATTAGTACTTATACCTTACCTACTTCCATTTTATAGTTCCTATTTACCTATAAGTAAAAATCTGAAGAGTTGATTTGTTTGAACATGCTAATCTTCAGTAGGTTCCCTACCTTTTAAAGACTACCTGCCCATACACACGACATAATTGTTAATTATACCATTTTTTTTTGGTCAGTATTTTATTATTATTATTTATTAAATAATCAAAAATTAATTCTCTCTCCGTAACTCTAAGCTACTAGGCTCCAGCGCCCCCTAGGACGCTCGCATCCGTTGGGAATCTACTAGAGTTGTGAACAACCATTTTTGCATTTTATGATAACTCAATTATTTTACAAATATTTTAGTCTATTAAAAACATGAAGTAAGATCTTTAGGGAGCCGAGTAAGGAAAACAAATTACGGAAGAGCACAGTAACGGATTGGTGGGGGACCATGGGGAGCGAAACCGCGGGGCCCAACTTATAATACAGCTGAATTAACGGTTGATCTGATTATCGGAGACAAATGTGTCCCTGGAGATGGTTAGTAGGAGATGGTGTTAGTTCCCTTAGCAAAATTATCAAGGTTCATCATCCATTTCGACAGATCTTGAATTACAACTCTTCCGTTTCAGTATAACCTCGTCCTTTTATATTGGAACTGGCTGTGAACTGGGTAAGCACAACTGTGCTACAAACATCCTACCCACGATGATACTCGCGTTTATAACAACCCGATACCATAGCATGCACCTTTTTCCGTCACCTCGTTAGTTTCAGAACTTGCCCCATAAAGGCACCGCATGGAGGGATATTTAAACAAGCAAAATCGATCTCTTTATATTTGAAAACATACAATATCTACTGCTTCAAGTCCTCGATATCCTCATAGTTGAAAGCGATCAAACATGGATTAATAAGCAATGACTAAAAACAATAATGTCTAACTAACATGATTTAATTTATTTGTGTAACTTATAACAATCTACTTTATATACAGTTAAACGGGACCCTGGGGTTTCGCTGAAGGAGCCCCCGCCGGCGTGTCGTCGGGTAATGTCGCTGCTTCCAAGTTCTTCAGGTTACTCTCGAACTCGACGGGGTCAATGAACTTCTTGCGCGGGAACGGCGTGGGACCAAGTATACTTTGTACCTCTTGGAAGTTCAACGTTTCCTTTTTAAAAAGTTCTTCGGCCAACTGCGAACATTATGGTCCATATTAGGAAGAATATTAATTACTTTTACGCAATTTTATTGTGTATCGCACTGCTCCTAATCATTAAGATTTTTTTACTAAACGGCTGAACCTATGTTGATATAATTATATGGGACCACCTCTGAAGTAAGACTGACCAAACAAAAAAAGAATTATCAAAATCTGTCTGCTCTGTAAAAAGATATGCGCATACATACAAAAATAATGTTCGCGTCGACTTGTAAACCTCCTCCGTTTTTTACGTCGGTTAAAAAGATTCATCGCCTAGTTGCTAACTAGCTTTTATTATTTAAATTAAGTTGTAATTTTGCTTGGCGTAGGTCGTTGTATTATCCGTTTAGTAGCTTATCCATCAAAATGTTTCACACACTACACTTACCATCACTAGTTTCTTCTCGTTTTCCTTAAGTAGTTTCTCGGTCCTGTAGTATGCTTCGCCGATAAGTTTCCTTGCTTCGAGATCAATAAGGTTCTTCAGAGTCTTACTGAACGGACTCTTGCCATGCTCCTTGAGGTCAGGGAAGGATAACAGCCCCACTGCTTTCGACATGCCGTAAACTCGGATCTGGGTAACAAAATGTTATGGCTTAGACTAGACAGTGTAGCTAACTGCTATGAAGGCTGCATGCATCTATAATATAGATTTATGCATTCGCAATTCTTTAAAATATAAATCGCACTAAAAACAAATTTAGGCACGCATTCTGCTTTGCATAATCACTACATAATATAAAACAAAGTCGCTTCCGCTGTCGGTCTGTCCCTATGTATCTTTAAAACTACGCAACAGATTTTGATGCGGTTTTTTTTAAAGATTTTGTCAAGTTTTTGTATCCATTAGCATAAATATCGCTGGCGAAGTCCCTGGCGGAAAACTAGTATAACTAATATAAAAAAAATATTTCGTTTACATTACAGCAAAACAATACGTATCACATGATACGGCAATTCATAATTGCTTTTCACAAAATCATTCGCAGTGCTCATGTTTTGTTACATCGTCAGCAATGCTCATATTTTTACTCAAACAGAGCGATATAGCAAGCAATCTTTTTTGGCAATCAAACGTATTACATTCTTAAAATATCACTTATCAATAAACAGATTTGTACCATCGTACATCCAAAATTCGCAAGAATACAGCAATAAACAAAAATAAGCATAAAATGAGCATACTGGCATATTTATTGTGTGGGAAGTTGTAGGCTTATAGAATTTGCGATGCATCAAAACTATAGAAAACTCCTTTTTGGAATGGGCAACTAAATTCTTTCTTTTTTTACTTTCAAAAGTGCTTGTTATTGGGCCTAATTGAAATAAATGACTTGAATTAAAACTGAATATAAACGACAGCAAAGCGTGGCCTCTCTGTATAAGAAGAAGCTTTTGCTCAGCAGTGGGATGATAAATGGTGAAACATTACATCAGGTGAAATGATGGTTAACCGCAAGCCTAACCTATAAAATAAAATATATTTTTTTTTATTGTCCGATGATGACAGCTTTACTTTATAGTGTCAAACTGTCAAGCATGATCCTTATCCCGCAATACCTGAGCGTAAGCGATCTTAGTGACTTTCTCGAGGTCGTTCTGCGCGCCGCTGGTAATGGAGTTGAAGGTGATGGCTTCAGCCGCGCGACCGCCCAGCGCCATGCACATGCGGTCAAACAACTGAAGACAAATAAAAACAGAATCAGACATTTTGTTGTACTTATCTTGATATAGGTTTAACGTAAACGTAACTGGCGAGAGTTTCTAAAAAAAATTGGTTAAAAAACGTGTAGTAGAAAAAATGCATGTTCGCCGCTCGCCTTGTGCATTTTTTACTTCGCTGACTAATATTGTTTGTTACTTTGATGAAAAAGTGGGTCTTTAGATTTCACGCGCCATCCAAGATAGCATTGGCTGGATGCGTTCTGAAATTGCTGGATAGTTGGACATCTGAAACTTTATTTGTTCAGAATAAAAACTTATCAATTTATATAGTCCTAAATACTGGTATAAGCTGTAATGATGTCTTGTGTGTTTCCTTTAAAATAATGGTACAATAATATTCCTTATTATCACCTTGAAAACTAGAAGAGAGGCGGCGATCAGGAAACCTACGCGCTGCAGCTAGATGGGTGATATCCGTGTGTTTTTGGATGAGGAGCTTACCTCTTCCTTGTTGTAAAGCTTCTGGTCGGAGGAGGTGTACTGCGCGAAGCCCAGCGCCATGTTGGTGCGCGGCACGATGGTGACCTTGAGCAGCGCGTCCGTGTGCTCCAGCAGCCAGCCGGCCAGCGCGTGCCCGGCCTCGTGGTAAGCCACCACGCGCTTCTCGGCCGGCGACATCGCGTGGCTACGCTTCTCCGTACCCCCTGACATTTTGGAATTGGGTAGCCACCAATAATTAATACTTCCAAGCATTGAGATATATACAATAGAGGTGCAATCCCGAACATTACGCGTCAAAATAAACATAACCAATTGTTTGGTATATAGACGTAGCTTTGAAACTAGTAACCACTTTGATGCAACATTATATTTATCTCTTTCACACTAGCCGCAACATTATGTACGTGACATTTCTTCGACAAAGACGGCGACCGACAGTTTTTCCAGATATTCAGTTGAAGTCAAATTGGCAGATGGTATGAGTTGTGGCTGGGGGCTCAAACTTTCATGGCACGCATTTTGCTTGGTGATTGCAGATCTAGTTACGTTAGTAACATAATAATATATCAATGCTTCAAAGCCCCTAAAAAAGCACTTTATTTTAACCCTTTCAGGGTTCAGAAACAGAGTTATTTTAAATTGACTATTAAATTATATTTTTTGTTTGCTTCATAAAATAATTCATTAGACAATGGAGTTAGAAAATAAGGGACGTCACTATTTTGTATTGCTCTACTAATTCTACGGGAGCATCGCATTTTGAAAGCTCATATTATAAAGTGTGTCTACCCAATCGGGTAGTTGACACCACCAGTAAATCGACATACTTTTTGTGAGCTGTGTATTTACCAAATTGAAACTATCCCATCCCGCAGCAAAAATGAAAGCATTTTTGTTCAGGATCACTCGTTCTGAAGCTTAACGACCTAAGACTATCTACTATATAAAAAAGGTTGTCTAATGAAATAATATAAAAATAGACATTCTATCAATCTGCCTAGTCCTTATCAACTGTAAAGGAGTCTGCTTCCAATCTAGCCAGATGCAACTGAGTACCCTAGCTGTAAAGCTAGTCTGTATGGAGCGACTGTCCATTTGACCTCGACAACCCAAATATCCATCCATGGACCGACCGCGGCGAGCGCAGCTTAACGTGCGTCCGTTACTTAGCTGCAAGCTCCTCATAAAATGGAGATTCCAACACCTTCAATTTGCTACCTTTATCTTATCATTAAATCTAGCTCAGTGACATACAGACCTACGACTCTCTCAACGGCGTATTCCAAGTCGGTGTGTCGCACGATGGTCTGCTTGTGTCGGGCTGCGTGCAGAGCCGCCTCGTTGCACACGTTGGCTATGTCAGCACCGCTGAACCCAGGGGTTAAGTACGCGAGCCTGAAAGTGCACAAAAACCGGTCAAGTGCGAGTCGCGCGAACACGAAGGGTTCGTAACAAGACGCCATCTTGGTTTTTTATTACTTTTCATAGTGGATCTCACCTTTTCACATAGAAATCAGGCAATTCTTCGAGCACGATATTTTTCAGATGTCTATTGAATATTTCTTCGCGCTCTACCAACGTCGGCAGGTCGATCAGGATGTGGCGGTCGAAACGTCCAGGACGCAACAGTGCCTAGAGGAACAATAACAGTAAATTGAAATTATTTAACGAAATACTTAAGATTTTTTCAGTAACATCGATCAACTTATAAGGCTCAAGCTAAATTTAGGCTACGACAAAAATGACAGTGCCATTCACACTTCAAATTTCTTAGTGTTGCCACTGTCGCGACACCTATTAATCTATCACATTTACAGCCGGTTGCATCAAAAAAATATCAGGATACATATACGTGAAACGGAAGGTGTCATTCAAGATCTGTCAAAATGGAGGACAAAATTGAATAATTTTGCTATAATTTTTTGTTTTTCGTCGTAATATTTATGATATATGTTTACTTAATTATTATATCTATGTATTGATGACATAAGTGTTCTTATAACTGATATCATGTTTTGTGATTTTGGTAAAAGTATAGAGTATTAAAAGTTTGATGCAACCGGCTGTTAATTTCTCACTCGTATTACACACAATATAATTGGTGTATACACGCACCAGTGTATGGTGTCGTACTTTAAAGGCAATTCAGAACATTGTCTATCTGAATGTCAAACCCTCACAAAATTTCGCGATTATAATGTTAATAAGATTACCTTATCAAGCACATCAGCTCTATTTGTAGACGCCAACACCACAACACCCTCGCGACTCTTCATGCCGTCCATTTCTACCAGGAGCTGGTTGAGGGTCTGCTCCCCCTCGCCACCCCCCGGCCCAAAGGACGTGGAGCCCGAAGACCTAGCTCGCCCCACTGCATCCATCTCGTCTATATAGATGATGCAGGGGGCTCGGGAGAGGGCTTCCTTGAATAAGTCCCTAGAAGCCAAAACCAATTATTATAGGTTAAGCGCTATCTTAGATATACTTTCAGACATACAGACTATCAGGGAGGATATATTAAACGAAGGTACATTTAAATAGAAAGAAGAAGAGAAAGAGATACCGCGCCCCCGGAATACAAAGGGCTGAGGAAGGAACATGGATGGGTTTTAGTCAGTAAGAGTCTGACACTCCCACCCGCCCCACCCACGGCGGGAGGGGTCATTTGATGATTTCCCATCCGAAAAAAAAAAAAAAGTTACATTTAAATACTTCATTAAATAGTCGTGAAGGCTATTAGTAGATCTTCAATTTAAGTTTTACCTACTACATCGCGCGTATATAAACTTACTACCCGTATAAAAACTATCCCGTGTCAATCCAGGTTATAAGGGTGATTCTTAAAAAATATGCGGTTCGTTTTTCGCCGCTGTTCGCTTCCTCACACGAATTTCATTATTATCAGCCATATATACTACCTGTTTTTTTTTTTGTTTTTTTTTATAAACTTTTTTAGCTTTTCATGGCTTATTAATAAAAAATAAAAGTATTTGCTTATCTTTATGTGTTGTTACGGATTGTTAATACTTTATTAGTTAATTAGGTTAACCGCGAATTGTAAAACTGTCACTTATAGCACAGGGAATCCTAGTTTAAGTGACTGTGAATATGTGTTGAAATGTAAACCTTTTGGAACAATAAAGATTATTATTATTATATAAAAGTCAATATTTACCTACATTAAAAGGCTATATCTATTTCATTATTTAACATAATAATTTTAAGCTTGTAAATTATACAATTTAAACGACAGTCGATGACGACGACGGTGATGAGGGTAATGACGATTCGGAAACCAAACGACAAAATATTGAAGATTCACCCATAAACTATGTGTGTATCAATTTTCATCCATTTCCATTCTAGGCTAGCTTTTGCGTGAAAGAGTAAATCACAAACTTTCGCATATTTTTCAAATATTACTATATTTTTGCTAAGACATTTCTAATAAGTACACTCTTATATTAACTTTTATTTTAAATTTGTAATCACATTTAAGCTTCACGCAGGAGAAGTCGCGGATAGCATGTAGTTCTGCATCAGCTCACCTGACTCTAGCAGCTCCAAGGCCGCCAATCATCTCGATGAACTCTGACCCGTTCATAGACAGGAATGGCACGTTGGCCTCGGTCGCTACCGCCTTCGCCAGCAGAGTCTTGCCGCAGCCCGGGGGACCCAACAGAAGAGCACCTTTTGGAACCTAGAAATACCATATCCGGCATTTTTTATTCTGCCGCCATGAGAAGAAACTAGGGCCGTAAGTTTTTTTTTTCGATATTCAGTCAAATACATATTCATAATCAGATTTTTTTCCTGATTCCAAATATGTACTTAACTCAATACCTATAAAAAAAATACGGACTTCTTTCTTATGGCGGTAGAATTGAACTAGCTGTTTCCCGCGGCGTCCTCGCATCCTGCTGGAACTACTCTGCGCACCCGTATAACAGGTATCCTATTTGCTAATCTAGGTTATGAACTTGAAGTGTACCACATTTCATTGATATTAATTCAGCAGTTTAGCATGAAAGAATAACAAACATATATTAGCAGGACTCCAGCTGATTGACTCGCCCGTGACCCGTTCCGACCAACCACGTCTCATCGCCGATTTTTTTTTATCTATTTCGACTGCCAAGGATTAACAACTAACTTAACATTATTAAAGTGGTGCTTGTTACTAAAGTAAGAAACCCCTATAATATGCCACTAGTGAGTATATGATATTCTTTCATATATGTGATATAATAAAACTCCTTGGTACCTTAGCTCCCAAACTCTTATAATGTTCAGGTCTCTTGAGGTAGTCAACAAACTCCATGACTTCGATCTTAGCCTCCCTAAGGCCGGCTACGTCTTCGAACTTGACGCCTTTGCCCTGGCCACTCATAGAATCCACCAGAGTGAACTTGGCCCGACCTAGCTGACTCTGAAAATAAAATACGTTTAATCAAATCAATTATGGACCCTGTCGGGCACAGCAAAATTTATTTTTAATAGTAGAAGAGAGGATGAAGGTGTTTCTGAGGTTTGCAACCGCATCCTTAGAGAACTACTTGACGCACCCGCATGAAACTTATCCTATAACCTTCCGCAAGCTTCAAACTATCTCTATACCAAATTCCATCTAAATCGGTTCAGCTGTTTTACCGTGAAAGCCTAACGAACTTTCGCATTTATAACAGCTGAATCCCTTCGTATCACCAGGGTCCCAAGGGGAATTTAGACACCCGGATATAAGGTAGACTATAATCGTCACCAAGGTCCCATGCAACAGTCCGTTCAGAAGAAGATCAACCACTATACCTCAAAAATATTATATGATACTCACAAATCCTCCAAGATTGATATTCATCCTCATGCTCTTTGTGGAGTACAGGAAAGATAGGATGACGGCCGCAATCAGCAGCGTCGTTATCACCTTGCCGGCCACGCTGCCATTTCTATCGTATATCACGCGAACACCTGCATACAGTCAATAAATCTTCTAAATAAAAAAAAATCGCCAAAATTGGATAATCCTATTTTTAACCTCCGACGAAAAAAGAGGGGTGTTACGTCGATGTCTGTCTGTCTGTGTGGGTATCTGTCTGTGGCATCGTAGCCGTCAAACGGATGGACCGATTTCAATGCGGTTTTTTTTTCATTTGAAAGCTAGTTTCCTTGCAGTGGTTCTTAGCTATGTTTGGTTAATATCGGTCCAGCAGTGTAAGAGCTATCAGCTCTTTTCCAAAATGATTGAAGGCATTCTTGCGTAGGGGGGTTTTTAAAATTCTTGATTTAATACTTGTTTTTATTGTGTTCAAATACAATGACAATAACTGCCAGGAGAAGGTTCGTTTAATAGAAAAAAAAATCGAGTAGACAAATAAATATGGCGGTACGAAGTTCGCAGAATCAGCTAGTTATTTCATATAAATTCGTCTACTCCTGAAGGAGCAATTAAGAACTAAGATTTTAGGAAAGGTCTCTTTGATGTAAGAAAAAGTTACACAAATACAAGACAAAGAAACAAGGTGTTTTACCTTCTTTGACACCTAAATTCTTCTCTGTATCTCGGAGTTTTTCTTCAAAGCGCTGAATATCTCCTACATTCATGTGGAACACGCGATGGTTCGACTGTAAAGAAAATAATACATGATTGAGGATACAGACTGAATAAATAGTATATACTGACAGATTTTTTGGTCTCGTCATATCGAAGTATAAACTTCTCGATTGTTCTTTGGGTACAGCAGAGAAATAATTATAGTACCTATGCTCAATTTTTCAGTTCAAATTGATCAAAGAGTCAGATCAAGATGATAGATGAATAGTTGGAGAAATCTGCACAACTTATTGTTATTTACTATTATTAGCTACTCGCTGTTGCCTGCGATTTCACCTATATGCCTAGGGAAGTATGTCGCGGACACGAATAAAAACTATACAATGTCCCAGCAGGCCTAGCACGGGGATGAACAAAACCATTTTTTCACCCTTTTTTTTTGGGTTTTGTATTGAACAAAGGGACAAAAGGTGGGGAAAACACGTATGTCCAACCCCTGTGCTGGGCCTGCAGGTTTCACAATATCTCCAAACTAAATTTCACTAAAACCAGTTCAGCCGTTTTAACCTGACAATGTAAGACACTTTCGGAATTGAAATTTTAGATTTGGATTTTGATTAATATTTATTCTCATCTCAACAACACCTAGTACTTTTGAGCACTATCATTTTAACCTTATCAACTTACCCGTTTACCCTTGATAATGGCGCCTTCATGCAGTATGATAGTAACCACTTCCAGGTCAGGTCTCACAATAAGCTCCTCAACCTCACCCTTGGACAGCATGGAGTATACAAACTCATTCCATGACACATAGCGTATCATCTGGAAGCAGATACAGATATTTATGCACCTATACAGAACTGTAGTATAAATCAGGTTTGCAAATTTTGGCATTATAACTCCTAAAATTACATAATAATATATATATATATATGCTATTATGTAAAGGTTCACCTCATTTTGACTGCTGTCTCCTCCAGGTACAATGAGTGAACTCATGATTATCAGAAAGCATGTTGTGAACATCCAAAAGGCTGCCTTCATCATCAGTGATGACATTTCTTCATTCTTTTTCTTTTTATCTTTGTCATCCTGAAAAAATTTAAAAATAATAAACATATAATATCTTTTTAGTACTAGACTATTTTCTCAGCCACAAGTAGAAGTATTTATAAGAGATATTATGTAATAAATTAAACCTACCTTATCACGGTCATCCTTTTCATTTTGTCGGTTATTATTTGTTGTAGTAGAATGAAAACCCCGGATATTATTAAAGAAAACAGAATTTAATCCTGGTAAATTGGATCTCTTGAGTAAGGCACAAACTGCTTTGTATTCTGCATTAAAGTGGCGAAGGTGCTGTGAAAGAGTAAGAGAGAATTAGCTAGTATTTTATGGTAACACTGGAGCGAGAGAGGGATTATTGATGGATAAGACTTGTAAGTTGCACAAAGAGTTTCTGATAAGAACAGGAGGATGATGACAAGTACAGTAGACAAATTATACTCAAGATATCTCTATCACACTTGTACGCTTAATTAACATTATGCTAACCCACAAGAAAACCATAGTGTTCATATCATAGGCCTCTTCTTAGCACTCACCAGTCAGCACACTTACTCAAGGCAGATTGGTAATCCTCACTAACATTTTAATAAATGGGAAAATAAATCTGTTTGTCACAAGTTGAATCACCAATAAGATTTTGATCAAATTTTGTATCAGACAAATTGAAACCTGGGGGTTTAAGACATAGGGTAATTGTTGTCTAGGTGCATAAAGATGTTTCACAAAAAATGAGACTGAAATTGCAAGGAACAGAGCTAATAATTATATCATACTATGTAGCATGAATGTGGATGTTTATAGAGGTAGAGGAAGACCATAGAAACTATGGATGGATTGTGTGGCATGATATGGCTAGTAAGGATGTTACAGTGATATAATATAATGTTAGATAAAGAAGTATGGAAGAAAAAGACCACAAATAAATTGACATAAGGGCAGGAGGATGATATTGATGATGACTTTAGTCCATGCCAATAAGCACTGCAAATTTTCATCCTGGAATGAGACTTATACTGGACTCACTAACAAGAGTCATTATTATGAACCACTACATATCTCCAATAAGATAATTTAAATTTCAATATGAACTTAATACTCCTAGTATCAGTTAAGTTATTCATTTCATACTTATAAATATAAGGAACTACTACTAGTGTCTCATGCATGACTACAATATTTACTTTTTGACTTTATCCCTATAGTCAGAAGAAAATATTGTAGTCATGTCATGTGCATGACATAGAAAGTAAGATTTCACAATATTTTCATTTTATTACACTAGAAGATGATTACTCAAAATAATTTTGTTTAGCTGATACTTCATGGCACAATGGAGCATGACATCAGACTAAGACTGCCTTTTGTGAAATGTTTAAATACTTGACATAAATATACAATTTTAGTCTTCTGGTCATGAAAAATACTAATTCCTCACAAAGGTTATGTTTTTATTTAGTACCACAAAACAATGATAACACAAGATACATTTTTAATGCTAGGAAAATTACGAAATTTAACTATAATATAATAATCTCGTTAGGTAACGTTTTAAAAAATAATTTAAATGAGCTACTGTAAAGGCACTAATGTAAAGAGTAAGCCAACACAACGCCAATAAAAAATAGAAAAAATTCGCAATCTTACCGGGTGTTTAGATTTACTCGTTAAATTGTGTAACGCAGAAAAAGATCTACACAAATTCACTAAATCATTCTGGCACTGTTTATTTATATGCCTTTCAACAACACTATTTCTTAGCAAAAAGTTTTGTTTCGGCTGTATTTTGGATGCACATAATGCCGGTAATCGTTTAATTGAAAGCATTTTTAAAGTTCGGCGCATACGTTTCTTTATTTATATTTTATATGAAGCAGTAGTTATAAAAATCATTTTTCTATTTCCAGAAGTGCGGAGGAAGTAAAGGCGATTGTAAATTGTAAGGTTAGTCCAAAACTGTCATTTTGACTTTGACTGTTGATCGTCAGCCATCACTTGGCTGGCCATCACCTATAGACTGGAATAGCAGTCTTTTCGGTCTTGAGACAAGCCAAGTATTAATAAGTATAACAAACTTGTATGTATTATATTTGTGGATTATCCAGTAATGTTACGAAAAAAAAAATATTTTTAACTCTACGATTGTGTAGACAATTGTGTATTACTCTAGTCAAAGGTTTGAGGAATACATCTATATTTATACAGTCGGTACTGTTGGGCCCATATCGCTTTATTATAAGCTTGTGTGGCATCAACTAACTTATCAAATAAATATCATAACTTTAGAATATTACGTACAAGTACATACAGCTTGGCAAAAAAGTCTAGAAACGGAACTAATTTTTTTTATTGCTGGCAGCCGCTGTCAATTAATGTCGTTCTGTGTCGTTCGATGTAAACAAAGTTCGCGAGTTACTTATTTTTTTATTTCGACCATCAAAACGTTAATAAAACCACGTTATAATAAATAAAACCATTCAGAGTACTAGCAAGGACACAATTTATAATGTTTATAGGCGATATCTGGTCGAACATGAGGCTTAAACTCTTCTTTCCGATCTCGACGATATTTACCAAAGTACCGCCATTATGACAGGTATGTAAGAGTTTGTTTTGATGTATTTAGTTGTATCAAGTGTTAATTTATGATCTCTAATTGGTTTTGAATTGCTTGAATACGAAATAAGTGAAATTTTGAACAATAAACATCGAGCATATAGGTTATGTTTACGTTTTGTCTTTGACACTTTGGTATAGCGCGACTAGATTATTTTGATACTTGAGTGGCTTGAGCCTTGATACTCTGCAATATGTAAATTCGATTTCTACATAACCTTATCTATGAGTGTGATCACAAGATAATATAATACTTGTTATAACTAGCATTTAAAAACCACAAAAAAAACTTGATAGGTACCGTAAACTTTTTACATTAATTATTGATAGAGGTTTAATCATTTTTTTTATCTTTATAGGAAGCACCGAACGTGCATTTCAATCTATAACCGAGTATGAGTTCAAAAGAATTCATGCCAGCATGTTAACAAAATAGAAGAGGAGTATTATGAATTTATGAGAGGGCTCGTACTTGGACATAAAACGTTTAGGAATCAATCTCCAACATGATAGCGCAGTGCCTTTGAATCTGAGTGTGACTCAGATGAGTTTATGGCTAGCTCTAGCCAAGACATGGATGTGGCGGGCGTGGAATATTTAGAGGAAGATTTATTGAAATCAAATATAATAACGCTATATTCATACGCCTTTTTTTTATAGGTACCCCAAAAAAAATTGAAAACACAGGAGTGCTTACATTATTAGTGCTTATAAGTAATTTGTATTCAGTTACATGACGTGAATACTTGTTATTACATTTTATAATACTTACTGATTTTAATTAATTATAAAAATACAGCTTAGTATCAAGACGATAGCATGGTACGCTATACGGTCGCAGCGGGTTGCCACACGAACGGTAAAGTGGCGCCCCTATTAATTTCTACTCTTTTGTGCCAAGCTGTATTTACATGTAAGGTATTAGTAGGCAAGGAGGTGAAAGTCCCAGATCCAAAATTAAAATAAAATAAAAATCCTGCCTCTCAGTAGCTGGCTGGCAAAGCAAACTAAAATAAAAACAATAGAGCATCTACGACATTATTCATAAATATTCCAAGGTCATTGTATCTTTCAGTATCTTTAATTTGTAGTTGATTTTCAAAGTTATCACTAAAATATTCCTAAGTGATAATGATTGGTTTCCGATCTATTATTTCAGGTACTTTGCGTGCAAGAAGTGTGTTGACTAATATACATACGCCTTTACGAATTCAAAAATATGGGTCACACATGGAGGGACCTCCACAGCCATTTGACAATTTGCCGTTTTCAGTGCCAAACCGGTTAGCTGACTTGTTTTTTGTTACTTTAGTAAATACCATGACCAAAGGCAACCATGTACTTAGACGACCACAGGATCCACTAGTCAGGTTTTCAGTGTGTGTTGTTTTTCAGCATACCAGTGTTATCATTGCTAGGTATGAATGGTGAAAGGTGTGGGTTTTATGCATTGTCCTGAGATGAATAGATCACAGAACAAGTTAGAATATATGACATGACATGGGTAGACATAACATGACATGGCTAGGGATCTGCACAGTTTGCACATGAAGTTGCGATAGCTGTTCGCTGGTATAAATCTTGAAAACTCTTTTTTATTATAATGCCCACATTAATCTTATGAATTGTCTTTACAGGTACATGGCGACGGTGTTCTTCTCAATCTTCTTCGGACTTGGATTGTGGGCTCCATTCCTTATAGTGTGGTATTCTATGGCTAAAAGGTGTATGTAATATTGAAGAAAAATAAATAATACCTCAAAACTGTGGTAATTTTCAATTGCGATGCAGGCAAACCTAGTTTCTGGTAAAATAAGAAGAAATATGTTTTTGAGTTATTAAAAGTTACAAACCAATTTATCGTTTGTAACTAGGCGGATGGTAGGTTCACCTCCAAATTTCATTCACGCAATTATAAATTTATGTAGAAGTGACTTATGTTGCCCGTGGATCTACCAGCGTCCTGAGGGTACAACTCGCCCCTGATAAAGTAGCCTATAATAGCCCCTGGGTCCGAACTATCTCCGTATCAAATTTCATCTAGAACGATTCAGCCGTTTTACAGTGAAAGCGTAACAAACACTTTCGCATTCATTAGTAAGTTAGAATTAGGATTCAGGGAAAGGAGCATGAACTAAGTTTTTATTTTTATTTTTACACTTATACTACAGTAGACAATCAAAATCCTCAACTGCACTAAAACTGGTTTTACACTCCTTTAAATCAGGGTCCCAAAACCCTTACTGGGAATTGTATATTGAGAAAAACACCGTAGTATTGTATTCTCTTTGAAAAGCACTATATAGTAGGGCTGTAGGGCATAGGGTAGTACAGGGGAGGGGTTTTTGAGATTCAGAGCTCTAATTCAGTGTACTGAAGGATATCCAACACCTGTAAGCAGAACCAAAGTTGGCAACTCTGAAAGATTCTGAACAAGACTAATATTAACTAAATAAAATATTTTTACCTACCTATTTCGTTTGTGTATCTTAATAAAATACTTATAGATATATTCAGCTATAAACCGCACATAAATACCGACCAAGTTGTGGGAAAAAAAAGCTTAAGCAGGCTGCTTCTGCAATAGTTGGCAACATCGGTTACAAGTATTGATTCGACCCTCCCAATAGTCCTAATTCCGGCGCGAGTGCGAGTCGGTGCGACGGTACGAAGTGGTAGCAATTTATTGCTTTATCATCGAGTAATCATCAATCTCACCAAAAATAAAATGGAGCCCCTGCAACCATCATCCGGCCAGTTGATTAACCCGGAGCTTTTGGGAGTTTGGAGCCAGGAAGACAAATTTAATCTTTGCCTGGCTCTGCTGAAGACCGGAACAAAGGATCTGGATACAGTTACTGCGTTTCTGTGGGAGCAAACGCAGTGCACCAAGACCCGTGTGCAAATTAATGCTGCGATCGAAAACTTCACCCAGATTGCAAATGATATCTTCTATCAAATGCAAAATTAGATGGAGCTCTGAAGATCCTCAAACAAGAAAATAATTTTACCCCTCAACCTCATTCTTCTACCCCTCACCTTCAGCAAACTCTGGAAATTGGAAATTGGATTTATTTCGAAAATGGAAATTTAATTTGGATTATAACGGCGAAGACGCGGGATCTGATGACGAACTAATAGGTATACCAAGAAGCAGAAGTAGCGAATTTCTGTCATGTCATTTACGAGACCATCAGGAGTGTACCAGCCCCAGGAAGTATGGATGCCCCACGACAACCCGAAGAGCACCGCATTTGCGAACCCGAAAATTATCATCATAAGTTCCAGTTTGGGTAATGGCATAAGATTACCAATATAGCATACGATGTCCCGTAATCAGTGTTTATATTGTAATCATAGTATCTAAGTGAATATGTATTTAGACTTAGTTAAGATTAAATGGATGAAAGAATTATTTGTATCGAGAATGTATATAAGGATTGAGATATTGTTGGAAATATTGTTTGTTTTATATAATATTTTAGCTAATTAATATAATATTTTTGATTTAATAACTTCTCTGAGCTCTGTCTTATAGTAACCAGTAGAACCTGCCCCTGTATTTCTATTGTTTGCATCATTATTGTATTTTTGACTTCACTTTTAATAAACATATCCCCCTCCCCCCATAATACACATCGTAGTTTTACGATACTCTTGTATTATGACTACATGCAAGACTGTCGTTAAACCTGCGTAACTGTTTTCATTTATATTTCCTCATTCCCAATCTTTACTACTCCTAATTAATGAGCATATTGGTAACTACTGGGTAGGTAAGTTTAATAATTGGATCAAAAATAAAATGAAAATTGCGAGACTAACAACAGTTACGCATGTTGCACGTATGCATCAGCCATCAAAGTCACTATAGCTCTTTGTTCAAAAACCATTCCAGTAATTTCCCTAGATTGCTACACCCAGACGTATACTTACTTATCATCATACTTACTAGTCTGGACTTCAAACAGACCATGATCTCAGCTTAAAAGAGTATATTGTATAGTGTCTTGTTTAAATCTAGTATATATACGTTACGACTGGCAGGTCATGCTATTCTTTGTTTATTCTGAGGCAATTCCTCAGTTGTGTTAGCATCTTATTTTTGAAACTACTGCCAGTAACCTCTTAAAACAATGGGTATTTCCACTCGAGATTCCACATTTTTAGAATGCTTATCATCACTATTGTTTGCCCAAAACCAGTGAGCAAGAGGTACATCGTTATACCTTATCTGGGGACCGACGAGATCTGCAAAATAACGCTAGCTATTAAATGACACAAAGGACAACATAAGACGCAAGTGCAATTTTAAAATAATTTTCTTTAAAGGCAAAAAAGTCGCAGACAGCAATATATTGGCATAAAAATACATCATCGCAAGTCGCTCAGTAACATGAACCCACCCCCCTGCACATAATAACGAAGTATTGATTGGTGTTACAGACATAGACATGTATCTAGGCGTTACCTACACCTACATGCATAAAGCACTGCATTTATGCGCTGTCTGGGCTGGGAGCTATATAAAATAGGCTACAGGTACACAAAGGCTTTCAATCTGGGCTTTCAATCAATAATTTTATGACCTGCGCATTTCAATCCTGTGAATAATTATTATTATGGACATGGAGATGTATCTACCCACTCAATTTTAAGATGAAATTATAAAAGGGTTTTTTATAAAAGTTATTTTTATTATATTAGCAATTTCAGTGTTGCCAATGCTAACGAAATATCGTAAAACGGAATGTAATTTAACTCTACGTTGAGTGCTGGATATTTTTTCTTTATCATGAGGTTTTTCCCAACTTGAGGGTGCTTGATGATGATATCCTCTTATCCCGTATCAGGGACATTTTATTATGCTCTCAGAAGGGACTTCCACTTATATCTTGGATGCTATCATTATGTCCACCCGGAAGGCCTAAAACGGGGGTAGATAAACGCGTTTTCTTCACCTTTTGTCCCTGGATTTTGAAATTTATTATGAACTAGCTTCTGCCAGTGACTTCGTCCGCGTGGAATAGTGGTGCTCAGCACCTATTGGTCTTAGCGTGATGATATATAGCCTATAGCCTTGATTTCTGTGTAGCTTTAACCATTAAGGTTGCACACGCGACGGAAGCTTTATAAATGGAGAAACTTCTCCCGTTTTCCCAACATTTCCCTTCACTGCTCTGCTCCTATTGATTGTAGCGTGATGAAAACTATACTATAACTAGCTAAGGAGTATGAAAAATAATTGTACCAAGTTTCGATAAAATCCGTCGAGTAGTTTTTGTTTCTGTAACGCTTATACAGACAGACAGACAAAAATTTTACTGATTGCATTTTTGGCATCAGTATCGATCCCTAATCACCCCCTGATAGTTATTTTGGAAATACATTTCATATACAGAATTGACCTATCTACAGAATTATTATAAGTATAGATAATGCGACAAATGGTGGTAAAAAACACGTTTGTTTTGTCCTGTCCACTCACTTTTGGATGAACCCGGCCTGGGAAAGCCAGTAACAGTGCCAGACTATTACCGGCTAAAACCACCCTGGTGTCACTACTCGCATGTGCGCGCGGGGCCGCGAGAATCCAGATTCTTCCGCAGATCCTGTCCACCCCTATCCTGACCTGAGCTGGTGGTAAAGAGGCTAATATAATTCTAGAGGAGCTCGTGGCTAAGTAAAGCCGCACGGGTCGATCAATCAAAGTTTAAGCTGCACTAGGCGTGGTCGGTCCGTCTGTGGAGGTGACCATTTATGTCATAGCGAAAACTCCTCCATGCCTCGGAAAGCACCCGGCTATCATTTGTAGATCTTTGACAGACTACACAAAATCAGGGTCCTGAACTACAATTTTAAATTAAACGGTGCCTTTCTCTCATTACACTTCCCTAATTTAGATATTATGAACCCCGATTTAGAGTAGATATTTCATTGCCGCGACCAAAACTGCCAGATTGATAAATAACAGAATTCAAAAGAGGAAGCTTCCAATTTGACAAATAAATGAATCACCGACATCGTCGTTACCACCGCATATAAGACCTATAACCTACCTATTTATCAGGGCCGTCGTAAGCATATAGGGTGTGAGAAAATGAGCCTGCCAATAAAAAAACGACGCCTAGACTGATACCGACGCCTAGACTGATACCGACGCCTAGACTGATACCGACGCCTAGACTAATACCGACGCCTAGACTAATACCGACGCCAACACTGATACTGACGCCAACATTGATAGCGACGCCTACACGGATACCGACGCCAACACTGATACCGACGCCAATATTGATACCGACGCCTAGACTGATACCGACGCCAACAGTGATACCGACGCCTACACGGATACCGATGCCAACATTAATACCGACGCCAATATTGATACCGACGCCAAAATTGATACCGACGCCAACACTGACACCGACCGACGCCCAGACTGATACAGACGCCAACACTGATACCGACGCCAACATTGATACCGAAGCCTGCACTGATACCGACGACAACACTGATACCGACGCCTATACGGATACCGATGCCAACATTAATACCGACGCCAACACTGATACCGACGCCAATATTGATACCGACGCCTAGACTAATACCGACGCCAAAATTGATAGCGCTGCCTAGACTGATACCGACGCCTAGACTGATACCGACGCCAACACTGTTACCAACGCCAACACTGATACCGACGCCAACATTGATACCGACGCCTACACGGATACCGATGCCAACATTAATACCGACGCCTAGACTAATACCGACACCAACATTGATACCGACGCCAATTTAATCCTTGTAGCAATAAGATCTAAATTGGTTTTCACATCACAAGTCGCAAGGCGATCATGCCGAAAATTACACGATTCGTATTTTGTAAACAATTCAATTATGTTTTTATTCTTATAGGTGGGTTTTTACACCTAATAAATATTTGTTAAGATATTTTTAAACTGATTGAACGCATGGTTTGTGTATGTGTAGGTATTAGGCGATCGGCTTGTGCCCACTTGGACCTGAACCTGCCTATTATAGTTTTGAAGTCATTGTGGATAGGTATGGTAAGATGAAATTTGGGATAACTCTGTTGTTAAAAAATCCAATTAAAAAATCTGACTACAAGCCGCTTCTCCAACTTCACCACAACAAGCGCTTGTGGACCAAATAAGTCGTTCTAAAAATCAGTACTTACCTAATAGAAATACACACAACTGACACAACTTTAACGTTTTTGTAGTTCCGAAGAAATACGAGCGAAACACAAGTGTTTAGAAGCCCATACACTCAAACTTATATGAATGTTATGGTAATTCAACAATATAACAAACATGGGTCAAATTGATAACCATCTTGCTTTTGAAATTTGTTAGTAAAAAATCTCTACTAGTATTAATATTCTTAAAGGTACCTATCCATAACCTATCTTTATTGGGAAGTAGCCAAAAATTAAAAAGTGTAGGTACTTTGTTTATAAAATGAAACAAACAACACAAATAGAATCAATAAGACTATTTTATTATAACTGAATCATAATCACTACAATCAACTTCAAGGCCAGGATGGTGGGTCTCCTTCCTTGTGCGCGGGTCCATAGAGCTTGGACTTGTCCCGGAAGTTAGTCATCCTCAGTGTTTCTTGATCATCCAGGTACTTGCCAACAAAGAAGCCTCCCATCGGAACAGCAAACCAGGCGTAACGCAGAGTGATGCCAAAGACAGCCATCTTAGTTCTGCTCCTTTTGTTGTAACTTCCAATTCCTAGTGTGACTCCAATCAAGGTAAATGAATGTAACAGTCAGAACTGGAAAAGTTATGCTCACCAGGTTACGGCGAATGAATGTAATCAACGCCATAAACCTGTGGAGAATAAGACATTAACTAAGTTAGACAAACCATATTTTGTAAAAATTATAGGGGATTATTTTTCAGTGACAGGTCATTATCTAACAAGTATACATACGATGTGGCAGATAAAGAACACTCAAGCTACAAAATATTCAATAGTATGGATGTTCTCGAGTGATGACAGAATGTCTGCAAATCTGTAGAATACTCTGTAGATAGGGGCGATGATATTTGTAAGACTGCAGGCAGGGATTGGAGAGTTGAAGATCAAGCGCATTGGCATGGCATGGGAGAGCCCTATGTACAATGGTGGACTAAAACTGGCTGATGATGATGCTTATTGTGTTCTAACATCACATCAAATCGCAGTTGACACCACCCATCAATAATTAACATACTAGTAACAAGCTGTCAAAGCACTTATCTTTCATAGATTTGATATGGCAATTACAAACTGTGTTGTAATTTATTTTATAACGCAATTCACTATTTATTGAGAAAGGGAAAAAAAAACTACATTTACAATTTATTCAAAATTTATCTATTATAAAGTATTTTTTTAGGGAAGATGTCCCTCTTGATTATTTATTTTTTGTTATTTTTATCATGCTAATGTGAAACCTATATCCTACGTGGAATTCTAGCTGATATTATTTTATTTATAATGTACCTTACAAAACTTGTTATTGTTAATTAAGATACTTATAGAAAAGCAAAAAAACTATTTGTTACCATTGTTTTTTATTGTATCATTGGTATCAATAACTATTTAATTTGATGCTATGAAATGATCCTCGAGATCCTGAGATCTGAATCTATGATTTTCATGAGAGAAATCACTTGCCTAACATAGTGGTTGTAATCCTTGCTAATGTTATAAATGATGATGATCAATATTACCAAAATTTTCTTTTTTGTTTAGCAGTTTTTATAATATGATGGTGGTTATTTTTTGTAAATACTTTAATAATAATTTTTTTACTATAAGCAGACGCTATATAGTCTTATTTACTACATACGTAGTGCTTTCAGAGTCAGTGTAAGTTTTAAGAACACTTGTGTGTGACATCTTTACGCCTAGTAGGTTACATAACCCGATCCAAAATACAAACATTATATTTTGTGAAATGCCACATTTCCAATATTAAATCAAACAGATTAACTAATATAATAATGGGGATTAAGCACTAAAATTATATAATATTGAATTACAATCATCTGAAGAAAAACAACACTGACAGATTGATGTCTTGTACTAAACTAAACCATATATTTTCGAAAGCAGCACGATTAAACGTAAGAAAATTATGAATTGACTTAGTTTAAACTAGAATCAGAATAAAATCTTAAGAAAAATAGAAATAAACTAACCTAATTCCAAGTGACGATTCTGGAATCAATTTTGACTTTTTTGACGTTTTCAGTTTGTACTTGATTTCACTTTTTTAATTATTTGAAACCCTACGATTTTAGGCTTAAAATACAATGCAACGTCTTACGAAAAATATGATGTTACTTTTTGGGAAGAGCTTGAAATTAACATAATATTAATTTCAAACCTCAAACAATTTTACAAATCTGAAGAAGTCTATCTGTTCTGAAGTACATAATTTTATATACCCCTAATCCTTACTCAATTATCAAAGAACATACAATATGTTAAGTTTTCACCTGTTGTTTACTTAACACATTCGAATAAAAAGTAGCCTAAAACCGTCTCCCGGACCCATCTTTCTCCATATTAAATATCATTCACATAAGCTCAGCCGTTTAAGTGTGAAAGCGTATCAAACAAACTCACTTTCACATTAATAATATTGATATAATAAGCCATTAATTGAAAAACGTTTTTTTTTTTATTTTGTTTGTCATACCAGTATACGTACTTACTGCCGTATAAAACCACTATATAATAAATAATATCCTGTAACACAATCATACTTTAAAATATATTTATAGATTAAAAAAAAGATTAATTCTTATATTGCAAAGACTAACGAATACCGTGATTTCCTGTAAAAATATTATCAACTAGGTAGGTATAATCAGCAATATATGCATTGAGTCCATGAATGTATGTGCATTTTCTCCACGGACATGAATTTTCAATAGAAATATCCATTTTCAGGAACTAACTTCCTGCTTTTTATAATATAATATGCTATTAGAGACATCAAACATATTTTATTTTTTAATTTATCTCTGTGATTTTCAAATGAAGTTCTCGAATATAACGAAGACTCGTAATTTAAATTCGTGATTCTTAATTAGATGGAACGGTACATGAATAAACAGTTAGGTTACGAAGGGCTTTTATATGTTTTCAGGATATTGAAAGTGTTTATTAAGTACTAGCAACATTGGTTTGATTGATTATGTTGGCATTACGACATTGTGTGAGCCAATTTCGACTTGTGCGTTGCGACGATCGCGAGCGAGCATGCCATGGAGCGAGCGAGCGAGTGCCTTCGTCATCGTTTGCTGATTTTTCAAGTTACAAATTGAAGTGTAGGGTGCTAAAATTATGTTAACGAAGTGAACAATAGAATTGGTGATGTTGGCCTTAGGCTTATTGTTATTTCGCAAAAAAACTGTTAAAGAACACAAGTTTACTGTAGTAATCCGTCGAAAATCGAGAAAGCTTCAAACGTGTTTGAAGCTTTCGTTTTTGCATTAATGGAACTATGAACCTGGACCCTTTAACGTTTAGCTTATCGCAAATCAATTATCTCGTTGTAAATTTAAGTAAGAAGAACTTCAAGCAGACGAATCAAGAGTTATCTCAGGTGAGATATTGCCACTTTACAGCTATTCTTTGTTTTCTGTTGTCGCCATATTGTGCATACGGAAAGTCATGATCGTTCGTAATAGCATTGACTGGATTTAATTGTCATGGTTTACTACTTATTATTCGTGTGTTGTGTTGCGATGCGCGATATTAGTTGCCAAAATAATCATCTATTACGTGATTCTCGAGTTCGCCATACAATTTGTTACGGATGTGGTTGGCTGCTGTCCTCAGCCCGCCACCGTCACTTACCTACATACATATTACAGTTTTCATTGTTATCTGGTTCAAATTCGAATTATAACTTATTAATATAGAAGGTTATTGTGTATTATTGCTTGATACTGTAATACAATAGTTCTGTAACACTCGATTTGCAATAACAATAGTGGTCAAAGGGTCATTTCTTAACTTAGTAGTTTAAAAATACGTTCAAGCTGTTCATGTGTATAAAAACCTTCAATTAAGTAAGGTCGATTTATACCTATTAATAAACTTTAATATATTTATTGATTTTGTACTCAAGCAGTTTGCCTTTATTTGGTAGGTAGTATACATTTACGAATTGGTAGGACTGAGTGAATATTGATGCACTTGGTAGATAACACATTTGTTCAGTGAAGGTAAAATCGTCAGGCGTGGATAAATAATAATATTCTTACAATGCCCCTTCTATATTTAAACATTACATTAAAAATAGAATGTCCTACAACATATTTATGACTTGTTTCTTAATATTGCATCCACATCTGTATACACATACACTATAGTTAACTACACTCTGTAGAAAGACCACTACAAGATGGTTTTGTTTGTTACAGATTGTTATTGTCAAACCAAAATCGGCTAAGTGCACTTTGCTGAGTAATATTTCATGTTTCATACATTTTGACTATTAACTAGATCACAAACCAAACCTTAATCAAAAAGAACTGCTAGTACTTCGTTTAGTGCTTTAAGGCAGAGAGAGCAGTTCTAAAAGTCACAATGTTGAAATCTCAGCAAAATACACATAGCTGATTTTGGTTTGACAATGACAATATGTCTCAGTTGGTTATTTTCACTGCTCACAAGTAGCTGCTGATCTCAGATATTAGGTTAGTGAAATTCAGTCAGATTTTCTATGTTAGAACTATGGCCAACAGCAAACTGGCCATGGACTATATTCAAGTCAATTACAGATTAGATTGGGGTTCCCCAAGAGGATGAATTAAGGATTTTTTTAAGTCAAAATACATTTTTGATTGTAAGATAATATGTAATTGACATTTGTGGCTATTTTTGAGTCTGGAGATTAGGTAAAATGAAGGAATAAAATTGATGTCATCTTAGTTACTGCTAATATATTTATATTTTGTATTAATTCTTATAGAAATAATAGAAAAAAGAGATTTATCTCTTGTCTGTGTTTTGGTTTATCTTTATCTGAAAAATGATTCTGTGTGATTGTTACACTTTCATAGTAAAATGGCTACCTAAACCAGTTTGGATGAACTATGTTATGGATAAAGCTTGAACCCTAGGAAAGTCAGGATTATTTTTATCCGAATGAGTAGTTAAGGATGCTTGTTGAATTAGTAGAATATATATTGTAGACTTTTTGTATGTTGACATATTCATACTATTTCAGAAGGTACCATATCCAACTATTTTTCTTAATAGCTTGAAGCTTGCTAATATCATACTAATCACACTTGTGAACACTAACCTTATAGTATGACAGCATATGGCATATTATTTAATATTTTTATCGTATTTCCTTTTCTCTTGTCAGTACTTACTAGTATTTTAATATAAAAATAGTTTATTGAAACACACCAAAATATAACAAATTAAAATTGTAAGTTTCACTTTGTAGCATTGGTTATGTCATAGTAATGAATACTAAAAAATACACTACTCGCTCAATACACAAAACATCCAACATAAAAAGGTGCATTGCTCAAAAACAATTGTAACAGATATAATTAATTGAAGATATCTGCACAAATTAAGACTAAAAATACAGAGGTCATTTCAACAGGTCCATAATCAAAAACACAAGTGAAATAACCACTATGAATCATAAATAATTTACAGGATGACAAATGATCAATGTAGTATTACTTTTTACAACAGATATTTATAAGTGATGCAATACATATTTAAATTGGTGGAGTTTAATGTTAATTCATCGTAATTTGTTTATTAATGCAATGTGATTTTGTATTTGTCTTATTTTTTGTCACTTTGTTAATGATCTTGCTGAAGCGACATTTAAAAAGCCATAATGTTCTTACTTCTCATGATTGCTGTGCGCTGCCACAAATAATACCTCGCATTTTGTTCAGTGAATACTATTAAATCTCTTATGTTTTGCTAATAATGGGTGAGACATCAATAAGTATATTATATATTCCTTAAAATAAATTAATATACTTATTTAGAAAAAAAATAATAATATAATAGTATGCTGTGCTAAATTCCCAAATTGAGAATGATATGATAACATTTTCCATATCATATCAATTTTAATTTGATGATGCCTCTTTGTTTAGATATTTTTGTTTTTATTTATCATACACTTCTCATCAAAAAAATCGAAACACCTCGCAGTTTATGATTTGATAAGGATTATCAGAAAAATGTGTATATTTAGGAATAAATGTAAAATGTCATTTAATAGTGAGTAGTATGAGGTTTTTAAATCCTAATGTTATTGTTCTAAATTCAAATTAAGTCTTCATAGATTTCGTATTTTGTATAATGAGTAATTTTTACCCTGTATGGAATATGAAGGAAATGGGTAAAACAACACGCGTAAATGAAAAAAAAAATTAAGAAACGTTTATTTAATAACTTGTATTCCCTCCGCGAGCTCTTATTACTGCTTCCATACGGTTCTTCATCGATCGGATGAGAGTCACGATCACATGTTGTGGTATATTATCCCATTCCTCTTGGATTGCATTTTGCAGCTGGCTAAGTGTTTCTGGGGCTGGATCTCTTGCTCGAATTCGTCTCTTTAATTCATCCCATAGATGTTCAATGGGATTCATGTCCGGGCTTCTTGCTGGCCATACCATAATGGAGATACCGACTTCGGTAAGATAATCTCGTACGACGCCCGCGGTGTGAGCTCTAGCATTGTCGTGC
The DNA here is from genome assembly GCA_963891755.1 of Pyrrhia umbra. Taxonomy (NCBI): domain Eukaryota; kingdom Metazoa; phylum Arthropoda; class Insecta; order Lepidoptera; family Noctuidae; genus Pyrrhia; species Pyrrhia umbra. Next base: position 5,993,673 of record OY982916.1, on the reverse strand, counting down.
ATGAATATGAAGTCGTTGCCAATAAAATGTGCATAGGGCATCACATGAGGTTCAAGACACTGTTCGATGTACCGATGAGAGTTTAGTGCAGGCAGCCGTGGCCCAGACACAAAGGCAAGTTCTGTCTTACCGTCGGCGCTGATTCCTCCCCAAACCGTCCACGAACCGCCACCATAGCTGACCTTTTCTTCAATGCAGCATTGTGCAAAGCGTTCTCCATCTCTTCTGTAGACCTTGTTCCTTCCGTCGTTACCATACAGCATAATTTTACACTCATCAGAAAACAGTACTTTGCTCCACTGAAGGTATGACCAAGTTAGGTGCTCGCGTGCAAAGTTAAGGCGCGCTCTTCGATGGTCTGCAGTTAATTTCGGCCCATTCGCTGGCTTATGCGGTGCCAATCCGCGTTCCTTCAACCTTCTTCTTATTGTAGAGTCACTTACAGCTACTCTTCGTACAACGCGAAGCTGCTGCTGCAGTTGAAAAGCGTTAAGGCGTCGATTTCGTAAAGAAGTTGTTACAATAAATCGATCATCTCGCTCAGAAGTGACCCGATTCCTGCCAGATCCTGAACGGCGCGTGAACGAACCAGTCTCCCGATAGCGTTTGTAGACTCTATGAACAGATGATAAGCTTAGATGCAATCTTGCAGCCACAACACGCTGACTAAGTCCAGAATCCAGCAATGCCACCACTTGGGCGGCTTCTGCGGGCGAAGTATCCATATGTTTTAGAAAAAAAAGTTTTTTCAGACGTCCCAAAGTCACAGTAAATGAAATAAGAAACAAAAAGTTTAAAGACAAGCGCTAATTTTTAGTTTTTAAACGAGAAACGTACTCCAACCCTAAATACACATTTGTCTCAAAACAGTGATTAATTTCATTTATAGGATAAACAAATGAAATTCTAATTTCGAATTTTGATTTTTTTCTTCTTACTGTAATGACCAAACTGCCAGCTACACAATAATGTTTTTTTTTTCATGGAATTAATTCTCTTTTGTAAAAAATTAGGACAAAAACAATAAAAACGAAAGTGTTTCGATTTTTTTGATGAGAAGTGTATAATTTTATTTAATCACAGCTTTGCTGGAAGTCTAAATTGTAATTGGGTAGATAACACCACCAATCAATAGTTATACTTTTTAGTTATCTTTTGTATGGCAATAGCAAACTATGACATCACTTATTTTGGATCTCAATTCATTCAAATTAGACAAATTGTGTCATGAAATTATTTGTTATTGGTGTCATCTCCTCAATGGTCTTTATTTTGCAAATGATACTGCTTTGTTTTGCTACTACTATGTTTACTCTATATTGGCATTTTAGGTCTTTTTTATACTGCAACTGTGTTCGGTTAATTTTATATCAAACATTACTAGAATAGATATTGGTCAGTGTCATAAGACAACCTAAATATTTCCTTTAGGTTTTATAATTTTTAGTATAAATTATGCTGGGCACAGAAAAACTGATTGTACCTAATGTTGCAATGCTGTACTTGTTTTAGTTGGAAGCTTATATTCATAGGCAAAGAAAAAATATAATTCAATATTGATAATTGTCTGTGTCATCACAAGGAATAATACCTATAACATGTTCATCATAGCTTCTTGCTGCTAGGATTCTAAACTATTATAGATTTGATCTCAAAATTAAATCAAAACATTATGGCTTGCCCATACTTATCTTGCTAAATATTACCAATTACAGTATATTCAAAATAATTAAGAGTCTACAAATACACTCAGTGACAGGGAAAGTGCCTTTATAAGAAACAATCATTACAATAAACAGTAACTCCGTTTTACTTGAGACTGAGAGTTTGAAATCAAAAGAATGATAAAATTAATACAATTTCTCACAATAACACTTTTCACAGCTACAATATTACTGTGCGGTAGTTCCAAACCCCGTACTGTAACATGCATATTTAACAGAAACATTGTGCGTCGCAACTTAAAAATAGCAACGGTCGATTATGTCTTTTCCCTTGTATATTGACTATACAGGAAGAAATTGAATTCATTGGCAATATTTTAATCCAAGAATCTGCTTGAGGAAATAATATTTTCTAAAGGAAGTAAAATATTCAAAATTGATAATCAAAATAATTCCAAAAATCAACGAAATAATTAAAAGGATCAAGTCGTGACAGTACGTTAAGCAAAAGGCTCGCGCCGTTCCCGCCACCCACTATCAGCTGCTTGAGCGCGGCCATTCATAATTTTCTTAACGGAGCGACACGACACTGCCCGCGCGCTCCTAACCCGTCCTCCCCCCCCCCCCGCCCTTGTTCGCATCGTGTATTCATTATTATTCGGTACATTGGTTTAATCACGCCGTAGCATGTAATTAATACGGAATTATTTTGTAACTGATACTTAAACAATACTTTAATAAACAAAGACGCGTAAGATACTCAACGACAAAGCCGCCGCCCTCCGTGTCGGCGCCTTTGTGTGTAATAAATTAACTACAAAACTAAACTAAAAGCTGATTGGATACCATACAATTTTTAACTTAATAAATAAACGGTTTAACAATTGAAATTAAACTTATTACAATACGAAATAAACAACAGTATCAATAAGTAGGTACCTACTTACAATTAAGATTTGGCCCTGGCGTCGTTAAAACATGATTTAGAAAACGAAGACTAATTTCTTACGAGTAGTTATGGGCATTGGTTTAAACATTTAAACTAAAAATAATAAACAAGGATTTAAAAATGAAATTAAACTTAGTAGGTAATAAACAAAACTACGAAGGAAGTAGGAATGTAGGTAATTGTACTTACCTAAGTGTACTTTAAAGGTGCTCGAAGTGTTCACCTCCTAACTGAACACACAATTCAGCACGACGCCTATGGTTTGATCTTAGACCTCGCAGAACAATGTTTTTGTTTTAACGATATTAAATGCCGCAATAATTCTGCCTTTTACAAAATGTAATTGCTTCCGACTTTCACGTGTTCGCGACAAACTACGAGTTTGGTTATAAAATAACACTAAATCCAGATATTGCTGGTTTGTTAACACTCCACCAACACTACGCGATCGAGGCATATTAATAATCAATAACGAAACTCACTGCTATAAAAAAAAACGCTCGCGAATTACTAATCATACACCGTCATACACGTCACGCATTCGTCTTATTAATTCGGAACTGGACGGTCGCACTCGCACTTCCTAGAGTGGCAGCGCGCGCGCCTCCCGCAACCGCCCCGCGCTCCGAGTGGGGATGAAGGTACTAGCACAGCTTAGTTTGATTTTATCTTATCTACCTCTTTTTACTACCTAATGTGTCTTTATGCTAGTAATATATTTCGTTTCGGTTGACAAACTTATTTAATTTATTAGGTACATTATTAAATAAAATTTAGTTAAAATCAAATTTGGACCATCATCATGGTAATAAACGTATCTAAAATAAATTGTAAATGATTACTTTTCAAATGAATAAAGATATGTTTGTTGTTTAACGTAAACCGCTGGATGTACTACTCGTAATAGGTTTTCTGTAGTTGAGACTTGAGACAGTTCAGTAGAGGCATGGAGCGGTGTCCACGCAACGCCGCAATGTCCGACCGACAAAGTCGTGACAGCGCGTGCGTGAACTTTTGAGAGTCAGCTAATTAGGATTTTTGCGTAATAATAATCTCCTTGTTTCTCTTTCCAATTTGTGGCGTCACTTTGGTCTCCAGAGGACGCACCTGAACGGAGCGTATGAGGGTGCGCACGTTTATTTAGCGCGCGCGGTGTATACCTCGGCGCGCGATCCCGCACCCCAGCCTGCCGACGCGGACGCAGCGAGCCGCTAGCGCTCGGTCACGGCAGTCAGTCGCGAACCCACTCCGACGGCGAGAGCACGCGCAAATTTTTAAATCCATAAAGTGTTTCGATAAACTGTTAATAAACCACGGACAATAAATTCTGATACTACAGCCGTCTGTGTCATTGGCTCAAGCCAGGGATGACCACAAATTAAAGCACTACCTACTTATGTCGTTTGTTCCCAAATTTCAACATAACTCCGATGTAGGAAAAAGTTATTCAACAAAGCTAGAATTATTATTTCGATTTAATTTTGAGTATTTTTTAATTTCACTTCATTGTTCATTTTACCTAGGTTGCTAACCTAGTGAAAGCATGGTAAAGTTTTTAGGTAAGAAACAGCAACCGGTCAGAGGTGGTAGGCATTTCCTAGAGATCGCGATACCTACACAGCAAATATCAATACCACAGGCGGCGAGCGTTTGTGTTGTTTAGTAGAGCTGACCTCGCGTGAACTTACGTCAATCAGCTGACTCGGAATACTTTCAATGTTTTTTTATGTAATAATTATGTTCTTGTTTCTAAATTTAAATTAGTAACTAGCCATCTTGTGCAATAAAATAATTAAGTATTTTACTATCCACTTTCGTAGTTCAAAATGTTGTTTACATAAATAACTCGACGTAGGTATTCAAAACTTAAAGATTTAAATACGTAAATTATTTACTTATGTAAATTAATTACTTGTGAATTTGAGTATTTTTGTAAATTTGTCGTTTTAGGTAAATAAATTGAAAACTTAATAGGCAGTAACTTGTAATTTACTCGCTCCCTACTTGCCTAAGCATTGTTTTAAACAACGGACACGCGCGCTCCTTCCCAAGTTCGTCAAATCTTCAGTCGAGGAAGACGCTGTTAGTGAGTCGGGGTATTGTCATCGTGCTGGTGTGGTTTACATGCAGCAGTTTATTTTCTTTCTAAGTGTAGACCTGTGTGTTTAGTGTGGACCAGTGTACTTAACTGGTGTTGGCTTTGCCCGGAACATAACTGGAGTTCATGGCAAATTGTCCGTTTGGTTGTAAATCAACGGAACTTGTTGATTTATGTGTACTGCACGTTTATCCTAGATGATTTGAGGTGTGTAGCTACTGTTAACAATCACCGTCATCGGGTGCGGGTGGAGGGGCTGGTGCAGGGCGGGGGCCGCGACGCCTCCACCTCCCCGCGTCCCGCTGCGCGCGCAGCCCCGGTGTGAGCCCAGGCGAGCTCGGATGGCTCGAGGTTACTAGCCTACTAACTACCTACAATCAGTACAATGACTCGGCGCGCGCGGCGGTATTTCGTTTGAATGAGAAATGAAAGAGATAGCATAACTCGTGCGTAGTAGCGTAGCGTAGCGACAACGCGTTCGGAGTATACTAGACGGAGTGGACTAATCTTGATATTGGTGATTTATTTCAATTTTCATCAATTTTTTTAGGATGTTGTATTTTATCAGAATGATTTTTTTTATTATTAGTTATGGCAATTAATAAGTTTTATGACGATTTTAACAATATTTTTTTGAGAATTTTAATTCACGATTTTATGGGCTTAAATTATACAGAATCATGAATAAAATACGTGGTAAAAATATTGCTAATGAATTAAATTTCATCCTGTATAAAGATGATACCAAGCAAAGTCAATAAATTGATACCTAGACCATGCTATAAAATTGTAGTTGTTTCCTGTGTAATTTAGTCCCCTTTGTAGTTGCTAGGTTAATATACAATGACTGGGAACAAATGCACATGACGAAAATTGTAGTTGCTTGGTTTAACCCACTTGCTTGGTAAGGAAATTGCTGTTATTATGCAGCGAGTCTTTCAAATTCTTTGTTGTTTTTTATCAGAAATTATTTTTTTGTGGTACAATTTGAGTTTATCTTATCTTCAGCGAATGATGAGTTTTAAATGTATGATTAAATTTAAACAACACAGTTGCCAAACAATGCTTCCTTATAAAGACAAACATGATGTCCATGCCATTACCTACTTGGCAGGACTGTTGAATATATATATATTTTTTTTTTAAATAAATAAATAATTGTTTGCAATGTGCTATTACACTTCTTATTAGCTTTTGCTTTTACTGATTCTACATTCTACCTTTAATAAATATGCATCTCTATTTAAGTTTAAAATGTATTCATCAATCAGTTATGATGTATGGATGAACTTAATAAATAATGAATTGGGTACCTCGATAGTTGGTTTGGGCTTTTCTTCTCAGAGGTTGTCAATATGAAAATGACGGCGCCATCTAGTTATTAAAGAACAGTTTGTTTCTAATGTAAAAGTATCAGAAATTATCTATAGATTATTTGCAGAAATAAATGAGTTTCGTGTTAGCCCGAAATCATTACATCAGTAAAACATTTCTCAAGCATCAAATTCAACATATTTTGTTTTAATAGGTAGCAGAGAACATTCCAGTATTACATGTTATAGAATAATACACTGAGCATCATTATTTGACTCACTCCTATATTTATTTATATTGTGGGTGGAACATAATAGTGAATAACGTGAGAACAGTAACGTTATTTTATCTGCCTAGCCTGCCTAGACTTGCAGTGTTAATGGATGCAGGAGTATCCAGTTTTTCACTGTACCCTGCGTTTTTTTCAGCCCGTGTCTTGCTATACCTCTGCTGACAGCTAACCATGTAAATAGGTAGACTAATTATTTGTTATCATCAGTATTAGATCATTTTTTAACAGACTATACAAGAACCATCGTTCTAGAAGCCGGTGGCTCAAATACTTAAGACACCGACTTCTAGAACGATCTATCGGTCCTCAAGCGTTTCGGTAGATACGTTTTTTTTTCTTCAATTTATGATGTCGATACATATTTTTTTTAATTACCTTACCAAAACAAGAAACAAAATCTATTTTTGTTAAGTCGGTCGAAGATACCATGGCGACGTTAGACGCTAAACAAAGACTGGTTAGGAATTAAGTATACAATTGTTGAGTCTGGTCGATTTCTTTAGTAGCCTTTTTATTGCCTATGCAAGGATTTTTGTGCCATAAAATATAGTGGATTTTCAAATATTGCCCTGATAAATTATCACCAATATTATTATAAATGCGAAAGTAGGTTGAACCATGGGGAAAGGCATACAAAACTTTGGATTCCTGGAAACCTATCAAAGTTATATAAATTGTAACTAGCGTTTTGAAGGTCGATGTCAACATTACAATTTCAAAGGCAATGACGAAATTTGTTTTTCCAAGTTTCTTTCTGCAAACATTTCCTTTAAATAGCCCTTACAATAACAACTGCTTCTTAGAAATGTTTACATAAGTTCAATTATGAAATGAAGCTTTCATGGAAAGATTTGAAAGAAACGTGGGCAACTAAATATAACTTAAGAAAATGGAAAATTAAGGGTCAAGTAGATGTTATGTAACAAAAATAAACTTATAAAAGCAGGCGTATTGAAGTTAATAGTTCAGTTTATTAGTGAATTTGCTCAAAAGTGTTTGATTCCGAGCTTTTGCACTGGCTGCTGCAGTTGAAAAAAAAATCTTTCATGTCACATGTGGGGGGAAGTGAGGTTCAATATCTCATATAGTACCTATCTATGTAGGTATTATCTGTTAGGTAGTAATAATATTTACTAAGTCATGTGGGCTATCATTATATATTTATATGAAAAGGTTTGATCTGCACGTTCTCATTTATTTTTCTGTTTTTTAGTATTCAAATTTTAAAAAAGTGTCTTTACTCCTGCGTAAATTCTGAAATAATTAGGTACAGTTGTTAGACAATATTCAATTCAAACTTAATTATGTGGAAAAAAACTTGATGATCTCTACTTTACAGTGGGAATAATAGATGTAGTATTCATCCTATTGAAATTCGGAAGCCGTTTTTATTATGTGGCAACCCGTAGTATTTGTAGTACATCCCATAATTTAACCAAACTTATGTGCAATGTTCACGGTTATAGAACAAGTGAGTGTGTTCGAAAGTGAGAACAAAATGTTTTCTTTTACGAATATATCGACATCACGTGCCACTAAACGCCTGTCGTAATCACATTGTGCAGAACGTGTTAGTAACCAGTAACTGCATCGTGCGCGCTTGTACATTGCCTGCACTTTTAATTGTATGTTTTTTACAATGTGTCCTTCCAACTTGTACTTTGAAGGTATATAATGACATATTTTATCCTCTTACTACTATTTCCGTTTACGTTACTAAACTATAGTGTATGAGTCGGTCTAAACACTGGATATGTATTGAACAAAGTGGCTATTAGGTTATCTCTTTAAATGATATAGTAGTGGGTACTATTTGCTATTCTTTGTACACAATAAGAATAATAATAGCTTGGTCAAGATTACTTGGTTTTACTGCAGGCATTTGAGTTATTATTATTTGATTTTTAATAATGGTTAACTTCTCAACCTACTAGGTACATTATGACCTAAGTGAAATTAAAAGTGAAACAAATGAATGTGTGTTGTTTAAACAAACTGTTTACAATTTGTTTGTGTTTTTTCATTTTAATTTATGAATATCTTTTATATCATGCTTGATAAATAGTTATTAATATATTTTATTACAAATAGATTTCATGTGAAATGTTTTTTTGTGGATGGTCAAAAAATAATTGATGTAATTAAACTTGCCACTTTTCACTATTACTTAATTCTTACATATTAATATAATAAATCCGAAATTAAATCTGTCTGGTAACAGCTAAACAGATTTGAATTATCATTAGTATGGTGATAGATTGAAACCAGGAGACAGTGATTTTTTTACCCAGGTTCTTGAAGTATTTTCATCACAATGCAGGTATACTGTGGTCCCAGGCAAATAACTAGTTAAAATAAAAAATGATTTGTCATTTGAGGAAGTGTATTTATCAATGAATACAATTTTTAACTTAATTTGTATACGGTATATTATTGCTCATGCATGTTCTGATGAAATAGATAAAGCACTTTCGATAAATAATAATCAGCTATGCTTCAAGTTAATAGATTTCCATATTGATAACAATGTTTGATACTTGGATGCTTCTAAAATTACCTGCCATTTTGCTGTATGTATGAATATTGAGAAGGGGAATGAATATATACCTACCTACCGCATTAATAATTTACTAAGTTAGTCATGTAGTTTTTTTTTTATTTATATTATAAATATATATTAGATAGATATTAGCTGTGCGTCGCAATTTGACCCACCCGTGGCTTTTGAAAGCCACATCGCTTCGCTCGCCCATAACATTTTTTTTCTGCTCAACTCCTAATGTTAAGTAGTCTATCAAGCAATGCACTATCAAAATATTCATATGCGATCGATAGTTCCAGGGATTAGCGCGTTCAAACAAACAAACTTCAACTTTCTGTATTAGGGTATAGATAAAGAATTTGTTATTCTTATATAGTAATAATATACTACTTTCTTTACAGCTGGTTAGTCTATATGGGCTGGAAGCAGAGAATCAACTCTTGAGGTGCCTGCTTACTGAGGCAGCCAAAAACTCCTGGGACACTGATCGCCCAGGCAATTCTCCTAACAACAGCATCCACGCGTCTTTGCTCGCGCAGCACCTCGCGTCCTTGCTTAACCATCCGGCAAAGTCGACTGTTATCTGTCGCGCTGTAGATCAACCCACCAGAACTCTACAGAAGGTAAGTATCCTTAACTAAACCCAGTTTCTCCCAACTGTAACTGAAGATGCTCATCTATCTGCAAAGCCCATTTCACCTGTATCGTCTGTTTGTCCTTTAATCCATACCATTGTTATACCACACCTATATCTACCATATTTAAATCCCTATTTTGTTTTTACGCAGTATTATCAATAACTATAGATAAGATATTTTTTGATTCATTGACTAGTTTCACTGATAAGTCAGCCGCCTTCATTTTTGTTTTCTATAATATAAAAATAATAATGTTTTTGTAATTGTTGGTATGAGATGTTCTGTGAAATATATTTTGTTAACTGCAGCTGGCCGGGAGGCCATGGGGATTATCATAAACACAAGGACATAACACACCATACAGATGTAGGTACTATAAGTTTTTACTATGTCAATGTCATACTATATTGATATAGTGTAGATGAGGTTTAATAACCCGCAAATATTACAAATACCAGATTATCTAAATTGAAATATATATCACAAAAGTAATGGGAAAAAAGGAATGGAAATAATTCTTACTTTGCGGTGCTTTTATATAGCTATTCAAGTAATATGTGAATACTATTAAAACGACAATTCCTTACAGATATTAAAACCATCAAATACTTTACTCAATCGACTGTCAAGATTGTTAAAGTTAACCACTGCAGAGGATGTTGCCCTTTCGCTGGTTCTGAGGAGGAATTCGTCGAAAACTGAAATCGTAAATTTATCCAAGCAACACCTTAAGAAGAGATTTTTAGATCTCGTACAGTGTTACCTCGACGCAGGTCGGTATTTAATGTCCAAACGCGTTATTAATAAGCGATATGCATTAGAAAATATAAAAGTTGTTTCGGTTCACAGAACGCGGACATCAAGTGGAGCGTGCCGGACTTCAGGAATGCAGCCCTGAAGTGTTGCAAACTCTTCTGACTAATCTCGCGCATGAAAATTTTCGTTTAGCCGCAGTGACAAAGGACTTGTTTCTGAAAAAGTTACGAATCGATTTTCCTCGCGAAGTAGTGCCAATAGTGCTCGCGCCCCTGCTGTATCCCGACGATACACAGACGCCTCTTGAGGAAATGACTACAGCTGACGATATGGCCGCAGCCATGATGGACAACTCTCTCGCAGAGATCATCCGAGATATCGGATATTCTTTCACTTCATCTGTTGAGGAATGCAAGAACAACATGTTGAACTTCGGCGCTCGAGAGCCTACAGCTACGGATGTCGCCAAAATCATATCAACGATGGTGAGATACCACACGACCGTTCAAGACGGACCACCGATACAGACACCTGGCAACTTCTGGGTCGGCCACGATGTCAAGAAAGAACCGATGTCACAAGGACACGGCGACTCGTGGAACGCAGAAGTATTGGTGCAAACACTGAAGGACCTAGCCTCTAATCTAAATTGGAAAGAGGTCATTCTACAACTAGACCACCCCGAATTTTTCGTACCCGACAGACAAGGACTAAGCTTACTGTTCACAATTTTGCGACTCGGCCTTCAAAGTGCGGGCTACCCAGCGAATATATTCCCGGTTGAATACTTGTGCCGTCGTTGGACGAATCTGGAGGGACAGATGAGTCTCATCACTAACATACTGAAGTACCCGGATATATTCAGTTTTGCTGATCACCCGTTTCATCCAGTTTCCATCGATTTACTGAAGTCACCTCCCGAAGCGGACAACAAAGACGTAGCAACATGGCGTTGCCTTTACTTGGTCGAGCTGTTGCTATATGCTTCAGAACGCGGCTATTACATGCAAGTACAAGAACTATTCAAGATTCCTCTTCAATATTGCCCTGATGTATTGACGCTGGCTTTACTGCAAATTAGTCCACCCGTCAATGTGGTTAGACAAGAGTTGTTCTCAACCTTAATACAAATATTTCTGGGCAATCACCCTAATTCAGGAATCATTTTACACCATGCTTGGCATAACCAGAACCCCAATATCAAAGCTGTAATTATGCATTCGATGGCAGATTGGTATATTCGAGGAGATTGTGATCAATCAAAACTTTCAAGGATCTTAGACGTCGCACAGGATTTGAAGGCGTTGTCCTTATTATTGAATGTTCAGTCGTTTCCATTTGTGATTGACCTGGCTTGTCTAGCGTCCCGGAGGGAATATCTAAAACTGGACAAGTGGTTAACGGACAAAATCAGGGATCATGGCGAAGCGTTTGTCTCTTCCATGGTGAAATTCTTGCAAAGACGATGCCCATTAGTTCTCGGTAAAGGACCAGATGAACAGTTACCGAAAGCGGCGCAGTTGCCGCATGAGACGATTGCTACGATGTTGGCATGTTTACAATTATGCATCCCGAATGTTCAGCAAGAACTACAGGAGGCGATCTGCAACGTAATTGCTAATTGCCAGACTCTCATTCTAAGCAAAACGCGGCAGAGCATTGCAGGTATTGCACGACCTCATACCAGAGTCTTGGAGACACCGTTCAACCCTGCTGGATTGGGTGGCCAACTGTTCCCACCACATGTTGATTCCATCACGAATTTAACACCTAATGTCGCGAATATGAGCCTGGGTGCTCCGGCTAACACTGCGTTTGCGATGCCCGGTACCTTAGGACCCCTAGTGACTACACCAGGGTCCCCTTCGCGCCTCATGGGCGCTGGGCCTAATAGCCCGTTTGCAATGATGCCCTTACAACATAACGCAAATGTAGCTAATATGGGACTAGCCAGGATGGCTCCTGCTCCAGCAATGGATAAGCCACGTATTCCGGATCCTATTCACTTCCCTGAGATGATGCACAATGTTGCCAAGGAAATTGAGGATGAAGCCAACGGCTATTTTCAAAGAATTTATAACCATCCTCCACATCCAACTCTGTCGATAGATGAAGTGCTTGATATGCTGAAGAAGTTTCAAGATTCGCCAAACAAACGGGAGAGAGAGGTATTCTCGTGCATGTTGAGAAATCTTTTTGAAGAATATAAATTCTTTCCTCAGTATCCTGACAAAGAACTGCATATAACTGCCCAACTTTTCGGAGGAATCATAGAGAAAGGACTAGTACCCAGTTACGTTTCGCTTGGTTTAGCGTTGAGGTTTGTTCTCGACGCCTTACGAAAGCCGGAGGGATCTAAAATGTATTACTTCGGTATAGCAGCTTTGGACCGATTCAAGTCGCGTCTCAAGGACTATCACAAGTACTGCGAACATGTTAGGGCTATACCTCATTTTAGCGAGTTCCCCCCGCACCTCATTGAATATGTTGAGTATGGGCTCCAGAGCCAAGAGCCGCCTTCAAAACCCCAAGGAGCCGTGTTACCGACTAGCCTTGCTGCTATGTTAAACCAAACTGCAGTTGTAACTGTATCAGCTCCGTATAGGTGAGATTTTTACATTACATACATAATTAATTATGTCACTAATTATTTGGAAAACATTCAAAAAATACTTGTTACTTTATTTTATTAAAAATAATACTTTATATTTTTATTTTCCACAGAGCTGTCGCACCATCTATTTCCGTGATATCAAAAGTGGCAAATTGCACTACAGGTGGGATGGGAAGCCGACCATCTATTGCGAATGCTACAAACATCGACACTCTGCTAACTGCTACGGACAGGGAAGAGAAAATCAACGCGCCCCCGGAACCGATTCAAGACAAAACAGCTTTCATTTTCAACAATTTGAGTCAGCTAAACTTGCAAACAAAATGCGAAGAGCTCAAGGAAATACTCACTGACGAATATTATCCATGGCTGTCTCAATATCTAGTCATGAAGAGAGCTTCTATCGAGCTCAACTTTCATGCATTGTATTCCAATTTCCTTGACGTTCTTAAAATTCGCGAGGTCAACAAGATGGTTACAAAGGAAACTTACCGTAACATCAAAGTATTATTACGCTCAGATAAAGGCATAGCAAACTTTTCTGATCGTTCATTACTGAAGAATCTCGGTCACTGGCTTGGCATGCTGACACTAGCCCGAAACCAGCCTATTTTACATGTGGATATTGACCTAAAAGCACTAGTACTTGAAGCTTATCACAAGGGCCAACAGGAACTGTTGTATGTGGTACCTTTTGTTGCCAAAGTTTTAGAATCTTGCGCTAAAAGTATTGTCTTCAAGCCACCAAACCCCTGGACGATGGCATTGATGAATGTTCTAGCTGAGCTACACCAGGAGCCAGATCTAAAATTGAATTTGAAATTCGAAATAGAAGTACTGTGCAAGAATCTGGGCTTAGACATAGCTAACTTGAAACCTGCCATTTATTTGAAAGACCCAGAAAAAGTAAGACAGATTGAATTCCAACTGTCGCAGCCGAAACAAAATAAGGAGGCGGCGGCAGTGGTACCGGTCAACCAGGCAATCGTCCAGGCCCCGCAAATGCAGATGATGCCGCCACAACCTCCGATGATACCGGCGGAGGATATGACAGTAACCGCGCCGACACCGACCGGCGGCCTCATGGGCGACCCCAATCTAATGGGAGTGCTCGGTCTCCCTGAGCCCAGATTTAATTATTTGGACGTAAATGTTTCGTCCACATCTGCATTTGGCCAAAAGATATGCTTCAATCCACATATACTCCTGTTCCAAAACTACCCACACCTGAAACAGTTTGTCAAGCCCGCGATCGAGAGGTCGATCCAGGAATGGATCCACCCTGTGGTGGATAGATCAATCAAGTATGCTTTGACTACTTGTGAGCAAATAATAAGGAAAGACTTCGCGTTGGATCCTGATGAAGTGAGAATGCGTACCTGCGCGCATCACATGATGCGTAACCTGACCGCTGGCATGGCGATGATCACGTGTCGCGAGCAGATCATTAGCACCATCAGCACCAACCTGAAGGGTGCTTTCGCTACTGCCCTGATGCCTTCTACTCCTCAGCAGGTTAGTATTTCATAAACAAATATGTTAATTATCTTCTAATACATATTGAATAGGGAGCTTACCTCTGTCTGGATGTGAACTCTGTATACAACATGTATTATATCTGTATTATGAAATACTAGTCAAATTGAAATAGACTTGTTGGCTAGGTCTAGATTATTAACTTTATCTAAAACATTTATAGAACTCACATTCAATTGGGTTAAATAATGGGTTGAATAACAAAATGATTAGGGAAATAATTGGCGAGAGCTAAATTGTAAATGAGTGGGGAATTATATGTTTCGAGACTAGATATGAAGATGCTTTAGAATGCTTTAAGGTGAGAAAATGGCAATATTAGGTTGTTTGCCTTAGTATGGGTGGGACAAGATCTTTACAGGTACAATAGAGGGTGTTAGCTGTTTGAAACTTTTCCACATCATGAAGAGATACCCTGGATGTAACTGTAAGAAGGATACAAAATTATTTGTCTTATTAATGATAGGCTCAACAGTTTATAGCATTTACATCATAATTTTAACATTTTATTTATTTAAATTTTTTAAAAGTTTTATCATTGATACATTCAGAATGTATGAAACAGAATTTGCAAATCCTCCACAATATCTCCGATGTAACTAGGACGATTTACAACTATTTCTTGACCTACATACTGACAGACATCTCTAGTTCCTATTATTTTCTTTTTATTTTGGTTCCCGAAAATGGCAATCAAAAGATTTTTTACTATCGTATTAATAGTTTCTGGTATTTCAGAAGGAGATTATAGAAAGCGCAGCTGCTGTTCTAGCTACAGAAAATATGGAGTTGGCGTGCGCATTCATCCAGAAGACTGCGGTGGAGAAGGCGCTGCCCGAGCTGGACAAGCGCCTGCTCAGCGACTATGAGATGCGCAAGCTGGCGCGCCAGGAGGGCCGTCGCTACTACGACCCCATGGTCCTCTCGTACCAAACTGAGCGGCTGCCTGAGCGCGTCAAGCTCCGCGTCGGCGGTCCCACAGACGTTCAAATCACTGTCTACGAAGAATTCGCGTGCAATATCCCCGGCTTCACGCCCGTACGCGACGTTGGATTGTTCATTCCCAAGCCGTCGGCTCAGGAACAAATGTCTCAACTAACCTTCAGCCAGGTCATCAACCCGACCCAGGTGTACGGCACAGACGAGATGAGCGCGTTGATCACGTCCGCCGAGGTGTTCCTGGCGAACTGCATCGCCGTCGCCTCGCTAGCGGTCCAGGCCGCTAACATGCACTCCCTGCTCGAGTGCCTCTTCATGGCAAGAAGAAACCGCGACTTTGTGTCGGGATGCGCTTTGCTCCAGAAGGTAACATAGATATGATTTAAGAAAAAAATTTGCAACGAAGTGTCAGCAATTATTGCGTTACTTTTGATGCAATAGTTCATTGATACGTATTTGTTGCACATTTTTCAATATTTATATTTCCTGATTATATTTTGACTATCCTATTTTTTAATTTTTTCATTACTTTCGTTATTTTTTATTTTGATCTTCCCGATTGTTTCCTGCCAGCGTCTTAAAATTTGTGAGTAATTAAAAAGTTTCAATAACTTACAGATGTCTAAAGCGAAGCTTGAAAGGACCTGGTAATCGATAGGTCGTTGACACCGAACCAGTACGGTATTATCGGTGTAACAATATTATGCAGTTGTTGTAACAATAATTTGTCTGCTAGGCCGTCGAGGGGTTGCTGGACGGGCATATCGTCCAGCCAGGGACGAGCAGCGAGCACGTGGAAATGATGGCTCGCTACCGTGACATCCACCTTCGAGTTCTCAAGCTGCTGGAGGATGCACGCCTGTACGGACACGTGTGGACCACAAAGCAGATCACCTGCTGCCTCACCGAATGCCGCGAGGAGCTGCGATACAATATCGATGCTGTCGACTGCCTTATCAGGAATCACCTGATCAATTTGCCACAGGTAAGCGTCACTTCGTTGGAATATTCAATAGTCACTCACAAATGAAGTTATGAGTTCCAAAGAAAACTAGCAACTTAATTATGAACAATTATGAACATAATTTTTTAAACGTTTCCATCTACAGTACGACCTGGCCCTCGCGCACATGATGGACGGCGGCAACAATTACATGGCCGTTGCTTTCGCTATGCAATTAGTGCAACTATACCTCGTCGACGACAGAAACAACATTTATGTGAACGAATCTGACCTGTATCACACTGCTGAGACGTTGGTGAGAGTAATGTCTCACTCCCGACAGCCTCCGCCGGAGGGCCTTGGCTCCCTGATTGAAATGCTCCGCGTGAATCAAGATCCCAGCGCCTACCTCGGGGAAAGGTCCCCGTTAGGCCCCACTGCCCATATTCACTCTGGGATCCTGCAAGTTCGAGTAAGTCTGATTAGATACTGAAAATATATTTTCAGTTTTATATAATTGCGGCATAAGTTCGTCGAAATTCCTATATGTAAACATTTATTTAAACAGGCCCAGAACTATGACGACCCGCCCGGCTTACAAGAAAAGACGGAGAACCTTCTCCGCGAATGGAGAAATGTGCTTCTCATTCCCCTGACCGAAATCGAACTTGCGCAGAATTTCAACCTGTATGTTCACCGCATGAACATGAATGGCATCTTGAAATCTGATGACATGATTACAAGATTCTTTAGAATCGCTACACAAATGTGCGTTGAGAATGTGTACCAACAACTGAATGAGGATAGAATGAACACTCCTCCCTTGCCACCGAAGAGGGACAAGTACTACGCCATGTGCGACTCGTTCATCAAGCTGGTCTCGCTTCTGATCAAGAACACTGCTGATGGCGGTAACCCGACACCGAAGTTGAACCTCCTAAACAAGGTAAGTTTGATCCTTACTACTAAGCCTACCGATATGTTTGCTTATCAAAGGTCTCCCCTATCGTAACTATAGGTTGTGCATGCAATCAACACAGTAACTTAACTATTACTATCAAAGGTATAAAGCACAATTTACTTGTTCATGTTTGCTATGTAAACTTATAAATATAAATCAAATACATGTGTTCATTCTCCGTAGATTTTGGGCATCATTGCTGGCTGCCTGCTCCAGGACCATGAGGAGCATGGCACTAACTTCCAGCAGCTGCCATATCATCGTCTGCTGCTCATCCTATTCCTGGACATGAATATGGCTGAACCCGTTCTAGAATCTATGAATTATCAGGTTAGTTGAGGAACCAATTCTAATATTGACCATTTATTTCGACTAAGTTATAATTACAATTAGTAATGAATAACGTGACTTTTTACAGATCTCCTTTCGTGTTAAGGTCTGTAATGTAGCACATGATAATATTAGTCTTGAGATGTTTTGTCTGTTCATGTTTTTATGTTGTAATTTTGTTGTTTGTTATTTGTATTATAACTTGGTATTATTTTAATAGGTTCTAACAGCATTCTGCCATACTCTTCGCATCATTCGACCGAGCATCGCGCCTGGCTTCGCCTACGCCTGGCTCGAGGTCGTCGCGCACCGTGCATTCATCAACCGCGTGCTCGCGGTAACACCACAGCAGAAGGTATGTCTTGTAATGTGTTAGTGGGGCGTTGCGTTTTTGCTAGTTGTGTAACACGGGTACATCATCATGCTTACTAACAGTAAGTAGAACTCTGTATTAATACATTTAACTTTGGTAAAACTATATTTATTCTTTACATACTTTTGAGGTGATCAAAAAGGTTATTATCTTTTTCTAAATGTAGTATAGTTCTCACTCATAGACTCATAGAAATCTACCATCATCCTTTGACTCCATCGAAAAAGAAGCCCGATCATTACTTTCACAAGCTTTTTTTACTTTTGTGTTATATATTAGGTGATAGGGAAGCAGATACCCATCATTGCTCTTCATTCTTCTTCATCTATTTTTAACAGAAACCTCCATTTTCAGCTTCTTGATAATTGCCTGACCTCAATGAAACCCAGAATATAGATACGAGTCAAAAGATCTTATTACCGAACGTTTTTCTCTTAACCTAATTAATTTCTAAAAGATCATCTTCAATATCCATAAAAACTTGTCAGCGAGTGTTTTCAGTGTCTTTCCTTGATTAGTTTTGGTTTTTGAAAGATAATCTACTATGACATTTTTATAAACTCGAGGTGCTGCATAAATAGTATTAATACCTCAACATAAGCGAATACAGACAGCGGTCTTAGTAGACCAGTGTTCGCCCGACTTAGGCTAGTGTGTGATTTTGATTACCTACTGAGCACACAATTTCTTTTGTATATTGATTTTGTTGTTTTGTTTTTAGCTTACGTCAGGAGGCCAGGCAATTAAATTCAATTACTTTTTGTGTGTTCTCTCGCGCGGCCTAATTATTAGAGATGGATTAAATACATCATACACCTGCGTGCTATTCATATTTTTTAAAATTTAATTCTTGTAACTTGCGATATACACTTTTAGTCTTACGTTTTGTGTGTTATCAATCATGCGTAAATCACATGATACCATGACACCATGTTTGTGCTTTAGTAGTAGTGTTTTTTTCATGAAATTTACGGTTCTTTAACGTTACAAGTCTATACCAAATGTGTGCCTGTTATTCAGCCCATCTCTAATAAATTGTTAATTTACACCGTAGTGTGTATGTCCATCAAAAACACGTAGTTCCATTTGACCTTAATTCCAAAAATAAGTCAAATGCTGCTGCCGCGATGAGTCTGCTTTTTCAGCTTATAGATTAACTTTATTGCTGTAGAAAGGTCGTTACTTTATTTGCGAGCATTATCAAACAAAACTATTCATAGAATTGTAAACAATTTCTGTTTGGTGGCTTTTGATTCGGCCAACGAATAGGAACACCTATAAGTTCTTTATCGTATTCTTGCCATACAGAAATCCTTTCGTTAATCGTTCTTCGATATGACGGCTGAACCGATTTAAATGATTGGGACATACATTGAAACTTGGGGAAAGTTTTTATCTTGTCGCGAGAAGTCACTTCCTCAGTACGCGAGTGAAACTGCGGGAAACGGCTAGTATAGAATATCGAATGTTACATTCTATAAATAACAATGATACTAAAAGCAAATTCAAAACTTGAATGAAAAAAAATATGAAAATCACGTAAAAAATTGAAAAACTTAGATGAATTGTTCTGCAAACAGTACATTGTGCATGTCTTGCATGCAGTTTGTGTAACACGTGAGGGTCATTGCGGAGAGTGATCCAAGTGCTAATTATATTCCACAGGGCTGGGGGATGTACTCAACACTGCTGATCGACTTATTCAAGTTCCTCGATCCCTTCCTGCGCAACACAGAGCTTGCCACACCTGTCATGATGCTGTACAAGGGCACGTTGAAAGTACTTCTCGTGCTCTTGCACGACTTCCCGGAGTTCCTATGTGATTACCACTATGGGTTCTGCGATGAGATCCCGCCAAACTGCATTCAGATGAGGAACCTCATTCTGTCTGCATTCCCCCGCAACATGCGGCTCCCTGACCCCTTCACTCCTAACCTGAAGGTGGATCTGCTGCCGGAGATCACGTTGCCACCCCGGGCAGTTATCAATTACACCACCATCATCCCCGCATCTCAGTTCAAGAAGGATTTGGATGCTTACTTGAAGGCTCGTGCTCCAGTCACGTTCCTGTCAGAACTGAGAAGCAATATGCAGGTAATTAGCTTTAAATCCTTACTATCCTTACTTCCTTACAGTAATATTCGTTTATCAATGCCTATATGAAGTGAGCAAACAGTGAAGTTCGCGCATAGGTACAGTCGAAAAGAAAATTGTTTATAAATTATTTATTTTCAAATAATTTTCTTTTAATCTTTTACTGTTTAATTTTTCGGCGGCAGACTGCCGAAGGAGGGTTTTTTTAGAGCGTATGTGTATGATGAAAGATAATTGGCGATATAGTCAATATGACTTGAAAGCACTGAAATAATTCCCATCATATCAGAATCTTGATCTGCTAAAGCTTGGGACCTTTTCCTCATCCTCAGAATCAGTTTGTGGTTTTCATTTCTTTTTCAGTTAGGTGAAAATTTGATAAAGGTATAAACAAAAGGCTTGTACACGCCTTTTGTTTATACCTTTATCAAATTTATCGATGCCGGTAACTGGTTTCGGCTTGACCCTATTTTTCCCCGGGGTACGGAAAACTGATATAAATTCCGCCTTTTTGCCTTTGGTAATGATGTTACGCTCGGTACGTATGGACGTGCCCTTTGCTGTACTTACCTGACTGATATTTTTCGGCGGAGAACAGTATTACGCTTTGGCATCTTTCATCATGAAACGTTCACGAAAAAAGAACGAAACCAAAAGTAATAACAAATAAAAAAACAACAATAAACTAAAACGAAATAACTATTTAAAACAGCAAACACTTTATGAAACACTTTTGGCGCCGACTACCTAGAGAGAGAGACATGCGTATAGGCGGGACAAAGATGAACGATTATAACTGCTCACACCAGTGTTGTCAGGTCTTGTTTCCGAAACACCCCATCCTTGATCTATTTTTATCCTAAATTGTGCATTATTTTGAATAAACACCATCAAGTTTCTGTTTTTTACTGTCTATAAGTAAACAATTAGATAAATTAAGTATTATTTGTGAGTTATATTTTAATAGTAAGTACATTGGCGCTTCAAGAATTAATGTTTCTTCCCACATTATTGTCTTTTTCCCCCATGAATATTATTATTAAATTTATCTAACAGCATTTCGGTTTGATTAAAGTATTCATATATGATTTATAAACGATATTAAAAATATATAGTTGTTTATATCTATTTTAAGTTTTACTATAAATCTAGGGAAACCCACCCTATGCTAGCAACACTGGCTATCACTCGGGTGTATGTTCTGTGTTCGGCAGTTTCCGTAAGCGCTCGGCTTCCGCGTCCCCCGTTATCATACTCGTCACCATTTAGATCCGAAAAGTGACAACTGCGCAGCCTCAAATTGCGCACTTCAAATAGGCATAAATAAATGAATTTTACTGTACTAATATTATAAATGCGAAAGTAACTCTGTCTGTCTGTCTGTCTATCTGTCTGTCTGTTACGCTTTCACGCCAAAACTACTGGACAGATATAAATGAAATTTGGTACAGAGATAGAATAGACCCTGAGGAACAACATGGGCTACTTTTTACCCGGGTGCGCTAAGTAGTTCCCTCGGGATGCGAGTGAAACCGCGGGAAACAGCTAGTTAATTATAAATTGTAGTTCAATTCAACATCATAATTTAATTTTATTAAACGGATGAAATACATAAATAATTTTATAAAAAATTGCTAAGTTGGTAATCTTTTCTCTTCTTGTATATACTTCTATTACTGTTCTGTATTGTGTTGTGTCCACTATCGAATAAATCTTTTTCTATTCAATTCTAAATAAGAAATAAATTTAAATAGAAGCTATAAGTTATATTAAGAAGCATCCTCTTTGCTAGGTTGTGAACGAGCCTGGCCGTCGGTACAACTGCCAGCTTATGAATGCCGTGGTGTTATACGTGGGCACTCAGGCTATTGCGCACATCAGGGCTAAGGGGCAGACGCCCAACATGTCCACCATCGCACACTCCGCGCACATGGACATATTCCAGAACTTTACGGTGGATTTCGACTTCGAAGGGCGGTAAGATTGTACACAAATAATTTTGGATCGCAAATAACTAACCGCTTGCTTCCTATTATCTGTTTGCTCAATTATTGTCAGATTAATAAAGAAATTTGGCTAAGATTTGACATCAGAGACAATAATTGACTGAGCAGACTATAAAAAAATCTTTTAACTAAACACCTATATTTTATATTAACAACATGTTTAGGCTGGCAGATTGAGATAAAGCTATAGGAGTGTTTAGAGTGCTGGCTGATAAGTCACCAGAGAGTAGTATGGGCCTAGCTAGAGGGGCTGGCGACGACGATCTCTAGCAGACACCAGCCTCAGAACAAGTGCAGCTGGATGACCGGCTATTACGTCGCAGCTTTAGATAGTACCGACCGGGCCAGATTATGACTGGAATAAATTAGCTAATTTCAGGGAGTTTTGTTCCGGAGAAGAAACCATGGACTGCAATTAAAATCGAATAAGTATCCGAATTATATAGACATGGTGTGAACCTTAGGTGTCTGTAGATGAATTAGTCGTTCCACTGCATGCACTGTTGTTATGCACGACCAAGTGGCTCCTGCCTTGCAATACACGAGCCAACCGTGTCCTCAGGTACCTGTTCCTGAACGCGATCGCGAACCAGCTGCGCTACCCGAACAGCCACACCCATTACTTCTCGTGCTGCCTGCTGTATCTGTTCGCCGAGGCCAACTCCGAGGCCGTGCAGGAGCAGATCACCAGGATGCTGCTCGAGCGGCTCATCGTGAACCGGCCACACCCCTGGGGCCTGCTCATCACCTTCATCGAACTTATCAAAAACCCCATCTACAAATTCTGGTCACATGAGTTTGTGCATTGCGCACCTGAGATCGAGAAGTAAGTAGCCCTTGATGTTGTATCGTAATTATAGGCGCTAACGCAGTCATTAACATATTAACCTATCACGAAGTAGATCGTATGTACTATAAATTGATAGAATAGCATTCACCCTATTGTGAGGTGTGCGGGGGGTGCGCTTCTTGTTGGACAATAATTAATAACAACTTTAGTGGCGAAGTAAACGGTGCCCTCACGCAATGTCAATACAACCGTTCACCCGCACATTATCACTTCATTGCTTATAACCCAATATTAACAAAAAAAAACCCAGTCCTATTCATAGTCTAGTAGTAGAAACTAGACACTATTTAAGTACGACTCATATTTAGCCCTCGTACGTTTTAATAGACAGTATGTTTTAAATTCAGTCATTTAGTCATTCAAGGGCATAAAAGGGGTGAAATAGTTATTTCTATCAGAATGAGGCTGGATGCACTGAAGGAGAAACATTCTGAGCGCATGTCAAAGGTTTTCCACTATTGGAGTTCAATGAGCACATGAAATATGAATTTATTGCTGCATGCTTGAAAAAGCAAATTAGCTTTTCTAATGTCTTTTTTTATATTTCGATATGATGTTAAAGGCTGATTTAAACGTTTTCTGTTCCCACTCTCTGTACTAAATTTTACCGTCGTCGGAACGGCTGATTACTAAACTAATTTGTTTACACATTCCAAACTAATCGGAACGTATCACCGAAGGAATGTATCCCTATGGTTTACCTGCCAAGGTGCTTGTTACACTAGCCAATATATCAATATGAAATTGATGAACAAATGTACAAATACACTACAAAGTATTCCTAACACAATTGAACTAACTGTTTTGAATGATGAAGACGTATAAATCAGCATGTACATAAATTTTGAATAATAATCAAATGCAGGTGAAGATAATCTTGTTTTTCTTTTTTTATTAATAGTGCTATCCGACTTCACCTGGAGCGGTAATTAGCCCCCTTTTATAAACGCTCATCGTGTACTGATCGAAGCCATACATCTTTTATTACAAGTTTTCTTGTTTTGTATTTTAATTTCCAATTCCCCCCCTTTTAGCGTCGTTGCCGACGTAAAATATTTTTGTCAAACTAGGCTACAATCTCTTACGGCAACCATCCTTGCAGTTAGAGATTGAGTAATTATAAAATTCAGTATGGCCCTTAATCAGTATCCGTCGGAGCACATATTAATACCTACTAGAATAAATTTGAAGGACTCTCGCAATCACACAGTGGTCGGGCGTTCTAAGCTAGTTATGCAGTTTTAGAATTCATATAATGCTATAATCAGTGACGACGCATGCTCGCTAGACAGTGTTTATTTATTTATAGATCACAATGATAGCATTTAAGCGTGCGCATAAAGCTGACCGCTTTTTGGTTGCGCGTGCTCCTTTGTTAGGGTGAAACTCCAACAGGCTCCAATAGATCTCCTCATTAGTTCGTTTTTTGCTTCCATCGCCTCAATGGAGTTTCACCCTTAAGCTGATTTTAGAGCGATAGTTACACCAATGCGACCGGTATTGAGCAAGCATAGTGAGTGAGTGGAGTACATAGTATCGTATCAGGATGTCATGCTTGTGAGCCGCGTTGAGCGATATTTCGTGTTGCGGAGATCCGTAGTGATATGGAGTCCGTAGCGATGTAATCCACACGCGCGTGCTTGAGTCACTTAGCGCCCGCGTTGCAGTAATCATCGCACTGAAATGAGCATATGCCCGAGACTAAATGGCGACACTGCCTGTTCAGCTCAGATTTCATCACATACGCTAGTTAAATACATATTCCTGCTCATATTATGAAAATCGTAGCTTAACCGGCTCTCGTCTCGTCCCGGACACAGTGCTAGTTGGAAAAGGTGACGGCCAAAATCGTTATTTTAAAGAGGTTTTGTTTGTGTAAAATATTGCTTTGGAAGTAGGCCGTCAGCCTATCGCTTCTCTAGCACATTAGAAACACTGCTATGCGCGTATGAAATCTAAATCAATCGGCCGAATTCGAATTATATAAAACATACATTTTAATTATTTCATCTTGCCGGAGAATGAGAAACTTTGAATGGTATCCTCATGAACTGCTAAACTTATTCACTTACCTGAGAATCATAGGCTTATTCTAGAACGATATCCAAGCATAAATTTTACCTTGAGCATAGATTTGAAGCCATTTGATTGGTTGAATCTAATCTTAGATACTGTCGAGTCTTCAATCAGGTTCTGCAAATATAGATCATATCTGTCAAAACGAAAATAAAAACTGTAAAATTCCTTAACTTTTATCAGGATTTAAGAACTTGAATAATTTTCATAAGCTGCTTTAGCAAATTTTTACTTTAGCAGCCAGCCGGGAACCATAAATTTGTCCAAGACTGGGGAACTCTTAAAAACAATTTGTCTTATCACCACAAACATTATTTTGTACTACATAATTAAAAAAAGTTGTAAGAGGACAAAAGTTTTAATTCTGTTCGTATGCACTGTGGTGTATTGATCCGGGTCGTAACAATTTTTGTTCCCTCTAAACTCGGCTGATTTTTTAGCGTTCATGCGCACATGTACATCAACACGTGAGCTTTTTTATCGGCCGACTGAGCTAGCTTTCATGCGCGCCTAGCTTAAGTATATGTTTATAATTCTTCGTGCCCTATATAATTCGCGAGCTGGAAGAATGGAATTTAACTGAAAGTTAATACCGCAAAATTCACTTAGAAGGGGCGGAGAGTATGTATATTCAAAAAAATATTATCCAGTTCTGATACCACGCGAATTATATCCGTTTTGGTTTAGGAGTAGGCATTTCAGGATATTATGATGATGGAATTCTGGTTATAACGCCCTATGTCGTCAAATAACTTTCAAAGTTGTTCTATGGAGTGCCAGAATGTTAAAACATCATATTGTATTCAACCAGTTTGCAATCATAACTGGAACAAATACTTATCTTAAATGACTAACAATTTTGAACATGTTACATTTCTAAAGGGATGCATTTCGTCTTTTTTTAATAAAAAAAATATTACCTTGAAATTGAGTATAGTTTAGTTGAAAAGTTTTGTGAACTCAACAAGAATATCTTATTTTTGTACTGAGAAGACATGAACTGCATCCCCTAATTGTTATTATTGCTGCTATGGATATTAAGGTAAAACTTAATTACTTTTAGAACTAGGCTTTGAAGTTCATCATGATTGGAATGTTAATTGAAGCCATTCTTAAATATAAAATGATACTAACAATATTAATTGGGCAATCTTTCTAGAGGGCGCCTCTCTCACGTTAGGTACCCCAGTCACTTATACAATTTAAGATAACAATATAAAAATCAAATATTATGTTATTTAAATAAAATAACAAATAACCTCCTTTTTTATGAAGTCGATTAATAAGTACGTATTTGAAGTCTTATTTTTCTACAGTGCTCGATCACCGCGTGTGAGTGGCTCCCTCTAGCGTTAGGTTGATGTGTAGAAAGCATGCTTTGGTGTGGTGCCACATCACTTCTGTGGGATGCTAACATTTTTTTGTGGCCAGGCTATTTGCGTCAGTGGCGCGATCCTGCATTGTAGACAAGACGGGTGCGGGAGGGGGGGAAAGAGAGATAGCCGAGTAGCGTCGCGCCAATTGGGAGTCGGTCCGACATAAGCACATGTATAAAGGCTATGTCGAGAAAGGTACGTTAAAATACTTATTTCACCAATAAAAAAATAGCAACATTTACCTATATTGTTTTTGGGCCGGTATAGAAAGCCAACTCTGGTTATCACTACCAAGAGATTATAGATAATAATAAATCTTTTTTCTTAAATTTTCGTGTACAATTTATGAATATTTATTTGTTGTGGTGCGTTTTAGGCTTCCAAGGCGAGGCAGGACCTAGCCAGCCGCCGCAGCCACAGCCGTCCACTTCAGGCCAGCCCCCCAAACAGATGTTGCAGTGGAACAAACTGTTTCAAAAGAAGTAAATCAGTGACGAACAATTTTACTGTACATATATATTTATAATGCTGTAGTGAACTCTTGTATAATAATCAGTTGATTTTTGACATTTAGTTGGAATGATTATCTTATTGAAATTCATGTTTTAAATATCAAGCTTTTATATATATTATTTTGACTGTCACATTTTTCCATTTCTCCTTTCAAGTCACGGCTAGTAGCTGTTTTTAATTTTCTTGGCCTGACTTCGATCTTTGTGAAAGCTATGTACTCTCAAAATAAATATCTGAATCCATAGAAATATATATATAACGGGCTTCTCCGCCAATTAAGATTTTTTTACATTCAGATCACTTGACATTTTACTTTTTTTTGGAACACTCTTCATATTATGTCAATAATCAATTAATATCTATATTGTATACATACGGATTGTCTGCGCGGTGGTACGAGAATTCGCCAGTTCGGTGGTCGAATCACAAAATTAGATATATTGTTAAGAAAGTAGTGTATAAACATAACCGTGACCGCTGAACGTCGACTCTCTATCATCGTGCTGCTGCTAAAACGTGTTTGGGTTCCATAGGAACAATTATTATGTGTTGCACCTTTCATATTATTGTTGCATGCAAGGGATATTCGTAACATTCTTTTTATTGAATAAATTATGACTTGTAAATTATGACTCGAATAGTTTTGCGTTTTAAAATTTCGAAAAATTTCGCGAAATTTTAAGCAATATTTTGGAAGCGTTGTTGCTTATGGATGTTTTCTATGGAGCCCGCAGCGACGGCACTACTAAATTGAGACGTAAACTCGGACTATTCGCCATTTTTAAAATACCAACTTGCTGTCGTTCTATTAGCGGCAGCAAACAGAATGTGTGTATACGACACAGTGTCCCTTGCACCGCGTACCGCGACGCAAGCACCGCACTAAATGACATGCCCTTTTCGCTCGTGGTACCCGCTGCGACTTCAACTAAGACATTTTTCTACTACAATATATAATATTACATTTTTTCCATTTACACATCAGGTGTTTTACTCTGAAAACTTAAAATAAAAGTGAACAATTTTACAATATATATGTTACATAATAGTTAGGCGGTTCTACGTGGATAGTTAATGGTGGACGTTTCATAATATGGATGTAGTGATCACTTGGCGTGCAGCGGGTGGCATAGGTCCGTAAGTAAGATTTACGCGACGTTGTATATCACTCGTGTTCGGTGACTTGTGCGGCTGGTCGCGAGGTCAATAAGCTGCATTATATTCATCTTGTGACCAGACTGACAACACACCCAACTCACTTATTTTAAGGCAAATTACACTAAGTGATACAGAGCTAGCTCGTCGAATTAAGCAAATCGACTGATTAAAAGTAACCGCTAAATCGATTGTTAGTCTTATAAAAACTTGTATTTTTAATTCAAAACTTATCTTGTAGTGACTATGATACCGACGTGCTACGCAACAGTTGGTTTAATTGTAAAACATTTTAGTGGTAATTTAATATTTGATAAGTTTTGATGAACATAAGTTCATGTTGTAAAGTTTTTCTAGGTGTGATTTCAACTTAATATAGTAATGTACGCACTGGTGAGGGACGCGCGTTGCTTGTAGCGCTCTCGCATTCGTGGCGAGGTCCCCACCGTGCTACACATCTTAGATATAATGCTAAAATTAAAACTTCACTTTGATTAAGCCATGTAATCACCTTTTTCTAAAGATTTGTGTTTAACAAAAGTATTTTTCCATCAAATTGTTTTTATTTACTACTCCCCAGAACCCCTTTCCAGGCTTAATGAAGACGTAGTGGCACAGTATTACGATATCTCCCTACAGTAGCGTAACGCCTTTGATGACGCGCGATGCCGCCGCCGGCGTTAGTAGATACGCTAAGGTTGTTACAAAATCTATACTAATATAATAAAGCTGAAGAGTTTGTTTGTTTGAACGCGCTAATCTCAGGCGGTTATTCCCAGTTGTCCCCACTGTCAACGCCACCACTGGTGACAAATGGGATTTCTTTCCATAAAATGTCCCATTTGCCACCAGTGGTGGCGTCACCAGTGGTGGCAATTGGGAATGGCCACTTTTTTGGTTCCCAGTTGCCATCAGTGGTGACAAATGGGAAAAATAAAATGATACGCCTCCATATTAGTACGGTACACAAAACGAGAGAAATAAAACATTGCACAGACTAATCAAGGTTTTATTCACAATAATTTACATATTCTCTACTAAGGATGTCACAGATTTACACTTATGTATACAATTACACAATCATTTACTTCGAATTTTCTAATTTACATCACATAAATCAGATAAGTCCAATTTTTTTTGATACGTAATCCTGTAATTCCTAGGGTTTTATCACAGAGTTACAAGCTTCAATGATCAACTTTCTTATTATTATTTATCACAGATCAGTATATTATTCACAATAATTGACGTTTTATAATATTCTAACTTACCAGCTATTATTTTACTTAGTTGTTTTCCAAGATGGACGATTACGATAAGTTACAAAAAATATAGGTACTTACTTCCTTTTTATAATATCACACAATAATTAACTTCACATATTTGTCTGATTTTGGTATAATACTTTAAAAAATTTGCGTAACTTTCGCGCTCCTATCCTGTCGAACAACCCCCTCCACTTGCTGTTCTCAGTTCATAGACCAGTGACGTAACATTCATCAGTATATTTCTAACAATGTTGTCGCATCGTAACGCGAATATAAATAACTAGACGTGCAAATATAAGATAATGCTGGCAGAATAAAATGTATACAACCTTATGTCTAGTTTATGGTAATTGGACGGTTTTTTCTGTCATCTTGTTTTACATCGAAGACAGTTAAGAAACGGCAAAGTTGTGCATTGGTAAAATAAAAGCTAAGTATTTATATAAGAAAGAGTCTAAAAGATCTAGAAGTAATCATAACCAGCAACGCTATTTGATCAGTAGCTAACTGGCTTGTAGTATAAAGCTTGCGTTAGTAGTAGTAGTAGAAGGTGGTTGCAATCACGATCCATGAAGATAGGCTCGGTACGTTGGCAGGGGGTACTCTGACCGATGGATTTACCGGTGGGTGCTCCCGCATACGGTGTCCTATGGAGTGCCCGATGTGGATATAAATGTATAGAGGCGGTAGGATGTGACGGCGGATATAGCGAGTCTAAAGCCTGAGCACCCGCCTAGAGGCGGTGGGATGCGATGGCGGACCATGCGAGTCTTACAAGCCTGAACACCCGCCTAGAGCTCAGGATATAGCTCAAGTGCTGTGCATGTGCACGCTTGCCCACGCGTACGTGGATGAACCTGTTTAAGCCCGTAGGCTGAGGCTGTGTTGTGGCCCAAATGCGCATGATCCTCTGTTTGTATGCAGAACCTAATGAAGCCCGTAGGCTGAGGCTGCGTTGTGGCCCAAATGCGCATGATCCTCTGTTTGTATGGCAGAACCTGACTAAGCCCGTAGGCTGAGGCTATCAGGTTAGTTATCCATTGATAATAATAATAACATCCCAATTCCAGAGTTTACATACAAATAAAGGGCAGGACGTCACGACAAATGTCAGGGTCAAGTGCGTCGTGCAGTTCTGGTGCAGTTTCGTTAGTTTACATAAAAAGACGTCACGGAACTATACTGCTTCGCGCAGGATTCCAATATCATACCAAAAGGAAACACAAAAGTGGGTTAACAGTATGGGAATGCACCAAACGGAAAACCAACTGTAAAGGAATTATTAAGATCAAAGTAAGTTTTCAGCTTTTGTTTGAAAATTATATTATTTGTTACATAGTTTTCAAGAGTATATTTATATTATTTATGTTGTCAAACGATGTATAAATTATGGCAAAACAATCAATACTTTTGAAGGCGCTCAGATTTATAACAAAATACCCTCAACTATTAAAAATATAAACTCATAATAAATTCTTCACTAATAAATTCGTGACTAAAATGAAATGAGTGTTCCTTTTGCTATACTAACTAGATATATAGGTACGAAATCTCTAAAATCCTTACTATTATTATAAATTTGAAAGTGAATTTGTGGTTTGCTTGTTTATATTTTGATACACTTCTTTAATTTTTTTCTGTATTTTAGGATAACAATGTTCTTCATGAAACTAGACACACCTGTACCCCAGACTTTTTAAAAAATGAAGTAGATGAGCGATTATATGGCTGCAAACAACAAATTACTAAAGAAAATTACCCAGCTGTACCACAAGCTTACAATGATATGGTCGGCTCATTTCAGTCTTCCGGATTGGATTTGATATGTAAAGTACCGAAATTTCAGAGTGTAAAATCATCTCTTTATAGATTTAGAAATACAGCAGCTGGAGTAACACTCCTAAAATCAAGCGAAGGAGTGAAAGTTCAAATTCCCCCGAAATTTGCTGATTTTGTATTGGCCGATTATAGTGATGGTGGCAACCGTATAATAGCATTTTGCACCAAAAAGGCAAAAAAGGTGATGACCGAAGTTAATGATTTCTATAGCGATGGAACTTTTAAAAGTTGCCCCTCGCCGTTTGTGCAACTATACAGTATTCATGGAGACTTGGGAAGTACTGTGAACAACACGAATATAGTGCCACTTGTGTACGCACTTATGAGCGACAAGAAGATGAATTCATATATTATTTTATTTTCTATAATTAAATCCCAAATACCTGAGTGGAATCCAAAGAAATATAAAACAGATTATGAAAGAGCAGCAATGAGTGCTATAACGACCGTGTTTCCATCTGTAAATATAAGTGGATGCTATTATCATTTCAATAAATCCATTTGGGAGAAGGGTCGTAAGCTTGGAATAACTAAATCCAATGATCAAAATAAGATAAGAGAAGTGGCATTAAGCGCAGTTTTGCCTCTATTGCCGCCGAATGAAATTCAAAATGGGTGGAAGTATATAATTCGTAAGAATACACAAGAAGCCGACATTAAAAAGTTTAGAGCTTACATGGAAACACAATGGATGATAGACGACTTCATTCATGTGTGGTGTGTATACGGTGAACAGCACCGAACAACGAACTTTTTAGAATCGTGGCATCATAAATTAAACCAAGCAGTAGGAAAAAAAATCCCAACATCATACATTTTCTGAACACCTTGGTCAAGGATTCGGCATATTACAGTGTCTGTAAGAATATGATTTCAAATAAAATTAAAACAAGGAAGAAAAAATATGTACTCAATGATGAGTTCATTCAAGATATTCAAATGGAGTTCTTGCATGGAAATATGACAGTGGGCCATTGTTTAGAAACTTTAAGGCGCTAATTTTTGATAAAAATAATACCTAAAACGAAAAAATATGTAAAGTTAATTATTGTGTATAATAAGTTGATCTGTGATATGAAAAAAAAGAAATTGAAAAAAAATGTAAATACTGAAAAAAGAAATTGTAAATACTGCTTTGATTAATCTGTGATAGACCATCTTGGAAAACAACTGAGTAAAATAATAGCTGGTAAGTTAGAATATTATAAAACGTCAATTATTGTGAATAATATACTGATCTGTGATAAATAATAATAAGAAAGTTGATCATTGAAGCTTGTAACTCTGTGATAAAACCCTAGGAATTACAGGATTACGTATCAAAAAAAATTGGACTTATCTGATTTATGTGATGTAAATTAGAAAATTCGAAGTAAATGATTGTGTAATTGTATACATAAGTGTAAATCTGTGACATCCTTAGTAGAGAATATGTAAATTATTGTGAATAAAACCTTGATTAGTCTGTGCAATGTTTTATTTCTCTCGTTTTGTGTACCGTACTAATATGGAGGCGTATCATTTTATTTTTCCCATTTGTCACCACTGATGGCAACTGGGAACCAAAAAAGTGGCCATTCCCAATTGCCACCACTGGTGGCAAATGGGACATTTTATAATAAGAAATCCCATTTGTCACCAGTGGTGGCGTTGACAGTGGGGACAACTGGGAATAACCGATCTCAGGAACTACTGGTACGATTTGAAAAATTCTTTCAGTGTTAGATAGCCTATTTATTGAGGAAGGCTATAGGCTATATATCATCACGCTAAAACCAATAGGAGCGGAGCACCACTATTCCACGCGGACGAAATCGCGCGCAGAAGCTAGTGGGAAATAAAATAACAAGGAAGTGAAACAATTTTCAACAAAACACGATCGCGCTCCGTCCCGCAAAGTAAACGTGTTTGCGGGACGCGGTTGACACCGCCCGCCTCCCCGCAACTCAAGTCCCCCGCCGTTGCTTCGCGTAATTACATTCATTTGTGCTACTGTAGGGAGATATCGTAATACTGTGGTAGTGGTCTTGAAATTATCACTGTGGTTGGAAATATAAGAAGAGTCCTTTATCCAACAGTAGGATAGTAAATAAGCGATGATGATGATTGTTGGAAATATGGGACGAAAATATATGTACCGGGTAGTTTTCAGTGGTTTCAAAGGTCAGTTTTCAGTATAACTAGGAAATAGAGCTACATAGGACGAATAGCAGCGTCTAGGGTTCCGTAGTCAACAAGGAACCCATTTAGTTTCGCCATGTCTGTTAGTCTGTCCGCGGCATAGTTTTACAAGCACAGGGAACTACCATCCGGAGGTGTATCAGCGAAAGCACTGACGTCACTATTATAATTATATTTATTCTACTTTAATATTTTAATGTTCTTTCTAAATAATTATTAAATAGTTTGTATATCTTTCATTCAAACTCCTTGTTGATCACAAGGAGTTTCATGTTGGCAGCATTGACATTTTTCTTATAAAAAAGTATATATTTGTTGTCAATTGTTTTCCCGCCGTTGGACTGTAAAATAAACGACATCTATCGACGCTCCGCCCAGCATCAGCAGAATCCAGATCCACTATAAAACCACGTACCACCAAAACCTTGCATCTCTGTCCTAATAATAGCTCAAAGTTCAGAGGTTCTTGGTAGATACTAGAAAGCTGAAATGGTATGAATATGCCTATAGATCATGCCAACAAAGAGGTAAAATTAAATTTTCAAAAATATTTTTTATGGTACCTTCCTTATACGTAAAGTGGGGTGATTTTTTTTCTCGTAGATCCCGTCGCGTGGTTATCGTTGAATAGGCCTTTCAAAAATAAAGCAGGTCTATCATGAGCCATGACCGAGACCATTTTGCAATTTAGTGAGCCGTTTGCGAAATATCAAGCTTAAAGTGCATATTTTTGTTAAGTACGAGCGCCCCCCTTAATGGCTGCTCCGAGATTTATGAAAAAAATCAGAGACGTTGCATAATATGTTATAAATATGTAATGAACTTAAAAGGAAAACTATCACGGTTAAGTATGCTTTACCAACTAAAACCTATTGCGCGTGGTCCGACACGCACTTGGCCGGGTTTTAATGTAGGTTCGATCGCTTTATCACAAAATATTTCTAGCAACTTTTCTTACAAAATATTTCGTGTCGATCGAGGGATGTTTATTTAGAATAATATGGCTAACGTCTGGCGTAGTGGCTGAGCGATTGGCTGCTGCACTGCATGTTTATTCCCGCTCGTGACAACTAAAATTGTTCCGGGTCTGGACCTCGCGTCCGGCCCTGGTTCGAGCCATGGTCCGGAGCGAGACGGAATGGGAAGCCGTCACCTCATTTTGAGGTAGGTAGATGTGGTGTACAGCAAACATGGATCAGTGGAATTATCTGGAAGGAGCCCGCTACACATTCTGGCACCTCTCATCTGAACAGCGTTTCTATACATCTTTTCACCGCTCAGCTATCTCTGGTGGGAACACTAACATCACTTCCTAGGTTACATACACGTATATAGGTCCTCGCACCGCTCAGCTACCTCCGCTAATCCCTGTTGGAAACGCAGTCTAATGTTAGGATATTGTTTTATTTGGTACTAGAAGTAGGTATCTGGTAGGTAATATTTGCTTTGAAATCCTACTAGTACCTACCTACTATAATTATAATAAACACGAATGTTTGTGAGGATGGATGTTTCTTACTTTTTCACGTAAAGTATTTTTGTTACACACAAAGTTTATAATTTGATAAACGCATAGGATACTTTTTATCCAG
Organism: Pyrrhia umbra; assembly: GCA_963891755.1. Lineage (NCBI taxonomy): Eukaryota > Metazoa > Arthropoda > Insecta > Lepidoptera > Noctuidae > Pyrrhia > Pyrrhia umbra. The sequence continues at coordinate 5,958,774 of OY982916.1, read as the reverse complement.
AAACAGTCAGAAGTCCACGCAGACGAAGTCGCGGGTATCCGATGCATTAAGAAGCCACTTCAGCTTTTCCCGGTTATTCATCATTAAAAAAGTAGCCTGCGGAACCTTTGAGGTTTATTTCCAGTTGGTACAGAGGTCAAGCACAGCATCAAAATAAAAAAATCATTCAAACTAGGCTGAAAATCAGCACGTCACTTTTTGAATATCAAATTTACAAAAGACAGCCACCAAAACGGGAAGAAGTGGCGCAACAAGCTCTCCAGCAACACAATATCTGTCTGTAAGGTTTTATCATCATGCATGTATACCTTCCTAGAGTCAGGCAAAGGTGTACCTACCTTCCTGTGAGAGTGTCGTGTCGTTGTGGTCTAGTGGATAAGGCATCTTGCTCTCGTGCACGAATGTACGGGTTCAAATTCTATTTAAAAAGCCTGAAATCGCCAATCCGTCTTGAGCAAGCGTGGTGATTTAATGCTCTTGCCTTCTCCGCATGAGGTCTGTGCCCAGCAGTGGGACAATGTAATAGGCTGATGATGATGCTGAACCTACCTATAGTAGATACACTTACCTTCATTTTGCCTTAATTTTTTGAAAGGTTACTTGAAAGGAAGTGACTGGTGTGCATTAAAAAGTTCTATCTACCTTGCATTAAGAAATTTCGTCTTAGAAGTTAAAATAAAGTATGGTACATAGGTACTTACTTAATATTAATAATTTATTCTTAGTGGCAAGACAACTATGTAGCTTTCTTGCTAATCACGGTCGCGAGTTCGATCCCCAGAGAAATTCGTTATATTGAGTTAAGTAGTACATATTAGGAATCTTACGAATATATGCAACGAGTCTAATTCGTGATTTGACACCTATGTACAGGATTATCGGCGTATCACATTTTGCTTTCAGAAATACAAAAAATACAATTCATCCGTGATCAAATGTAATCACGGATGAATCTAGGATAGACAAGAAATTATAAATAATTCTCCTTTCAGAAACCATAGCATAGATCTATAATATAATCAATGCGTCTAAGTATTTTTCTCAATAAAACCTACGGGCGACGACTTTCCTTATGCTCGTAACAGAAAAAAAGGCATGCGAGGTCCAGACGGGTTCGGCGTCGGCGGAGCGCGGGGGCGCGGCGTCCTCGTTCCACGGGGTCGCCGCTCAGCGCCGCGGCGCCACCGTAGCCTGTCACCTGCGACGACCGACGACGCTCGATTCCGTTACCACAACACTCTTGCGCCGACGCGCCGCTTTATAATAATTCAAGTTGTACGTTTGTATATATTCGTGTGGTTCTAAAAAACGGACTATAGTGATTGTTCTGCCGGATCGCTGTGCTAGGGTAAGTGTTCTAATGATTTCACAATAAAGTCTAAATTTGTGTGCGCGCACGAGGCTTCACTGACAGTTATCCGATGTTTTTGTTTACGTTTTGTGCTGTTGATATTATTTATTTTGCATCTTCTATTAATCTTGTACCAATGTCAGTGCCTTTGTAAGTAATATAATTAAACTAAAAAATATGAAAAGCGAGCTGTAACTATTTCATTTTTAAGTATATAATCGTAGTAGTTAGTAGGGTAGTTGGGTACCAACGTACTTATTTATAGACCTGATAACTTATTATATTTGTGCTGATGCGAATGAAATCTTATTAAATACCTTAGTCGTTATTTTTTCTTAAGTTTTACACTTTGTATTGCTATCGAGTTTACTGAGGCTCGGTTGACCGGCGTGCATGCTTCAAAATAGTTTAAGTTCACGGGAATTGAGACCTTAATGAAATGCTGTAAGAGCTACATTAACCTGTGCGTGAGCGTAGCCTTGAGGGAAAGGGACGTCGCGTCGCCGCCGCCGCGCCGCCGCCATCGCCATCCAGGTAGGCAGGCAGGCTATCGTCGCGCTATAGACTATTCTTACCAGAATGGACACTGTTTTGAATGGTTTCGTACGCTATAGGCATGGATTTTCTTAACCTTCACTGTCCCACTGCTGGACAGGTCCAGATAGCTAGCATTAATGCGAAACCTATAGCAAATGTTTTGTCTAAAAAAATGGGTGAGATTTTGTTTGACCCCCTCCCCCCTAAACGCGTCACGTAATTAAAAGAAGACTATCTGAGTTAGTTATCTTTCTTTTCAAACGTGCCTTAAGCTGCCTGTAAGGCTCTCCACACACCAAACGTCGGCGGCGACTTTAATTATTATGAAAACTATCAAATAAAGATGCCGATTGTTTATGTTGTTGTTGTGTAGTGCGCTTTACACTATTATCTGAAGTCTCAGTCATTATAATGACTTAATTATAACTATAAACTAACGGTATAAGTTCATATCAATAATAAAAGTTCTGATATGTGACAAGGTCTAGGCTAATCTTGTTTATAAGCGAAAATGTCATAGCATTTAACACCAGCGATCGTATTCTTGAGAGCTATTCTTTATAATATATAATTATGGTCCCTATACATCAGTATTATCATCAGTATTATCAGGATTTTAGTTTTAGAATTTCTCTAAATTATGATTAATTTAGAGAAATTCTAAAACTAAAATCCTGATACTGAAATATTTTTACCACAATAGGACACGTGGTATTTTTCTGTACAAAGACATGCTATTTATATAATTACTAGATTCTGCCGGCGACTTCGTCAGCGTCGAATAGACCACTATTCTCTCCGTTCCTATTGGTTTTAGCGTGATGATACATAGCCTTCCTCAATAAATGGGCTATCTAATACTGAAAGAAGTTTTCAAATCTTACCTGTAGTTCCTGAGTTTAGCGCGTTCAAACAAACAAAGAAACTCTTCAGCTTTATTATATTAGTATGTAGCCTTCCTCAATAAATGGGCTATCTAACACTGAAAGAATTTTTCAAAACTGAAATTTTTTTTTCGTACCAGTAGTTCCTGAGATTAGCGCGTTCAAACAAACAAACAAACTAACTAACCCTTTGCTTTATTATCAATATATATAAAAATCAATGCCACTTTTCGTTGTAATTTCATAACTCAAGAGGTGAGCCCGCTCACCTATCCAAACCAAATGTTTAGGCTTTGTCCGGACTATTTAGTAGATTGTTTATGTGAAATTTGCACAAAATCGGTCGATCGGTTCATCTTTAATTTGAATTCATATAGCCCATGCGGGCGAATCCGCTGGCGGAAAGCTAGTATTAGTATAGATAGAAGTATAGATTTAGTGATAGCTACTTTAGAGTTCTTTATTAAGTTTAATGTTCATAGACCCAACTGAGAAAAAGAGCACATCAAACAAAGTACAATTTATTTTTTGTATATCCATTCAGGTATCAGGTCATTCAGGTATAAAAATCATCGCGCGTAAATAGGAGTATGATAAAGCCCTGTGGGGAGTAAAACACGCTGAATTTTAAAATCAAATAACATGTAGGTTGCATAGAATAAAAACAATTAGTACGCGATAGTTTAGTAGGACTTTTTGTTAAATAGTCGATAAACTATAGTAACTATCTTATAAATTGTGGTGTTCGACGAAAATGTTGATCCACGAACTACAACGAATAAAAATATAAAAAAATCACGTAATTTTATTTATTTATATGTTCATGACTCAACATTAATGTTTTAATTTTATAATTTATTTTTATTTTAGAATGCATTGTCGTATAGGCAGAGTTTAAAATTAAATTTATCTCATCTGTGCAAATTATACTCTTTGCTCATTACGATGACGGAGTGTAATGTGCTGCTGGTAGGCTCTATAATTTCAATTAAGGTCTTGACTTAATTAACTATTGTGTGACGGACGTTACCTAGGTCCTTAATCGAATTTTTCTGTTTGTTTTACTTGCCTACTTATTTTTCGTGGGCCAGTCAGACGATTGGTTTCAACAATAATTTTTACTCTAAGGCTAGCGAATAATGGTAGACCAGGGTTCTGCATTTTGTAAGGAAAAATATACGCAGTTTACGCGAAGTTTGGTTAATTATTACGTTTAAAACTGTGAAATTAATAGTTTTATTTTTGCTGATTTATTTCGTTTCCCTAATATCTGGTAACCCTAATTATTTCATATTTTTTTTTAGAATTTGCGAGATGTTGCGGGGAGGGGGTCGTAAAGGTAGGTCTTTTTGTGCATTTTACATAAATATTCGAAAATGATAACTAAAATATGCCTATTTTGGCATGTGCAGGTACTTTCATAAGATATGCCACATGACCTAGTAACCTTACTTTAAAATTTAAATCAACTACTTCCTCCACTTTTGCAATAAAAGCAAAAAAAAATGTTTTGTTTTCAATAACATGGAGGCTACTAGACTACTTAACGCAACAAATTATTAAATTAAAGGATTTATTAAAATAAAATTGCCCGAGGTTTCAGTCTACCTCCTTGCTAAAAATCAGACTGCGATAGTTAACGTAATATAAATGTAAACGTTTATATTAAATCTTAAGATGAAAAATATAACCTCATATTTTTTGATGCAACAGACTGTAAGTTTGGAAGGTGTCAAAAAGAATTGTAGGATTTCCAGTACTTTTCTTATTAGACCTTAACGTATAAGTTGACCGATGTCACAGTAAGCATCGTTGAGAAAGCAGCAGCCTTTTCGTCTTATTAGTTCGGTTTGTACTCAACAGATGGCGCTGCCAGTAACATTTTCAGCTTAAGGGCCTAAGTAAGGACACCCAGTGAGTGGACGCAGTAAGGGCCAGTTGCGTTATTCTTGTATGGTATTTTAACTACCTATCTGACTTACAATTCTGCACAATAAATCCTATTCCGCGCCTATGCTCATAATTTACCTACAAATTATGATGTACCATCGCTAGCATTAATAATTTCTAGAAGTAACCAGCTGTGGACATACGGACACAAAATCAAAGTACCTATCACCAAAAGGGTTCCTTTTAACTGTTTTGATTCGGAAACATATGAACACCGGTTATGTTAAGAATTTGTTACAACTTTGAACACGAACACGAAAACCAAAGAGCTACATGGGATTTGCAACTTTGACACAAAAATGGAATAGCTACTTGGGATTTGATTACTATATAGTTTTGGAAATCAATCCAACATGCAACTAGCTTGACGTTTAATAAGTGCCTGCAAAGACCTATTTGAAAAAAAAATGTAATTTATATTTTGAATCCCACTAAGTCGCCGTAATGAACTTCGGGGTTCGTGCATTTCGTAGGTTTCAGACATCATCTTCAGCAATTATCTCGCAGTAACCCTTCCAGTCATATCATCTTTTACACAACCCATCCATCTTCGTATTAATTTTCCCTAATCAGGCGATCCATTCATTTTCAATACCTTTCTTGTGACATGTTCTTCACTCGTCCGTCCATCACATGTCTGTACCACATCTATGTCTCGTGAGTTACAACTTCTCGATCCACTTTTTGACTTCCTCTCAACAATAACAAACCAATAAGCATTAGGTACCTATACAGTGATACATTATTTTCCTAGAAACGAGGGTCAAAACTGTGTAGTACATTACAACATAAATTTTATTAAAGTATGTACTCCAAAACGGGAGAACCTACTTGACGACTAGAGAAAATGTTAGCTAATAAATAACTATTTATCAGGTGATAAATAAGCTAAAATGTTTTTTTTTTTTATTGGAATAACAACATTTTCAACAGTACTTTACGACCACAATAATTGTTAGTGCTCGTCTAGAAATACAGCTCGAGGCAACGCGTTTAACCTAACTATTATTATTTAACAAGTGCAGTCTGTCCGTCCGTCATGATAATATTTATTGTTTGCAACAATATAATATTAAAAGGTTTGCGTTTATGTTCAGTTAATACCTTTAAGATTATACGTTGCGAGCGGCTGATCGTGGCTTTTACAATAAATAAATTCAGTTTGACGGTAAAATTGTATTATACGTTTTAATAAATACCGATATATAATGACAGGCCTTTGAACGTGCAGATTGCGAGGCAATGCTTTTATAGAAAAAAAAAACTAAATTTAGTCTTTGGCGAATGGAGAATAATTCCAGAATTTTAGATGATAGTGTTGGCCTTGTATAGAAGGAATTGTCTTTAATTAAACTGATTGTAGCCATCATTCATCATCATTGTTGAATCAATATAAATTATTTACTTATTTTATTTTTACAAACAATTTAAGAATAAAACAATGTCATACATTGTATTTTTAGTAGTTAATCTAGATGATTCAAATTAATTATCTTTTTGTTCCACTACTTTAATTCGCGTGTGTCTTTGCAACATAACAATAAGTAACCTACCTACAATTATCAGAAGAACTCTTCAATTATATCGCCAGTCAACAAGAAAAGTCATTGAAAATCTAATTCCACACCTTGATAACATAATTTCTAGGGTGATTGAGCACCCACCACGCCTTAAAACCGACATTTTATATGATTTGGCAAGTACGGAACCCCGCTGAGCGTATTGCATTGAGCAGTTCTGTTGTCGGATAGACCCTCGGGATACCGCAGGGCGTGCTCTGCGGGCTCCTAATAGGTTGTTTAAATATTTTTCATTTTTAACTATTTTCGTCTCCCGCCGAGACGTAATGAAATCTAAGTAGATCAATATTTTCGAGGGTGCGCCACATACATTTTTTGCATTTGTCAATGTTGCACGCGTTTGTTGACATTGGAAAGTGATGATGATCTGAACAAATTGCAGATATTGGACATCGGATACATAGGTACATAATACATTGGAATATCGTGGATTTAATTGCATTGCAGCATAATAATCACCTGACATACTTTCTAAATATTAAAAACAATTGCATTAATTAGTTACCTCCATAATGTTCGTAGTGAGTATCATTCCTCAAATTACGAAGGCGTCGGGCACCTACAAATTAAACTGCTTTATAATCTGAAGTAAGTTACTACATAAAATCATATTGTACACCTTCCCTACGACCACTGCCCACCCCCGTGTCGGCCATGTATGCGGGTATCGTATCGCGCCGTGCGTACCATGTAATTCTATCTCATAAATATTAGCGCAAATAATACATATTCGAGTTCAAATCGCTCCTTGATTGATGTCAAAGCATTCGCAACGCGCCTTGGTAACTTTGTGGAGCTATAGTTCCCGTGCCGCTTATAAAATGTAGATTGTTTGGGTAAAAATAAAATGTATATGTGCAGTGTGCACATCTAGTAGAGGTAGTATCCTTTTTTTTTTTTTTTTTTTTTTTTTTTTTTTTTTTTTACGTGGGGAAATCCTCATGGACGAACCCGGCCCAATGGGGCGGCCGGGAACAGTGCCGGACTCTTACCGGCTAAAACCACCACGGTGTTCCTTACTTGTACCCAGTGCCGGGGGTACGGGTATCGCTCGCGCATTCTTCCGCGCCCCCGGCAGGTATTGGCCCGCCAGATGGAAAGGCGGGCCCCGTCACCCTCTGCGGCCGTCACCCAGCGGCCGCAGGAATCCTCCGACTGTGAGGCGCGCGCGGAACACTACGCCGCCGCCTCGAGGCCTGTGTCTGGTCGGGCGACAGATGCCCCTGTTCTGTCGCCCGCAGGCCGCGCCCTACGGTGGCCGGAGATCGTCGGCCACCCTGCGGCGCCCCGTTCGTCTGCTGCGGGCCGGGAGAGAGGTGACAGCCTCTCTCTCCCTTTCCGCCGCCTCCTTTGCAGACATGACGTCCTCGCAAAAGGAGGCGACGGCAGCCCACCCGCTCTCGCTCCCGACCATAGTTGTCACGACGGCCGGAAGCGAGAGATGGCCCGCAGCAAAGACTGCCGCGACCAAGTCACGGCGCTGCACCGCCCAAGCTGGGCACTCCTCCAAAGTGTGCCGCGCCGTATCGTCGCGGCAGTTGTCACAGTGGTGACATTGGGGCGTCGGCTCCCGGCCTATGCGACACAGGTACTTCCCGAAACACCCATGTCCGGTAAGCACCTGCGTCAGCCGGAAGCTGAGGGCGCCGTGGCGTCTCTCCAGCCACTCCCTCATCACGGGCCTTACCGCCGCCACTGCGGCGTGCCCTGCCGTGGGTCGCGCAAGTCGCTGCTCCCACTCCGCCACCAGGACTTGGCGGAGCTCTGCCCTGCGTGCCTCAACCTCTCGAGGCACCAGGCGCTCGCCCCGCCCAAACGCTTCCGCGCGCCACCGATATAGTGACGCAAGGAGTTTTGCGTCTAGGTCCCAGGGCGGGGATCCGGCTAGGAGGCTCGCCGCCTCGAAGGAGATCGTACGGTACCCCCTTATGACCCTGACGGCCATCGCTCGCTGCGGCCTTCGCAGCGCTGCGATGTTGCGGGCCGTCAGGGCGTCCGCCCATACTGGCGCGGCGTACAGCGCCATCGACCGTACGACCCCTGTGTAGAGCCTCCTGGTGGTGGTGTTTGGGCCCCCTAAGTTGGGCAGCAAGCGCGAGAGCGCAGAAGCGGCGCCCAACAAACGGGGGGCGAGCCGCTGGAAATGCGGCCCGAAGTCCCACCGGCTGTCGAGGACGAGTCCTAGGTACTTCATCGTCGACTCGACAGCGATGGAGACCCCTCCCACCACGATGGTGGACCCCGGAGGTGGCTTCATCCTCGGCCCGTGAAAACAAATGGCCTCGGATTTGTGCAAGGCCACCTCGAGGCCCAACCGCCGGATCCTACCAACGACATGCGCGACCCCGGCTGTCGCTCTTATAGACGCCTGCCGGTACGTCTTCCCACATGCTGTCACTAGCGTGTCGTCGGCGTAGCAAGTGACGCCGACGCCGTGGAGAAGCGCACCGCGCAGAGCCCAGTCGTACCCGATGTTCCACAGGAGTGGGCCCAACACCGACCCCTGCGGAACACCGCACGACGTCTCTCGCCGACCCCAACTTTCTCGACCCGGGTAGATAACAGATCTTTCCGACAAATAGGCCCCGACAATGCGGCGGAGGTAGCTGGGCACCCCGTGATAGCGGAGTGCCTCCCTGATGGTATTCCAGGGCAAGGTGTTGAAAGCGTTGGCGATGTCGAGCGACACCGCCAAGACCACCTCACCCCGGGCGACTGCTTCCTCCGCCAGGACCCTAACGCGCATGATCGCATCCACTGTGGAGCGCCCCTGGCGGAAACCAAATTGGTTGTCCGCCAAGTCCGGCCCCTCCCTAGACATGTGCCGGACGAGGCGGTCAGCGATGATTCGCTCGAAGATCTTACACACCTCGTCCAGCAACACAATGGGCCGGTAGGCAGATGGTGAGTCTGCGGGGCGCCCCTCCTTCCTGAGCAGGACCAGCTTTCCGGTCTTCCACTGGCTTGGAAACTGGCCCCGCTCCAGGCATGCGCTTAAGAGCCCCGCTAGTCGGGGCCCGAGAGCCCTCATGGCCAGGACCCACGCACGGCCTGGAATGCCATCGGGCCCTGGGGCGGTGTTCTTGATGCGAGCCACCGCCACTCTCATCTCTACCCGGGTCACTTCGGGCACTTCGTCGTCGTCGTCTTCCGCGTTGGGCACGTTGTGAGGCGGAACCATGGCCGGTGGTGTGTGCTCCGGCCTCGTGGGAAATAGAGCGCCCACCACATCCTCCAGCAGCTGCGGCTGAAGACTCCGGGACAGTGGGGGGGCCCAAGGGCGTAGCTTGCCCCTCACCATGCGGTAGGGGCGCCCCCACGGATCTCGCTCCAGAGTCTCCAGCAGCTCTTCCCGGGCCGCGGTTTTGGCCCGCACGATAGCTAGCTGGAGGGCGCTCTTCGCCTCCACGTAGTTGGCGTAGAGTTCCGCCTCTGTGGCCGCCGCTGATGGAGAGCGGCGGCGTCTTCTTCGGAACCGAGCGTACCGGCGTCGTTTCTCCACGCACGCAATGCGCAGCTGTGCAATTGACTGCGACCACCAGTACACTCGGCGCCTGGATGGTAGCGGCTGGACCCGGGGCATGGCAGCATCACAGACTTGCTGCATGCTCTCCCGGAACCACTCTGCCTCCTCGTCGATGTTGACAGGCCTGGCGGGGAAGTCCAACCAGGCCTGCACGATAGAGGCCTCCAGGAGAGCCTCCCTGTCCAGCCGCTTGAGTGCCCAACGCGGGCCGTCTCCAACGCCCACCGGGGCCGCTTGGACCGGCCCGACCGAGGTCTGGGCGGAGACGCTGAACCGAATGTACCTGTGATCGGACAGCGTCTCCACCTCCTCCACTACGTGCCAGCCCTGGACGCGGCTTGCGAGAGCGGGACTAGCGAACGAGAGATCCACTATCGACCCGCCCCGCTGTCGCACGCACGTCTGCACGGAACCCCGGTTCAGAAGAAGTAGGCCCTGCTCGACCGCCCACTCCTCCACCAACTCACCCCGCACATTGGTAGTCGGGGAACCCCAAGCCACAGACTTGGCGTTGAAGTCCCCCAAGACAAGAACGGGACGAGGACGACGACGACTGACATCAGTGCCCAATTCGGCAATAATCACCTCGAGGTCGGCGAGAGATAGGCTGGGGGCGAAGTACACCCCCGCGACCACCAAATCACCCCACACTGCCGCGACATAGCCCCGCCCCCGGGTGACGGCCTCAAGGGGAGGGGTGTCAGCGGCAGACCTAACTATCAGCGCCACCGAGCCGTTGGTGTCACTCACCCAGTCATCCCTGGGTGGCACAAAGTACGGCTCGGCGACGACTGCCACATCGATCGACCACTGCGCCATGCTTTGGAGTAAAAGATCCTGAGCTCTGGCGCAGTGGTTGATATTGGCTTGGAGGAGACGGTGATGGTGTGGGGCCATTATTGGGTATCCATGGCTGTTGTCTCCTCCCCATAGAGGTAGTATCCTATCCTATCCTATCTTTACTTTATTATAATTATGTTGGTAGATTATGAGGTAATTGGAATTTTTAACTGTGCTTTCTAGGTAAAAAACATTTTTTGGGAAGGGAAGGATGGTGTATCTTCATATGTTTGTCTACTCTAAATTTGTTATTAGATACTTGATATCGATTTGAAAGTTTTAATAGGTTATAAAGAAGGTTTATTGCTAGATGTATGAAATTTTAAAGTGGACTAAAAGATTAAGTTGCATAATAATTGGTACATGTAACGTTTTTTTCTGCACTTTTCATAAAATATTTTTTACACCTCTTAAATTTTATGAAATACCTATGTCTAAATTATTACAGTACGATTATGTAGATACATACCTAGATTGCTTTCCCACATCACTAGAAAATTGTGTGAATTGCTGCACACTGGCCGTTTACTCAAATCTGGATTCCCGCCTACGGCTAATTCTATTAAATCTAATGTCAACGTATTTCTGTCGATGCAATAGAAACTTCTAAACTTCTCATGGGAAACTTTTGCAAATTATCTACACTTTGAGTTACAAATTTTGCATGAAACAGCATCAAGTATATAAGTTTAAAATATCATTAGTACTGTACCATTACTTGTTATCGATAAATATTATTATCGATACACATATAAAAAGCTAAAGTAAGATTCTGGTTTGGTGGAACTATAATTAAATGTTCGTGGTTTAGATTGTGGCACATTATTAATATTTCTGCCATTGTTTGCATACCTACTTATTACTTATGTTAACTGTGTAAGTAAATGTGATAGGAAATTGATGCAAGACTGTTTTTTACGTTTCAAGACATTTACCTATTTACCTTACCTATACACGTAGGTAATCACACTACACTCTCGTTTACTTTAAAAAGTATTCAAGGAAGATTCTACGAATAAACCTGTAGGTGTACTGTCAGATGTTGATTAAGACAAGTTTGTTGAAGTGATCACGTAGTAATTAATATAATATTTAGTATCAGCTACTCCTGCGTTGTAGAATTTCGAGCGCTTTATTTTTTGCGCGGAACCCTAATACTTTTTCTAAAATAAAAGTTACTCTATATAACATCAGCACACCAGTGAAAGCTCCTTCAAAATTTGTCCCGCCATTTCGGGGATTACCCGGAACAAACAGGTAGACACCGTGGCTACTACAGATATTACGTCACAACGAATGCTCATACCTTTTTCTTTTTACTCTGTCCCTAAAGTTCACAACATGATGTCAAAGCCTATATATATAACCTTCCTCAAGAATTAGGCAATCATTTTTTTTCAGAATTTTCTTTAAATCCTACTGGTAGTTCCAGATATTTTCAAACAAACACACATTTCCTTCAGCTTAAATTATCAGTAATACGTAGTATGCATATAGATCGCGTGTTCCGCCAACCAGGTATGGTAACATCATGTTATTAACAGTTAATTGTGGCACAAGTAGACTACATTGATCCCTATTACGCACACATTTAGTAAAGGTTTATTTAGGTGATGTGGAAAATTTATCAATGGCTTTGAAATTCACACAATCAGTAAGCCAAGCATAAAAGTAGGTAACATTGATACTCAGAAATGCGGATAATGGAGTAAATTCCGTTAAATCCAGTACTGAGTCCAGGTATGATTACATATTCTTCGCACAGCGGAAAATACCTAAAAAAATACCCTTATAATTCAAGACATTACCTCACTTCAATAACTTAAATGATCTATACATAATAATATCAGCAACGTTGACCATATAAAGATCAATTTTACTTCGATCGGGAGCTGCGTACGCGCCGCAAGCAAGCGCACTCCCTTATTAGGAATTATAAAAATATAATATGCCCCTGCCTCCTTGCTTTTTGTTTCGGTAGCCGATACTCACCACAAATTATTATGTATTATAATAAGCGAGGTGCGACTGCTGGCGAGTTTAAGAAGATCAGTCGATAGCTGATGAGTGCTGATTGATCACAGCACCACGTTCATATTTACCAAACTAGTGATCATAATATGAAGAATCACGTAAGAAACATAGTAAGATTCATTAATTTTTGAAAGAAGATAAGATGGATGTTCCTACACGAGTATTATAGCGCCTTTTTTGGAGTCGGTTAATAAGTTGCATGATAGTAGGCAGCTCCTACTACTCTCTTTTCAGTGAAATTCGTTATCTGTATAGTTTTTGGATAAAATTTCTGTTGCATCTTCCTTATTTGAAAGAATAAGAGAAAAAAATGTCTAGTTCGAAGCAGAATCGTAGCTAATGGCCAATTATACGTCTATAATTTCACCCTTCTTTTTATACAGGGTGAATATCAAGCATCATACTTGCAAACTCTGTGATGGCGATTTTTATGCTTTAAGATCTTTTAACACTGGACGCAATTTTAAGCGAATTTCGGGCAAAGTCCGAATAGGCGTTTTTTCTTACATATTAGTTTTTGAGCAAATATATTTTGCTAATATCATTATGTATTATGAAAATTGCGGCCAAACATGCAAATAATCTACAGTTATTGCATTTTTAAAGTGTTTTGCAGTCTGTTAAAAACAGCCGTCATCGTCGACACCAATCCGCTCCGCGTTCAGTAGTACCTATCCACATTTGCATAGGTACAAGCGTGAGCATCATTACTTTCTTTTACTGTAATTACTTTTTTGAATTATTTATTCCTATAATTAAAAAATACTGTTGTAGGGCTCTGGGGTTTGTTCGTCGAGGGTTCCTTACGTTTTTGGAGCAAGTGCGCGATTTTTTGATCTTTTTGCAAATTTTCCTACGGTAGGCCCACGAATGGGTATATATATCAATGGGTATATATATTATATATATGAGAGGTCATCAATAACCTTCAAACGTAGCCAATTTTGGTTCTGATATGCAGTTTCATGTAAACTATTGGTATTTAGTAGCATATGGCTGACTGGAAGTCGATCCCGAGTCGAGAAGTTGGGAATAGGTTAGACAGTTTTATTCCCTGTTAATACGAGCCAAATATCGTGAGACTGCTTCATAAGTCATAAGTCTGAAATTTGAAATTTAAACGTTGAAAAACGTAATCCCATTAACTTTTGGCTCCAGAGTCAACAAATAAGTATTTAGTATTTCTTTTATAATGAGATTTTGAGCGTCAATCCCGTATCCTGTGCTTTTCTAGTAATAATAAAGTAATTTTATGATTCACACTTTACCATTGCGTGTGTCCGACTAGTAAAAATTTAAAACAATGGAACTGATTTAAATCATATAATTCCTTCTATAATAGCATATTTTGATCCGTAAATTATTACTTATTACCCACAATGTATCTAGGTACCTCCTAAAACTAAACAACAAAGACTAAGTGTACGTTAAAAATCAAAACGACCACTTCGCTCCTACTAATAGGCACTTGAGGCAAGCCTACTATCTACTAATACTGTGAAAAGATATGGTTACCTACGTCTAAGCACTAGAATTTAAAAGCAAAAAAAATCAACATTTTCTTTTCAAAGCTAGCCAAACGTGACAGGTAAAATGATGGGTTGTCCAGCAAAGGGAAATATTAATAAAAACATGTGTGTCCATTTGTCTATCTAATGATCTGTAAGTTTGAATAGTAGTACAGCGCTTAGTCATGTCATAATTTGTTATTATGGTTTTAGTAAACTGTTATTTTGAACCGAATTTTTAAAAGAGCCGAAATTTTGTTTTTAGCTGGACCAGAAACATTCTTTAGTTTTTGACTGTACTACCTATTAAAGCCGAAAATTAAAAGTTACAATAAAAATACCAATAACTAGATCGCATTCTATAATAAGAAGTACCTGCCTAACTACTTTTTTAAAACATTCAATTGAAAATAATTGCTAAAACCAGCATAATTAATTCTATATGTCCATTTGTATGGGGGAAATATTTTTGAACTCCTCAGCAAGGAATTGCAAAAAGTGGATCACGTTTTTTTTTTTAATATTTTTGAAATGGCTCATTCATGTTATGTTCCAAAAGATACATAATAATTTGCAGTAAAAAATATTTTCGAAATTGACAATGTCAGATTTGCGTTATCTAGTTGACGTCACACATCTGAAATAAAGGTTTTTTTTACCATAAAATGCTAAATCTTCCGTAAATAACTGCTACAATGACTGAGTTGAATACAATAACTTTATAACGTTTCTTTGTTACCTCGTAACTGGAGTATACATGATCGTTTGCCATTGACACCGCATCCGCTGTTCAAACGAAGTATTTTGTTTTATTCATTAAAATACTAGCCTCTGCTCATGACTTTACCAGCTTTCTGCTCGTTTCGAGGTTCGTGAAAAAATTGTCAATGCACAGAGATGTTTTGTCTGACCTACATTAAACACAGTGTAAGATAGATATAAGCTATATAGAGCTTCTTTGATAAGCAAAAAAATAGTTGCAACGTTTCACTCAACTCAACAGTGGTTTGACCTGACGGACAAAACTGGGCTTCAAACGAAATGTTGTCATTAAAACAAACTTACCTTCACTGAGAAGTATATCACTTATCATCACAACTTCATCATCATTATCTGTCTAGCCTTTTCCCAACTGTGGAACTGGGTAGTTTAGACTGGAACCCCAAAGCCGGGTTCCGTAAACGTTTGCAGCCGATTACTAGTGCTTTTCATGGAGCGAGTGCCTCCCTCCCCCCACCCCTTGGTGATACTGATTATCTGACTTTCTAGCTTCTGATTACCCGTAACGACTGTCAAAGATCTAGAAATGACAGCCGGGACCACAGGCTGATGCTTTTTACATCATCTGTCTAAGTATTTACTGCTTATTCGCACACAGAAATGACAAGAGCTGTAATATCAATAAAATATTGGCGACTACAGAAAAATAAAACCTGTTTTTTTCTTGAAGTTGAGAGTCTTCAGACGTATTCATAAAGTTTGAATGCAGTAACTTTAAACTTTGAATGTTTGACTTTGAAAGTTTTACATTGCTAGGTTTCGATTTCGCATTCACGTGATGCGGGGTCTGTTTAAGAAGCAGGAGTCCTTAACCTATATTCCAGTACGTCGATCAAGTATTCATATTTAAGTTAATAACAAATAATAAATGTGTGTAACTGTTAACAACCTAGCTACCTCGTACATATGATATACCTTTGAGAAATAAACCATGCTTAAATTATTACAAATTATACAAAGTACTGCTAAATGAAGTCTTCATAATATAATTCCGAAATCGTTTTATGGCTTCGCCACGGGTAATCGGGAAAATTACAAACTGTCTTACTGGCTATTAAATAATTATATTTGCGGCAAAGAGAATTAACTTGCATACAGTTGTGGAAAAATCTTATTACTTATTTATTTTTATAAGGTATCATACTATCGTGCCAAGTGCGACTGCATATTAATTTATATAAGAGTTTTGTTATTTATTTTATGTTATGTTATAATGTGTGATTCTCTTTAATAATAGTTGTAAGTACGTAGGTTATAATTTCTGTTTATTATGGTGTAATAATTTAATAATGTTTTTATTTTTCTATCTTGTTATTGTAAATGTATAGTTTAATTAATTTAAGTGCTTAACTGTCGCATTAGGGTAAACCCTGTAATTATAGTTTTAGTTTTTTATGAATAAATAAATAAAATATTCATAGGAACTATTTTATTATTAAGTATATGAATTGGTTTCCATGATTATGGTACCTATAGTTGTAACTTGTTATGTAATGCTACTGTTATTGCACTAAATTAGTAATTTGCCTTGTGTTTGTTTTATTTAATTTATTCATAATATACTAAAACTAGCTTCTGCCAGCGACTTCGTCCGCGTGAAATAGTGGTGCTCCGCTCCTATTGGTCTTAGCGTGATGATATATAGCCTATAGCCTTCCTCGATAAATGGACTATCTAACACTGAAAGAATTTTACAAATCGGACTAGCGGTTCCTGAGATTAGCGCGTTTAAACAAAATGACAACATTTACCTTCACTGCTTTGCTCCTATTGATTGTAGCGTGATGAAAAGTATACTATAACCAGCTCAGGAGTATGACAAATAATTGTTCCAAGTTTCGTTAAAATCCGTCGAGTAGTTTTTGTTTCTATAGAGTTTATACAGACAGACAGACAAAAATTTTACTGATTGCATTTTTGGCATCAGTATCGATCCCTAATCACCCCCTGATAGTTATTTTGGAAATATATTTTATGTACAGAATTGACCTCTCTACAGATTTATTATAAGTATAGATATAGATAGATAAAGAATAGGTACTACAAAAAATATTTTTTTCAAAAGCATCGTTCCTTAAAACATTATCTTCCTTCGGCAGTCAGGTGAAATGTACAATCGTCCTACCATACTTTAAACCGCTGTAGCTAGATAAACGTAGTGCTTGATAGCCGTGAATCGAAAGCACTAAAAACCAGCTCGCTATCCTGACCTAAAAGGCAAAAAAACTTAATAAAACCGCTCGTCTATCCACGGATCGTGAGAAAGTCATAATAAACATATCAATTTTAAGATCGATCGGCTTTCTCGTGATGCCTAACTGTTTATTAGTACCCTATATAAAGGGTTAGTAAGTATAGCGGGGTTCTGCAGTAGCCATATTTATTGAAATTACTTACAATTTGATTGTGGAGTGTAATAATGGCCTGCAAGTCGGTAGCTTCGCTCGCCTTAATATTAGGCCGCATTTTGTTGGTAACCACTCGAATTAGATGGTTTATATGTTAACGATTTAGTGAGTCTCGGAGCGAGTCGTGTGCAGGTAGGCTAAAGTTGTTCTTCTTTCTTCATGCTCGCCTAGTAATCTCAGGCATTCATAATTAATGTCCAAAAGCTATGTGAACCTCGTGCAATATTTTTTTGTAGCTGCTCTATAGATTGCAGCTCTACCGCAAGAAGCAATAGTTGATTGAAAAATGACTATGACGATAGAAGTATTTAATAACTTTGAAGGTAGGTAACGTTATTGGGCTTATCATGAGCTTAAATTTAGTAGGACTGCTAGCTTGAATTACATTTGGAAAATAAAGTTTTTGAAAAGGAGTAAAATTTCTCTACATGATCATCATAGTATTTCTTACTGATATTATAAATGCGAATGTCACGGCAAAACGTCTAAACCAATTTAGATGAAATTTAGTAAGCAGATAGACTAGAGAGGATTTTTTATGCGACTGTGTGAAGTAATTCCATTGCGCGTGAATATGGTACCTAGTACATTGGTAATAATATCCGTCTAATTAGGTACGAGGTTTTGTTAAGCCCCCAGTCACAGAAAACCATAAAACAGTACCAAAAACTTGTAGAAACCCGTAACTAACGACATAAAGTACCCAGTTATTCAAAGTTCGCCCGGTATTCAAGCTAATACTTATTCTTATTTGTCTAGCTCGTTGAAAGCCAGGCATACCGGCAGGAGCCGGACAATTAATCATTGAGATAACCCACCAATGAAGGAAGGAAGTATGCAACATTTATATTTTGTATGACAAAATACCTAGCGGTTTGATCCGGACATAAAAACTCAAACAGTCCGCGTTGTAGGGTTGGGGAGTTTTTGTGTTTCATATCGATAATTTTGTTCCTGATTATATAAATTTGAGGAAATGCTTTTCTGGTTTGTGTTTAACTCTTTAATTCTTGTTTAACATAGCCTTTATTTTTTTTTATTAAAAATAACCTTTATTTTGGTTATGGATATCTGTACGAGACATTTTGTAAATGAGGCAATATATCGCCTAAATTATTTTTGTACCAACTGGTTTTTTAGAACTAATTATGAATAAAATTCAGAAACTCATAACAACATGAAAAATATATCCACCAGTAAAGTCTGCGACAGCAAACAGAATTAGATCATGAAGTATCAATGAAGATTCGTTGATAAAAGCTAATATTAAAATCTAAATGTAATAATCTAAATATAGATAATTCGTCGATAATATTAGACCCACAATTCATTATCTGCCTCGTAGGCTCTTTATCCTATTTCAGTACTTCTAAACGTGCAGATTCTATAATCATTCGAAATTCACTCACGCGTCACTTAACAAATTCACACATCGTCATTTATCGACATCGATGCACCGCTTCACATGTAACATCACTACCGTTTCACATTTGAGCCTTTCGCGTAGTCGCTTATCGGTCGCGTTTTACATTTTTATTGCAAGCGGATACGGGCCGCGCTGTGGCGGCGTTATTATTTCTCCCTACAATTATTGCTTAGAGAAGTCCGGCCGGCGGGCGGGCGTCGTGCGATTGTCGTGCGAATGTTTCAATGCTAGTTTTTGCTTGATACACGCGAGTGGGATATGTGACTATCGTACTGGTCGGTCGCGAATTATTTTGAGATGCCTTTTACACGATGCTTTGCTGAAAAGGGTATCAATATGTAACAGATTAATGTTTGTAATGTTTTTTTAAATATTATATTTTTTGTATAATATGAATAGCTTCTTTTATTGTATTTAACTAATAGATGTGTTGATGACTTTGATAAAATTATTGATTGCATGAGAAAATATCGATTGGATTCTTTTCCAGTAGTAATGCCTTGCATGTTATATGTATATGATAATTGTAATTTCCTTTATACGATATTATAATTTTATCTTACACTAGAATGTTTTCCTTTAATATCTACCTACATGGCCGAGGTATGTGGAATGCAGTGTAACAGGGTGCAATTCCTTCGATAACACACATGTAGCGTAGTAGCGGATTCTATGTATATGGCCTCATTGAATGGAAACACTTAACATTGATTAAAAATATTTCTTTACTTCTTTACCCAGGTACCTAAGTAATGTGAGGTTCTAGCTTAAAACACGCTTAGGCAAACGTATAAATATAATTGTTTACTTCAGCAAAAACTTTTAGGATGACGAAGATTCATAATTGGTAAAATGTGTCTTTTGCGCTGCAGACTAAAAATAAATTATTGAAAGTATTGTGATTGAAAAATATAATTTAATTTAAATTTAAAAAAAAAAAATTAAATTTAGCTAGCATCTGCCTAGCCTGTTCCCATCTATGTTGGTATTAATAACACAATTTATTTATTGGAGGGACAGCAAAAATGTGAAAGAGCTCCATTCGAGAAATGAGGGTACCGTTGTCCCGTAAACGTAATAAAATTCAGGTAATATATTATAACAGTTGGGCCTAGACGTAGTGGCAGCAGATTAGATTTCCGCTTGATTGGCGAACACGGCAGCTGCCAAACATTGTACAATCGATAGCCGGTACTAATTAAACATTGTTCAGTTCAAATTGGAAACCTGCTTGAAACTGTACATACTTGTGTCATGTGTGCGTGTACGAGCCCAGCTTGATTTACACCTATCATTTGTATTTCATAAATGTATCGGGTTCTGCGCAGGGATGTTACGATGAGTTACTTGTGCAAGTGAGAGCGCTGTGTATGACGTATGTTACTATTCCCTTCGCAAGGCACGTAAGGATCCTTTAATGCAAGATCTGCGAATTAGGATCTGTGAAAGTTGAGAGTAAAATAATTGCAGCATTCAAGTTCAATCGTTGCGTTTTTACTTTTTTCTGCATACTGCATTATCTTTTTCACATAAAGATTTTTAGGTAATTCATTTCATACATTTCATTAATTTAAGTATTATATACTTATTGAGTTAGCACTTTTTATGACTACTGATAAAAATTAGAACTATTTTTATTGATAACATTGAACTTTCTGCACTTCTTCATAACTTCTTACGAGCGCGATTGCGTGCAGTATTCTAAAAAAGCGATCCAAAGTATTCTCTTCGTGTAATAAATAGAAATAATTATAGATGTAGTACAGATTTATTGAGAAAATCATGCACTTGCATGATTTTCTCAATAAGTCTTCTGTCTTCTCAGTTATCTGTCGTTTGATATCTCAACTAGAGCCGTATTGTGATATTTTATAGTGACTCAGATTCCAGTGTGAAACAGAGATAGAGCTACACGGCTTTTCTTTTGAGTCTTCGGCTGTTAGCTCTTATATTGTTGATAGTGAATATCGATAACAAATGCGATATAATTAATGTTAAATTAGAACAGGGGCTGTAACACCTCATGTTTTTGCAATCACTATTCAAGTTTGAGAGCGTGACACAGCTACTAACGTCGTATAGCTCCGTCTCTATTTCATAATGAAAATAATCTTGTTTTGGCACGCCATGGTAAGGCCCCAGAACTTAATTAGTCAGATGTGAATAAAATACAAAAAAATATATATATCAATATTTTCGAAATTGCAAGGATTAGGTCACAAAATCCGCGTGAATTACTGACATTTATAATTGTCACGCATTCAAAGAATAGCCTGGAACGATATCCAAGGTGAACCATTATTCTGTATCCATATTAATCAAAGAACACGAGTAACAACCCTACATCCCTGTGATTATGGCGAGAGAAGCTGGATATTTCGTCTGAATGATTGCACCCTTGCAACGTTTTGTTTGATTGTTTGAGATTATAATTTGGCATTGTGTCTTCATCGGCATAATTGTAAAGACTTTAAAGTGAATAGTTATTTTCAAATTTTACAATTTTATGCTTAAAATATAACATTTTTATTTCAGAATATTATGCTTTATATTTATAAAAAAAAAACGAAATTATTATTTGATTATTTCTGCACATAGCATACATGATGTTAGTAAAGTTTTGGTCATTCTCAATAGTTTATTAAAAAAAAGTAACTTCAACAACGCATAAAGAGCCTTTTCATTAATTAAATATTTTCTATTCTCCTCATCAAGGCATCACCAGTTACTTTATTAGTTAAAGCAACAAACCGATTCAATTTAGAAAAAATCAAATAAAAAAAACTCATAACAAAACTTTCTTGTTTACTCGTATACCAAGACTTAGTATATTTTAAGCAAACCTCGATTACGATCGCAGCAGACATAATTTTATACACGATTTGCACGGAAGCTGTGACCCTGTAACTCAAAAATACCATCTCAAAGATAAACTATATGCACGGTTTAAGCCTAAATAGGTATTATTAGGGGCGTAAGATGTGCAGTAAAAGTTACATGGTGTTCGGCGCTGAAAGGGCGTAACCGCCTTGCAATATCCGCGCGGAAGGATACCAGACCTCCCTAGTAACTGTGTATTAACGTTCTGCGATAATTATTTCGCTCAGTAAGGTCTATGTGACTACATCACTATATCTACGTGGTAAATCACTGATTGGAACTCATTGATACATTTTTGAATTGTGAAGCTTTTTGTGGCGAAAGTTGTCTTGTTTTAAATTATATTAGCCTTTTCATATGCACTCAAATACCTATTTATTTAATATTTTTCTATACAATATATACAAGCACCTAAATAGGTATACATCGACACATCACACCATCCAATATCTGTTTATTAATGTATAGGAGGACGGAGAAAATTAAATAATCTTCCCCACGAAAATAAATTGCAATAAGGCGAAAACCGCCGTCGTCAAGTGACAATATTTTAAATTACATCAGTTTGTCAACGGCCAATAGGAGGACGGGGAGCCTAGGAGCGCGTGTCGCTCTACCAATAGGATAGGAGTATTTGAATTTGGAATTTTACGCTATAAAGCGCGGATTTCTGTCAGTAATTGTTGGTATCGAGTGGCCTTGGGGTGAATCAAATTGCTGGGAACTTTGAGAGGTTTTGTTTATTTATTTACATGTAGGTTTTGAACCACGCCGTGGGTATGATTGTCGGAGTTCGCCCATATATGTATAACCCATTAAAATATCTATGGAGTTAGATTTAAAACTGGGAAAGGACATACGGTAGTTTTTATCCCTTTGCGTGATGTAGTTACATAAGGACACGAGAGAAATGGCAATGGGAAAAGCTAGTCTTTTATATAAGGTTTTTTAACAATCGACAAAAAATGGTATATAGTTTTTAACAATATAATATATTTTGTTACAGGTAATTAAACAAATTCATCGTGCTGGACACATTATGTCGTTCTAATTTGGTCAAAATTTAAGTAAGTATCTACCTATATTTATCTTCATTTTACATGTCTAAAAAGTTTTACGATTTTTTATAAGTTAATTAAAGTTGAGATGATATTAAATTTCGAGTTATGTGTATTAAAATTATTTACACTGTATTGCAGATAAAGGGAACAACTTTTGGCTGCTTCACAACGGACAACGGGTGAAACTACCAAATAATTTAATTTCGGTAAGTTTTTCTATTCCCCTATCAAGGAACGTGATATTAAATATGTTTTTTTTTTGAAAAGTGTTTCATAATAATTAAAAAGCGAAAAGAGTGTAATAGAAAACGCTTTTATTTAAACTTGAATTTTAATTAATTATTTTTTTCTCATAAAACGCTTGCCATGATTGCACCAGTAAGAAAAAACTCAGTCTGAAATAGAATACTTTTTATAATTTTTCATTCAATCGCCTTCCGGACGTTTCGTTCGATTCCTCTTTCCCTTGGCTGGGCACGGCTGCCACCAACATAGCGCGAGGTATGACACAAGCCCAGAGGACTTTTCGATTTCCGTTCATGTATCTTCCTTTATAATATTGAGTTGCCTGAATTACTTCCCTCATCTCCTTACTTCCTCTATATAACTATCTCTATCACGCTCTTGTTGTTAGAATAGGACAGCCATATTTCGCCTGTTGCACCGCATTTTACACCTATTTAGTTTTAGATATGTGGATACATATGTATACTTATATAAATAAAAGTTATTCCGTGTAGTCTTCGAAGGTGATTCTTGATATGAGTATATGAGTTGTTTAAAGTTCTTGTGTGCAAGAGAAATAAAATTACCAGTGGGAATATAATCTTTAGTTGCTGGAAATAGGTAACTCACTAATTATTATGTACTTACTAAATTATAGGATGTGAATTACAGATCATCAGTAATTAATTAATCGCACACTTCGTTCCGTGGACAGGTTATTAGTTTCCTTGAAGACTATTAGTTTCAGATTGTTATTTAATGCTCCTTCCTTCTAAAATTTTCAAAAAACACGAGCAGTGTTATTAATAATAAATTACAGACACTTAAGTTCACTAAAATCGGTTGAGAGCATTGATTCCTGCTCATTTACTTTATCTCAATATTGTTCGAATTTTAAGATTAAAGCTACCAAGCAATAACTTTTCTAAAAATAGAAATTTCAAATATTTTAGGTAACCATAATTGATGTGTATGCAGTATGCATACATTTTTGTAACTTTTAAACTTTACTTCAATAATTTCCCTTGTTAGGTACCTAATTGAATTGAGTACCTATGTATCTGCAGGATAAACATAGCAGTGTCGTATAGGTACACGAAATATAGTTCCAAGTAAAAGGAAGTATCTAGTGTTTTATTTCCACCAAACATTCATAACTTATACGGCTGCATCAAAAACAAAGTAAAATCATTAAGCTGCGACTACGAGAGCTCATAAAGTGTGGGACAAGCAAATGTTTAACAATCCTAATGATAGTTAGGGCGGCGGCACAATAAATTAATACTTTATAGGCTCTAGTCGGACGTACGTGCGTCATAGGCACACCCAAGCTTTACCTGTATTTTTTTTCTGTTTATTTTAATAAACAAGATTCCGATTACATATTAATTAAGGTGTACTTAATTAATGCTAGCCGTTTCCCCACATCCTGAGGGAACGAATTCACGCACCTGGATAAACTACCCTATATCCTGCCCCAAGCTATCTCGAAACCAAATTTCATCACAGCTGTTTTCCCTGAAAAAGCATAACGGACAGACAGACAGAGTTGCTTTCGGATTTATACTATTAGTAATTGTTATTTAGGTCATGTACCGTAGTCATACGAGTAAATTTAAAAATGTGGACTTTCTTTTTTCTATGTTGAAGGAGCCTATGTCAAAAACTGTACAGTGACTTATCACGCGTGGCATAAAGCTCCGCTGTAGGTAAATGTCTAGTTAAAATAATTATGTTTGCTTGATTATTTGAAAAAGTTTTTGTACGCGACAAGAAGGCTTGTTGCACTTTTTTGTCATTTATTAGTTGGAATAAGAAGATATTTATTTTAATATACTGAATAAAATGAAACCTACCCAACAATGAAAGCTCAGGGGGTCTTAATTTTTTTCATGAAGAGACAACGATTTGGATGAAAATTGGTACACATATAATTGGATTACGACTTTTTAACTGAGTGCGTGATGTAGTTCCGAGATGCGGGTGAAACCGCGGAATACAGCTAGTTCTAGTTATGTGACTTACTCTTTAGTAATGAATTATAGAATTCTTTAAATATAATATACCCCCAGACAAGGAAACTGCATCAAAGTTTTTGTTTAAAAAAAAATTGAATGACCCTTTCCAGTATACAAACATACACTTAGGGATAATGATACTACGCTATTATGAAGTTAACGAACCAAACTATAGGTTTCAATTTAAATTTTTATAAAAAGTTGGAATACTTGGTTAAAATGTTTTTTTAAAGGTACCTGGCGTGTTGAACATTGAAGCAGTTTATTAGTCCGTCAGTGTATATTACCTACCAATTGTCTTGTCTTGTGACTGTTCTGGTACTATCATTACAGAATTTCCAAAAAAAACTATCAATCTAAAAACTTTCAAATTAACATTTCATAGTCCAATATCGAACCAATCGCATTAATACCAACAATATGAAGGACTAGCATCCAGCCAGTTGATTTGCGCCTAGTTCAATTATCCAGTGTATGTACGCAATGTCGGCCGCTGTGCAATATTAAGCCGCCCCAGTCCTCCGACAGCGAAATCTTTAACGTAGCCATTGCACCGGCCGCACAATAAATATGCTACTGGACTCTAATTGCATTGTTCGGTTATAACGTGATGCGTATTCCGTTAATGTTGGTATCCCATTCATAATGACCATTACGGGAAACTAGTCTCGATCTGATGACGTCATAGATATTCTTTTTAGCATATAGTTTTAAATAAGATAGGATAAACAGTGTTCCCGCATCCACCTTCAGTGTCCTCATAATGGTGTCCTCAGTACTCCTATTATAAACATGTATTTAATCAAATTGTGAAAGATGAGCTTTAGAAAGTTTTTACGTAGTAGGTATTTATATTACTTATATATACTTATATACTTACTACTACTTTTTTTCCTGAAATTGGAATTATGTTAAAGGCTATTTGTAGACTACTTCGTAATTATCTTTTTTTAGTTCTCTTATTAATTTATTTTTAAACATTCGAATCGAGGACTCACGATGAGAATAACTTGATGTGAAATAGATTTTTGAACCATGCTGATAATTATTGTCGTTCAATAAAATGTTAGAGAGAGCCACAATTACTATTAAAGGTACACAAAAATGGCAGATCAGTAAGTTAAAAAGGTAAAAAAAAAACAGTTCGCTAAATATGAACTTCCTTTAAGCTTCCTTATAATATCATTTGTAGCAATACGTTCCTCTATGAATTATATTAACACTAATACACAACATAAAGACAACAAATCATAAAAAATATGTCCGACGCGTTTAGGGGATACCAATGAGTGGTGCCCGACCGTTTAAACTAATCTATTACAGTCTTTGCCCTCAAATGCATTGTACTATTGTCATCCTTACGTCACGCGTGCCTCTGCGAACTCTCCTACCAACTTAACTGAACGATAAAAACAAACAATTATAGACCATATTCGAATCACGTTATGAGTTACTTCGTGTGTAAAGTTAGCGTGGTAATATTGACAAGACAGGTAGTAGGGCCCGCACACGTTCGCCTCTCACGAGTCGTGGAGCAAATCACGACAGTCCGTGTTAGGAATAACAATGGGGTGACCATACCCCGCACGAATTGATTCGGTACTTCAATTGTCTAGGTTTTCACGTATTTGTCATTATTTTAATGTGACATGTAACTAGGGAGTTTAGTGTGGTGACACAATTAAGGAAACCAATTACACACATTTTATAAGTCAACAGAGGTTACTTCAAATCAATTCTTTTAAATAATAAAAATGGCTGGGCGTTAGTTTGTTGTAGGTAAATACGTTTATAAGTAAAACTAAAACCCAGGTAGCTAGATATATGTTTACACATCCTTTCTGGAGAGACTAACCCTAACCACAACACGATTTCTTTTTACATAAACCATTTAGGACATTAAATTCAAAAACCAATATTTTCTCCAAAATTGAATTCCAAGCAAAATCTCTAGAAGTATAAAGGTGCGTACAGATTAAGTAGCATGTTGTGTAACTTATGTTATATAACAAGTTGTGTTACGTATATTATTAATATTTACAAATTACAAATGTTATATAACATAACATTCAGTATCCACATTATTGAAACATGTTATACATATAACAACATTTTATAACATGTTATGTTATCTATTATGTACGCACTTTAATGTAAAAATACGATCCCCTGTGTATTGCATTTCTGTATTACACTTGTGATAAAAATTGTTTAATCAATCAGAGCTAACCCGTTTCTTTCCGCTAACCACATTCAGGCTGTATTGTAGACATAACCAATGGGCTCGTAGTTATGTATCTACAGAAATCATGCACTAATTGCATAGTTGCTGTAAAACCTGAACTTTAAAGTTTTTGAGTTTTTTCTAGAAAAGTTTTGTATAACTTTATACGTTTGAATATCGGAGAGTAATTCCCTTTTCACTAATAGCGACGACGTGTGACATTCAAGCAATCTTCTTCACAATATTTTGTCTTTAGGATACGGCACGCAGAACCACTACAATACTTAAAAGTAAGAATTGGCTATCGTTATCTTCTCTTTTCTATCGACATTAGAAATGAGTTGAGCTGAAACTTTTGAGTACCGTAAAAAATATTTAGTTATCTTGATCCACCGCAAATCCCTATTACTAACCAAAAATAAACTGATCAGAATTCGATTTCAGTCAGATTCGATCGCAATTAAACAATATAATAAAATCGATATAAACTAAAATAAAAGTTCAATCCAGTAAGTTTTCAAGCCGTCAGATTCGTTAGTCTGTCAGCGACTAGTATGATATTGTGCTGGAGGGGTACGGTCGGCAGGCTCTCAAGTGGAGCTCCCCGTGAGATTACTGTGGACCCTATAAAGGCCACTACTTGTGGGTAAATATGATACAGATAATGTTATCCAGCAGTATAGAGCCACTAGGGTTGAAAGATGACAGGTAGATTTTATATGTTTCTTTCTTTGTTACTTGTGTTTTTATGAAAAATTAAGTGGTGGACTCGAATTGAATAAAAATTCTATAATTCAAATTCGGAATGACGAAAAAACTGGCGGGTACTTTCTCCACTGCTTATTTCTTTTCAAAATGTTACTGGGTTTTTAATTTGGAGTTTTTTTTTAATATATACATTTTCTGGGAATTATGTAGACAAATCATGTAGTACCTAAGTAATAATTAAGTAACAACTAAATCAGAATTTCGTGCATATATACAAATACAGTAAATCGATAAATTTTTTTTTCATTGAAGACAAGCTTTTGCCTGCAGGGTGCAGCGTCGCTCACCTGTATTTTTTTATCTACTTGTGTCCTGAGTACTTTTACTGCTAACTATTCTGCATTGTTTGTTACCATATTAAACCTTTAAACGTAGCCTATACCTCTCGGATATTCAGAAAAGTATTATTATCGGAATCAATTAGTTAGTTTCAACAATAAACATAAAAATATAAAGGTCTCTTAACTATATTAATACAGATAAAATTCTAAATATTTTATTTGAGAATAAATTCTTTGAAAGGATGTAGTCGACACACCGGGCCTTACAGTATATGTGGCGAGCGACGTTTTTAATCGGATTACAGAGTGATCATTTGGATTGACAGGCTACTACTGGTCACGGGGCTGCCTACCCCACCGGTCGTCTTGACCGTCCGACACGGGAATTCGATTAGGTTGCGTAGGCGGCGTAATTGGGGTACCCACCACACCTACATCCTGCTTCCGAATTGAACGTCTCACCCGCCGTACTCGGGATCAATCTAGCTATATGAGAGCCTTAAATCCTTGCATGTGTATCGTCTTTGCCCTTAAAAGGTTTCGTAGACCGTTGCCCTGATTCAAGCAATCGAATTGATAAGTACGAAACGAACTACGTGTGTGTACTTAGGACTACGTGGTAAGGAGAGAATTGCATCAGATACATTATTCACGCCGATAATAATCACCAGTTTACCTAGGACTACTAAATACTCAGGCTACCGAGAAATGGGAATAGCGAAATCTCCACCGCACTCCTAATAAGATCTGTAACCAATAATCAATTTCCCGAAATTTCGACTTACGTAATAGGATTTACCGTAGGTACCATTAGAAACTGTATACCATAGAGAAATTATCCACTAGAGAGCTTATAGGCCGATTTCTTCTAAGAACACAACTCACCACTGCGGGCCGGGGGACGAGGAAAAATGCGCGGCTGCAATTGGTCGGTTCAAGGTCAAACTGCGCAGACGCCTACCGTTAGGGCTGCTGTGCTTGATTAAGGGAAAATAGACGATATCGATAAAATGGATTTTAACATTAAGAAAAATACTCTATTAAAATCTTATCAAATAGTATTTAATCAATGAATGTATATATTGTAAATAATTTAAAACCAACCTGTAATAAACAAATAAAAAAAAAACAATTACAAAAAAAAAAATATCCTGTTATTATTGATTTTTAAAATGAATTAATTTGGTACATAATATGTTTTCCGAATTAAAGTTTAAGGGTCCTGATTGTTTTTTGTAAAAAATGATAAACGAGCATCTACATATTTCTGAATTATGCATCTTGCTAATTCAATTAATTGATTTGTTGATTCTATTTCAAATTCGCTAATAGGTTTCGTGCATCGGGGCACTGTATGCGCAGTCAAGTGGTTATATAGTCTTTGCTGTATACTGATATTCAACGCTCAGTTGCTCAAATACATATTGTACGAGTACATATTGTTTGGGATAGGACAAATTTTCTTCTACATTGATTAATGATGTAACCTGTGTATGAGAAAAAAAGTGTATATCGTAATAGTTTTGACGTAGGCTTTGTAATAGATATTTTTCGGATTGGTGAACTATTGATGAAGATTAAATCCATGCTTTAGAACTCGGGTTTAAAATAAATATTTAATAGGTATTTATGTAAATTTGTCAGCCTTGAGCCTTTGAGCTTGTTAAACTTTCCATCCACAATACAGGATATCTTCTATCTATTTATATATAGATTCATTTTCAATGAATTTCAATTTCCCTTGGTCATGTCAGAACTTGAGAACGACTTAACTGATTTCAAAGAAATTTGGTATGGAGATAAATGGGAGCCTGGAGACGATTATAGGCTATTTTCTGCGTTAAGTAGTTATCTTGGGATGCGGGTGAAATCGCGGGTAACAGCTAGTTAGGTATATAGATGCAAGTAAATTGCACTGATGGTACACTTTTTTTGTGTAGATAATCGACAAGGTGCGTGGTGGTCAAGCTGAGCGGTGGGAAAGCTGATTGCAGTGGACTGAGGAGGAGTCTACGAGCAGAGCTGGTTCGGCGGACGGCTCTACGGGCAGTTCGACGGGCAGTTCGACGGGTGGTTCGACGTGCAGTTCGACGTGCCGGGCCGATTGAACACTTGAAACCGACCTGGAGTGCTTGTCACACCGTGATCAGTCCACCGCCACGCATTTGTGCAAAGATCTTTTACGTTTTGTAAGTTTTTGAATGGAAATTCGGTTTGGCTTTTTTTAGTTGAATAGTTTGCCACATTTGTGATGTACCTCTACTGTTTATTTTTATGTAATTTATTTCTGAAAAGTGGCCTTAAAAAGATTTTATTAAAAGCATGCTTTAGAAAATAGTGCTTGCGTTTTTTTGCATGTCGAGGCGTTTGTGCAATGCTTTTTACACTTCCGAATGACTATCATTATATTTGCTATCGATGACTCCGATATCTTCAACGATCGAATCGGCCCGACAAGCATATAAAAAATGTAAAGGTTGTTATTTATTAAAATAATTGATATTAAAGGATTCTGACGTCATCAATATATTCTCAGGTCTGATAAGAAGTGTGTTTATGTATTTGGTAACTCCTGGTTCTTTGCTAGTCTCTGAGTAACGTCCGTCCGCTGCATGCATTAATTCGTGATGGACATCAGCCAGTAGGCAGTGTAGTTTGCTAACATTACATGAACTATGATCTACGTCATGCGACATCCAAATAATTTATCCAGGTTTATTCCTTTGAAATAAGGAATAAGTAAGTATCTATCTATACAGGTAATACTATATAATATAATAATATATATAAATTAAACTACTTAAAATTCCCTATAAGCTCTAAAATACAGTAAGTACATAATTTGAAGATTGCCGAAGGGGGTCATTGAAGAAAAAAAAAGTTGAGCTAATGAGACTAAACCATTATAATTTGTTATATATTATTAAGTGCAGTAAATGTAGGTATTAGTGCTTACAAGACATTCAATAACAAATTTTATATTTATTTCCCCTTCTAATATACCAATTTGTAAGCTTGTCTGTCTTTATGTATTTACTTGAGTATACGTTTTCTCCGAAGTTTACAACCTGGTCACGGACCGCGTTACAAACAAACATATAAAAAGACTTTCGCATCTATAATATTAGATATTCTGCATTATTATAGCATTGAACTATCTTGTTATTCATAGGTTGTTGATCAGGTAGGACATGTTCCGACAACTTTTTTATTATTTTAATATCAGATACAATGTTTGCAATCGTACAATCTTTATCGACAAGACTTGTTTTCTTACTAAGTTATTTTAAGTATAATTACTTGTTTTAAAGTTATTCACACACGAACATGAATACTACTTTGTTGATATGAAAAGTTCATTTTTATAGATTGCCTTATTCAAGTCCACGTATATTTTTTACAGCTAAATATGATCAAATATCATAAAGATAACTGTGCCGTTTTGTACCTATATATTAATCGTGAGTCCGTTTCATGGTGTATTGTGATTACAAATATTGTTATTAAATTCTTGCAGTTTTTGTGTCCATTCTAAAATGGGTGTCTATTATCTTTAATCCGAAAATCGATATGTTCTAAAATATCGATTTTAAGGATTGCAAAACGAATAAGTATGTATCATAAATGCTATCGACTTGCAGCAGTCACTATACAACTATCGTATGATTATTTGTACCCACATAATAGCCAATTATCTTAATTTCACTGGAGATGGTAACTACGAATTCCAAGTATCCCCTTTAAGGAGGTAACGCTGGAAATACATAACTAAAAATTCCAAGTAGGAACTTAGCACTAAGCAACAACACATGACACCTTACAATTTGGCGTCCAGTTCCCAGCGAGTTTCCGATATCCGTTGTCATGTCCAATCGTTCTGATGTCCTTGCAGGCGAGCACTGCACGTTCATTATTAATTCTAACTGTGCTGCCGTCCGTTCTCGCATATGAATCAGAGATTTCAGATCATCCGTCAATCGTGGCCGCTCTTAATTGATGATATTAATTGCGGCATTTGTCCTGTATTACCTATTTATGTGATGCTTTTCACTCGCATGTGTAATCAGCGTGCTTTGGGATTAAGGGCTCTACTGTCGGGGACATGTTTAAGGACGGTTGTGAGGGATTCAGTTGCGGTAAGTTTAGTGTCAAATCGTAAATGACCGCGTCGTTAATTGCTTTTAAATAATTAGAAGTTAGATGTCTTTTTAATATACGATAAATTTAAAGATAATGGTTTGATGGGTTAATGTTATATTGTAGGATTGATTAAGTTACCATACAATTCGAAAGCTACTACTAACCTACCTACGATATCGATAAAATTTCTAACCGTTCAGTACCTGGTAACTGCACATCACTTGGCATATTTACTGTATGAGTCTTCATATCAGGGCGCCTTTTATACTTCGGAAACGACCGAAGTTTCGTTAGTGACCCTACTCTAACTAATTTTCGGAGGGGCACATGATCTTCATGTCCATAGACAATTATCGTGAATGAATTAGAATGAATGACGTACGTAGGTTTTTTAACGTAAATTAGCGTAAGTTTTAAATTTTTACTTCAGCTTTAAATTATTAAACGATTATGATTTATTTTAATTTTTTACATATATTATGTGGTTTTATCATTAATTCCCTGTAATATTTATGCAGAACATTTAAATTTAATAATAAAATTCTTATTTTCAACAAACAGTTACCTGTATTACTATGTTGCGTATAACGTTATATGTATGTATGTTATTAATGGGAAAAGTCGAGTTTCCACGCGTTTCCTCCACGCACCACCCTTTTGTGTGACAACTAAGTTATGAAAAGCCCTTCATTTTCTAGAAATCATTAAGTAGAAATATTCTAAGTGGCATGAACGGTAGCAACTGACATGGATTGATTTGCACACGCTTGTAACGAGAATCACATGCTAATTCACATGTCAATCATGTTTATAATCAACTATTCGTGTCCCGTCGTTTCAATCCTATCCTGATCTACTTTATATACCCAGCTTAAAAATTATCCAGTGGCTTATGCCAGGTTTCAATGTTTCCTCATGCCAAATTTCATATAAACCGGTTCAGTAGTTTAACCTTGAAAACGTTACAAATAGACAGAATTTCGCGTTAAATGTGATAGACTGAGGTTTGATTTGAAAACAATGTAATGTTGAATTTGGTATCCTAAGTAAATATGCTATAAATGCGGTAGACTGACTGACGGTATTGTATTAATTGTAACTAGATGACATGTATCACCTATATGTACCTATCTTAACTTTTTCCCACCGTTTGAACCTTCCCTGGACTACGACAAACATTTCAAAACCAAAATCAGCTACATCGAATCAGCCGTTCTCGTGTTTTAGCGAGACTAACGAAGATCAATTCATTTTTATATGTATAGACTGTAATGTGGTTAATGTTTGCTGCTTTAACCTTGCTTCCAATTTCTGCTATGTTTCAAAGTATATTACAATACGAAGTCAGTAACTATGGGAGTTAGTTGAATTACAGAAGTGACGGTTTTAATTGATGATAGATTATATAGTCTTGGGTTTACAGGCTGAGTGACGTCCCTCTGAACTGTGCGCTATATGTGCGGTCCCGTCATCGCACTTGTGACACTTCGTGTGAGCCTAATTAAATAATATATGCATAAAGTTATAGTGACCAGCACTGTGCGTCCTGGACTTGATATGAAATTAAAGACTTATTTACTTCTGGAAGTTGTGGTATAGGGTTTAGCTTAAGACAAAAATCCAAAGACATGTAATGTGGACTTATACGTACTGCGCCCCGCATAGCAGCATACTTTGTCCACTCTAATTAACATGAAATATTTTTTTCTACTTGACCTCTTGCAGGATGCTTCTAACAGCATTCGACCTGCTTAAGCGGACAATGTGGCGAGGTCCTAATTAAATTAAGACCTCCAGCCAAGGCTTATAACTAAAAATACTAAGTGACTGAGCGCTAAGGGCTCCCCCTATTGGGGAACGAACCTCGGCTTAGGGCGTCACTGGGGAGGACAACTAGGGACTAGCTGGATCATATCAAGTATTATTATTACGGGACTTTTTATGCTACTGGCTCAGCGCGCGGGCTGGCTCGTCGGGCAAGGGTCGGGGAGGACATGGAAGGGGCGTCGCGACGGGCCTCGGCGGCGAGGACGGTATGACGGCGCTCTGTGTTTGTATACTGTACTGGTTTCGCTATTACTCTCTTGGCGGAGGGTGATTTCGTCGTCGGGGAATGTGAGAGTATGCCACGGACGGCGAATCGAGCTGATCTGGGAGGGAGTGTAATGGGAAGCCGATACGATCAGGGGGTTCGTGTGTTTTTTGGCAGAGTCGAAGTAGCGCTTTGAAGCGTGTTTCATGAACTGCTTGATGGTAGACAATTTGAGGTCGAGGTGAAGATTCTCGTTTCTAGGGTACCACGGGGCTCCTGTGGCTCTACGTATGAAATGATTCTGGGGGGTTTGCATCCTATAGAGGTGGTAGGATTTGGTGTGTGCGAACACTGCGCTGGCATAAGTCATGATGGGCGGATGCACGCTGTATAGATACGCACACAGTTCGCACTTGAGAGGCAATTTGTTGCGAGTATTGAGAATGGAATGGAGGCGCCCGAGAACCAAGGTGGCGCGCGAATGTACCGTCCTTATGTGTTCTCCGAACGTGAGATTCTTGTCGAGGATTGATGGGGTGCTTGAACATTTCGATCTGTTTGAGGGGCCGGGTTGGCCTGGGGGTGCGGGTGCGTCTCGAATGAGAACGGCCTGGCTCTTGTCAAGATTGACCTCGATTCTCAATTTGCGGAATCACTTGCCTAGGGCGGTGGCAGCAGATTAAAGAATGCGAGTTATGCAATCGGGTTTGCGATCGGTGTAGTAAATGGCCGTGTCTTCAGCGAATAGAGCAGACTGGATCTTACTATTTTTGGGAATCTCAACAGTAGGGGGGAGAGCACGGAGCCTTGGGGGACCCCGACTCGGATGGGGTGGGGGGAAGATAGTGCTCCCTCTATACGATAGTGGAACGAGCGATTCAACAAAAAGTCTCGAATGATGAGCACGAGACGGTGCGGCACACCGAATTGGTGCAATTTATATAATAAACCATCGTGCCAGACTTTGTCGAATGCTTTCGCTACGTCGAAGAACGCCCGTCATAATTTTGCGTTGAAAACCAGGGCTTATATGCTCAATGATGCAGTGAATTCGTTGGACACAGGAGTGCTTGGTTCGAAAACCAAACTGCTCGTCGGGAATGAGTCTCTTGGCCTCGGCATAGGCTTTGAGTCTATTATAGATTAGCCGCTCGTAAATCTTCCCAATAGCATTGAGAAGACTGATAGGCAGTAGGTACATTGAAATTGGTTTCTTTTAAAATTAAATGCAGCTGCAACTTTCCATCTGACTTCCATAACTCAGATACTGAGTAGCATGATAGAATTGATATGAATTGTCAAATATGCATAACGATGCTTTCCGAGGCACAGTTATGAGATAACAATTATGTTTCATGCTACACAGACCTATTGATAAATTTATAGTGATGCACCAAAGGCTAAAAGGAATTCCACTTTCAGTTCCAGTTTCTGATATGCTTTGATTATCGTGGAATTTACGTTTCGACGATAATAATCAAAGCATAATGTGTCCGTTTTATCTATAACTGGCTCCCATTTCCCTATGTCCCGCAATATTCTGTGAAATAGACTGCGTGGAACCGAACCTATTACGTATACACTAATTTGATCAATTGATCCGGGTCTAGGTGGGCTTCACAGTGAATGTCGATGTCGGCTCAGTGAAATATCTGGGCTTCCATTTTAAGTGGTTTGAAATTAACAAAAGTGCAATTTGATATTACGGAGAGAAGAATTTCTTTTTTCAAAATAAGTTGTTGCTACCATTTTTTTTCGGATTAGATATCATCAAATGACCCCTCCCGCCGTGGGTGGGGCGGAAGGGAGTGTCATACTCTTACCAACTAAATCCCATCCATGTTCCTTCCTCAGCCCTTTGTATTCCGGGCGCGCTATCTCTTTCGAACGTCCCGCAGCCCCGGCAGGCTATGGCCCTGGGGGAGGGCTCCGTCATCAATGCTGACAGTTCTTTGAGGCGCGCGCGGAACACGGACGCTCCGTCGACGCGGGTCTGGACCTTACCGGACGACGAGCCACTCATAGCTCACCGTCCGCAGCCCCGCGCTTACGGTGGCCGGGAGTCGTGTCAAAGTCCCGGCTCCCGACGCCTGTGGCGTCTCCTGCGGCGCCTGGGGCGTGAGGCCTGTCGCTCCCTCACGCGTTCCGCCGCCTAAACCAGGGCTGGGCGCCAGAGGTCACCGCCGCCGAACGCCCATACGATGACACGGCAGTGCTCCGCCCAAGCGGGGTAAACCTCCACCATATGCTCCACCGTATCCTCCGAGCGATAAGTTGTTGCTACCTAAAGTTGCTAGACATGATATCAATATAATTATGTATATACATATGTATACAATAATGTTAACTATTTCATAACACTACACTCAGTGTGTGGCCTCAAAATTCAAAGATTTGTATGATATACTAGCTGTTTCCCGCGGTTTCATTCGCATCCTGAGGGAACTACTTCACATATAAAGATAAAAAGTCTAAATTCTAAGTGTTAATCCATGTCTTAAAATACATGTGTACCAAATTTCATTCAAATCTGTTCAGTATTTGTTGAGTGAAAAAGTAACAAATATACATAGTTACATACATCCTCATAAATTTTCGCATTTACGATATGAGTAACATTTCTATGATTATTATTGTCAGAATCTACTTGCGTACTTTTTAGATTTCATAATAACATTTTTTTTCGTTATAACAACATAATTTAGCTATTATGAAGTAGGTGGTTCTACCGACACACATAACCACCGTACATAATATAATACCTACGTCATCAACCGCGCCACCTACCATCCAAATGGTCATTAACGGTCGCATTGTCAAGTGCATCATAGTCACCATAAAGCAGAGATATACAGAGTTACGACACACGTAACATCGCTAAACACGCCGCGGATGAACTGAAGAGAAATTATAATCCGTCCGTCACATAACTACGGGTTAACTTTAATTAACCACCACCATTATTAATAATATGCTGTCTAGTACGTACAGTTGCTGACAGAAGTGTCAATTTCGTGTCAAAAAGGATGATGATTTTGGAAAAAGGATTAGGAAGTGACGATGTGGAAGACGGTGGAAAAATGCACACAACAAAAACCTAGTTTGAGGTACCGACTTTAGAACGATGATTTTTAAAAATTTATACAATCGATAGTTCCCCACGATTGATTTTCAGATGTTTCTTTTCTTATCGTATGTTTAAGAAAAGAGATTTTAATGTAAATAAAAACATGATGGAAAAAAATTAGCACTAGAGATATTATTTTTTTTAGGATCTACAGGGACAACCGCGTACAAAAATGCACTCTAATTTCAAATTATATTTTTTTATTAGGACTGGACCGGTTTTATTATCAAATGTTCAAAATTCTATGACTGGTAACAATGTCGATGTTATTTATTTACATGGCAAAAGCTGTAGTGTGTTTTCCCGTCTTAGCGATCGACAAAATAGGGTAGGTAAATCTACAGGTACTTTTGCCCGTTTGGCGGGGAACTGGCGGGAAACTGTCGGGACTCGGCGAGAGATTTTGTTAGTCTGCGGAAGTGGAGGGGATTTGAACTCAATAAAAGCTCGGATGCTTTCGTTTATGGGAGAGGGAATTGTGGGAGTTTTCTTCGCCTTAGCCGAAATCCTTGCGTGTTTATAATAATACATTTTTGTCCATAAATACGTAGATATTTTTGCGTATGTTTTGAGGAATTAGCATTTTAAGAAGTTATTTTGTATATAAAATTCAGTTTACACCAATTGTGGCAATATATATTTTTAAGCATTGGGAGATTTGTTGAGAAAACTTAAGAGCGGGATATACGCCGTTGACCTTGCTCGAGTGGGCGTAACCAAGGAAAATACCCCGCGCAGGCTCCACACCTCCCCTGACAAAAATTACGTACGCGCAGCGCATGGCACAGCAA
The DNA here is from genome assembly GCA_963891755.1 of Pyrrhia umbra. Taxonomy (NCBI): domain Eukaryota; kingdom Metazoa; phylum Arthropoda; class Insecta; order Lepidoptera; family Noctuidae; genus Pyrrhia; species Pyrrhia umbra. The sequence continues at coordinate 5,920,403 of OY982916.1, read as the reverse complement.
AATAATAATCCAACCATTTGCACAGCACGATAGGGCTGCCGGCTTACAGTATTTCTGCCTACTTGAGTTTCTTTCTATTTTTTTAATGTTAATATATTTTTTATTCAATTTGTGGATAGTGAAATTAATAAGAAGTGTTCAGTAAAAATATTTTTGTGTGCTACCATTTATTACCCTCATAAATACCTACCATTATTACCACATACCAAATACCATCTACTCATAATCATTTCATTATTTTATTACTAATTCAATTCAATAATATAGTAAGTCGCTAAGTGCCTACCTACATAAATAGATAGCCCAGCCTAGAAAACCTACAAGTTTTTTCACGAGATAACATTTCCGTGCCTATGATGTTACTTTACTAGGTATGTACTAGCTTTTGCCCGCGGTTCCGCACGCTTTCTTCCGGGATAAAAAGTACAGCCTTTGTTTGATTCCAAGCTTAGGACTACCTATATGCAAAATTTTAGCCCAATCCGTTCATTAGCGTTCCGTTTTGGCGTGAAGAGGGAACAGACATCCATTCCACGGTAATATTATCTATTATTAGGGTTCCGTACCAAAAATGGTATAAAGGAACCCTTATGGTTTCAAATCGTCTGTCTGTCAGTCTGTCACACTGACTTGAAATTTGGAACAGTTATAAAGAACGATTGTTCATGCGTATTGCAAATGAAAAAAAAATAAAAATCATATTGCTTTAATTGGAAAAGTGGGGGAAAGTGGGTGTTTAAAATTTCAAAGTATAGTTACTAGGTCATGTGGGGTATCATATGAAAGGTCTTTATTTGCACATTCTAATATATTTTTTTGTTTTCTTGTATGTCTTTTAATTTTCGAATAATAATGAAATCCGCACAAAAAATTACCGGGGGTACGGTCATTTTTATCTCCGTAATTTGAGAAGGGAAAAATCTGAAATAATAATGATTGATAGACATTAACCTAAATATTACAGGGAAAATAAAACTATGAATTTAAGTTTAACAGTTTTTAAGTAATCAGCAATTTTCCCCTACAAATAAACTTAATTATGCGGTCGAAAAAAACAAGATAATTAGGTATTTGACCACCAACTAAAATGTACTAAAATGCTGTTTCATTAAAAAATTCCATAGAAACAAAACGAAGTGTCGAAAAATAAATTAAATCAATGTTAAAATAAATAACATCCATGCTTTTAAAGTTTTTGGAAGGGGAATTCTCTATCCTTGTCACGCGAAACATAATTTGTTCTAGGAAATGTCGAGCTATACAGCATTTTGACATAATGACGTCATAATTGCATCGTGCTCTCTTTTTCTAGCAATGACTTTTTAAATGCTTATAACTAGGCCGTTTTATAAGATAATACATTCGTATTTTCACTGTTGTTAATCTTTTCGTTAATTAGTTATGTATTTCTAATAAAAAAAATACAGTCAAATAACCAATTGCGCTCTATTGCGTATAATATTCTTTCCAAGTGAAATTTATTATAATTTCAATTTAATATTGGTTTTAAATTAAATTAAACTTTGATTTTAATTTTTTATTATGATTGTAATTTTGATTTTAACTTCGTTGTATTGTCATCATCAAAGTATGTGCATAACTGAGTAAGTTAGCTTCACTTTTGGTCTGATATTAATTTAAGCATGTGGTGTTCACTTATAAGTGATTGTTACACTGTAATATTATCGTTAAGCATGTTTTTTATAATTGAAATGGTGTAAACAATTGTTGGTGAACCTATTATAATAAAAAAAAATAAAAAAATCCAAATGTCGGAACCTTCGGTGCGCGAGTCCGACTCGCACTTGGCCGGTATTTTTTAACAATAACCGCGCGATTTTCTCACTAAAAATAGGTACAAGTACTTATTTAATATGTATTGGTTCCTTGAATTCATCAATAACATTTTTAAATTACCTGGATACTCCGGAAGGTATAACTATAATTTTTGGATATGTCTACCAACGACGTAATCTGTTTTTGCTTTTAATAGGCAGATATTTCGATTTTTCCACTGAGTAAAAAAACCCAGATTAATTAATAAATAAGTAGATAGGGTGTAAAAAGTGCGCTTACGTTAAAAAAAAGTAGTTAGTTTCCCACTCTAGGCTATTTACTTACTTATGTAATTAGCTATTTATAAACATACGAAATGAATATGTGAGTAATAAATGATAGGTACCAACCTAGTAAGATTTACATTTATTTTTATTGAACACTTCCTATTTCATTCACAAAAAAAACATTTTTGAAAATAAAAATATATATTATTTACATTCACAAAACAAGAAAGAAACTCAAGTACGAGTAGGTTGATGAAATTAAAACACTATAGGCAGGCAGCCCTATCGCGTGTGTGAGTACCGCGCGGCTGTAGGTAGTTATATCCCGAACAGGGCCGAGTCACAATACTGTTAGTACCTTTACCGTGTCCATACATCCATCCAAACTTTAGCATTCCACAAATAAAATAATAGTGTAGTTTTCGGAGAAAAGTGTCACAGGTCCGTTCAGCACAGCGTCTCGTCCCGCACTGATTCTTAGGACGGCAGAGGGGTGCTCACGCGAATAACGAGTATCGATTACGTAAAAAAATCGTTAAAAATAATTAGGGCATTAATCTGAAAAAATAAGAAGAAGGTTCCCTCGGTATTCTTTTATTTAATATGGTGATGACAATAAAATAATCCTGAGATTGATAGTTTACGAGAAAAACCGTAGTAACTAAGAAAACAGATGATACTTTGCTCAATTATTTTTGATATTTAAATTGTTTTTTTTTTATTTTTGAAAAGAAGGGGATCTGCCTTGTATGGCATAGATTATTATGTATTTTTTTCGAATCATTTTCGATAAAAATGACGGAGAAAAAACGTTTTAATGTAACACAAATTACACCCAATTCACATATATCGCCGCCTTAATAATTATGCTAGATAACCAACCCTCATATAAAATTTGTTGTTATTTTTTTGTTAAAAAATTTCGAATTTCAAAAAAAGTATCCTTTAAATAGTCAATAGAAATTTCAGTTTATTTCTGCATCAATGATTAGTAATAAGTATCCAACGAATAGTAACCTTGAACAAAGATAATAGTCAGACACATCTCTCCGCGACTGTACTCTTGTAATTGCCCGTACTTATTAATTGTTATGTATATTTACAGATACACTCATAAAGTATAAAATTATAGACAATTGAATTATAACTTCTTTCCGCGAGTCTGTAATTGCGTATATACCTATGTCCGGTCGGCTGTGATCGCTGTCCTTTAATCAGCACCAGTACAATATACTCACATACTATTGTTTGATTACATACCTGTACCAGTCATTAGATAATTCCTCTAGTCTCACGGTTACGTGATTAATAAAATCGTTTTCAGAGAAATACGAGACACCAAGTTTTTTTCTTTTTATTTATAAAATTGGTATGTAATATGCCATTTTTAACCGATGAAAAAAACGAAGAAGGTTTCCAAGTCGACGCGTACCTAAATATATTTTTATACGTCATTCTTTACTTATGAGGGTTCATAAATCATATTACTCTCATCTTAGAATGGTTACCACGTTAGAGTAAAATACCTAGTAAAATTATTTTTTGTCCCATCACAGATCTCATGCAAAGCTTTCCACCAGGCGAGAAAGAGGTCAACAGCCAAGCCATTAAATTACAATAAAAAAAAGTCGAATGCAAACAACACTCATGTTTACAAGGCGACAAATATCCGTCGCAACTTCGCTGTACACAGCCAGACCTTGCTCGCCGTGTCTGGCAACTCAAAAATGAACGACTAAGTCCCGCGACACCTGTCACTGCGCCATCACGCCAACTTGCATTGTAGGGAAAATTTACAAGCGGTATTTTAGGACTTCTGTCGTTTGGTGAGTGGCTTTACCTATACGTATTAAGTTGGAGTCGAGATAGATTTTATCTACTTTATTAATATAATAATTTGATTGTAAGTTTGAAAATCTCTGGAACAATTTGACCGATTCCAAAAAATCTTTCATTGTAGTATTCTATACTAATGCGGTTGTTAACGAACATAAAGTTTTTGTAAACTGTTTTTGTTCCAATAAATATTTTTGTTTTTGTATTGTAGCTACAACATACCCCTAAATGCTATAGGCTATGTTTTATAGCTTATTTACGCTCTTAAATAGATCAGATTGTGACGAATTCCAGTTAGTTATTCTGCATACAAGATAGTTTCTATCTCAAAAAATAAAAAAAACGTGGCTTTACAATGCTAGGCACAGCTTATGAATATAAAGGAAGTAGTTAAGTTTTCGCTAACGTCTTAAAACTATCCCAATCCTTTATCCGATTCGTGCTAAACTCTCCAAATAAAGCTTTAGCAGTTTCTCTAAAAAAATAAGATTATTAGAAAAAAAAAAAAAAGATTTAAGTCTTATTTCTATAAAGTTTCTTACTTTATAGAAAAAAAAAGTACTTAATTATTAAGATGCTAGTACCTATGTATAACATATTACGGAGTTCTATAATAAGTATACAGAAGTACATCATACGGTAGAAAACGCCTAATAAATAATCAACAAGCACTAACTAATAAAGGCTAGTACTCCTATGTATCGATCATGTCGATATTTCGCGCGTCACAGAGTACCAATTAGTAATATTAACATCAAGGGAGGGAAGAGCAAGTCTCGTACGCAATGCGCTTAATTAACTTAACGGCTAATTAAAAATGATTTTAATTAGTAAATGATTCATCTGTATTGAGCTGATTTTTTACATCTTAACCGTGAATTATTCAGTTGGAACGGGTAGACTGATTTGGTAAAACAGTTTTGTAGCAGGAAAATGATTTTGGTTTTGTGTTTTGAACTGTTTCTTGTATTTGAGACGGATTTTGTTAGTATATTTGTTTGTATAGGTACTTTTTAGAGCTAGAATATTTTTGTTAGTATGTTTACTATTTGTAGTATGAAAAACATATATATGTATATGCCCGCGCCTTATTCAAGTAAGAATCTCCTGGTCACGAAATGACTTACTATTTTAGATTTTATTTTTTTACTGGGGGTCAAATACAAGTTGATTAGCACCTTCCTATATTATACTGAAAACCTAAGGTATATTGATGGTGATCAAAAATAAGGTACACAAACGGTATGAATAATACAAAAAGCGTCAGATTCTCGCCCTTACCTACGGTATAAAATCTGTAAACACATGGACAATAAAATTGCCATTAAGTTTTTAGTTATTTAGGTATATTGTTTTATTTACGTCTCGCCATATATGATTTATTTGCACATATATATTTCCTAAATAATAATCATATAATTTCTTAATTACTAATAAAAGCTGGAAGAAGATAAATACAATAAAAAGTCAAGTGCAAGTTGTCTTACTGATCCAGAGTTCCGTCCTTTATAATTAATTATAAGTATGAGTGATTACAAGATATGTACCATATTGTACTAAAAAAAAACAAATTGATGTTCATTTGTAGCTATTTTGAATTTTAAACTAATAGCTAAAAAAATGGATAAGAGATCCATATTAAGTAATTCAATGTTATTAAACTTCATTTTAAAATCAATTCACATATCAACACGTGAACTGGTATAAAGTTATTTAAAGTAGTAACCAATCACCACGAACTTCTCTTATTAGACCTGTGTCCAGGGTTTGAATTACTTGTAATTAACATACGTAATTGAAATACAAATACGTATTTAGTATTTGTATTTCAATTACGTATTTTGTAATTTGTATTTCGTATTTCAATTAAAAATAGCTAAAATACTGTATTTTGTATTTCATATTTCAAATACTTTACTTAAAGATATTTTGTATTTCGTATTTTAATTACCTGCGATACAGTATTTTGTAATTTGTATTTCAATTAAAGAAAAGCATGTATTTTGTCCAGCCCTGCCTGTGTCAGCTCGGAGCTCTCGCATCGACTGTAATTACCACCAAAAATGATATCTCTCAGGCATTGCTTGGCGTGAATGATACACCCAAAAGAAAATCATATTTTGAAGTAAAGACCTAACATTACCTTATAATGTTTTAGAATATAATTTTATTTATTCCTTTAATATTATAATTACAATATAGAAAATGTACGTTTAGCTAAACTTTGATATGACCTATTGTCCTATTTACTTAAGGAACCCTAAAAATGAAAGACAGCTTAATTAAAAGTTCAATTTCACGCGTTTCAGGTAGCAATAACTAAACTATTAAGTTTTATAACATTATAAAGCGAGGTTCAGACTGAGGTATGGTGCTAAACTGGTAGTTAGTGGTTTCAATCAGTATTTAATATGTTATTTACTAAATTGATGTCTACGTGTCTTTATGATTTAATTGTTAGCCAATATTAATATTACTTGCTTTTAATTGTATGTTGACGATTTACAGAAAATTGTCTGCATCCGTAGAAACATGTTTTTTTTTATAAAATATGTAGGTACTAATCCTTATCGTAGGCGCGAGTTTAAAAACTTGCCTTTATCTCATAAGTCTCACACTTTAGACCCGTCAAAACTTTATTACGTAACGCTTACTTTCTGTAAACTATACATAAGTTCAAAATATTTAATCTTCAGATCAGCCATCGCGGATAGATATTACAGGTAAAGTTCGTAATAGACACATTATCACATGCTAAGTTGCATGTTTCCTTTATAAATATGGATAATGCAAAAGTAATTTTGTCTAAAGTCACCACAAACGATTTCGATGAAAATTGAGATAATGAAGACCTAGGAGATGGTTATACTAACTTACTACTTACTTTTTATCTGCTTGCGTCAAGTAGTTCTATCAGGATACGTGTAAAACTTCGGTAAAACAACTAGTATTATTATATATCTTACTGCACACTGCACTTGCAAGTCCCTCTGCATTTGCGAACACGATCTGTCGATGCATTACATAAGTTTTTTTACTTTCATACAATAGACGCAGCATTCGCGCTGTGTCATAGGGCGCCATGTCAAGTGACGTAATTGGCCTTCCAGTTAGGATGTTTGAAAAACTCGCGCAGCGGATTTTCTTTTCTCCACTTTAGTTCGTTTAGTACCTCTGTCGCTGTATTTTGAGACTGCTTCACTAGCCCAAAAAACTCTCGAATCTACCTTACTACAAAATGTTATTTAAACGTCATACTTTTATTTCGAAAGGGGTGGACAAAGTCTATCTTAGATAAATAGAACAGCACTCTTAAACGTAAACAGTCAAGCTTATAATACGACTACTATATAAATATACAAACGAAACCATGATGTTTCATTGGTTTCATTAATTCAGAGGCACTATTCATGATTATACCTTTTGTTGTCCTATTTTATGCATAAAAGTATTGCTAAAAAACCGACATTAATTAATCTTCGCCGACAAATAGAATAATGACAGGCTGGTCCCCACTGTCCGCACGGCATTCTATTGTCATATGGCCTTCGGAGAATTACACACATGAGGTAGTTTATGCCTAATCAGTTTTAGCGAAACTGATTGCACCTCATTAACCGTTTAACTGCAACTTTCCCTACTAACTAGAACGGTCTGGGTGCGCTTTACACCCCAAGTAACAACCGTTTCGTGCACACTAAAATGCCAATGGCTTTCGATATAACATTAAAAATTTCGAACTAATCAACAATTGAGGTGCTATTTTCAAATAAAGACTGCGTGTTTCACTCCAGTAATTACTGAGGGGGTGGCGGGGGCTTGGTGGGGAGAAAGGGGGTGTATTGCGAAGTGAAAGCGAAGCAATAGTGGTAGGTGGCGCCCTCAGCGATTTATTGTTTTTAATAATAACGTGAACCCGTAACAAAGAGAATAAAAGTCGGCGGTGCGCCGCGGTGGCTCCACGGAGTAGAGCGCACGCGCCGTGGATGCGGTATTTAACGAACTTATTAAAAAAACAAGTCTGGTTGATCACCACATTGACAGTCGGGACCCATATTGGATAGGAATGAGTCTAGGTTATTTAATGGGTCTCGGCTGTCAATGTCGTGATCAACCAAACTTGTTTTATTCTTTTTAGTTTATAAAAGAGTTTTTTTTACGCAGACGGGTTTTTTGATTTTTTTAATTTATGTTTTTATTTTGAACTTTTTAGTTTACATAATAGTTTTGAACTGGTCTTTTTACTAGCTTTCATTTGATACCTATATTGCTACGGTAAGAAATAATTCAACTTCCTCCCCCCCCTATTCCGCCATTTGCGGGCGCCATTTTGTAAACCTATATAGCCTATGTCACTACTACAATTTAGACAAATCCAACGACACCTCATAATTTTGTCAAAATCCGTCCAGCCGTTTGGGCTGTAGGGCGTGCCAAAGAAATGGACATACATACACACATACATACACTCGAAAAACATAACCCTCCTTCTGTCGCAGTCGGGTAAAAATAGATAGAATGATGCATTTTTTGATACGGACCTTGTTCGGCTTATCATGAACTCATTTCAAGTCGATTTGCGTGTTGTAGCATTTTTGAAATATGATATTCCTGTTTCCAAAATTTTGAAACCATTCTAATGACAAATAAGGCCAAAATTCCTGTTAATGTTGTCTTGGTAATAGGTTTCATGGGTCTTGGTAATGCTTAACACCTCTCCAAGGGAAGACGATCTCCATCCTCCTCCTTTCCTTCTTTAATCTCACAAATAGTACCTTTTAGCTCTAGATTAGGTGCATACTGAGTAGGTAATTAGATAAAAACTTAGTCACTGTGTATTATTTAGTACTTATACAATAGAAAGGATTAATTGCTCTACAATATTCAAAAAATGTTGTAGTATTGTATTTTTTTATATTTTGAATATAGACTAGCTTTCTGCCAGCGGCTTCGCTCGCGTGGGCTATACGAATTACAGAGTTTCATACAAAATTTGCCCCCCCTATTTCACCCTCTTAGGTGTAAAATTTCGGAAGATCCTTCTTATCGAATGCCGAAGGTAAATAGATATGGAAGTTCCATATTTTTTATGAAAACCAAGCTTTTTACTTTATGGCTACTTTCGATGACGTCTCAAGAGCATTGTAGTAATTTTCATTAACCCATCATAATTTTTTAGTAGTTTTCGCACCTTAATATTGCACAATTATGCATTTTCCTAGCTTATAGATCACGTCTGGTGCCAAAACGGCGGAATGCGAACTAATTCAGACAAATATAAAATCGCCCATATAACTTTTTAAACGAATAGACAGACGGTTTTTATTAATTATTTATTAAATAAAAGGACCAAATTCAAAGTCATAGCTTATTAATTTCATGTAGACCAATTACAGGTTTTCATAAAACGTCAAAGCTCGAAACTAGGTGCACGGTTCCAAAAAGTGAGTTCTATGAAGAAGAATCGGCAAGAAACTCCATTGATACTCTTTAAAAATGCATTGTTCTTGTTACAAATAGTCATGTTATTTTACACAATAATACTAACTACAAATTCTCAAAATGGCAATAAATTTGGGACTTACATTTGGGAGCTATAATGCTACAGACAAACACACATTAAACTCACTACTCCGTTTTCGTCGGGGATTAAAAATAAATTCTTTGAAGGTTGAAGTTCAAATACGTTACATGGTTATAAGTAGCATGGTCTAGGTTTGTGCAAACTGGTCATAAGGTCAAAAATATGGTTAAAGATATTTGAATAATTTTAAGTCCATATTGGTATCTTATAGCATCGTTGTAGTGGCTCTATTCGCAGTCACACTGGGGCGGGCCGCGGTCGCAATATTAACATTCGTACGTTTTCATCCGACTGCGCTTTTTGTGATTATAACCTAACTTTCAAACGTCGGTCCAACTATTTAAACAGTCGTACTGTTCGGGATAACTTGTCTCTACTCTCTATTAATTAATATTATCTGTTCTATAACACGAAATTTTCAATTTAATTATTTAAAGTTATTGTATGACCACCGTCTGCTATCTTCCTCTACCAAGAATAAAAATAATAATTTATTTATTAAGTTTTCAACTCCACCTTAATTTCATTTTATTTGTCATAATCTCTCATATCTCTTCCCCTGCCCTGTCCTCAAATCTATTTTACTAAGTCGAATATACAATTTATTGCTAATTACTACTGTTTTATACAAGACTAGCTTTCCGCCCGCGGCTTCGTCCGCGTAGACATTTTTTTTACATCTTGGGTTACATTATTATTTTTTTAGTAGGGATCCCTAATTATTTCTGGAAATAAATACAGCCTATGATACTTCATAAAGATGTTTTCTAACGGTGAAAGAATTTTAAAAATCGGTCCAGTAGTTTTTGCATTAAAACCCTACAAACAAACAAATCTTTCCTCTTTATAATATTAGTATAGATTTCATGATTATTGTATCCATCAATAGGACAACGCTTTTCCTTAGTCGACTCCATGTCCTTGGAAACTGGCTGGCTGAGTGGCTTTACTTAGTACCAAGCACTGAGTATTACATGACCATCTATGGCGTCAGCTGTCCGAATGGCCCCTGTGAACGTCACATCTATATTCACAGCATAACGAAATTGTCAGAGGCCGTCAGGCGGATTTGAGAAAACTCTGACACTAGGGCTTGTTAGGTTGGTCAAACCTACAGTCCACACCATAAGAAGAAGAATAAGAAGCGTAACGAAACCTGACAATCGTATACGCTTCACGTATACGTGCCATAAAATTATTACCTACTTCGAAGAAAGTAATTAAGTGGCCAATAAGAGTATTGGTTCCGGTACACAGTTTTCTTTTATTCTCATAATGGGGAGACAAACAAATCCAGTCTTCTGTTGCAAAGTCGCTAACAGTTAACCCATTTAGCAAATGACTCGTTGAATCTGATTATAGTCTTTTTTCAAGTGTTTTCTCTTCTCAGCGCGACTTTGTTTTGTTTTTGAAGGAAAAAAACTCTAGAAAAAAGTTCAGTTGATTTGTGGCGTGGCTGTGCCAACCAGTAATTGAATTATATCATCGATTTTCCATTAAAATGGTTTATGGTATGGAATGTAAAAGTGTGGGAGGGGTCTGGTGGTACTTTCTCGTGTTTAAGTGCGGATTACATTAGGCGGTGTGGCGTGAAGCAACTGTTGTGGATGAACCTCATGAATGATGAATGGACACGTCTCGCCGGTATTACCGGAGCGCCGGTGATCCCTGAAGAGGTGCACTGCGTGTAAGCACTTACACTATTCCGATATCTGCTTTAATCCCACGTGAACGAGTGAGCTTAACGACTGTAGAATTATTAAAAATCGGTCTAATCCGTACGGTGGTTCACCACGCGCGGTTTAAGGTGCATTCGATAGTAAGGTTATGCAGACCAGATGCATATTCGTAATAATTCTATATTAGAATTTCTACGAACTTTTAGTTTACCCAACTTTTTAGGTATAGCTTGTTTTTGAATACTAGACAAGTAAAACTTCAGGATGTATAATCCTAAAACTATAAAGTTTTGTTAGATCGGGTTTGATGTACTTGCACAGCTAGTTACTATCAGTAACTTGTAATTTTATCTACAATTTCAAACTTTGCGTTTCACTTTCAATTTATTTAGGAACTTTTTGTTCCATTTTGAAATCCTAAGTTTATAATTTTCTCCGTTATTTATACTTTAATACAAACATTTTCATAACAAAATCCTAATAACCAATTCACATAGGCCTGCAGCTGCCGGCAACAGGTAACTGCAGTGCATTATATTCCTTACAAAGCCTTTTGCCTGGTGTATGCCCAGCCTAACTCAAAGACGTTTAGTCGGTCCCTTTGATTAATTGTTCCAGAGCTAACTATACACAGCATTATCGCAGAAGAGGTTGCCTGCACACGCATTGTTCAGGTTTCAGATTGGAAACTGAAATAGTAGTTGCAGTCCTTGTAAAAGGGTTTGAGCAAGGAGTTATTGCTGGTGGAACCGGGTCCAAAACACAGTATAATAAATAAATATAAATAAATTTAATAAATAAATTTATTTTCAATAACTTATAAATATTTAACAATTTTACGTTGGGAATGTCCTTTTAAGCAAATACAATTGCTTGTGGCAGGGCATTCCGCTCCTCCGAGTTTTAACAATTCAAAGCTTCTGATAGTTTAGGTGCGACTTAAAAATTTATGAAAATGTAAAAATGGGAAAAGTGAAATGAAACAGAAATATTAAAAGTAAATTAAATTAATCCTAAATAAACTAGAGCGCGCTTGTGTGTGTGTAAAGGTGTGAGTTAGTCTGTGTGTGATTGTGCGTGTGCATGTGTATGTGTGTGTGTCCCGAGTGGATTTATGTAGTGCGGGTTATTAGTTTTATGTTGTATTATAAGTTTATTGTCTGGACTAAATTTTCGATCTCAGCATAGGATTTTGATTTCAACCAGTTAATCATAATTTTTTTACAATCCGAAAGCGTTCTGGAATATATTCTCAGCTCCTTGTTAAGGTAATTGTATAAATGGGATGCTTGTCTCGCGTATTGCCTTTTTGCAAATGTAGATTTAACCTTGATTGCTGGAGCAACATTATTTGTCCGTCTCCCCGTCAGCTTGGTGGGGTCAAAAGTCAGTAATTTATGTTGTTTTAAGGTTATAAGCAGAACATAAAGTTTCCTAACAGTTAGAAGGCCAGACGTTTCATACAGAATTGCCGTCGGAAATCTGAAAGGCCTAAAAAACATAACTTTTAACAGTGATCTTTGTGCCCTCTCCAGCTCTAAAAATTTAATTTTACTTGTACCGCCCCAGACAGGCAAACAGTAAGTTATAATTGATTGGGCCAAAGAAACGTAAATGTCGTGAAGTAGGTTTCTAGAGGCAACATGTCGTAAGGTTTTAAAGGTCCAGATAAGCTTCCTAACTCTTTTCATTATAAGCTCTGTATGTGTATGCCATGAGAGGCGTTGATCAACCATTACACCCAAGTATTTAGTATGATCTACCTTATTAATTTCGCTACAGCAGCATTCGGAGTTTAGGGGATCCTGGCATTTGTGAATTTTAATTTTATATTCAGAGGAAGGTTGGGTACGAGTGTACTTAGTGAAACAAATGTAGTTAGTCTTTGATGTATTTAGAGTTAGGAGATTACTATCAAGCCAGGCTGCAATCTTAGCAAGACCTTTTTCGGCAAGAATCTTGACGTCATTCCATGTTTTGCCACTGAAAACAATGGCAGTATCATCCGCGTATGAAAAAATTTGACCGCCGTCAATTTTCATGTCACAAAGGCTATTTATATAAAGAAGGAACAAGGTCGGGCCAATTACACTACCCTGTCCCACTCCGTAGGTAACAGTTTCCTCAGAGCTTATGACTTTACCAATTTTAACCTTCTGCTTACGATCTCTCAAGTAATCTCTGAATAAAGCAAGAGGTATGCCTCTAATACCATGTCCTTCCAACCTGACCAGAAGAGTGGAAACAGAGACTGTGTCAAATGCCTTTTTAAGATCAAGGAAGACCGAGAGACACCTGTCCCCGCCATCCACTTTGGTGGTGATTGCGGAGGCAAGCGCCATTACGGCATCTTCCGTTGATCTTCCTTGTCTGAAGCCAAATTGTGCAGACGACAAAAGATCGAATTTGTTTAGGTATTTAATCAAACGTGTGTTTATAAGTCTTTCTAAAATTTTTGACAGCGATGGTAAAACTGATATAGGCCTGTAATTTGACACGTCAGCCCTGTCTCCACCCTTATGAACAGGTGTAATTAGAGCTAATTTCAGAGCTTTAGGAAACACTGCCTGCTCAAAACAGAGGTTAGCCAAATGAGTTATAACAGGAACAAGAAGTGTATGAGCTAGCTTTAGGAAACGTATCGGGATGCCGTCCCATCCTGGGGCACTGTCACATTTAAGGTTTACTAGTACATTGTACACTTCCTGTTGATCTGCGCTTAAAAGGACAAAGGAAGTGTTTGGGACCACTTCCGAGCCGGAAAAGTCGAGACAGTTATTACGCAAGTGGTTTGTAGTAATTTCATTAGCAAGGATGGATCCTATACTTGAGAAATAATTGTTTACCATGTCGGATGACTGTTGAGGACAAGTCATCAATTCAAGCAATTCCGTATTAGGCGTTTTCTTGGGTTTTCTTTGGGTGATGTTATTGATAGTTTCCCATAACTTTTTGGGGTCCTTTTTTGATTTAGTTAACTGGTCGCGATCGTATTTACGTTTTAGTTTTTTGATAATACAATTACAATAATTTCTATACCTTTTAAAAGTAATTTTTAATATTTCATTAGATGGGTCAGTTTTTATCTTTCTTTGCATATCATTACGATTACGTATACAGCGAAGCAAACCAATTGTCATCCAAGGCTTAATCATTCTATATTTTACCGGTATAGTCTGAGTTATTGTGTTTTTAGTAAGACATGTTTGTAGCATATTTATTAGGTTGTCTGTAAGTATATTAGGGTTATTTTCTCCGAGCAAGTTTTGTGGATAAATTTCTTTTAAGTTTTCAAGTGCTTTTTCCATGTTAATTATTGTTTTAGTCTTAGTGCTTTTATTTGAAAGAATTAGTTTGCCAACCTTCAGAAGAATCATATTATGATCGGTAATAGAAGAACTGAGAATGACTACAGAAGCCGTTTTATTTACTGGATCAAGTTTTAACATAAAGTGATCGAGGCAGTTTCTGCCTCTTGTGGGTAAAGAATGTCCCGGTAGTAAACCATGCATAGCTAACATATTAAGATAACTTAGTCTGTTAGACCGGTCACAGGAATTTTCAACTTTATTGTGTATGATGTTTATATTTATATCGCCTGTGATTATTATATTTTTACTTGAAGCTATCGTGATTAAGTGTTGATTTAATGAGTTAATAAATTCATCCGGATTGTAATTAGAAGGGGACCTGTAAATGGCAAGAAATGTAGTATCAGGATAAATATTAATTTGTAAACATGATGCATGTGTTAAATTGACTTCGGTAACTTTTATGTTGTATTTACATTTTATATAAGCCACCACACCATCAGCTTTGTTTAAGTGATGAGTGGTTTGGTAAGAAGAATAATTATTTATTTGGGGTATCTGTTTGTTACGATTCAATCTACATTCACTGAGAATTAGTAAATCAATCTCAGTTTCCAACTTAGCCAAAGTTAATAGTAGGTCATCGATGTTTGAGTATATGCTTCTTATATTTTGGGATATGACTGTAAAGTCAGTGGTATTGTGCGTAATCAATGACGAGTATTCTTCTGGGGAGCATTCGTACACTTGGGCAATTTCGGTGTTATCGATTTTATTTGTTAATTGCAAGGTGCTATCCATAACTTATTAAATAAGGACTGTAGTTCGTATCTGTGTTTGTCTCAAGTGTTAAATAATGGATGAGTGTCGGTATTGAGAAAGTTATGAAAGTATTTTTCGTTATTTGTATGTGTATTGGTGTTGTGTATTCATGAAATATAGCAATTATAATTTTGTTATATTTTCCGTATATGTAAACCATGTGTATGATGATAATATTTAGTCTGTAATAAGTGAATGATAGTGGTGAGAAAGGTGTGTGTGTGAAAAATGCATGTAACGTAATTAGTGTGTGTGTTGTGTGTTCATAAAATTCAACAATAATAGTAATATTATATTTTACGACCATGTTTATCATGTCTTTGATGATTTTCTGGGTGTGATAAGTGAGTGTAGGTAATAAGAATGGTATGTATGTAGATATCGTTATTTGTGTGTGTATGCGCGTTTTACATTCAAAGTTAGAATAATAAAATAATATCAAGATTTTACAATTTGTTATACACTTTTTTGTTAGAAATAAATTCTGATAGTAGTCCTTTAACCCCGAGAAATAATTAACAACTAGTAGTCATATTTGTTGCATTAGAATATTGACTTGTGCTTCACTTTTAATGATGACGGTAGAAGAATTTTCGTCTTTCCGCAAATGAACTTTTCCGTAGGCAGTCCAACAAAATTTATAGTTTTTAGACTTGGCCAGGTCTCGCGCCAAGAAATATAGTCTTGCCCCTTTCGAGGTCAATTGTTCGGAGACAAAGATCGGGGTATATTCTTCAGATTTGAAGCCGAGATGTTTTGCACAAATTTTTTCATTGCTTTTTCTATTAAATTCCTTGGCCTTCTTCAAGAATTCTGATTTAAGTAAAGTTGAATTCATTTCTATGACAATAGTGCTGTTTTTTGAGTTTGTCCGCTTATTTTGCAGACGATATATATCTGCAATATCTTTCGTCCCGACATTACAATCTATTGTTTCCGACAGGTTTGAAACTATTTTCATCAAATCCTCCTTTGTTTCTTTCGATATTTTAGGAACATTTTTTAGTTCGAGGTTGGACTTTCGGGTAGTTCGTTGCAATTCTTCAATTTTATCCTCCAGTATTGTTATATAATCGTTGTCTTTCTTTGCTTGAGATTCCAACCGCTCGATTTTATTCCTTAATTCCACATTTTGAGCGGAGATCGCCGCCATTGCGTTTTCTATATTGTTATTCGTGTTTTTTATTTCCATGAGGGTAGGGTAGATTTTTTTTATTTCTTCATGATGACTAGACATCATTGTTGATATCATATTTTTTATTTCATCCTTGAAGGCAGTAAACTCTTCGTTATCATAGGAAGGTTCTCTTCCTCTTTTTATTGACCGTTGATATACATAGTTAGGAGGGGTATGTACTTCAACTTGCTGGGATATATTTGATTCGGGCAGTGATTTATTGCCGATTTCGGACATTATGAGTACCAGAAGATTATAAGTGCGTTGTGTAAGGTTCAATAGAGTTATAGTTAGTTGTCCTTCGGCTTGCACGAAGACGTAGCAATTCCAGGTACTAGGGTAATATAGATACTAGCAGATATCAATATTCGCTTTAATAAGTTTGAAGAAACACCAACCGCATAAGACAGTAACTACAATGTTATTTCAACTTTTTGGCTGGTAACGCAAAGGTAAAACTGTAACTCAGGAGTGCTCACACCAACGTTCGTTATAAATAAAGGCTTTTTTATGTACAATGTACACAAAAAAGGTGACTCGTTGTCACCTTAAAAAGTAATTTCGAACATTGTTCTATGCTCACTTTTCTCATAATATATGTATAGCTCGAAAATGTTTTTCAGGAAACACTGGTGTCGTCTAAATGAACGTAAAAAACTAAACAGAGAGACGAACGTCGAAATCGTAACGTGAGTTTTGAAACAAAGGTTTTTTCCTTTTTTGTTTGTTTTATTATAATAAAAAAACTACAGCAATTTTGATTAAAAAAAATGCAAAAAAATCTTTTCGTAATATCTAAAAATATAATTTAAGTTGTTTGTTTATATAAACAATGTGTGAGAAACGAGTAGGGATCTATATTCCATTCAAAAATAACGAAAGTTACGAATATTTTTTCGAATGTGATTCGTGCTAGACTTACTGAATAGGGATGATCATTTGTGTAATTTACGTGTCGAATCGTCAAAATTAGAACAATTAAAATAAAATTATTTCTTGAAACATGCATAAAAAGGTTCTTTTTCAATTTAAAGTTAATATACTTCGTCTGGTCATTGATGCATAGCACTGCACAACTCGTACTTTCCATACGATGACACGTAATTACCGAGTGCAACCGCAAGCACGATGACAGGTGTTCGTCAGGTTGTCAATTGTGATATTTCGAATTAATTAAGACTTATTATACTAGACATTTTGAAACTCGGTTACACGTTCTCTCGATCTACGCTTGACCAGCCCTGTAGTAAGGTAGCTCAGTCAGTAGGGACGGTACTAAACACCGCAACACAGGCAAGCTTTCGACATACTCGTATGAGTAATCGACATTTCGACGGTCACCTTATTTCTAAGTTGTTCAGAATATTACAGATACATTAATTTCTACTTTCTTGATTATTTTTATCTTTTCTGATTTATTAACAGACAATATCGATACTTCAAACTAGTTAGGTAAGCCCTGATCGAAAATCGTTTAACCCTTCAATTTACACTCCGACCCAAAAAACACAGCCACGATATTCATAGATATGGGAGTTCGCGATTTCAATTAATGTCTTGCAAAAATAGTCGTGAAAACGCAAAAAAGTCGCGCACAAAGCTCTTGTTCACACATATCGACGTGTCGCGACATCGTCCGACTGCTGTCTGTCGGACAACCCTTTTCCAATTAACCGCACGTCACTACGACAACACTCACAAATCGGAAGTATGGATGAATAAAAAATATCCTTACGGTATCCTACTAACCAACCTGCTAGTGTAGGCTTTAGAATTAATTGCACTTCAAATGATAGGTACGTAAAGATTTTTCTAAATATTGTTGGAGATGGTCACTTGGGCTGAGTCTTTTTATTTGTTAAGTTTAATAATTTACACTTGAAGTGCAATTATGTGTGCCTCTAATCAATTATTTGAATCGATAAGCTGGAGCCGTCTATGGATTGCCGTGAGGTCATATTTTTTATGGCCAAATACAAACAATAGTAACTTACAAGACACCGACTTCTAGAGCGATGTTTTGGTCAATAAGCGTTTAAATAAAATCTATATTTTACTTTTCATTTTTTTTTAAAGTCGTTTTTTTTTAAATAACTATTACATCACTTCAAATCAAATACTAAAGAAAACTGAGTTTCGATCGAGTCTACCTTTTCGAGCAATTTGCGATATAAAAACTATTTTAATTAACTACCACAGGTATAATAACGTGAGTCATTTGTACACAATAAAACACTATCTGTCGTAGTATCTTTTAATTTATTACGTGTACAACTAGTTTTATGTTTAGCGTTATTATCCGTAAGGGGTTCCCCGGATTTGACCGGCTTTGGGGGGTGTACTAGGAATATCTGGGCGGGGTATGTTATACAGCGCGAATTTTAACAAATAGGAAAACCAATTGTGTTCATACATTTCTAATTTTATATTTTTTTATTTTATTTAATTATATATATTTTTACGCATAGCATAGAAATAAATAAAGTTTATTGTTTATAAAGATGACAACCCTATTTTATGCATTGTATTTTACACACATTATAGTCTAGTCGACAAGTTGAAAATGGTACAACTGCTCTTAAAATTATGTGCAATGGCTCATTGGATCCGAAATGACGGAGTTTTTTTATTGAAAATTTCCTCCTCTTTGAAATTTCTTAAATATTAATAGTTTATGAAATATTGGCAAAAAACTAAATGCCATTTTTTTCATCTTTAATTGTTTATAACTTTTGCAATTTTTTATGTGATAAAACACGCTTTTAGCACATTTTTCTATTTTCCAATGAGCCATCGCACATAATTTTAAGAGCAGTATCTCTATTTTGTACCATTTCCAACTTGTCGACTAGACTATTATACTCTGGAGAATAACCAAAGTTAACTTTCTATTCATTCATGTTTGAAATTTTTACGAGACACGGAGGAGTCTCGGTATGAAATGTATGGTTAGTGGTTACCCATCCGGGGACCGACCGCGGCTAGCGCAGCTTAACCTTTGATCGATCGACCCGTGCGCCAACTTTCAAGAGAGTCTTCAAATGTATGTCGTACCCTAGACAGCCTCTGTTGCTTATGTATGTGTCGTGGCCATATACTAGATTTACTCACTTCATGCATTAGGTTGGTTATGTTATACATCTATATATGTATATATTTCATGAAATTCTCGAGCATTTCATGAAATGTTATGTTGTGGCCATATCAAACTGCCCAATCTATCATATCTCTTATTGACGTAAAAATAAACTGTGATCAGGCAAATACATAATAATATGTTTGCAGCTTATAAAATTCCGGAGTTACTCGATTCTCAAAAGAGAAAATTTAAAAATATTTTCCACATAAGGCTATTGCCATAACTGTTGCTTAGTTCCATATGCTCGTTTTAGTTACATGCGTAAAGTAAACGTTCCCATATTAAAAAAAAAACTATTTATTTAATGAACAATTTTAATTTGACTACAGTTTACAAGAGCGGCGTCTGTTTGAGGTTCGTTCTGAGAATTTTTAATTTTAAACACTCTGTATGAGTAATTAGATGCGTCTTTTTAAACACTCGGGACAAATATTAGTGTCGTCTTGTTGCGCCATGTATTTTTCGTGAATAAACGTAGTTTTGTAAATATTACTAGATTCTTTCAAATAAAACGAAACAAAGTTATTACGTTACTGAGTTATTTTGGGGAATTCTGTTACCAATTCAAAAGTCGAGCGGTATTTGAAAAAAAAATAGCATTTTTATGCATCTCATCTCATCAACAAATGGCTATATGGCTGCATAATATTTAAATGAAGGATCTAAGCTGAGTCCAATTCATATTATTTATCAACAGGTGTATTTGAATGCATATATTTAAATGTATCTGATGTAAAGTTATTACATTTATTACGGATGCACCAACTGTGGTGGGTGTCCATTTCCCCACGATGCTATGGAAACGGCAAGTAAACCTACCTACATTATAGGGCTTTGAATTGGAACTCACTCTGTATAAAAAAAAAGATCAAAAATAAAATGGAATTTTCAACGATTACTTATTACGAAGATCTGCTATGAAGGCCATTTTCAAAATCCACTTAGTAAAAATACCGAACAGATTTTTAATTATATTGCCTAAATAATATTCTAGCTAGAAGTCATTATTTCAATCAAGGTTCCGTATTAGAACTCAAATAAGTCCTTTCAAATGACAAATTGTAATATATAGGAAATTGCGAACTTTACTTGGAAGCAATCTGCTTGCTACCAAGCTGAAATTGCAATAAATTTAGTAATATTGTACGTGGAATTCTAGGTAAACAGTCAATTGGCTGTTTTAATTAAAAAACTGGCCAAGAGTGTGCCGAGACACGTTTCAAAGCGCTGTCAGTAGCTAGTTGACTTTTCTGGAAAATGTCGGCGGAATAGTTACTTAAACTTTTGTTATAATATTAAAATGAATTACAAAAAAAAAAAAGCAAGGGTGAGACCGGTCGCAGCGTTCGGGAGACCACGTCAGTCTATACTAAGACACTATTTGCTAAAACGTTAATTTAATTTTAATTGAAGTTTTTCTGCCTCTTCTTCTGATGGTTTATGCGCAACGGGTCCAGTAAAGGTTTTTCAACATTGAATGGTGAAAAATTTACATCATTGCCTTTGTCCCTCTATGTTGAGGTCGGTTTCCAGTCTAACCAGATGCAGCTGAATAACAACGTTTTATATGGAGCGACTGCCTATCTGACCCAGGTACCGGGTAGCTCTATAGCCCTCGGTAAGACTGCTCGGCTGACAGACGTTTCGTCAATGAACGAAGCACGAACTGACTATTTATAATCGTAACGTTAATATAATATCATTTTTATTATTGAATCGAAACTACGACCATCCTGAAGCAAAATCGATGTTTAATTAAAGTTCAACAAACTATTTGTAGCATCCAAAAATAAGAATATAGTTTTTAATTTAATTAATTAATACATAAGAGACAAGTAAATTATATTAAAAAATCACTTGCCTTGCGGATACTTTTTCTAAAGTGATTCGTGTTAAGCCCACTGAGCCTATTTGCTAGACTTCCGCGCATTTTCGTCCCTTTGAAAACTTAAAACTTTTTTTTTACTAGAACCTTCTTAGTATCTTTTTATGCCTCTAACCTACTTTTGATAACTAAGAATCATGTCCATGTATTGTTAGAGATCTCGGACACTGAAGAATGCATTAGCTCCAGTCTATCCAACGAGCGATTGCTATTGTTTCTAACATGCTTAGTTTGATGCGTCCTCTTTGAAAAATAATGGAATATCGCCTTAAGCCTTTTAAAGTCGATTGAACATGTCGGGTAGCGAAATCTTCTTAAAGTCTTTTATGTTGGAGGGTAGTTGTGAAGGGTGTACAAGTATACATCAGTATACATTTCTACCCCATTATTACTGTTTATATATACCTATATTGGTCTATCTTGTGATAATTCTGAAATAGAAATAAAATATTTTCAATTTCGTGCAAGGAAGTTGTTTTGTTTACAGAAGTTGAAATTAGAATTCAAATTTTTATTTTAGTGTTGTGTTATTTCACATTTTAAGATTATAACGCATTATAAATTCTCAACTAGAAGAAACAAGCTTTAAGTATAATTAGGACATGAACATAAAAAGAAAATACTCGAATTAAAAAAAGTTTTTCCTCAAGAAAGTGTAGCAAGCATTCCTGAAATCTTCAATTCATTCAACACTTCAATAGAATGCAAATGCAAGTCAAGTTCACGATGACGTCGAAGCAAGTTTCAGTGGAGTCCGCTAGATGGCGCCACGTCCCAGTAGCGACCCGCCCCCGACTTTATAGATCCATAAATATGCTAATACAGCCATGACTTTTTTATAACTTAATTAATAACGTGTTTGCCTGACGGTCGTAGTCGAGATTATGATTTAGAACATTTTATGTGGTACAATTTAATTGATGTTCGGGTACCTCGCGTGCCCAGGTATTGTCGACACATACTGTTTACGACTGATGTAAAATAATGAAAAATACCAAGAGTCTTTTATACCCTGTTTGATTTAGTACTGGATGTTTATGGATGTTGGTTATAAGTGAAATTGTAATCATAATGGATGGGTAATGGATATGGTTTGTGGGTGCATGATGACACTGGTGTTTGTATGCGATTAATTAAAATTACGTTAATATTTTTTTGATATACAAATTCCCTCCTCCTCCTTGTGTCGTATTCCTCAATACTGAGGGTCGTGACCTCCACGAATTATTACTTGACCATTCGCTTTCCACTTGTCACGGTCTTCGGCAGCGTGAACAGCTTCATGGACTTTTAAGTTGGTGGCGACGCGGATCTGATCAGTCCACCGCATGGGACTCCTACCTCTTGGACGCTTTCCCTTGATATACAAATTAGCAACCCATAATATAACAAATATTTAATTATGTGTTTTTATATTACAGTGGATCCCCGGTAATCCGGCAAACATTATGCAGGGCAGTGTCGGACTATCGAATTTGTCGGATTATAGAGCACTGCCTAAGACCCCTATAGTCCGGATTTTTTTACGAAAGAGTACCTTGTAATCCGAAAAATTACATATCTAATGACAAGAATCTATATATTATACGTACATAAGTATGTACTTTGAAGTACAAATCAGACTTAATTTATGTAAGTCGAATTTAGTAAATTAAATAACAATTGAGAGCTTACGTTTTATTATAAAATTAAGCATAAATGCACATACATATCTACTATATTTATAATTCTAAGTCATGTCGGATTACAGGGGGCGCCGGATTAGACAGGGGCCGGATTATCGGGGGTCCACTGTAGTACTATTCACTCACTCCGAGAAATTTCCGTGCCTCGTGAAAGCTTGTGAAATATTTGGTCCCGGCTGTCATTTATAAATCCTTGACATTGATTAGGTACCTACTCGTAGTAAGATACCAGAAAGTTTTACAGGCAGTCTACCAAGGGGTATCGTGTTACCCGGAAACTGAGTTGTAGAGGTCAGATAGGCAGTCGCTTCATGTAAAACACTGGCAATCTGCTGTATCTGGTTGAACTGGAAACAGCTAAAATCGGTTTCCTTGTCGGGAAAAGGCTAAGACTAGAATATCTATGTACCTACCTTCCTACAAAAATCATATAACATGGGCTTCCTATTCATCGTTTGGGTCCGACAAAACGCATAAAAATGTTTCCGAAAATATGAGTCGCTTTACAAATAAGTGGACGCTCCTACGCAGCCCCCACACGTTACTGATACGATGTTATTTCTTCTCTCTCTAACGTATATTAAAGCCACTATAGTATTATGAAACAAAATATCACAGTTACTTTTGGCTATGATTATCACTTGTTTTGGTTACTGTATTCCAGATAAGTAATATTACAACAGAATTCGTACTTTCAAATAGTACCCAACAGTCCTAACCTACTCACAAATATTATAAATGCGAAAGTGAATTTTAGAAATTTTGCGATAAATATCTAGAGGGAAACAATTTGATTTTATTATAATTTTGTGATATTGTTTGGAATATTAGTATAATTTAACATGTTCCATACGTGCTATGGTATTTAGAAAAAAACTGGCCAAGTGCGAGTCAGACTAGCGTTTCCGATCTTTGGAAAGAAAAAAACGTGTTTTATCCTAACCCTGTCTTTTTCATATGGGACTAACCCGCCACACTATTCCCAACCACTTCTTAATATAAGAAGAACAAAGTAGGTATTACAATTAAATTAAAACAGACACCAAATAAATCAAACATCAAATTTTTGCTTCCTAAATTTCGGAGTTAGGGAAAGGGGGTATTTTTTTTCTTTAGGTATAGTTTTTATAAAAAGTTACGGAACTTTATAACATACGAGTACCTTGTTGTTTTAAGTTACCTGGAACAAGCAATTACTTGACATATTTACTTCTGAGATCCAGACGCCCAATGCAATCCTCTGGTTCTTTAAATTTCAAAAAGTCAAGTTTTTACGCAGTACCATTCACGTTGTTGCAAACTGGTATAGTCAATCACAAAAGTTAATGATGGTTGCGCTGCTTGAAAAATTAAAAAAGTACATAGAAATGACGTGAAAAGTAATCTTCCTACTATATAATAATATAAATGCGAATGTTTGTGAGGATGAATGTTTTGATACTCTTTAACAAACTACTGAATGTTTTTAGCGTATTTAACACAAACTTTACAACAACACTTTAACTTTATAATTTTACTGATTCACATAACATCGTAATATTATTATTTTAGTGAAATTGGCTGTATAAGTTTAAATTTAGAATCGAAAAAAAATATTGTCATGTAATTGAATTTTGTTTTCAATTGTACTTTGTTTATTTTTCTATATTTTTGGCTAACCTTTGACTCGAACGAGAAATTGATATTATTGCACGAGATTGGTTTCCGAGGCTACAGTAAATAGAAAGTAATACTGTAGTGATTGCAATCTCTGTTGAAAATTCTATATAAATATCAGCTGAAATTTCATCAGCTTCAGTTGAACGCTTATTAGAAAAACCACTAGCAAATGGATCCTAACAGCCAGTACACCAATATTTTTATAATTTTTACTTTTACGAATATACAAAACATGATATCAATGACTAGCATACTTTTAATGTATTTTATGATCTCAATGCATAGATGCCTATAGTTAATAAGTAAACAAATATATTATCTTAAAAATTTAGACGAAAAATATAAAATAATAACAAAATTATTCAATGTTATCCTCCATTTTGACAGATCTTGAATGACAGTTCTTCCGTTTCACACTTATGTAACCGCATATTGTTTTGGTGCAATCCGCTGTTAGTTATATTAAAATATTACCTACAAAGATTTCACGAGTAATAAAAAACATTTATTACTATTTATTTATTTACAATAGTAATAAATGAAAATAAAATTTAGAATTCAATGATTTTAGTACTATTTTTGCAATAATAAATATAAATGAATGCATACAAATTGAATACTTTCCCCGATCTATCTATTGTCAAGTGTGAGCGTGTAGGTAGCAAACAACCTTCGTAGCCGGGTGGTCCGACCAGACCTTCACACAATTCTATTATTAACTATTTGTACAGAGCCAAAACTATTATAATATTTGTACTATATACTTACACCATGAATTTTTCCACCCTTGCCATAGACCTATAAAAGGTGGACAGCGGATTTTAATAATTATTTATGTATGCAAATTTTGTTTGTAATAATGTGTAGACGTTTGTAATTTTATTTAATAGGCATTGAAATTAATGCTTCAATAATGGTTATCCGCTTAGGAATTTTGATAAATAAAATATTTTTGTTTTTATTTGTTCTAAAACAAATTATGAATCTAGTATTATGGACTCACTTAGAATACCACGAATTAAAGTGACTTTGTACTTAGTAAATTAAATTACTGTCTCTTTGGTTTTGGAATTAAGTACCCTTGTGAAATTCCATCGTAGCATTTTGGAGGCTTGGTTAATTGAAAACTTATAAAAACCAGCTGTTCCCGCGGTTTCACTCGCGTCTTGAAGGAAGTATGCACCCCGATAAAAAGTAACCTATAACCGTCCCCCGGGACCCATTCTCCATACCAAATTGAATCCAGATCTGTTCAGCCCGTAAAATCGTAAAAAACAAACTCACTTTCGCATTCATAATATTAGCCACGTTGATTGGTTGTGACCACTACGAAAAAGAAAAACAAAACACAACAGCAGCCATTGACCCTTGACACTACTTTTGTCTCATGAAAACTAATAACAAAAAAGCTTTCGAAACTAGAGTGCCCTCTATCTGTAGTCGTGGAAGCCCTTTCAGACTGTGTTCCCGACGCAAAACCAATATTCTCATGGCTTATACGAAGAGAATGTTGCAGAAAAAGTACCTGAAAAATTTTAGCCAACACTGAATTGGGTTCTATGGTGTAAAAACGGAATTAAAATGTATACTTTTTAGTGCTTCATTGATTAAGGACGAAAAGGGTGACTTGAATTAGTAATTTCGTTATGTTATACATACCTATAAGGTAGGTAAGTATTTTTCAACCATGCTTGTATGCAAATAATAAAAAAATACACACTCAAGGAGTGGGACAAGAAAATCGCATGGCATAAGGCATTCTCCTTACGTGACAATTTCGAGCTCCCAGTCCTACCGCAAGCTGCCTTAAAGAACTTCATTCCTTTTTTTTATTAATTGCTCTTCAATCCTAACTTAAATTACCTACTTCGCGCATCCGGATAACTATTTCATTTAAATACACATACCAAATTTCAATGATAGCGTTACGGACATAATAATAGAGAGAGAGGTTGAGACCGTACAGTCATTTATTAATCTTATTATTATTAATCTTTCCATGTTTGCAACATTCCAGCACATATGTGTGCAATTCTATAGTATATGTATATAGGAAAAATTACCAGTTATATATATCACAACTCACTATTAAATTTTATTAAATAGTCTGAAAGGGTTTCTTCTTGTTGGCTTCAGCCTAGTTCGACTCAAAAAAGGACCTGAAATGTGTAGTCTCGTGCATGGTAGAGATTATAATTTAAAGTATGGCAATATCAGCATTGCAAATCTAATCTAAATCTAAATAAATATATATAAAACTCAAAGATGACTGACTGACTGATTGACTGACTGACTGACATAGTGATCTATCAACGCACAGCCCAAACCACTGGAGGGACCGGGCTGAGACTTTGCATGCATATAACTACTATGACGTAGGCATCCCCTAAGAAGGATTTTGATAAATTCCACCCCTAAGGGGATAAAATAGGGGATGAAAGTTTGTATAAATCTTCTTACGTAGCTGAAGAGTTTGTTTGTTTGAACGCGCTAATCTCAGAAACTACAAGCCGGATTTAAAAAAATATTTCAGTTTTAGATATCCCATTTATCGAGGAAGGCTATAGGCTATATATCATTACACTAAAATTATTAAGAGCGGAGCATCAATCAAGAATGTTTCAAAATCGCGGGTTAAACTTAGCGATAGCACAAACTTACTATTCCACGCGGACGAAGTCGCGGGCAGAAGCTAGTTATTAATTAAAATAAACTATTAATTTAACACCAAGGTTAAAACCGCGGACCCTGTAGGTAAGTGGTCCGATCTACACTTGGCCGGTTTTATGTAACGCCGCGCGGCGCATCCCTTCTACAACACGGCTAAGGCTACGGCCGCATGCGTACTCTATTTGTTTGCAGTCCACGGAGGGCTCTTGTATATTTTATATTGCCCCTGTCCAAACACAGGCGACTGGTTTCGTAGAATGACTTTATGTTGCCACGGCTTGTGTTACAGTCTTTTGTCTTTGATACTCCTAGCTTGCATTTTGTTTGTAATCTCGGCCGCGAGAGGGTTATCGCGCTTTTGAGTGGGCGCAGGTTAGGTATGACGTCTTAATTAGTACGAATGGCAGCTACATATAGCATTAGTACATTAACGGGTTCATCTTTTACGAGAAGATGTGACGTTTGTCGAAATGGTGACTAATACAAAAATAACTGTGGAAAAGCGGTGAAAAGTCGATAAATAGTAGGAAAAACTAAGCTTACAGTGGCCATAACATGCTTACTTTATCGCAAAATTACTTGTATAATTAGGTATAGGCTGTACAAAGTTACTATATTAAAGTCGGTACCCATACAAAATATGTAATACTTTAAATAAAACGTGTTGTTTTCTCAAACTGCTTTGGCTTATAGTTTACAATTTTACATACGTCAAACGGGAAAGACGGAAGACCTATTATAACCCCTTAAGTTTTCCTTGTCACTTCACTCGAGCACTTGACCGTTCCGTTTGGGTAGCCGCTTTACAAAACATTTGGGAGAAGACCACATGTAGAATGTAGGTAAGTGGGCTGCAACCATACGAATCTAACTTGAAGTGGAATGGTCATTCAAAATAGATGCTATTTAAGTTTCTAGGCGGTTGAGATTTTTTTCTGTCAAAAGGTTTGAGAGTAAATTTATTATAGTTTTAAAGCCAAATTATAACCGCGAGAAACAACGAGAAAAATTGAACGTCACAGAAATTTTATCGGAAGCATGAAAAATTGATTTATTGAGAATCAATGTGAGTTTGCTTTGACTGCATCGCAGACTCCTCGTACCAGTACAACATGGCTATGCATAGACGTCGTACATGCCTAGCTATATATGTATACACGACCAATGCGGTGCATTAATTAAAAATAGTTTTCTACGCCACAAATTGAGTTTTCGATTCCAATGTAAGAAACACAATCCGTTGCCCGCAACTCCGACTGCACACAGTGAACTTATTAGGAACTAATCACAACAACACATCCATTACAGCTTTCAATAAGTACTCCGTGGGAAACAGCTTAGTTTTCAATCAGTGAAGGAATTTCCAGAATTAGAATTTGTCTAAATCTCCAGACACAACCTACCCTATAGAAATACAATCCAAATGAACTTAATATATAAGTATCTGATTGGAATAATATAGTTCAAAAATCTTAAAAGGATTTTATATTTTTGGGTAGAATAGGACCTTAAGAAGCTTCAAGATTAATTATCAAAGTTCAAGCCAAGGTTTATCATTGCGACGTAAATAAACACGTATCACCTTTATAGAAATATCAGTCTTATTAAAAATACATTCACCACATTAATAAGCCTTCATAGCAGTATAAAAGAAATGCTATGACGCACCATGCATTGTCATTCTATTGAAACTTTCCATTAGCGTAGAAAAATAGGACGACCTCTCAATCCTTAAGCCGAGTTCTCACTATCCGACAAATGAGTTACACGCAAACTGGGACTGCGGAAGCCCGTGCCCGTCACTATTACGAAGGCACGTGCCCACTTAGATAGTTTAACAGTACCGAATTGTTGCTATTTGGTTCGTTTGTGAAATAACAGCTAATAAGAGTTTCATAATATTGCTTAATTAACATGTTGCTCTGGTGAAAGAGGCTTGTATTATTGTATGTTAGTGTTTTATTTGTTGTAGTGTATATTTTCAAAGAAATAGAAATAAATACACAGAATTCATATTTTTTTAGTTAAAAATCCACAACACTACCATAATATGGTACACGAATTTATATTAAGCTACCAATTCATTTGTTAGAATTACCGCACAATTTTTAAATTAAAATTAAAAAAAAAATCTTATTAGAAAGGTTTGATAAAAAGCGAACGATTATTTTATTGATAAAAGCAGATGACAGCTCTGAAGTGGGTAAAACAGAATGTATATAAAATAAAATATAAAAATAAATATTTAATTAATTACTGTGTATTCTATAAAAAATAACGTAGGTAATAGTTTCAATCACTTGTAATAGAAAGCTGTGTTGCTGGGAAGTGTGTTCGTCACCGCTTCTTCTATCCAGCCAACACTATGAAGCGGTGTAGGTGGGCGTTTTGGGGGCACTGTAATAATGTAATTTGGACGTGAAGGTACCAATTTATATAGTATTTTTTCAATAAACATTTTTTTGTGTTTTAAGTTTTTCAATAACTTGTTTTAGATACGAGTAATTTTATCAACAGAAAGCACTAATCTACATGGTATGTCAGTGTAGACACATGTTTTTTTTAAATAAATGTTTGTGACATTTATATTCGAAAAATTCAAAAATATATGTGGTAACAATTGTATTTCGTGTAAAATGAAACTGGCCGGGTATGAAGCAAGTTATTGCCACTTGAGTTCAGTCAGTGAGTACGCGTCCTAGTGATCGCGTGCCATTCCTACTTCATTCTTTAGTAGGTTGGTACCTATAGAATCTTCATCCATCGACTTTTCGACTACTTAAGAGATTTTTCTAAGCTGTTATAGATTTAGCGTGTAGGTACTTTTATATACACGTATAAATGTCTTTAAAGGACGTAGGTAGGTACCAGCTTCAAAAAATCTTCTTCGATTCGATCTTGTAGTATCTAAGATCATAGATAGATTGTAGGATTTAAGTGTCGTTGCCAAGTAAGCTGCGTATAAGACTTTTTTAGTAGATCAATAGAGGTTATCTACACAAAAATCAATTTGTAAGTTTAGCAGGTCAGTCAGAAACTCGACAGTCAGACATCAAAAATTCAAAAGTCATTTATTCAAATTAGGCTGAAAATCAGCACCTCAAAACGTCAAATTTACAAAAGAAAGCCAGCAAACCACCCGCCCACACTTCCTATGTGTTTTTGCTGGGAAAAAGTGGCGGAACAAACTCCCCAGCAACGCATATTATCGGATTAATGCATAACATAGTTCAGAAAAGGCTTGGGTAACCCAAAAATATTGGGATCGGCTTTCAGTCTAACCTGATGCAGCTGAGTATAAGTGACATCGACCGACTGCCTCTCTGACCTCCAACAATCCAGTTACCGAGGTAACACGATACCCTTTTACCTACCCCGCGTAGCTACGTTAAAAATCCAACTGAAAAGCATGAAACGAGCATCGTATTTACTGTCTGCCTCGTTGGTCTAGCACATAGCATGACTCCTGTAAACGGGGTCTCGAGTTAGATTCCCGGGTCGGGCCGAAATCGGGTTTTGGAAAAATGTCATAAAGCAGCCGGGAGTCAGATAGTTAGTGGTGTTATACCCCCCATGTTATGCAAGGGAGGGTTCGTTAAGCCGTCATCCCCGACAGCTATCTTGATAGCTGGCAGTTGTTGTTACAATTCCATGTAAGATGTCATCAGGTGGATTTGAGAAAACTCTGTCATTAGGGCTTGTTAGGTTGGCAAAAATCTGCAGCCTAGCAGAAGATGGTATTTACTTAAGCAACGGACACTAGAAACCATACAACTAATGGCAAGAGTTATTTCATGTTTATTGTTATTTTCTCGTGGTCGGGTTCGTAGGTTCGGGGTTTTATTAATCCTTTTTTGTTTTTGCAAATTAAATTATTTTCCGTCTCTAAGGACGTACCTAACATTCGATATCGTAGTTGTGTTCGTATATAATGTAGTTATATAAATAGTTTATGTACCTTTAGTTTTCGGATGCGAAAGCATTAAGTGACTTCTCCCGCCGTGGGAGGGGTGGGAGGGAGTATCAGACTTTTACTGACTGAAACACGACCACGTTCTTTTTTCAGCCCTTTTTTTCCGAGGGAATAAGCTAACTCTTTAGAAAATCACCTATGTCACCTGGACTACCATAAAAAATTGGCTTAGTAGTTTAGGTGCTACAATGAAACATACAACATACGTGATATAAATCCATACATATACTGCTAAAATCATAACCTAAGTTTAGCCGCAGTCGGGTAAAAAGTGAAATTTTAAAATAAAAACTTCGATTTCATTTCTAAAGGAATGATTTGGTGCAGTAGAGTGTAATGACCCTAAATGACCACCCAATAATGTGAACGGGTCGTTAAAGTCGTTCGTATTAAAAACAAACCAACACGCGTTTTCTCAGGCGTATAATTAATCCACCAAAACGTTCTAAGAAGTGTTGGTGAAAAATTTATCAGAAATAACGTAGTCGTTTTAAAATTTTGGTTGTACAATTTCGAGTTGTTGATAACATTTTTGACTTCTTATAGATAGTAACTTCTTGGATCACTTACCCGTACAGAAGAATTTTATATATATCTAAGGATAATACCTACCTACTATCTTTACCTAATACTGCGAATACCTAGAAATAGCATTACTATTATCGCATATAACCTGTAAATTGTGCTGTAATAATAAAAAACCTACATTTGATATCAGTATGACACACACACAGTCACACCAACGTTTGTTTACATAAGCACACTTACACATGCAACATAGATTTTCATATTGGTTCGCCGTTTATTATTACCATTACATTCTTTATACCTACATGTATAGGTATTATGTACATATTATGTAATGAATGTTACTGGCTGTTTCCCACGGTTTCAGCGGCATCTTGAAGGGTACTCCTTTCTTATACGGTAGCGGTAGTACCTATCCTATGTGCTATCCAAGATACAAACTATGGGTATACCAAATTTCATGCAATTTTTTTCATGAAAATTGTAGTTTTTGAGTGAAAGAGTAACTCATACATCCCCACAAACTTTCGCGAATATAATATCAGTAGGATTTTCAGGCGTATTATCTAAATATCAGCGTCATAGATAAATACGTCATTTGTTTGTAAAGAGACAGACTGTAAGAGGTTTGAACCTTGGACGTAAATAGTAGTACGTCACAACTTTTTGCGAAAAGCTACATTCACCCTGAGTGGCATAGGCTACCCGTGCCGTAAAATAAAAGTGTAACAAGGGTTCCATTTCAGCACGCATATGTTGTGCATTAGCACAGCACTGATCTTCAGATGGCCACTGTACTATCATTAATTTCGTGTACCTACCTACAAGAAAGTAAAGAAGAAAATTAGTGAATAAGAAAATTGCTTCTAAAAATAAAACACATATTAAAATTTAAATAAAACATTTATTATCATAATTATTTAAGGGTGCATGTGTGTGTAATAGGGTATTTAATACCTATGGCTTACACAAGATTGCTACTCTGACGTTTGTATATTTAATGCTGGTACAACACTTGGCTTATTTGTCCAAATATTTGGGTTATTTTATAAACACAAAGTGTGGACCCTATTAGTAGTTGTATAAAGTTCACTTCGTTATACGGGAAAGGCCCAAATGTTTGGACAAATATGCCAAGTGTAGTACTAGCATAAAAATAATACAGACAAATTCAAGGTCACTTTTAAGTTAACGTATTTAATAGCTCCTAATGACTTAGAAAAGCCATTTTCCTCATGAGGCATATCATCCAGCTCATCTCATCCATTTTATATTAGATATTCGGAGCCATTATCCCGAACATATATCCTGCAGTCGATACCAGTACCTAACTGTTAGAACCTTATTCGGTAGGTAGCTCTCAGCGAACTGTCAGTCGTATAGCCAATAAGCCTTACGCATACGTCAGAGGCTCTGCTGTTCGACACACGATACCCTTCCAAAATATCCATTCAAAATATGTATCTAATTGTTCTTAGATCTGGGGGATTTCATTTTTAATATCTGTAAAAGCAGAGCCAATAACTTCATTTCACTTTCTACTCGGCAAAAAGGTACATCTTCTCAAATGAGCATTGGTCACCTGCTTAAAGTGCGATTTTAGATTGTTTTTTAAATCTTAAGTCCAGGGTTCCTCTTTCTCCAATATTTTCCTTCACCATCAGTCATTGGAGATAGACCTGGATGGTATTAAAGTGAAAATGTTGCAGAGTATGATAATTAATTTATATTGATTTTCCACCATACAATCTTTCAGATTACCTATACACTTTGACTAAGTATAGCACAGAAATAATGATGAATCGTACAATATTATGGTTGAGATCAATACCAGCCAGTGAAGTGCCACTTGCTGCTAACCATGGAGGGTGTCCTGAACACTAAGGCCCCTTAGACCCTAGAGAGCATACAGGTGACACAATTGATGCCGCTTGTATTACAACTGTCGAGATGTCAGTCGCTACAAGAAGCTTAAAAGCACACGCTTCATAAAGGTTTTATGAAATCTTACAAAATTCAAACTTATTATGTGAACTGCAGCATTTTGATATGAATGAAAGGTAGGTACTATCCACACATCGTCGGCGTTATTGCAGGACTTTCTTAATGCAAAAATAAAAGTTTTTGAAAAAAGTTGTATTAATTTTTTCGCTGTGTTTTTAAGAAAGTTCTTATTGTCTACTGTAAAAAATATTTTTTTTTGCATTTAGAAGGTATTGCTATTAATAAGCTAAGAATGGCTGCGCTGGCGGCGGTCAGTCCATGGATAGCTGACCATTTTCTTAGCATAGGGAGATTTCTCCATGCCTCGGAGAGCACGTAAAACTGTCCGCTCTGAGCCTGCTTTCTCCCCTGTTGTGTCGGATCGTCGTTCCATCAAACTTTTAGAGAGTACAAGGGGATAAGGAAGTACATCTATTTCTGCATAAGTACTTGTGCACTATAATAGGTAATATCTCCTGCGTAGGTACCTGGATAGTGTTTATTGACATTGTTCGCCATGAACGAAATCCGTCAGGAGATATTTTTTTATAGACTTTTTAGTTCTTACCCTATAGCCTTTCCCTTTTCAAGCTTTCTCTATACCTACTCTAATGTAATGTAGTTAAATAAAACAATCAAACTCACTTCCATAGTTATTCGTGAAATAACCATTTGAAAGAGATTGCAACATAAATATTAAGTCATACTGCTAGCTAGATATACAGGGTGTCCCAAAAAGTAGTGTAAAATAAAAGTCCAGTGGAAGATTAACCTCATAGGGAACCGAATCACCACCATAATATGTACCTATGGTACACGATTATTTGTAGTTTTTAAAAACTACATTTATGATCTTTTCCAAAATGAAATTTGTTTGATCGTAGTGACGTGATTTAGGTATTTGAGACTACAAGGGTAATTTCTAAATTCGTTCAATAGTGGATGCAAAAAGATATATGTAAACCTACATAGGAATTTAAGTCACGCTGTGACTTTCTTTTAAAAATAGCCTGTTGAGGTAGGTAAGGGATGAAGTAGGTGTATGCATAGAGGTCTCAGAGTGATCTGACATAAGTAAGTGCATGAATATAGTAGGAGATATGTTAATAGTAGTGGCATCTGTTATTTGATTATGATAAAATTTATAAGATAGGTAGATAATAAGTATGTAAATTAATAAGTAGGTAACAATTGGGTTGCCTGGCTAAATCCGGTTCCTTTAAACTTTAGTCTAGGCAACCCTGGATGTGACAAATAATCTTTATTGTTGTACAGAAAATAAAATAACTTACATAAAAATAACAGTTATCTAACATATACCTACAAATTGTCATTAATGCTTTGTTGTCTCTAGAATGTAAAATACTACTAGTAGGTAGGTACCTACACTTATACTTACTTTATTTGAAATTTATGTAAACCTCCTCGATGATTATGTGGTCAAATCAGTGAGCATATTTTACTAATTCAAGTTATATGAGAGTACATTTGCATGTTAATTAATATAGATGCTATGGGCCAGTGATGGTCACAATTATTTTATCCACAGATTTGCATGCATAGTGAGGACTTGTGGTAGGTAGTAAGGTTATGACGGTGGGAAACGCCTAGAGGCAGATGAGGAGATAACAGGATAGTTACCAATAACCAGTGTCATGTGAATGTGAGCACTGAGCATGCCATTAACATTACTAAACGTTAAGTGTATTATCATATTAAACATGAATTAATCATGTATCAATGTATTATAATTTCTATATGAAATCGTGTGCACTGAGTGCCGTGTTAATAGTATTCGATTCTAACCAATTAACTTTTTGTATCTATCAACGATGTTTACCTGCGCACAGCAAACATCTAATGATAGAATTAACAATTTAAAAAGGTCATATTTATTGCGCTACTCACTAGAGTTAGTATTTGAATTGCCATTTAATTGTAATTTATCGCCAAATGTAACGCGAACATTGTACAATATGGTTGTGTGCGCGCGTGGTGCGCGGGCGCCGGCTGCCGGTCGATGTGGGGGAGCGGGGCGCGGGCGGCGGCGCGCGGGGCGTGTCGCGAGGAGGCGGCTCGGCCGGCGAGCTCATTCGTTGCCAGTGGAGGCGGCTCCGCCCCCGCGCGCCTCCCGCCCCGCGCCTCGCCGCTCCACTGCGAGGCTCGACGCTCAGTGCCTCGCGGTCCGTCGTCTGTGTCGCATGCGTATTGTGTTTAACTCGCGCCTTCCGCTGCAGATGCGATCCCGTTGTCGTTGAAGTGATGCCGGCCGAGGAGGACCCCGCGGTGATGGAGTGTCGGGAGCCGGTCGACTCCCCGCAGCAGTTCTGCCTGCGGTGGAACAACTACCAGAGCAACTTGACCAGCAGCTTTGACCAACTTTTGCAAACTCAATCTTTCGTGGATGTGACTCTATCTTGCGATGGACAAAGTTTGAAAGCACACAAAGTGGTTCTGTCGGCATGCAGCCCTTACTTTCAGTCATTGTTTATGGACAATCCCTGCCAGCATCCGATTATAATAATGCGTGATACAAAATATTGCGACCTAAAAGCTGCTGTGGATTTTATGTACCGGGGCGAGATCAACGTGTCCCAGGAACAAATTCCGGCACTTCTGAAAGTGGCCGAATCACTGAAGATCCGCGGGCTGACAGATGTGAGCGGCGACCATGCGGTAGTGCAACCAGGCGGGCGTAGCGCCAAGAGGCCGGACCGGAGCCGAGAGGCGGACTCGCCGCCCAAGTCCAGGCGCCGCATGTCCGAGGACCGCGCCAGCGTGGGCTCGAGCCGGGCGCACCCGCCGACTCCGAGCCCCACGCCCGCCACCGAGCTGCTGCCGCCGGCGGAGCACGTCACCGCCACCCCGGCCATGCCGCCGCTGCACCCCGACGACGTGGACATCCGGCCCGGCATCGCCGAGATGATCCGCGAGGAAGAGAGGGTGAGTCCGCACTTGTACGCATTAGCCCGCGCCAGGCCGCACGGGGCCGCACCGAGCGTCGCTCTTAAAAGTTTTCCCGCCGTCCGGGAGGGTCGCCCCCGCGCGCCCCCTTCGCCCCCGCCTCGTGAAACTTTCCATACAGTAGTTTAAAGCGCATTACGTAATTAATTTATATTTGACTTCACTACTTTGTTAATGCTAATGTGAAAGTTATAATAGTATTTCTTACTTCGACCGATCGATATAGGCCTCCGTTATGTGCAATTTGTAACTATGCAGCTGCACAATTTATTTGCAACTCATTAAAAAGTTGCAACTTACATTTAAATGAGTTTCTCGGGTTATTGGCTATAAAAATGAAGGCAGCTATTTAGTGCCTACCTATCACTTTCACGGGCTGCATATTAACGATTACTTATTATTAATATTTAAAATATCTCTTGAATTTGAGTGATCCAATTTCTTTTAGGTTTAAATTGGGAATCTAATTTTAATCTAGCACGAAAATTGCGTTAGGTGTCTCGCACGAAGAATTTGATAACGTAGCAAAAATTTTAGTCTTGAAAAAATATGTTAGGTTATAGAAAAAATATGGTTTATAAAATAAAATTACCTATTTAGTTAATTAAGTACATAATACAATTTCCATATTTTTTATGTTACAAAATAAAACAACCTCACGTTTCTAAAAATATTTAGAAAGTAAATTAACAAATAACGTGCTTTATTACTTGTTTTAAGTAGGTATATTTTTCAAGAAAATAACTTTTTAAAATGAAATCAAATTATAAATATAGCCAATACTAAGATATAAACTAAAAAAAAACTTAAATAAGTAGGTACTTAATATTTTACAAATTTAATTTATCACTCCACCCTGTATAATATATTTATAAAAAAACACAAACTTAAATGAGTAGGTACTTAATATTTTACGAATTTAATTATGACTCCAGCCTGTATAGTATATTTACAAAAATAAAAAAAAGATAATGAAGAAAAAAAATGAGTTTGGATGAGAGGGAAAACTTTTACGAAAATTGTAGGTATGTTGAACAGTACCTACATTAATAGCGTCTTATATGTTTTTTAAGTACCTATAGGTAATGGCATAATTAATATGATAAATATTTTAACTTAATTAACAAACAGAAAAGATTTCTTGTGGTTCATTTTTAATTAATTTGGTTATTATCACATTTCTTCACGTAAACTAATTCTATAATTTATTCTATAAAGTAGAAAACAACACGTTGTATCTAATATTAAATTCAAATGAACAATCATCAACGTTGTCTATTAAAAAAAAAATCTAAATCGAGATTTTCATATAAAAGTACGTAACTTATGTTAGAGGGATATCGGAAATCAAATACGTATATGTAAGTCGACTTTCCGGGCTAAAAGGCTTGACTTAAACATGCAGAGACGGAATATTAAATATCGCTGGATATATCGGGCGTCGATAACTGGAGTATCGGCAGAACCAATTAAAAATAGATCAAAAATGCTTACTTTGTGGCACTAAGAACCAGGAACGATATTTTTGCAACACAATCAGTATTGTTCGAAGTAATCAATTTATTACCAACACACATCTATGTTCCTCGAATCTACCACACTGACATTTGAATAATAACCATTATTTTATAAAACACGGCCAAGAAATACTAAGAAATACTCGCAAAACCACCAACGAGTTGTAAAAACATAATTTTTTGTTGAAAATATAAATATACTAACCGTCCATTGTTAGTGCAAAGTTGTATAATTTAGCGTTTCGCGACCAAAACTAGGTCTTTCTTGTAACAAAAGGATATTGTTTCAGTACAATTAGCAATGCAATCAACATAGATAAGTAAATGTTTGCGTTATTCCAGTGCCTACTTTGGTTAAAAAATGTTACGATTATTTAGCGGTGTTTGTTAGCGTTTTATCGTTGGAAAATGAGGGGCCGACTTACGGACAGGCCGAATATTCGCGGTGGCCGAAGCCGGATAGAGGCGCGGGGGCGCACTCATTGTTTCGGACTCATTGTGATTTTTAGAAGTTACACGTTACTGAGGGGTGGCGACACAGAGGCCGAACCTTTATCTCTTCCTTAAATGCAGGAAGCTGGTTTTTCATATTGCCATTTGATTTCACGAGTTATTTTCGAATGTGACACTTTTTAGGAGTTTTCTATCGATATTAAAAAGTTGTAAAAATCGATATCTGATTTTTGTGTAGCAAAGTACAATAGCCGGAGCCGAAATCTACCTCTATTTTTTGGCAAATCACGTTTAATACAGCGAACCGCGTTCGTTTAAATGTTGTCGCACGGCCTCACCCCACGTTGCGGGAGGGTCCTCCCTCTCAAGTGGTATAACCTGAGGCGTTGATAATTTGAACTTAACTTTGAACAAATAGTTAGACGACTGGTTACTAGTGATAGGTGGGACCAATTGCCTTCAAGCTAATCTAGAAATAGATCTGTAATACTTGAATAAGATGGATACACATGACTTTATACAAACTTATTGTTTTTTAAATAAATAATTATTTCATACGGTCTCTTTTTTAAGTTAACGCCTTAGTTTGCAAAAATATTCAGGTGGACAAAAACATTTTTTCAGCGCTATAAAATTAAACGCCAATTTTTTTTTAGGTAGGTATTGGAGTTGAGTTTTTGTTTTTTTATTTGAGATATTAAAGGGGTAAAAATTTTCACCATGGTAATGTTTATTTATAAGTACCTGCCAAAACAGTTCAAATAGGTACCTACTTAAGGTAGATTATATTTCTAAAATCATCAATCAGTTTATGATGTAAAAAAAATTCTATGCCTTGGAACCATTATATATGAGGACTTATTATTTTATTATATTAGGTACATTACATTTAATTACTACAAACTATTCCACATTAAATACATAATTATATTTCTAACTTTGACATGTATTTAATATGTCAAAATATTACTATTTAAACGAAAAGCTTTATGCTTTAATTTATTATAAAAAATAAAACTATTTAAGTGTGTCCTAACGGGTTTTTTTTGTAAAGATATCACAAATTATGAAATAAATAATTAATTAAGTTTAGGAAACATATTCGCGATAGGTAATGCAATTTTTATACATTATAAAATGCATGACAAATATACACCATATAAAACCTTTTATAAATATAACTATTATTTAAAAACAGTCTTAGAATTGAAACAATCAATCTCATTCTAAGATTGCAAATTAGAAATCTTTGAAATTAGAACTTAATTAAATTAATTAATTTTTAATTAAAGATTTTTAATTAAAAACCATCAAATCTAATTATTGATTATTCTTTTTCGATTAGTGATCCCAATCAGAAGTATCGTGTCCTAGCATTAGTCTGTTGATTTGTATTTCTAGAACAAACTAGTAAACATTAATTCCGCATATGAAATCACTAGCACGAGCATGCAGATTTCAATTAACGTTCGTAATTAAAAATGTAAGTAGAGAGAATAAAAAAATATAGTATTAAGTAGTAGATTAATTTATGCCAGTCGATAAGCCTATTTATTATACTTGGTGTACGATTAATTCTGTTAATATCCAATGGCCGAAGTAACTTTGATAAGCTGACCGATTTTATTACTTATTCAGGCGACAAGCGTTATTTTGCGTATTTTTTGTAAATTATTCACAAACTTTGATTTTGAGTTGGCGTATCGACGTGTGAGTCACAAAGTTCGAAGGCATCAGTTAGGCGACCCGGGCGTTACAGCCTCATTATAACTTGTACCGTGTTACCTTACAAGTTGTTATAAACTGCTTACAAGGAAATCTTAAGCTAGAAAATGTGTGTTAAGTTATGCTATCTCAGTTACTTTAACGTGAACTTTTGTAAACATTCAAACTTTGGCAATGCTTGAACTGTATCAATTTGGGATTAATATCTTGAAAGAAGAGACTCGTCTTTAGTAACTGTATATTTTAAAGCAACTCTTAGGTTTTAGACAGACAATGTCTGCTTTTTATATTTAGATGTTTTTCTTTTACTGTTGGTGCAAGTGCCAGCTTCCTTAAGTTCGTTTCGTTACGTGGTTTTAGATTCTATTCTGAACACTTATGGCCGGTTGCAACAAACTTTATCTCAAAATATGATATCAATAATTAGCATACTTTTGATACTGTTTATGTTATCAATACATAGATATAATAATAAAATAAACATACATCGTAAATATTACGATGAAAAACATAAAATAATAGCTTTTTTTTTCAAATTTTATCCCCTATTTTGATAGATCTGAATGATAGTTCTTCCGTTTCACGTATAAGTAATCTGATATTTTTTTTTGGTGCAACTGGGTGTTAGTATTAGTGCCTACAAACATCGCGACAAATCAGTATTACCAGTTGTCAAAAGAAATAGTATAAAAACAAAGTATAAGCCACGCCCCGTCGGATCACTAGTGTGTAGCCATTGCAGTTCCGATATTCTAATCAAAAGGAACAGTTCCGGAACGTCTCGAACGATAAATAGAACAGTTGATACTTATCGGAACGTATAACATTTAGTTCCTCATGTTTAGTTTACTTAACTGTAAATGTAGTGATCTAAATTTCTCGTGGCGTTTTTAGATATTTTTACACGGAGCTGGACCCTCTAGCAACCAACAAATGGGTAGTCTAGCTGTACGCGGTTCTACGCTGGAGCAATTAATTTAAATTAAAAACATTTCACTTCCAGTGTTTGAACATCTAGACTAATTAAAACATTAATAAGACAGGACTGGTAATAAAGATTGTAGATAAAGTTTTATTACAATATTAAAGGCTATCATTGTTGATATGATTAATACTAGTTATGGTATCGTCATCTGCCACACATGTCGATTACAATTGCCTACATATTATACATTCATAGTCCCACTAGAATCACGAATCCATCACATCACTATACAGATACAACCAGTGTTTAAGGCACAGTCCACAGTAATAGCCAAGCGTACCTATTACCCGTGGAACTAAATAAATTATATTAAGAGCGAATCAGACAATCACGCGGGCTCTTGACAATTCCTTTAAACTTTACATTTAGGTATATGTAATCAATTCATAAATGCTGCTGATGATTGATGCTAAACCTTTGTCTTTTATTTTAGTAAAATTTGCATATCGTGTATATTTGCTAATAATTTATTTAATAAACATAACTGTGCTAATAAAAAAACAAAGAACTTAATATACTATATAAATAGTAGCAGTTTCCCGTGGTTTCAACAACATCTTAAGGGAACTACTTAAACATATTTCTTATCAATGCAATGTAGATCATAAGTGTAGAATAGCAAGGAATTCTTACCGAAATAAAATTAAAATAATATTATATAGAAAATTTTTATTCTGTAATTTTCAAATTCATCGACCTATCAAGAAGCACTTTAACAAAAATGTTACCAAATACCATGATGAAATTCCTTAATTATGAATACCTACTTAGGCAAGGCGGGAGTACCCGCGATAGTTCCTACATACTTATTAATTCCTTTCAAAGAAATCCACCTATTTATTTACTTTGGTATAAGTACATTTTCAGCGCATAATATCCGTCTGCCCAATAAATTTTTAACAACAATTTTAATGTAAATATTGTATAGCTGTAACAATAGTTTCGCCTTCATTGCTCATAAAGATAAAATGGTAATTACATTCTTAATGATCGTGATTCAGTGCTTTTGACCATTATTTTAGCCGATATGCGAGTAAGCCTGAGCTGTTTTATGATGGTGACTGTTCGACCTACTTATTTCCATGGGTTTATTGACGTAAAACTATGTGTCATCGCCTGCAACTTAACTGAAAAGTCATATCGAACTAGGTTTTGCTTTGAGATGACTCAAAAATCTAGTTAATTTAAGTGTATAGTTTCCTGT
This sequence comes from Pyrrhia umbra, assembly GCA_963891755.1. Classification (NCBI taxonomy): domain Eukaryota; kingdom Metazoa; phylum Arthropoda; class Insecta; order Lepidoptera; family Noctuidae; genus Pyrrhia; species Pyrrhia umbra. Next base: position 5,877,561 of record OY982916.1, on the reverse strand, counting down.
AGCTACGTTCACGGCTTCTAAATATTCCGAATAGGCATACAAGACAAGGGCTGAGCAAGTCTATTGATAATATTTCGAAGCGCCTGTCTTCGTAGTCTAGATTATAAGGCAAGTTGGCTTCCTAACCATATGATGAAGTTAATAAAACAAGACAGAATAGACTGGAACTTTGTGCAAGCAACTACTTTACTGAAAGATAGGTATACTGCACTAAACTACTCGTATCTATTACCACAGCTGAAGCGTTTTAAAGTATCTATACCACAATGGTAAAACAGACCTTTTGAGTGCAATCAGTCTGCCTATAGCAGAATAATTGAGCATGAACATAACTGAGTTAAACCCCGACACAAACACTACTCAGGTCGCTTTAACTAATTCTAGCTACGGTCTTGATTACGCTGACCTAAACTTGGACAACACAAACTTGGCTGGATAAGGAAAAAACAAGACAACTGGTTGAGAAAATTGCGATTTTCTTCAACATTTTCTTTGGATATTGATGAAGGTAAATTTTCGTGTTCTTATCCTCAATGTATCCAATATTATTAAAGCGAAAGTAACTGTTAGTTCTTGCTCGTAGTGGCGTACTGGTTAAGGCACCAGCCTCTCGTGTACGAGGGTGCGGGTTCGAAACCTGGCAAGTACAAATGTGACTTTTCTAAAGTCATATGTACTTTCTAGGTGTCTCTTAGACACCACTAACTAACGGTGAAGGAAAACATCGTGAGGGAACCTGGACTTAAAAAGGCTGAAATCGCCAATCCGCATTGAACAAGCGTGGTGATCAATGCTCATTCCTTCTCTGTATGAGAAGAGGCCTGTGCCCAGCAGTGGGACAATATATAGGTTGATGATGAATGATTACCTGTTAGTTTGTCTGTAATGCATCCACGGCTAAACCTGATCAAGTTTAAAGAAAAAAAAAAACAATTTTAAATAATACAACTCCTATACTACATAAAATTGATGTTATTAACATAAACAAGCGTACGAAAACATTGCTTTAAAATCTGTCTTTTAAACTCTTGATTGCATAAACAATTTGTAGAACGGTGTTATATCTCGACTAAAGGGTTCAAATGAGTGCAGGAGGGGTATAAAGGTCACCGGGTCGTCGACCCCAGGGGACATTTTTGACGAATGACTGGTTGCTCAGGTGCCTATATAAATTACAAGTCTATAGGTACAATAGAATGCGTTTTAAACAGATAAATTTTATACCTAGACACATTTCTGTTTCGTATTATTTACATTAGAATTACATAACCTCATTAATCTTGGGTGAGATTTAAAAGTCAAAGTAAAATTAAATATTCATACGGTATACAGATTGTAATACTAATTAGTAATAAATAATACAAATAATAGCGTAAGTACCAATAAACTTAAAAAGTGTAAGAGAATTTCTTTAAAAGTACATTAGCCGATAGGCTATAGTGCCAAAATATTATGAGCCTTTTCGCTCTGCCGGCTACATACCTATAACAGAAAGATTAGATAAAATAATTACAACGTGTATTATCTGGTGTTTAAACTAAGATATAATCTTTAGATGTTGGACTTAAGCCGTTATGCGTAAATACCGTGTTTAATGCTGCAATATTAGTTGTTCAACATTTAAAACATATTGAAATAACTTTTCAGGTATTATGTGTTTACTGTAACGATACTTATTTGCTCGTACCATGGGTTAATGGCTTGTAGTCGTACTAATTGGTTGGTTGACACCGATAAAGATTCTTCCAAGACATTACTTCTGTTAAAAATCACTTTGTATTAGATCTTTAGTTGTTTTGAAATTTATAAATAGTCAGTGAAGTTGAAAAAAAAACTGACGTCATAGTTCACATATATATGGAAGAAAAGCGTTTTGACAACTCAATTAAAAAGTAACGTCAACTTTCCAATTTGACACTAGTCTATACTTAAAGCAGATAAGCAAAGTTCTAACACAAATTAATCCTATGCTGCCGTGTTAAGAATTCTTTTTAAATAACTTTTTTTTTTCATATTGATTTAAGTACATATTTGGAATCGGGAAAAATGTTAGTAGCTTCTTTTTTTTCTGACGTCAGTATAATATAATCAAACACACAAAAATGCAGTAAAAAACCTGTTGACAATTAATTTACATTTACAAAGCCCAGCGTCGAATATATTCATCAAAATCAAAAACAAAAGAGTCTCGCCTGTCAGTGACAAATATTTTATTTCTGACAAAACGTCGCCCTCTCACTGTAAAGTTGTTGATACACTAGCGGTCACAAGAATCGACGTGTCAACAAAATCCTAACCTTAATTCATAGGAACTGACACTGTTTTTATGTTATCCGTGTTTTTTTTTAATTAAAGAGATATCCGATGTTTGTTCATGCTTAATGAGTTAAAGTACCGCCCAAGTTTGCTTTAGACAAGTTGTGTAAGGCATGTTACCATTGTATGTACGATGATAACGTAAAAAGATATCATTTGCATTAAGTAATGGACTTATGAAAATATAGAAAAGTTAAATGTTTTTATTGTACGCCATACAATGCGAATTGAAATTAGGATTTTAGGCGGTTGTCCAATGCCTAGATCTAAGACGAACTATCATAAAATTCTTTTTGGATTAATTCTAATTGTTTGTCCAATTTCTTTAGCTAGATGTTTTCTATGTTTATTTATAACAGAAAACAGCATTAACTGTGAGTTATTACTATATACTTTAACAAAAAGAGATCATTGATATTAGGTCCTGCTGTTTAATGGAAATATGCAGGAACAATACCATAAAAAACTCTTGGTCAAAGCCCTTCTTTCAAAGTAATATTGGCAAGTCGTCATTCATAAACATCTTTTTAAACTTCGTTCAACAATTTGCCATCCTTGTAGTTTTCGAACTTTTAAAATATGGAATTGGGCCTATATCACCACACAACAATGATTATGTTGAGCCTCAAACATGGATATTATAATTCGTATCCGAAAATACATTCGTTTGAAACGAATAAGATTTTTATTCAAATACCTTATTAATTACGCATGTGCATATCAAAAACCAAATCACATATTTTTTTTATTAAAACCTTGGGTGTAAGTTAAGACTCTAATATATTGGGTTGGGGGTCTTTTCTAAAGTGTTACAGCGACTCTGGAACGCAAAGAGCAAAGGAAGGAACAAGGGTCGATTTTAGTCAGTAAGAGTGACGCTCCCTTCTGCTGTACTTATAGCGGGAGAGGTCATTTGATCATTTCCCACCCATAAAAAAGACTGAAATAAACTAAAAACTTATTCAAATTTAGTTTAATTTTAACCTTCCACGATAGAAGTATTCGTTATAATATGTTTTTGTATACCTGTAAAATTCTGTATTAATTATGACATCATAATTATTTTTTTAAAGTGAGAAAAATTGTGAGTTGGATTTCAAAAGACAAAGCAAGCTTATAAGCAAAAATAATCCTAAATGACTTAGCTGGATACACACTCACCCTTTTAATGGCCTATAGCTTTATAATTTTCGATTTAAGTTCTGGTGAACCCTGTCCGGATAGAGTACGGAATCCTTTAACCTCGGCCGTAAACCTCGGCGCGGACATGCATGAAACAATATTGAAATAGACTCATCACATTGCGCATAATATGATTTGAAGACTCGAGTAGATCGGTTCGACGACCGCAAATGACATTCAGTAAAATTTAAATTTCGAATCGAACGCCCTAGAATTACTTGTCGCTCCTTCATTTTTCCGTTTACCCATGCGTATGACGCTGAGCTCTTAAATTAGACCTTTGTCGTAATGAAATATTAATATTTGGCGAATTATTTGCTGGATGCAACACTGACTTTACAAACAGGCTTGAGCCGTTACATTATAAAACATTCATGATTGTTGTGCACCCGTATGTCTGTAGGCATAATACTGCAAAATGTATTGTATCCTAAACGTCTCTCGGAAGTTGACCCTGGAAGAAATCATGGTTGGATGCGTAGTACTAGTCAGGAGAGTCGAACACAAGACACGGCCGTATGCCATCTACATATTTATGTGACGAGCGATGTCTACTGCGATTAGACTCTCAACCGTTCAACTCACAAAAAATACAAAATATCTTTGTACATTAATATAATATACCTATATTAAACCAACGTGCCAAGACTTATCCTAACAGAAAGTAATAAATGCAATTTTATTAATGTTGAAATAATAAAGAATTGCATATTGCGTGAATTTTAATATCAACCGATATATTTTTTTAATTTCACGGGCAAATAAATATTAATTGAACATTATAAAATGTCTCGTTACGATTATTAATATTTTCAAAGTTTTTATTGCTTCTCTATCGATAACTTGGTTATTAATCTTATAAACAAACTTATATTTAGTTTGCGCACATAAACATTAGATTGAATTCAGGAAAATAGATTTCGCTAATTAAACTGGGCACGTTAATTTATTTAGTATTTTTTCTATTACAGGTCGTTAACCTATATTGATGATATAAGTACTTTTCTCGCTGTAGTTTCTTGGACTTTAAAATTAACTTGACTCAGTTTACTTCTAGGGCATGTTAAGGTCTGAAATTAATTTGTATTCAAACATCAGTTTTGAAAAATTCGAAGCAGTCACATAGGTGTACTTTACGAAGCTAAAATAACTTGCAGAACCACTGAAATCAGTGCAATAAAATAAAATGCTGCATGCAGCTTTGACTTACCAGTTTCTTACTTTTAATAGTTTTTTTCTGGTTGAATGAAAAACGAATTTTGTTTTATTTAAAGATTTTATCATACTTAATATTTTGTTTTAATAAGTATAAAGTAACAATCAAGTACTATTTTAAACTTCGGAAATTTCTTTTTTGCCCCGCTTCATGGGAGCAGTGTAAACACACTGCAAGAACGCGCAGTTAGTAGCCGCTCACAAACAAACAAACGTATACAGAGATTTAGTTAACTTATCATCTAACTATTTGCTTTAATACTAATATTATCTCGTTACTCCATGCTGTTTAATTGTTATGAAAATATCTTGGTAACCGAAATTGGTTTAAGTATATTTCAAAGGTTTGTAACCGATAGACGTAACTACATCTTTAGGTATACAAATAGTAGTAACATGAAGTACGAAATACATTCAACTAATATTGTGAATTCGAAAGTTTGTGAGGATGTATATCAGTATATATACCGTATGTACATATGCTAATCTTTCATGTAAAAACTGCTGATTGAATTTGTATGATATTTAGTACGTACAAGTTTATATCCTGGATATGTGTTACATAGGTTACTTTTATCTGGGTGCGTGAACTAGTTCCCTCTAGACGTGGATGAAACCAAAAATTAATTAGCGGGTACTAAATTAATTAGTAGTGTTAAAAACTTTTTTGCAAAAATAGAACCGATTTAAAATACACTACAAATTAAAAAAAATAATTAATACAACATTCTAGAAACAAGTTTTTTTAGTTCTCGCGTTTCAGTGGGTCGGTTTGCAATTTAGATAAATTACAATACTCTAATGTCTAGTGGTCATCACCTTAACATAACTTCAAACAAAAACGGAACCTTCTTTTTTAAGTGTGTTAAAAATGATAATTATTGGCTCTTTAATTGGTTAAAACTGAATCGGTATAGTAAATAAAATCTAGTTAGAATAGAATAAAGTTTATTGTCTCTAGAGGTTTGCTAACCGCTGGTTTTCAGCTTAAACTAACTTAGTTCTTCTAGTTTCAGTAAGTTCTACTTCTTCCTTTTCTTTCTTCTTTCCTTTTCTGGTTACGTAGTTACTCGTATGGGAAACTCGTTTCCTATCAATACCGATTATTGTAAGGCACCGAACCGTAGTATCCGTCAACCACGGCGCTATCACTGCAAATTGTCCGGAAAGCGGGTCCAGCATGTTATTTTCTAATTACCAAATCGTATAGCAATTATATATCACAAGCTTTCTACCTAATAATGGATGGGCTGGGCGGTGATGCGCTACTGCGTTTTATTTACCATTATCAGTTTCTAATTTCTCTATGTATATATAACCAGGTTTAACTGACGTGTGGCTATATTTTGACACGTTATAGTGACCAGTGCAAGAAAGGGACGCCATTTGTCTAGTTAACGTTATCTCACTTTCGCACTGAAATCTGGACGACTCGTTAACGTGTCTTCTTGTGTCATAAGTCGGTGCCCTGACTTTACAAACAGCAAGTGTAGAAGGATGGCGAGATGAACTGTTTGAACGAACTCTGATCTGTGGACCTAGCACGAATCACTTTCGAAAAAGTATTCGTATCGAAAGCGATTTTCGAATCATAAATACAACCACACGAGAGCCAAATTTATGTTTAAAATATTTAAATAAAAATTAGCAGCATTCAAAGATATGATTAAATTTATAAATTTAAATAAATAGTTTGTAAGAAGCGAGTACATTCCATTCAAAAATCGCTGTCGATACGAATACTTTTTCGTGATTCGTGCTAGGTCCACTGATCTTTAAGATTTCAAAACAGCAGATAATAATGATAGGTCAAACCAAATGAGACTTCGTTAATTTATTCGTGACTAGCTTTTCGACAGCGGCTTCGCCCCCTTAAGGGTAGAATTTCGGATTTTCCGAAATTCTACGTCGTCTACGCCATAGAAAGAACGCACCTTCCAAGTTGCAGGTCTCTAAGATCAGCAGTTTAGGCTGTGCGTTGATCCGTCAGTCAGTCATTCAGGACAAAGCATTTTGTATGTATAGATTATTAACCTTTAACGGACGGAAGATTAACTCGACAACTTTTATTTTTCTGAGGAGTCTTTGAAGCTAATGACAAAAGCAGAACCTTTGAAGTTATCCTTGAACTATTTTTTTTCAATAAAACTACATTGTATGTATAAAGAAGCTCACAAACCAGTTTTTTCTGTGTTCTAACCAGAGTATCAACGCCAGTTTAGTAATAGTTAATAGTATTAAGTAGCTCTAGTTAATTGAGAACACACTGACATTACGATACTTAATATACTGGCAGCTGTAGCCATTTTATCGGAGACATAGTCAAGATAATATAAATTGATATAATCTTATTATTATAAAAGGCTCGGGGACCACGGACAGTCGGCTACATTAAAATCGCTAACGCAATCGACACGTCCCGTATATCAATATCTCATCGAGTCAATCGAATTACATTTTAATATTAAAATTATTCATATTGCCAATATATTACTGCTGGACCGGTGTCGATTGATCCAACTCCGGTAGGATTAAATAACTTGAATACATGTGAAATTATAATTAAAATATCCCTTATGAATATTTTTTGCATTATCCACGTCGGGACGGGCAAACATTTTAAGTTTTTTAAAGTCGAAATTTACATTTTAAACGTTATAGGATCATGTATCGACATCGTAGTCGGTACGAGATAAAAAAAATGTTACGTCATGATCATAAGTTATGGTAATATAATAATATCGTGAGTGGTACTACACATTCAATACTCATTTATAACTCATACTTGAGTGATTCGCACGTAACCAGGATATCGAGCTGTTTGTTTGAAGACAACTGTCATAAATAACACTTTAGTACCACAATAAATATGTTAGTGTTACAAATTAGAATAATGTTTGTGAGAATTATTATACCTAGACGTTTGCGCATTTGACTTTTTCTTTTGTTAAGTACATTTATCTACTCACGGAATTTAACACACGGAACTAAGAGTATCGGTAGTTATGTACCTTCTTTATATATAATTATGTACAATTTATTATAATGTTCAACAACAACATGTTCAACCCTAACATCTCTGTTAATATTTTGCATATAATAATTAGTTATACATTTTATCAGACAAGAAGAGCAGGTGTACCGCAGTGCCTTCAAAAAAATCGACAATCCCTAAAATGACTAAGTTTATTAACACGATTAGTCAAGATCTTGCTTTCGTATCGTTTTATTTGTAATAGATAAGAGAAAATGGTTATTTATAAATTGCAGATTTGGACATGCACAGTAAAACGATATGTGCATGTTTAAGGAAGTGGATTATCATTGTAAAATTTGAATTTTTTTAAATGATACAAATTTCGAAGTCACAATTTTTATTAGGAATTTGCAATATTTTTATTTTTAGTTTTTTCTCCCTATCGATATTCTATTAAGTTGGGATTTAAAAAAATAATTGCTTAACGAATTTTGTCGCTGATTATACTAGTTGTCTGGATAGGAGATTAAAACTTTTAAACAAGGTTATGCTACTGATTTATGAACTGTCAAAACTGCTACTTATAAATAACAGGGAAACTTATCTAATTTATTTATAAAGAAGTTAAAAATGTTTTTTTTTTGTAAAAAATAATAATAAAAAATTATACAATTTTGAGGCCTAGAGGCTTACAACTAGGTCATAACAAGCAGGACTTTCTTTTTCGGATGGGAAATCATCAAATGATTGCTCCCGCCGTTGGTGCGGCGGAAGGGAGTGTTAGACTCTTCATCATCAGCCTATATAATTTTCCCACTGTTAGGCACAGACCTCTTCTCATACAGAGAAGGCATGAACATTTATCACCACGTTTGTTCAAGGCGGATTGGTGATTTCAGACTTTGAAGTCCAGGTTTCCTCACGATGTTCTCCTTCACCGTCAGTCAGTGGTGTCTAAGATATACTTAGAAAGTGCATTATGACTTTAGAAAAGTCACATTGGTACTTGCCAGGATTGAGCCGAGAGTCAGGTGCTTTAACCATTAGGCCACCACGACACTTTTGTCGGACTCTTACTGACTAAAATCCATGTTCCTTTCTTAGCCCTTTACGGTCCGGGGGCGTGGTAACTCTTTATTCGAACATCCCGCAGCCCTGGCAATAAAACGCAGGATTGGAAGCTTGATTTGATTTTGATTTTTGTTTAATTGTCATTGTACAAAAAATATGTTTACACATTAACCGTTACCATTACCTCGACTAAACCTTTTTGAGAAGGAATCTCATTATTTCACAAAATGGTTACAGCGAGCAATTTTATTTACAAATATCAAATCAAGCTAAAGGTATGTCGTCTGGTATAACTTATTCGAATAAATTGGAATAAATTATGGTACATTGAACAGCTTAACCTGCTTTTAAGAAAAATAAAATATAAATAAAAGCACTGAAATATCTAGGTACTTTTGACAACAATATCCTGTATTAACATTTATTTTAAATTATTTATAAACTTGTTGGTATTTCATACAAAAGTTCAATGAAAGCTCCGACGGAAATTCATTATGACTGTTACTCACATTACGATTAAATGTCAGCTGAGGGAGTGCCTGCATATTATTGTAATAACCACTTATCTATTTAATATTGTTTTATTTATCGTAGGTTGATCTAAGGAACTCTTAAGAATTAATATTTAGTTCAATATTAAAAAAAAATAACTGATTTACAATTGCTACTGCATTATTATGATAGGATATGAAGCACGCACCCGGATACAAAGTAGCTTAAAAAAGTTTCCAGGGTCCAATTTATCTCTATACTAAATTCAGTCTAAATCGTTTCAGCCTTTTTAAATGTGACTGTAAAAAAAAACTAACTTACGGCCATGAGTGAGGTCTTTTATAGTCAAAATATAATTGTGTAATAATGTAGCATGTTGAAAAGCCTTTTTGAGGAATGAGCTACCACAGTGATAAACTAAACAATTCAGTTGACATCTTGCGACAGACGAACAGACGGTATATATGCAATTATGCATCAGTATTCACGTAGTCCATCCCTATTTTGGAGAGCTCAACGACCTGTCGCACCACGTCATCTGAAGGACATTTTGCATAGGCCCTATAAAAATAACCGAAACATCCAACAGTTATAGATATAAATATCCTTGCAGACCTTATCTACGCTAATATTATAAACAATATTAAAAAATGTACGTAACGGGTAACTCAGGAACTACTGAACCAAATCTAAAAAAAAAACATAGATATTTCACTGATCGAATGCAACAAAAGCATTGCGCTCGAAATATTCGTCTGCTTGTTAATTACACTCGAGAGCAAAAAATCGAATCAGTGACAAAAATATCAGTACCTTGGAAATTATTATTAGGAAATAGTACTTCGTTGAAATAATTAAATAAATTGCTTCATTTTCAGAGTAAATGAATAAGATAATTCTCTTCTAAGATTATTAAAATAAGATTATCATTGTTCTACCAAAAAAGGTCCAAATCTCAAACTAAATTTATTTGCACCTAAATAACTTTTACTTTATAATATCTAATTGAAGGTGTTAATCGTATCAAAATTGAAGCTATAAAGCGATGTTTTAAAGACTTGGCACGCACATTAATCTTAAGTGTTGCGTTACTTATGTCAGGTTTGTATTGGGTGCTGACAGCGGGCAGTATCAGCGATCGCCGCTAGGTTGGCGTGGCGGGTACACGTGTTCGAGGCGGCGGCACGGCGCGGCGGGACCCCAGATAAAGATCTCCCTGCACTGGGAGGCAATGGATTCGGGCCATTTACGAAAATTTACATGTTTACAATACTATGGCTTTTTAATACAATCTACGTAAAAGCAATCTCTCATTCGGAATGTATTAATGTTAATTTATTAACTAATTTTGTTTTAACAATTTTAGATTTTTTAAGAAAATATTAATAATTTGGAATTTATAAGGTTTTTTGAAACTGACCCGGTTTCTATGTTCGTAAGTGTATTTCTTTGCGGCATTTCGGGTACCGTGCCAGGCTACCGGGCTTATAATATCGTTAATTACTCACCAAAAAGATTTTTAGTTTGGACACTTTCGGGTGTAAAAGATAGAGATTAGATTATAAGATAACGGCGTGTAATTATTAGGTAGGTGGCCATGTTGTGTTAATTTCAACATACCTACCTACATTATATTTTAATAGCTTTTTTTTATATATTTTGTCGTTATTCATGATAGATACCATGCTTCTTTATTAGTTATGTCTATGTATTGGTCCATAATACAATAATAATGTTTTCTTTTGTGGGAGAAGCAATAAGTTCTGACTTTAAGTGGAAAATCCTAATTACCTTAATTTACTCGAACTCTTGTTCCTAAATGCCACTTTTTGCAAACTGAGCATAGGTCTTAAGACGTCGTTTATTTAGATAAGCAAATACTGTTTATTGAGTACCTAATTAAAAGCCATGGAAGTCATTGTTGACGCACATCGGCCCAGAAATCTCTGCGAAATTGATGTAGCTCCATAATACATACAAGAAAAACTTTACATGCCTAATACAAGTAGCCTCTTCCTTTTAAGAAGTCGGTTAATCTAAGGGTCATATTTTATCCGTAGTCTAACCGTAACATGCGCTGCCTAACCGTACCAATAGCTTAATCCATTTTTTTACATATTTTTTTATTAATAAATAAATACATACAATAGACAAAACATCTCGTACCAATAGTTGGTATTGAACCTTTTTATATATCCCTGGCATTTAACCTTGACTAAAATGAGTACAATTGTGCCGATTAACCACATTAGAGCTACTTACGTGACCCGTCCTTCATTCCGGCTGGCTCATTGAAAAAGAGTTAAAAACACAGCAATCACTGTATGACATAAAAATTAAATATAATTAAATGACATGTGTACTATGATGCATGATCGGCTCTTGTTAGTAAATGTATAGATAATGGTGGTATGTAAGCAATTAAGGTGACGATTGGCCATGTTTGTCTGTCACACACTATCGTTAAATGTACAGGGCCGTATTATGACACGATATAGTGTTCCAGAATCCTGTTTGAGAGGGAGATGGAGCTATACAGCATGAATACCGACCCTTTTTCGCAATGGGAACTAAATGACTACATGGCGTCTATTATCTCATTAATTTTATTGCAAAAGAGGATCATTTTCTGATAAAAAGAAAAGTGTTTTGTTCTGTACTAAGTGAACTAACAGTACAGACAGGATTATTTTACAATATATATTTATTAGTTAGGATGACTGACTTCGAAACTTTTGTCCACTACTACCGTAACTTCAGTGAACCGTCGCCTGTATATTTTTGTCACTCTTTACGTAAAGTGACGCGTAAACGCAGTCATCTGTATACGAGATAAGCTTACGTATGTACACAAACTTTTACGTTTTGCTGAATTATATACTGGACTCATGTGTTACGTAGAGCTGCCGTATCTGTTAGTATAGTTTGATATCTATTTTATGTCTTATTTTCTTGGATACGTCTTTCTCATATTTTATAAATCTGTAAAATTTGCCTTTTATCTATAATCACCTTTTAATTTGATATTCAGACCGGGTAGCAAAGTGCAGCTTAGTTCAATAATAGATATATGGTATCATCTTTGTTTTTCATTGGGAAATCATCATGACTCCTCCCGCCATGGGTGAGGCGGGAGGGGGTGTCAGACCCTTACTGACTAAACCCATTATTGTTCCTTCCTTAGCCCTTTACGTTCCGGGGGTGTGGAAACTCTTTTAAACATCCCGCAGACCCGGCAGGATGCATGGTATCCCTAAGGTGGTAATTTTCCATCTAATTCATACTTAAAATTATAATTGGGAATTATAATTATAATTGTTTATTTGCTCCACTTACCACAGATAAACTGCTAAACCAATTTCAATCATTTTTTTTATAGACATAGAATAAATCCTCGAGAAGAAGACAAGAGACTTCTTAACCCTTTACACGAATAAGCTTCCGTAAGTTGTCCTAGCTAAGCTAGTCAATAATTCCGAAGACGTTGTTGATGCGTGCTGTAACGGTAATGAATTGACGGGCACGTCATACTAGTGACATAATTAACCGGCTGTAATTACGCGAACAACTATCATGGTGGCCAGCGGTGCGCGAACTACCTTTGCATCGTAAACGCAGGGTGGACGGACCCAGTGCAAAAAAAAAATTAGAAGCACAACGGTTGCAATGCTAACATATGTATTCAATCTAATGCCAGCCCTTTTTGAACGTGGATATTATATAAAAATTTGGGGAGATCCGAAAAAAATCTCCCCAAATTTCTCCCAGCATTTTACTTTATCAAAATATTTTTTGACTAGATAAAATAGCGATTAAATAAACTCCTTACTGTCCTTATTTATTTGTTTTTAGCCTAAGATGTCCCGCTACTGGGCAAAGGCCTTCTTTCCCGTCTTTCACTTGTTTCTGTCTAGTGCGACCTGAGCCCATTAGATAGGAGTCCAGTTCATCCCGCCATCTCCTACTAGGCCTGATCTATCCTATCTACTATCCTTACTAATATTAATACGAAAGTAACTCTGTCTGTATGTCTGTAAGCTGATAACCGAAGAACCGATTTAGATACAACTTGGTATGGCGATAGATAGCCTGGGAAAGATATGACGAAGGGTAGCCGCGTTGTGTAGTTCTCTCGTGGCACAGATAATACCTTTATCTGACTAATAAATTTCATCTCAATCAATTCAGTGGTTTGACCGTAAAAGCGTAACAAACAAACAAACTCACTTTCACGTTATAATATCTATAAATTAATACTACGACTCCGTACTAATATAAATCAATGCATTGTTTTGGAAGACTTAGGAGTCGATTCCCAAACTTATTTTAAAGCATCTTAGACTGTTTTTAAGTAAAAAACAATCCAAACCTATAATCTATACGAGAGATCATGGTCACACTAAAAAAACAACCATAGACAATAATATAAAATTCTCAACAACAGGTACACTACGCAATAACTATGTATTAATATTATATTCTGAAACATGGCAACTTTGTTAAGTAACAAAGTTCAACGAGATGTCCAAATTCAAGTATGACATGAATAAGTTAGAGGTAAATGCTCAGCCATCTTGGAATAAGTTATTTATTAATTTTCGAATGGCCTTTACTATTGAATTAGTTAAATAAGTAGAAAGTGTCCCTTACTTACCTACATCAATGCACAGATATTAGGGCGATCAGAGAAAAACGGCCAAGTGCATGTCTGGCCACGCTTAATAGGTGTAGTTGTTCTACTGTAACCGGTTAAGCTTCCTTAGCTGTGATAGTTTTCTTTTTAAGGTCCTCCTTTCTAAGGTTTTTCACAAATCTAGGAGCTGTAATTCAGAACGTAGATGAGGAGACGCTCGTATCTAACAAAAATATGCACTTGAAAAGTTTGATATTTCGCAAACGGATGCCTAAATTAGAAAATGATCTCACACACTCCAAAGATACCCTACACGACGGGGTATAAAAAAATATCCCCACTGTATGTAAAACAAAAATAAATCCTAGAACAGCTACCTGATAATCAAATTAGTATTAAAAATGCGAAAGTGAGTTTGTTTATAACGCTTTCACGTTAAAACGACTCAACCGATTTAGATGACATTTAGTGTGAATGTAGATTAGGACCTTGGAGACGGTCATAGACTTTTTATCCGGGTGCGTTACGAAGTACCCTCCGGACGCGGGTGATACCGCGAGTAACAGCTAGTATTGTATGGTATATTTAGTTTTTATGCCTCCTCCTTACGGATGATAATTTTTCTGCCTAGGTACACTCGCAAGCATAATTATTACAATATCTTAGCTACTTATAGCTACTTATAAATAAATATAACAATCCGCCCTTTTCTTAGAAACACAATATTGTTGGATTACGTTTTCGGCCAGAGAAAAAAGAAAAAGTAAGAAAAAGCATTTATTTCGGAGAGCTCTATATTTCGCCGACTCGCAGCCTATCGATAGTCACAAAACACTCGCTGATCGTGACTGTACCCCACTTTTTACCGTTCAAAGTGTGCAAACGTACAATAATCGTATCTATAATAGCTTCTTATTATTTGCGATGCCTTTATGACACATTAACACGATCATCACTGATACAATGTGGTTAGAAAACTTTGTAATTGCAACACATTTTTGCTCCACTCGACCATAATAAAGTATTGTAGCCGAGATAGTTTTTTATTTAGAATTACTTTTTGTTTGTTGTATGCGCAAGTTTATCGATGCGAGTGGTAGATACCGAAAGGCTTGCACAAATAGATATTTTATTTGCAAATTCTTCGGAAAAAATTACGTCAGCTTTTCAGCTTTGTTTGATTGTCGTCTTGTTTTTTAAAGTAATTAAGTTGACTTTCTGCTGAAACGAAATAATAACAGAGATATGTGTATACAAATGCAGTACAGAAAAGTCCAAAAGGAAGTTTAAAGTTCCAGGAAAAATTCACATTCTTGCTCTAAAAACGCAAAAGTAACTTTGTGACAGTGAACAGATTGTGATAAAATTTGGTAGGGATTCTTGTCCTTAAAATATTAATTATTTTGTAAAACCTATTTAGTTTAATTTAGGTAATTAATTACATAATACGAGTAATATTAAACACTCCCAAATATTATTTTATTTGTATTTTATGAAGATTGGCCTCTTTAGAAAAGTAAGTAAGCACAAGAATCACTTAAAGATTATGATGGACATTTCTATCATTTGTCATCTTGACAGTCTTAATTAATAAAAAAACTTTCTAAATATTTGACATAATACCTAACAAGTAAAACACTGGAACTCTGCTGCATCCGATTTAGACTGGACGCTGACTCCAACATAGTTGGGAAAAGGCTAGGCAGATGATGATGACCTAACATCACATTAGTAGAGTTTCCAGTTACACTCGTTTTATGAGAAACTAACTTTTACCTTTATCGTCAAAAAAATCAATTTTGCATTTTCGCTTCAACGTTGTTATGTGAACATTTTGATCTATCTTCTATCTATATCTATACAAATCTGTAGAGAGGTCAATTCTGTACATGAAATATATTTCCAAAATAACTATCAGGGGGTGATAAGGGATCGATACTGATGCCAAAAATGCAATCAGTAAAATTTTTGTCTGTCTGTCTGTCTATCTGTCTGTCTGTCTGTATAAACTCTATAGAAACAAAAACTACTCGACGGATTTTAACGAAACTTGGTACAATTATTTGTCATACTCCTGAGATGGTTATAGTATACTTTTCATCACGCTACAATCAATAGGAGCAGAGCAGTGAAGGGAAATGTTGTCATTTTGTTTAAACGCGCTAATCTCAGGAACCGCTGGTCCGATTTAAATAATTCTTTCAGTGTTAGATAGTCCATTTATCGGGGAAGGTTATAGGCTATATATATCATCACGCTAAGACCAATAGGAGCGGAGCACCACTATTCCACGCGGACGAAGTCGCTGGCAGAAGCTAGTTATTGATAAAATGCATGCAAGTACCTATAAAAAAACTGCACAAGTCATATAGATTTCACCTAACTGTCTGTTCACAGTCAGGAATTCCAAGTACTTCTATAATTGAAGGAAACCGAATGCAAATCGTTTATTATTTATAATATTATAATTACGCGGCGGTTATTACATAGTTGTACCAGTATACCAAATGTTGTCCAGTCGGTTAGAGTACAGAATGACCGGTTGTTTTGCATATCTTGTCGTTTCTCTACATAACCCCTTTTCCGTAAGGGCGTTAGCGTCTATGTTTAGAAAGTAACACCGTACTTATTATAGGTAAGATATACTCATTAGAATATTTTTCCAGGTATTTTTTTTCTACAAATTTTATTATTTTACTCAACATACCTACCGATCGTAATATTGTTGTCATTGGAATATCAAGCAGTCTGTGTCGCTGTAACTATGTAGGTGTCTAATGCAAGTGTCCAATTTTTTGAATGAAAACAATAACAACTTGATCTAAGAGGAAGAATTTGATCTAACAGGAAGAATTCAACAACCATTTATTAAAACGATATATTTAGTATATTAAAATTAGTCCCTATTTCCCTTGGTCACACCATAACTTGAGAACGACTGAACTGATTTGAATGAAATTTTGTACGGAGATAGAGGGTACTCTAGAGATGGTTGACCGGTAGTTTAAGGTGTAATTCGCGACAAACGACTAGTATAAAAATAAAAACAGAAAAGCAAATGTAAATAACAACCTTATTATATTTACAATTCAATACACTTATCCATAATCAAACAGAGTCGAAGAAATTCAACTACACAATGTGTTTACTTGGTCTCATCAGATCAACGTACCTATAGTGCAACCACCGTTCACATACAAGTACCATTAAATCATTTGATTAAGATACAAGCATTAGTGACGTCATTGGATTGGCAAAAAGCCAAATTAGGAAACTTTAACGTCGTTTGATATACCAACAATAATGTATAAACACAACTGTTTGAACAGTACATGCGGAACCATTATCTCTGGAAGTAGGTTAAAAGAAACTAATGTTTTAATAGGAAAAGCCAACAATATACAATAGAATCAGTGGAAAATATGTGTTATTGCGATGACGTGGACCTTGAGGTTGGGGTGGGGTAGCAGTGTCGGCGGATAGCATAGCGATTTTTATTTTTCCCCTTGCTTATAAAAGCTTGATTGTATTGTCATTAACTGCTTACATCGAACCGAACCTTTACACGTTGGGAACTAACCTTACCCTAAGCTTTACACATACTGGGTTGTTATTTTATACTAATTAATCTTGAATTAGAGATTACTAATATTAACACAACGATTATTGATTGTTGTTGTATGTAACACTACTAAAATCGTATTCCGCTTTGCCGCTCACTTGCACTGGGACCACACATTAAAATGATTCACGTTCGGTAGCTGCGCGTACGCTCATAATGTGCGTTAATTTTATCTAAAAATAACACCCATTCTTTGTTTGTTAGATTTTTACGAAATCTGCCTGCCTTTATTAAATGTGTAATTCGTTTCTTCAGTTTTTCTGTTTCGTATTTTACCGTTTTATATTCATGTAAACTATAACGTTATGTTACGAGTAATTCTGAAACTTTATTGCCGATATGAGTTTTAATGTATACTTAAAAACGTAATATAAAATTTGATAATCTATACTAAATAAAAAATAGGAATGTTAACCTGCTTTTTTTTAAATATAATTCGGTTAAGTACTTAGTTTTTTATTTGCATATAAAACAATTTCATGCGCTGAGCGAAATGATTAGCTAGGCGAACTCGCTAACGAACTTAATAATTATGATTGAAGAAATGAAAATTTTACATAACAATAATAGATATTATTTAACAATTTGATAATACGTAAAACTAACTATTCTAGTATTTGTCTAAATAATGACATATAGGTGCTCGTAATTCTATTTTAGAGTAGCTCGTCCTATTTGCATTTTACAGGAGAACTAGGCGAAACATAGCTGACATCTTAAAGAAATAAATCATAAGTCCTTAATTAATACGTATTAATCGAAGTGTAACATGCAGTAAGCAGTTAGGTACCTACATATCACAGCTTATCAAATTGAATCATAAAATATAACATACGTGCAATAAAATAAAAAGAATCGATTAGTCAAAATAACTCCTTTTCGTTCTTCGATTGGTGCATTCGAAATCTTATCATACAATTTGCAACGTCGCAATTTGCTCCGCCATTTATTTATACAATAATGCATTATATTTAATCAGTTTTATTGTAAACAGACGTGTTATTGCAATTGTAGCGTTATAAATGTCAGTAATACACTTATTTACGGTTTTTAATAAATGTTTATGCGTTTAGTTAGGTATGGTATCGAATAAGAAATAGTAATTGATTATAATTCACTCCAGAATTATGTAAAAAATAGACAGAAAAAAAGAAAAAAAACAATATTTAAGTAATTTGCGACGAGAATTTCATCAAATTTTGGATTCTACTTACTATGCTATCAAGTGCTAATACACTACATTAATAACAATATAGTGCAACAATACACTACGAGGTAGTTTCGATTTAAAAGGACGTTGGACATGAAGTTATAGGGGGTTTTATTTATTCATCAACAATGACAGTGGCTGCAACGAATCGGAAATAAACCTGGATATATTGTGGCACGATGAAGTCTATTTTTAGCAGAAAATTATTATTTGTTTAGATCTTTAATGTTACGTGTTATTTGAAATGATTGTATCGGTACGATAGCTTTTGTTCTTCCACAGACATTTAATAAAAATGTGTGTGTTTCGAGACCTGAAACATGCCCATAGAAAAAAGAGTTTACAGTGTGATGGACTATGTACTTAGCTATCACCACACCATTAGTCCAAAGTCTTTATATACGGGGAAATTAACACTCTCTCCTCAAAGCTATGTATCCCACATGGTGGTGGGGTCAGTTTTCCTTATTTTTCCCCCACTTCGCTCTACCACCATCGTCTTCGGTTACCTGACACTCGATCATGTCTTTCACGTATCACGGAGGAACTAAAAGTAAAAAAAAACAGATAGGTACCATGAACTTTTTTCTTACCCTAATATTTTTCTTGTTCCAGGTACGTACATTCTAAGACACGCATATTATAAAAACTGACAAATTGTATAATTTTGGCCCGCACTTGGACACAAAAGACAAGGTATGTTTTTTTTATTACATTGTACAGACGATCGCAAAAATGTTAGTGTAAAATTAGTATTTTATTTTGCTGTAAAGTCACCGCTATTGACATGTAGTTAAAGCTAGCGATCATTTTTTTGAAATGTAGGTACTTTTGCAGTTTAAGAAAGAAATATAAACGTTCTAGAAATACATGTGTATTACTTCTTCAGTAGGACGATTGTCGCGTTGTACGCGTCGTTGGCTAGTTTCCTCAAGAACTGTTTCTCCCATTCTAGTTGAGACAACATACTTCAAGTTCAAAATAGCTGGATTATCTCTTATCCTACAATCTGTGCGAAGGATATCAACGGGTTACTCCCAACACCGCGCTACAGGTGGCCACCTATGCTGAAACTATCTAAACGATGTAAGCATTGACTCGCTTGGTGTACAGAGGCGCATCTGGAGAATAGAGCCTTAACAATCTTAGAGACAAGGGTTCCTTCAAATACAAAAAGGCGATCCCGATTAATTAAATAGAATAGGAAGATAAATACTTCTTAGTTGTATACTATAAACTATTTTCCTTTAATTGCACATTTAAATTATGACTACAGAAAAAGGCTTAAATAACTCTTCTATTAATACCATTAAACCCAGGAAACATAAACATAAAATTCGCGGAAAGCACTTTAGCGTTCGTCTGTACATTTTTGCTTAATTATTCGAATATACTTTGTGGCGTATTACATAATTTATTAAGTTGTACAAAAACTTTTAATCCACATTTTATTATGCATAAATATGTATATGTATACAGCGCGCCGCTTGTAATAAACTTTTATCTATAGTTTGATCAAAATTACATACAAAGTGGTACCGTAATATGTACCGTGAAATGTAGATGACATTTTTTATAGTAACCTGTGCTCATTGATGCGGTGGTGAATCTTTGGGAGTTCTTTATTAAGGTACAAGTTATAGGAGAAAAGTACTTTTAGGTCGTACTTTTATTAAGAAAGAAAAATAACACTATCATGTTTAGTTCCGACATACAGAGTTGCAATTTCTATTAATGTTGAAGGAATTGTTCG
The DNA here is from genome assembly GCA_963891755.1 of Pyrrhia umbra. Lineage (NCBI taxonomy): Eukaryota > Metazoa > Arthropoda > Insecta > Lepidoptera > Noctuidae > Pyrrhia > Pyrrhia umbra. Next base: position 5,857,090 of record OY982916.1, on the reverse strand, counting down.
TTTTTTTTCCTACTTGATCTCTTGCAGGGTGCTTCACCTGCATAACAGGACAATGTAGCGAGATCCTAATTAAATTTAGTCCTCCAGCCAAGGAATTGTTAGTCTAATCAGAAGGTATTTTAAACTCTTAGCCAGAAGCTGGCTTCCTATACTGCAGTCATAAGAAAAAAGGCCGTAACTAATTTTCTTTTCGACATTCAGTTAGGTACAAATTTGGCATCAGGAAAAAAATCTGATGACGAATATGTATTTAACTCAATATCGAAAAAATATTTAGTTACGGTTATTGTTTTCTTGTAACGGCAGTACATGACGTGAAATTAACACCTATCGCTCGAATTGAATACATCATCATTAGAAGCGAATAAACGGACGGTAAATAACCGTCCGTTTATTTCTATTTCTGTTTTTCCACTGCAAGATAGCAATCTTAAGCTGCAAAAAGCACAGAATTGATGTCCATCGCACTCGCGTCATAGCATTCTTAAGAATTGCTCAAGGAGGTTTGGCGATTTCAGACTTTTTTCTAAGTCCTCACGATGCTTTCTTTCATCGTTAGTCAGTGACTTCTAAGATATACCTAAAAACAATTCAAATTGGTACTTGCCAGCTTTCTGAACCCGCACACTCATACATGAGAGGAATCTATGAACAATTTCCCAACTATCACAGCATATACGGTTCTGACCTAATGTGATTTTGACAGCTAAAATGTCTGCTTGACCAGACGTCAATTCCTATTGTGATCGTATATTAGGTCGCACAGAGGTAAACCAAAGCCTAAACATTAAGCGACCGCTACATATAGGTACAATGCAATTGCTTTGTCAGTCTTTATGACTAGATGAACAACTGCATACAGAAGCACACTGTGGGTTTATTTTAAAAAAACAAAATAAAACACTGGAAAAACACTAACATTTTTTTATCATCGGGAATATTTTTACTAACATTATTTAATATAATTAGTGCAACAATTGTTTCTACAATAAAATTAACATTCAACAAGATGGGACTGCGATAAGTCTATTGTTTAGTCAGCACTTAAACGCTAGTATGTAACGCTAAACATATTTTTAACTGCCGTCTATACATTATTCGTTTTTTATGCTCTCAGTTTATTACACCGTACATTAATTATAACAGTTAAATGAGCTTAGTATAATAAAAATGTACATCGCTCCCGTTTTTTTTAATACCTATAGATGTAAGACTGCTGGGATGTTTTTGTGATTGCTAACACTATGTAATTGTAGCCCAATGCTTAAAATAGATCATTAATAAAAAAAAATGAATTGAGAACATTCTCCTTTTTTGGAAATCGATGAAAAAAGGTCGTAGTTTTATTTATTAGTTAAGTTGGGCAAATAGCTTCAACTAATTTTGAATAACTGACAGACTCATCATGCTTTGACAATTCAAAAGTGCCTATACATGGTCTAATTGTAAAATAAATGCTTTGAATTTTGAATTTGAGTTCACTTTCAGATACTATGTGCTCTTTTCCGAGTATCGCAAAGTTTTTAATGCAAAAATTGGACTTTAGATTTCTACAAATACAGAAACGGGCTTGCAGTTTAGACAGTGGAATAAAGATAATCCTTGTTTCGTTACAAAGGGGAAACAGTGGAACGGGTATCTTTTTTTTTCGTAAAAACTTGCTCAACCTAGCTTTAGTTTTTTGGTCCTTATTTAATTACTCGTACCTATCCTTTATGAATTTATTTTAATGAAAAGGAATTCTGATTTATTGTATAGGTATGGCCTGTGGAGTTTTTTAGTCAGGATTTTTAGAGGCTGCTGTATTTATTCAGGTAGCTAGTGAATTTATGCACAAAAGTTTTTAAGTGATTTTGAAATTTTCTTGTGACCTATTTCATAGTAGTAATTAGTTCTTGTTGGTAAAAGTTACCATTCGTGAAGTTGGCTATTTCTAGGACATGTAGGATAAAAAATCTTGTTTAAAAATATAGTTCATAGGTATTCCATGCTTTTGAAGCAATTGACAGCCATATTAATACATCCTTGCTGATAACAAAATTACGTTTCCTAATCTAACTTTTTGACCCTAAGATGAAGTCTCAGGCAGAAGCTAGTCACTAATAAATTATACTAAATTATAAAACTCCTAAAATATATTAAACTCCTCGCATTTTTATTTACTTAGCATTGCCAGCCAACGTGGCAATGCTGCCAGCCTCTTGGGTACACTTCCAGTTGATGAGGAAGAATTTTTTGACGCCATATTTTAGTGATTTTATATAAGAATATTTATACTTTTTTTAAGGTTACCTAATGTAAATACTTTCTGTGTATATAATTAAATCATATTTTCAAATAATGGAATCAGGAAAAAAACTTATTACGAATATGTGTTTAACTCAACATACAAAAAAAAATTGTTACGCCTTTTTTTCGGTAGAATTCATGCTCGTCAGTTTCTATAACTATCAGTAATACGTTAAAACGGTTCAAATAGTATGTTATAAAGCTTCTGTTAGACTAGGTACCTGTATTCGACACGTCCAACTACCAGTTTCCGCTCCTACTTATTTTGTCTGACTGTTTGCTCTCAATTATTGACTTTAATAAGACTTTGACTATTCACGGTAGGTAGAGCACACATGCCTACTATTTGTACAAGTTTTATATAGATATGTATGAGTAGGGAAGGAATATCGTTGTTGAAATGAGCTCGTGTGATTTTGTGCTTTGTTTTATCAATATCTTTTAACGTTATTTACATAACACAAAAATATAAAAAAATACTAGCTGGCACTTGCGGTTTCACGCTTATCTTGAAGGAGCTACCCCGCGCACCTAATAAAAAGTCCAGATTATAAACGGGTAGGTATGTGTGTACCAAATTTCATTCAAATCCATTTATTAGTCGTTTTTGCGTGAAAGAAACAACAAACAACTCACAAACTTTCGTATTTATAATATTAGTAGAATTTATTCTTACCAATTATATAAGTTTGGGCGACGCTTTTGGATCTATTCAGATGTAATTTGGTTTGGACAGTAACCTAGTAGTTCCTTCTGGCTTTGCTTTGGACTGGTAAAAAGTCATGACGTCAGTGGCGATGACGATATGTCAGTTCCGCTACCGATAATTTCTCAATATGTTTACCTTGGTATGACCTATGCCTTCTTATGAAAGTCCTAACTATTGTTTTCGGAGTGAAGATATTAGGCTTAATGAATTCTAATTTCAACTCAAAATATTTGGTGATATAAACACTTAATTAAATTGACTGAAAGGTTTAAGAACTTTTTAGACTGATACTTTTTTTATACGAACTCAAACTATAATATATACTTACCCACGTTAAAAAAATGAAAGCGTAAAGCTACAGCATTGTGTTCGCCGAAACTGAATTCGAATTAAACTAATGGCGCAACTCTTGTTGAGACAGAAGATTTAGTCATTGTACTCGTCACTAGACCATTCATCATGCGACATTGTTTTGGCACGCGCTCTAACCTCGATACTACATTAAAATTATACTAAACAAATGGCGAATTAAAAAAAACATCTATTTTAACATATCAAGGATTTTGAATTCCATTATACATTTTTTTAGTTAGATTAAAAAATACCAAGGAACATAAAAAGGTGAATGTTTTGTCTACGAATGATTTAGTCTGCCTTTTGTTTGCACAGTTTGAATTTAACTGTGAAGTTGGAGACAGGGTAAGGTGGGGACTCACTGAACGAGGTATAGGATAATTTAATTCCAATACACAGTGGTTTGAAAGTACTGCTCAGAAAAGTACTCATTATACTACATTTGATGTGGCCTTTTTGAAGGAGCAAAAAGCTCGGAAAAAATCTTACCAAAATGATACATCAGTCTTGATTCTATCACCATATAAAACTAAACTAGGTTCTAAACAGAATATTATGCTAGTCCGTGCAATTACTATTCCAAACTCAAATGCAAAATATTGATTCTTTTAAACACCAAAATATCACGTACACTTTCACCTTCCTACGCCGGCACTGTTCCCCTCCATAAGAAGGCACATACAGACTCGCTCGGTGGCATGTTTTGTCTCAATACACAAACAAAAATTGAGTCTTCCACAGTCCAATCTAATTGGTCGTCATATTGTACCGGTTCTATCACCACAACAGATTACCCACTTAGGAACTCCGTTTCCAGCTAAGTGGTTATTTATCTGGCGCTAAACCAGTATGGTTAACCATCAGTGACCATGACCAAGCTGACAAATGAAGGTTTTCGTTTGGACCAATAATTATGTTTATGTTGTTTGTTGTTGTTTATGACAAAAGCGTTCAAGTTGTGGGTTTGTTTACAAAAAAGAGCACAAGGTGAAAATTCAAAATACTTGAATATTGATAGATTTTGTTGCGGTTCACATTCGTTTTGTTCAAAGCTTAGATAGGTCGCTTATGTAACTACATAAAACTTGATGACCGTATTATTTGCTACATAACACTGCATCAAAAACCTTTCGAATGGGTAAGATGAGTTCGCAATAGTTATTCCAATACGGCCTGACAAATATAGAATTATTTGCAATACTTGGCAAAATACCAACATGCTAATATCAAACATCAATCTGTATCATTCATCTATACTATCCGAAACATAGAAAAGAGAGCCTCACGCTAAAATATTCAAAAACTATGAAACAGGGTTAAACCCCTGACTAATAAATTATCTGGCTTCTAAATATTTGAGTCGGTCGATGTTTATTTTTTTACGCCGGACGCATCGAACCTGCGCTATAGTATTTAAATGTATAGTCAAACAAAGGGAGAACACAGTGCCCCACGGTGTGAAAGGGCCCTGCGGTATCTACTACTATGCATAGTGCCTAATTGAAACACTGCTTAGTGCGCCCCATGTTGCTTGATACTTTCCAAACTTTTGTTTTAACCTGATGGATTAGTTACTATTTTAATATGTGGTTAGTTGACTTACATTGAAACCTAAGATTGTTTTGTAGAAAATAAATTAGCACGCTTCAGACTGATAATTTTATTGCCGTCTTATTACTATGTTATAATGAATCTAGTTTTTAAGTATTATTTCACGTGCAAAGCTATAAGCTATAAGCTAAGTCCATATAATTGTCTATATAATATATTCTTCTTTTCTAATTAACTGTTCAAGTTCGACATTATAAAAAATAAGTGTCTTTCCAATGAAGCCAAGGAGTACGTACAAAAGCAATAAAACTAAGCAGTGTTTACGCAATTTCAAAGATGTCTGAGCCCACAAAAGATATTATAAAACTGCGGTATTCTAGCTTTTTACGCGAAATCACATCAAATTATTTATATTTTATAAACTTTTATTACTCAATATAAATCTTTTCGTTTGTTGTTGAGAATAGTAAAATCATTGTTTAGGTTCGTATTAATTTAACGTTATATTTTAAAATCCATTTTTGTTAGGTATTTCGTGAATTATTATTTTATTAGGTATCTCTATTTATATGCTTTAGAAACGGTATAAGAAAACTATTAGTAACTTACTTAACACCACTACTAGCTCAAGCAACTGCACTACTACTTACTCAATTCTCACTACCAACTCTAACACTACTCAACCTATATAGAACTCAGAAGACTTAAGAACATCTAGTATTCTTGTAGTTACGTAAGTAATAGCATATCTTGAGTACCTACTATCTTGTATACCTAAATTATAATATGAATGCATTATGTAGTAAATTGTAAACTATTATTTCTTCACGAAGATCAACTAATGCTGTTAAAACATTGAAGGTTTTCTCAATTTACAGATACAAAGGAACTCATAAAAAGAAATGCATTTAATTTTCAAGTGATAATATTTTTAATAAATTTAATCGAAATAAGTTTTCAAATATCAAGATTGCTCATGCCTTCTCAACGGTTAGGGTTCTGGCCGGCCAGCCTTAATGTTTACTTATAATATTAAGTTAAATATTTCACATGCCCTTGTGAAACTGCTTTATGGATGGAGAATAATCACTTCCAAGTCATACTGCGCCTCCAACCTCGTGTTTTTATGACAATTAGACGCGTTTTACTCGCCCTTATTGTTATGTAACATTTGTGTTGAATGTCAATATGCTGCCACGTTGTGTGGCTACGACGCAGTAACTTTTGTTCGGGTTTGTTCGTTAAAAATATAGACTACCACGTTTTTGGTGGCAAACAGACTACCTTTGGTGGTGTAAAGAGTAATGCTAACATGACGTCGTGGTTGTACCAGTGGTGGTCGGACGCGGCCACACGCGTCACCGCTGTGCCCGACTGTCCGATAAAGGGCTACTCCAAGACGTTACACGAATTTTAAGCTTGTTTGACTTGCGTATTGTGTTTGTCGGCTTCCGTAAAGTACTCTTTAGCGGTCGGAAGTATGATTAGGTGGTGTTAAACTAATCTATGCCTCGGCGGATGCGGAAGGCATTATTGGTTATTATGTTCATGTGTTAAGTTTAAAGGTGATATCGTCATGGTTAATGAGAGTACATTGTAAGTTTTTCAAGCAACAGCGGGTAATTAATTTCAAGTTGCTGGTACATATGTATTGTTCATACTTCTATTAAAGTACCTAATATCGCTAAAGTTTACAGTCTACTGATTATAATTTGCTTATCGACTTTTTTGTCTTCTGTTTGTCTGTACTGAAGTTTTGTTGGACATGAAAATAACTTGCAAGTCAAGTTTCCGTGAAAAGTGCTAACGAGTAGTTCAAGTGTAGTTCAATATTAAATGGATTTTAAATCACTAATGGGTAAAAATGCCTTCAGTAACTGATATTATTAATGTACTTACAAGATCCACTGCGTTGATCTTTTCTCTACCGAAAAGAGCTAAGTTCGAACGATAAGTATGTATACTATTTTTATAAAGGGTTAGAGTCTTAATATCTAAAACTGTTAAATTAATTCTCCCTCAGAATTATTTCATAAACGCAGGCGATATCCCTAACATAATCCAGCATCTTAGGTGTCAGTGCAAAATTGAACCTTACTACAAATACTTAAGTAACAAAGCTACTTAATGGAACAGTCATCTATTTGTTAAGCCTGGTTTACACGAAGACAGATTTTCGCCAGTCACTGAATACTTGTAGAAATTAGTTAATTAATTGCTTTAGCTAAGTTTTTGAAGATCTTGTATCCTATAATTGGTTATTTAGCTGGATTAACTTATTAGTGCGAAGTCAGAACTTGTCTGATTGTACCTACATCTACTAGAGCCGAGTAACAGCTGTAGACTAGTTTATTTCTGCATTACTGACATCATGTAAATCTGGCTTTATATATATTTAATTAGCAAGTAAAGTTTGTGAAGAAATAAACCAACAAATAATAACACTTGAAGCGAAATGAAAGCGGATCGGGCTAACGGGCGCTCACTCATTGTACAAAAATATACTATAACAACAGACTCAAATGATTGTTATTGAAAACATACAAATAATTGCACTTAAGCGCTCCCATTTATTTTGCAATATACTTACTACTTCAGAAGTCATCTTTAATTAAGATATGTGGGAAAATTATGCGTCTTATTTGGTTTTGTTTTTTGTTGATAGGTAATCTTACAAATGCACCTTTTTTTCATAATTTTGGTGGTTCATAACCTTAACCACATGACTAAAATTCAACAAAAACAATAATTTTCTTTCCACTGAAAACTTTGCTAATATTAACATAAAAGTACGTCCTCATAAAACATGCGTACAGCCTTCCTAAAACACTTAACCACTTCTGAAAGCACCTACGTTATGAAATATTAATAACAAAAACGTTGCGGGCGAACCGGCGTGGCGAGCTTCTATCACAATAACACTCAACAAACTTTTCTCATTTTAATGTTGTTCAAGCAAAAGTTTAAATATAAAAATATAATGATACTGTACGCATTAGTGACTCATTGAGCGGGCGAGTGCGTGCCGAACTTCCACCCTCGCGTCGCGAATATACAAGTTAAAACAAATGGAAAATAAACTTTTGAAATAAAATAAAAATAACCCTCTTGGCGGCTGGGAGGGCGGGGGCCCTCTCCAATAAAAAATATAATAACTTTTCTTTTTATTCGACGTAATGGCAACGATTGTTCCTTTCTAATATTGTTTCTGTCTCGTTTTCTCCGAGATTATTATAATGGGGTGCGGGACGGCGTGCTCCCTGCTCGCCGCGATACGGTGCCACTTTCAACTCAAAACAATCGAACTGCTAATGAACTTTTTAATATTTATGGTAACCACAATGTGCCGTCGTGTTACAAAAGTGTTTCAGTTTACCTCTCGACATATTCATGATACTGTTTAACGTTTAACGTAGACGTTAGAGAGGAAGTTCAAGTTTCAGTTTTTATTTATAATTTTAGTGCTTTAGGTAGGTATTAAATTATTTCTAACGTTATTGTCGTCTCCTTAAGCCAGCCACTTGCTGGCTGTCAATTACACCGCCAAATGTATTAAGTTAAAATTGCTTAATCTGTATTTTTGTAATATTTTTTTTATTAAAATTATTGTAAAATTACCCAAAATTTGTTTCCAAGTTGTACTGCTATCCGTGTACAGTTTATCTATCAAATTAGTACCCCCTGGTTCTGTGATAACGTCCAGAGTGCATCCTTGTGCATCGGACAAGCTGCACAGATGAGGAGCGACGCCCTGACCCTGTGTCATTCATTCTTGTATCGTGGATGATAACAGTTATTACTAGGCTTTATTCCCTTGCGTTGATGATGCTGTAAAACCTAACCACAGATATTTTTGTTCATATTTTATTTTGGGAATTTCGGTATTTGTATAAAATAATAGCTTAAAAAAGGCATTTTAGAAGAATAAACTGTTGATTTAATTCAATATTAATGTTAAATATAGTCTTGCAACAGGATTATATAAAGAAAACTAGAAGTAAATACGTATAATATTTTTATTAATGTTGTTCAAATTGTTTTGCCATTAAATTCTCTCGTTTTTTTCCTTGTTGATGTTTGTTTCGTGGCAAGATCTTATAACGAGGCGCTATGGCAGGGTATTATGGCAAAATTTACGGCAACAGAGAGCAGATTACCCTGGTGTGTGCATCATTTAAGCATGCGGCAACGCAAGCAGTGTTATTTGATACTGTCGCGTCGATAAGATAATCTATGGACTGAAGTCAGATGGGTAGACTTTACCATACTTGCCAATGCCATGTCTAAACTATTTAAAATCTTATTTCCAAGGCAATCAATCGGGTGAGCACTTACTTCAAACATTATTTTTGCAAATCCTGAGAATTCAATACTTAATACTCACTTTCACTTTTTGGATTCGTTTGAATAAACAAATACCAGTATTTTAATATTTTTGGGGTCGTATTTGTGGGTTGACAAAGTGACAACCTGTGGTTTCGGAAATATGGAAACAATAAGGGTCTTCTGCGTTGAACCGCTTAAGTCTGCTCAGTCACTGTAAAATGTAACATGTTATTTGCTTATTGTCAAATGCTGGCGACAGCTTGGTGACGATTAGATCCTGTTCTCGTCTGTACTTAACTAAATGAAATGGTTAAGGTGATGGTTAGGTCGGCAGCGGACAGAGTTTTTTTTTAACGGATTCATTGTTTTCAAATTAAACTTTTTGCAGACTGTGCGGACGGCCAAGACGGTGCTGTCATTTTGTTTATAAATTGTAGTATAAAAGTAGGGATTACTTTGCAGCTGGCTTTGCGTGCCTTAATTGAAGCTAAAATATAAACAAGATTTTTATTTCAAATTTGTCTTCGCAGACTGTTATGAAAGATCACACTAGTTGCATGGTTACCAGAAGTAGATTTCATTAAGGCAGGCAAGAAACTCTATAGATACTCTTTATAATATTTGATCCTGTAGGGATTTTATCGCTTGACAAAATTGAATATTTGTTGTACCTCTCTATTTTTTAAAACTGTTTGCATACACGCTATATCGTCCACTATAGGACAAAGCCGGACTACTGACTTCCATGCCCTCCGAGCCTCCGATCGAGCTGAGCTAATAGCTTTAAAATTCCCGATTATAATAATCATAATTTATTCTGATCCAGCCTGTCCCTTGCTGTCCTCCCCCAGCGACGCCCTAAGCCGAGGCCCGTACCCCACTAGGGGGTGCCCTTAGCGTGTAGTCGCTTAGTTTTGTAAGTTAAGCCCTGGCTGGAGGCCCTAAATTTATTTAAGGCACTTCACAGGCAAGTCCGGTTAAGCAGTCGACAACCTTCTAGGTTGACCTGCGAGATGCCATACACAAAAAAAAAAAAAAAAGGACTACTGACTATAACTGCGAATTTTCTGACGAAAAGCAAATATAACTTTATCCAACTCTGAACCCAACAATGCGTCGACATTCACGATTGTTACACTCTTTGACAATATCAAAATAGCTATAGAGCAGCAAAATTAATTCTATGATTTCTGGTTTCCTAGAAACTTTTTAAATTAATGTCCTAAACTAACTATCACATTATCGAAATCGGTTTGTTTATTTGTTATAGGTACATAACTAAACCAAACACAATTCCGCGTTTATAGTAAGGGTGTTCGAAAGAGTTACCGCGAATCTGGAATACTAAGGGCTGAAGAAGGAACATGGATGGATTTGAGTCAGTAAGAGCCTGATACTTCCCACCAACAGCGGGAAAACTCATTTGATGATTTCCTACCCCAAAAAAAAAGAATAGGAAGGTGTATATAAGTATTCACTTAGCTATTATTCTACTCCCGCAATAACCAAAAGTCACAGATCATGATATTATAATAATGGGTATTAATGATCTCTGTGCATTCAGAATGCAACTTTTATTACGTCGAAGTGTCTACAGTATGTTATTATTACAATAATATCTATTGTTCACGATACATTGTAAAGCGGCCGATGTTATGAATTCTATACGTATACAAATAATAATATTGTATTTTGTTTTAATGTTTTCCGTTGGCGCGATCATTATGTCTAATAATTATAAGTTTTGTTACATCCATAATACTTTACTTTAAAGTATTTGCATCTTTACTACCTTGGGTTATGGTCCCTTTTTGTATGGGCAATCAGAAATTTATTTCTTGAGATTTTTATAATAGATTATTAAATAAACATTATGTTCCTTCGTATATTTTTATGTTGCATAATACTTAACTATTTCTACGAATGAATCGGCGGTGATTAGGTAGTTTATGTATGTATTTCATACAAGTTTGACTTTTAGTAGGGTTTCAGTGCCTACTCCATTATTTTTGGGAAAACAACAATTGTAAAACTCACAGCCTTTCTTAAATTTAGGAAGGGGTAAGAGTGGCTCAGATTCCGAGAAGGTTGTCCATGTTAAAACAAAATAACGATAACTTTTTACTTGCTAACTTAAGTACTATGGTTTCTGTCTCGACAGCAAATCAGACAAAGTCCAAAAATATATGCTGTATATTTTGCAAGCCTATCGCCATGATGGGCTTCACAACCTTCAAGACTTTATTGTTCCTACCAGTATTTGTGTTTTTCTAAAGGAAAAAGTTATTAATTTTGTTAATTTTACAATCTGGGGAGAACACATTTTTTTCCGTTTGTGGCATGAGTAGGTATGTAATGTCATCAGACTAGGCAGAAATCACCAGTCTCGGTCGTTGGCTTCTTCGATAGAACACAAGCTATGCACAAATAAAATATATTATGTACAAATATTAAAAAGAGCCCAAGAATTATTATTTTTAATTTTTATTTGACGGCCCGTTTGGCGTAGTGCTGCGTTGCGTGTCGCGGGTTCGTCCCGCACGGGACAACTAAAATTGTTCCGGGTTTGGGTGTTTGTGCATGTGTAATGAATGTTTGTAAATGCACCCTCGAAATAGGAGTAATTCCTAATATGGGGCAACGTTTAAAAAAATCAATCATTTTTTTTCCTAAAAATTTAGAAATACGATTTAAATTATGTGGTTTGATATTCAAACTGCCAGATCCTTTGACCTGCGGCCGTACCGACAATGCGTTTTTGCAATCACTATTCAGGTGTGAGAGCGAGTCACAGCTACGATCGTCGTATACCAGCGTCTCTTTTTCACTACAAAAGTACTTTTTGTTAGCTTTGGCACGTCATGGTTAGGTATCTGTTCACATGCATTTCCTACATGCCGAATGGCAATCAATTTTTTTAATTGAAATAGACTTCAAATATTTTAGATTTATCTACATAGATGTATGTCTACGATTCCTCTCTATAAAAGGGATAAATTGTATTCAGCTTGTATGTAGGCAATATCTCCGGGAATACTGACCAATTCGAAAAATATTCCACAAAAAGTTTGCTACACAGTCCCTGACGCTGTTTTATGAGTAAATAATCCGCGCGACGCCGCGGGCGGAAACTAGTTGCAAATATTTGAATGGTACAGCTCGACCAAAATACCGTGACATCCCGAAATTTAACTTTTTTAGGATAGCAAATATAGCTCTTTGATTTTCATTCAATCATTTTTAACCTGGATGATCAATCGCCAGTTTTATCACCTCCAGATAAGTGCCTGTTAACTATTATACATTAATGTGGTAGTTGTCACCTACCCGGAAGTGGTGAAATAAAATATTGTTTCAACTTTAATAGTCGTAAATTATTTTGCAGTAGAGTCATTTTGTTATTATTGAAAAACTTTTGCACACTCAAACGTCACTAGCACTCCTTTTGTGAATGTTTCAACCACGTATTCATTCATTCATAGAGAAACATCAACAAACAACAACTGATCCTAAAATTTAAGCAGACAAAGTGCATATAATATATTAAATTATTGTACCTACCTAATTTATATTATGATAGACATTGCAATTTGAGACGCAAATGTCAGAATATTTTTTTTATACTGGTTGACACTTCAACAGTTTTTTGTGATGCCGCTGTCGCGTAACTACTTGACACAGAGACACTTGCTGTACACTCAGTGTACGGTCTATGGTGTCGTAGGTTCCATTTCAACGTACTTTTATAACGATAGTTTAATCAAATTCAATTAAATATTCTTTGTGAATGAACAAAACAATGGACCTGGAATCCGGATGTCTACATTTCCTATTACTCGAAAAGTCTAAATATAATATTTTTTTTCTGTTTAAAACAATAGAGATGGGACAATATTTAGTCCAAGAATTTGGACAAGCATCTTTTGAAGTCGGGCGTTTTTTATTTGGTTGCCATGGACCTTTTCCCCTTTGTTTTTATAGTAAACGTCTGACGACACACTATTTATTTTACGTCCTTTCTAAAATAAATCGTGGCGCAGTTGAAGCCACTACGCTTGGACAACTGGATGCATTCAAAATATTTATTTAGCATACATATTTCAAGGGGCATGTGTCAATGTTTGAAATTCAACGGACAATTTGAAGTTTTTGATCGTATTCGATTTTTCCTCGCTGTAGTTAATTTATATAAATTTAACTTACAAGTAAATCGAATAAGTAGTTCTCCAATAAGCTACTTACTACCCCAATAATTAATTATCTCAGATTTAATCTCTTACATATGGATATAATGTAAACGAATTCTCAGTAGTCTTTAAATTTAAAAACTTGCAAAAAGATGTGCCTTTTCGCCGCGCTTGAGGCATTGTTACTCATAGTTCATAAAGTTATAATTTCCTAATCGACTTTTTGAACCTATACCTTAAATAATTTTATAGCAATAATATATTATATCTAATATTATTATAAAGATACGCTGACGGTTTCAAATTAGATTCATAATACGTATTCTTATATGTTATTTGGCGAGCACAGTAATTGCTTGCGTGTGGATTATAAGTTAAAATAATATGTCTATATTATTCTTTATGAATGTTACTCATGTTATTATCGTAATAAATAATGATACACAAATGTATAATTTACAGTTATACTAAATACTAGGGGTGATATTAAGGTTCATATTGTTTTGTTGGTTGTTCATCTATTCGTGGAAGCATGGACGGCCATAGATCGTGCCTACTGCTCGATTTTTATAAAAATGTAAGGTATATTATCGTTAGCAACCATTTCGAACACTGAAACGACCTTTGACAGATTAATTTACGAGTAGGTACTTTTATTCCAAGTTTTGTTCGAACTTTGACGATTTGGGAATACTTACAGAATAGGACTTTAATAGACAAACGATCAATGACGATTCTAAAAGTTTATACGTTTTGTAGATAATTTATCTACGTGGAAAATCATACTTATTATAATTTTAATCGATAGTTTTACGAATTAAACTGTTTATTTTTTACAAAAACATTAGATAAATTAGAGATCAATAAATACCAAACAACTATAGAAATTATACCACTGGAACATACTGCAGGCATAACAATCTAATAAGTATCCTATGTATCTAGGTCACGGTCAAACTATGTACCAAATTTCATCAAATCGACTCTAAAATGAAATTGATAAATAACAATACAAACTCTCCACATATTTGTTACATTAGCATTGGTGGTAAATTACACAATATTGTTACATAGACAATGATTCGTTCGCAGTCTTCTCTATACTACCAAACTCGTTTAACTAAAGCTCTATTCAGACCCACATATCACTCTCATCTCACAGTATTTTATCTAGCGTCTGCAAGATAACAAATTGTGGGTAATAGGAGCTGCTGGGACATGCACCGTGCTTTTTGGCACCGAGTGATGCACCAGTTGCTAATACTCGCCTGTTAATCTTTCGGCTAAGCTTTATGTGTTCCCACTTGAATCAACGGACTGGGAATTCACGGAAACGTGAACGCCGTGTGGCACAGAAGCTGAGCACACGGGTTATAAGCTAAAGCCTGCACCACACTTAACGCTAGCTAAAAATGTCAAATGCGAACGCGAACGTCGTAGGTGTAAACGGGGCTTAAATATTTGATTTTCATAGAATTATGGCCGTAAGCTGTTTCGTGCTAAGGTTGTGTAACTACCTAAGAGAAAAGAGCTTTGAAGATTAAAATAAAAGTATAAAATAAAGCCACCTTTTAAGTAGATAATCTTTGTAACTCAACCCTAAAATTCTATATGTAAATTCCATTCAAATTAATACCTACTGTCATTTTTATTTTTGAAGAATCTGCCTTCGCTAACCCTGAGCCCGATAGCCAAAATGTTTGGACATGGTATTTACCCTACCGTCGTCGGCACCACGGAACCCCGTAACCATCGGACCGAGAGCCCGCTACTATAATTATGTTCAATATAAGCAGTTCCGTATGTTATTAACATGTTTTTTCGTTGATGAAATAAAATTATAATAACAATAAAAAATATTATTGTCATGTGAATTCGGTCTGATGGCAACCGAGTTTTGATAATAAGTTTGGACTGTTTTTTATGAGATCTTCCTACATTGTAGTTTTTCTGTTTTTTATCACATACTTGCTGTTGCCTGCGGTTTTACCTGCGTCTCTTGAGAAGTACCTACTTAACGTACCTACCCATATATAAAGTAAAGCCTATATTCGTCTCCATATTCCGATGTATCTCCATACCAAATTTCATACAAATCTGTCTGGCTGTTTTACCGCGAAAGCCTAATAAACAAATAAACTAACTTTCGCATTATTTAGAATATTAGTTAGGAATTTCCCTCCCCATCTTTACAAACGGGAAGAACATGGGATTGTTTCATCTGGGCGCATTAAGCGAGTGAAACCGCAGGATACAGCTAGTTTATCGTAATCTCTTAACTTTTTCCAATACCATTGACAATATCCACTCTAGCCTTATTAGCCTTATAAGCAAACAGACAAACGAACCAATAAAGCTTAAGCCTTAATTAGTTTAACGTTCTCATAAGCTTTCGTTCTTTTTACTCTAATGTAAGCTGTGACTTTTCAATTAATTAATCTATCCATTTAGCAAAATATAAATTTATTACGTGTAAAAGGCTTTTGCAATGAAGGAAATAAAAGAACGTGTTCCATTTTACGCCTGGTGTAAAAGAATAGGTGCAAAACAATGGTATCCGCCTTCTTAGAATATCGCTCTAGTCCAGGAATAGAGTATGGAATAACAATAAGTAGATATCCTATCAATTAGATCGGCCGACCTACATGCAGGGCGAAGGCCTTACGTCTGTAAAATGTATTTAAATGTAGCAATTTGTATCGCTCTTAATGCGTTTCGGACGTAGTAAAAAGCTATCTATTTAGTCTAACGTATATCTGAACTTGTAAAGCTTACCACGAACTTGAACAGGACTGCTACTTCGGTTCGAAATTTAAGTATAAAGCAAAGTGTCCACTGGCAAGTAAGTTCCACAATTTCTTGCAGAAGTCAATTGACAACTGTTTCCGCTGAATGCAATTTCTCTATATGCACGTGATGCCTATATACGTGCAACTTGCAGCAAGTTCGGCAAGTCGCTAAAACTTGCAGAAGTCAACTTGCACGAGCGTTTACACGTTGCAAGTCACTTGCGCAGTCAGCATGCGTAGGCTTATTGCCAGTGGACACTTTTTAATCACCTTTAGTCATTGTTCGTGGTCGGTCCGTGGATGACTGACAATCCTTGTCATAGCGAGACTCCTCCGTGACTCGAAAAGCACGTTAAGCTGTTGTCATTTGTAGATATTTGACAGTCGTTACAGGTAGTCAGAAGCCAGAAAGTCTGACAACCAGTCTTACTAAGGGTTATCGTGTTACCCGATAACTGGGTTGTGGACGTCAGATAGGCAGTCGCTCCATGTAAAACACTGGTACTCAGCTGCATCCTGTTTAGACTCGAAGCCGATCCCAACATAGATGGGAAAAAGCTAGGGAGAGACATAGTCATCGTTCGGACCGAACGATGACTCTGTCTCTTCCTAGCTATCAAAATGATTACAATCATTTTGATGATGATGGTACGAATGTTAGCAGTACTGCTCATTAAGAAGTCAAAGGAAAAAGTCTTGTTAATGCCTACTACATTCAAGAACTAATTGCTGTTAACAGGTTTTGTGTCTACATAATTATATGATATTTTTATTAATCTTTGGTATGTACTAAACATTTAGTACCTACCTGCTGCTACTACTATTGAAAAGCAAAACTATTTTAAATATTTTAAAAATATCTTAAAAAACATTGATAATTGAAATAGATTTCTTGCTAAAATACCTGATTACAAGACAATTGGACTCAGTTATGGCAAAATGTACCAACTGAATAAAATTTATCATGTTGTTTTTGCCGAGTAAAAAATTATAACAGTCCGATCAACTTGGTGTTAATTTTTTTTTATTGTTTTTTAATTGTTGCCCTACACTAGGAATTTATCCTGGATCGTGGGTGCAATCACAAACATATATTACACATGCACAAACACCCAGACCCGGAACAATTTTAGTTTTCTCGTGTCGGAATTGAACCCTAGACAGCAGCAGTCAATTGCTCAGCCACTACGACAATCGTACCGATAATTTGTGGGTTGGTATATTTTGGCATAACTGGGTCCAATTATTTGGTCGATTGTTCTTATGACATGTAATCAGAACTAGCTCTAAACCAATTGCCCATACCTGCACGAGTCTAATAAGATTACTCCTGGGTCGGACCTATGGTCGGACCGTATAAATATTCCAATATGTCATTCGGTTTTGTGTGTATTTTCTTCGAATAAGATTTTTAATCAAACAAGATTGGCCGTTAAGACCAATCGATGATAAAATATGGTTTTCAAATCCCCAAAGACAGTTGATCAGCTGATTAAAAATATCGATTCACAATAAAAACGGAACGATTTTATATCGACATCGCGATATCGAGTTTACCGTAGTAGTGGACGTGGTCTATACACATATGTATTAACCTACATATGTATATACATGTACACAGTTATGTATATTAAGAAAGTAAGTTGCTAATTAAGTGAGAAGCGCAACTAGCTCGATAGAACACACGTTTGTAAACATAAGGCAACTTTTTAATCAACGGTACATGTAAATATAGGTTTTAAATGAATGAGATAAAGTTGAAATTTAATTACAAGATGAAAATTATTCCTGCTGTGTTCTATCGACGATGTATGTAATTTGGTTTCTATGTTTAAAGTTAAACCTGTTGATATCGAGTCGTGTCTAAGGGACAACTTAAATGTCATAAATATAGAAAGTCTTATTTGTTTACATACTTATCCTTGAATAAACTTGGAAAGTTTTTATTAAAATAAATTCTAGTTTTTCTACCAGCTTTGGACTGCCATCAAACGTGTAAAACGAGTAATTCGGAGTTTTCACGATTGAGAGCTGATTTACTTGGAACGAATATAATCTGTCTAGCCTTAGTCTAGCCCCACTATGTTGGGTCGGCTTCCAGTTGGAACAAATATTAGGACCAATCAAATGACTAGGGAAGAAGTACAAAAAGGTTACTCATTGTTTGATAATCCTAGTTTAACCGCCTGTAGTTCTGTACCCACTAGTTCCATTTATTACCTCACTACATATTACGATAAGTTAAGAATAACTTCAGTAAACGATTCCCACGTTGTGTACACTTTTTATTCACGAGTGTTCTACAATGTTTCTAACGTAGTCCTGTTAATAACGTTCATTTTATTCGTTTTAGTGAGCGACATGGTACGTTGGCCCTCCGCGCTCTGTCATAGAGTAAACAGCTCCACCATTAGCTATATTTGTTGTTATACCAATTAAATGTGACTCATGACGCTATAAACGATAGACGAGGTACGGTTGACACTGATCATAGTGTTTAATGAACTGTTGCGATTTTTTAGGTCAGAACAATCAAGATAGCATTGTTAATAAGATAGGCTGGTACGAGATTAGTTCCTAGTTTCTTATTAGCTTTCATTATTAGTTGAACATTTTGTATCAAAAAGTATAAAAAATCATGCTTCAATCATTTAATATTTTTCCTTAGGAACTCATAAAGCATACATTAAAATATACAGAACATCAGCCTAATTTGTATTCGCCGAAATCACAATGTAAAACCATACTCCTTATGCAAAACGAATAAAACACTCGAATCAAGGAAAGGAACGTTAACATATTATTGTATCTCATTTTTAACATTGCAATCAATGCGCACGTTTTAAATAATGCTCGTAGGCAATTACCATCGCGAGTCCCATCGAGTCCCATCTATTTAATTATTTACTCATTGTTATTATTATACATGAATCAATTTATTCGTGCGCAGCGCGCGAGCGACTGCATATTTTTCAATTACGTCAATTTAAAATAATACATAATTCGCTATTGTGAGTCAGTGGGAGCATTGTGTCAGACGGCCTGTATGGGCACAAGTAGTGCTGATTTCATATGTAACTGTCGGTGTGTTTAAACACCGTATCCGAACGTCCGAGATACGCTTATTTTGTTGTTTGTGTCGATCTAGATACGGGTTGTTCCGATTGATCTACTTCGAGTTTTAGTAAAAAGTAACTTTATACCAACATCAAAACTGTATCATTATTTATAAGCCGTGGAACCGTTAAAAACCCTTAACTTCAGATTCCAATAAGCTATACAACTTAAAAAATAATTAGTAATATTCTTTTTGCATGCTATGTAATTTGCGGCAGCTGCGTCCTGCGAGTGGTGTCCTACCTTATATTGTTAAGGAAAGTAACAAAGCCACAGAGTAGATAAATATCTAAATAAATGGAACGCTCATACGCTTCCTCTATCAGTGAATTAGTGAGCTGCACGCGGGAAATAAACGTCTGTAATTAGATGAACTCCGGCGTCGTCGCGTGCGCCGTTGCTTCCGATTTGCGAGTGTCGCGCGGTTATCTTGCTTATTGCGAGTCTCATGCATGACGAGTTATGGCTCTATTTGCTTGTTTCTTAGCTACTCTTAGGTGTGAATAACATTAAGATAGAAATTGGGACTCAAATTTCAGTATAAATTGTTATACTGTTCACACTCCGACAGTTCCTTTCTGATGCTGCTGTCGACACTTCTCGTGGCACAATAAATTTTCCACACCACATAGACACTCCCTGTATACAGTGAGTATATGGTGTCGTAGTGGAAATCTAGCTCTAGGATACTTTTATATATAAAAATGTGACCAAACTGGACCCTATTTAAATCAAAAGGACTACCTTCATCTGCTACGGAAAATAAAGGTAAAAAATACTTATTGTATTTGATTAGGGAATGCTAATAACTTAAACGAAAATCTATCAAGGCCAAGTAAGCTTTATCGGTTTAGCGTTAAAAGTCCACCAACTAAAACGTGTTCCGGAACCCTATTGCACGTGGCCCGACACGCATTTGACTGTTGTTTTCGTAAGTAATGGAAAAGTAAAACAAAGGTCATTTATAAGTTTTGTAGGCCGTTTCTTTGGAAGAAGCCATTGGGTAACAAACATTTCGAAGAATAAAAGAGAGTGAGACAGAGTGCCGTCAGTTTCCACAAAAATACTCTTATTTGATTAGGAAATCAAGGGGCCTTTTTAGGGTTCGCTAGTCTACGAGGACCCACCCATACACGTTAAGTGAGGATGAATATGTTTTTCTTATGTATGCCGTCTCGTGGGGGCGTTGTATACCAGTCTATCAAAAATATGACAGGTGTGTGAAGACCATTTTCCGATTGAGGAAGACTTTAGTTTTAAAATACTATTGTTTGTTACATTCGGACGTCCCCCCGCTCTAACTTCCAAATGGCTGTTCCCAGAATTGTGAAAAGCGTGAAAATCGCAGACGTAGCATAAATAATAATATAAACGAAAATCTATCAAGGCCAAGTAAGCTTTATCGGTTAAAAAGTCGACCAGCTAAAACGTGTTACGGAACCCTATTGCACGTGGCCCGATACGCACTTGGATGTTGTTTTCATAAGTAATGGAAAAGTAAAACAAAGGTCATTTATAGGTTTCGTAGGCCTTTTCGGTGGAAGAAGCCATTGGGTAACAAACATTTCGAAGAATAAAAGAGAGTGAGTTTCCCCCAAAAAAAAACTCTTATAAAAATCCTTCTTTCTTTAATTATACCAAGTACAAGATTCGCTTCAATTGTTGTATTGTTCATATATATTTTTCAAGCAATGATACTTTTCGATATACAATATGCAGTCAGAATTATTATTTTACATATATTTTTATGCTACGCAGAGCCTCAGACATGCAGTCGTTTATGGGGCTATGGTACCTCATTATATACTTTGCAGGTAACATAGACATAGGTACAACCATATATTATGTTGCAAAATATAAAAGTATTTTAGTATGAAATATAGCACATACTTTTTAGAACTTTTCCTATTTACCTGACAGAAAACCATGACAGAGATCAGAACTCCAAATGTAATACAAATAAAATGTGACCATTCTCTTAGAATACCCTAAAGTCCGACTAAAGATGACTTCGTAGCACAGTAAAAATGATATCTTTAATAGGTTGATAATGGAATAAATATTAATAACCCGCATTATTAAAATTATAAATTGTAATTAAAAATCTATTTCCCATGGACGCACACCGGGCAAAGTGAAAAAAAATTCAACGCTCTGCTAAATTGTCAGAGTAAAAAAATAAAAGCTTTAAACTCCGTCGTTGGCAAGCATTTGACGAAAGAAAGAAAATTAATCGATAGCATTACCATCTCGAGAGCCCGCACATAACACACCCGCCTCATATAAATATCTAAGTAGTCCATTTTGAATAAATATACATACCTATACATAGTATTACAATGTTGTCTGTCTGTTCAGCCCCGCTTCTGTATTTATTTTATACCAACCGTTTAAGTTTAATTAGACAATTTATATTCAAGTTGCAATGAAGTCTGCCGTTTTATTATTTATTGAGCGTATTAAAACAGAGAATGTTCTGTTTCAGTTATGTTTAAAAGGTCTAAATAGACATTACATATAACGTGAAGTTTTGACTGTTTGTGAGAGATTTAAAGCATTGTTCGTCGTTATTTTTGTAACATTTGTGGGGTTATATAGGTCGTTACGCATTGCAGTTTAGCTTCATAAAGTTTGATTCAACATTATGTCAGACTTGCTCCTCTATCCTAATTTTAACTTAATATCATACAATGAAAAGTAAGTATTTTTGTTTGCCACGCTTTCTATAAATGAAAGGTTGGTATATAAATAGTTTGAACCTTGGGGAAGGATTTTAGAATTTTAATTCCGGTGCGCCACGAAGTTCTCTCAAAACGAGGGTAAAATTGCGGGAAACAGCTAGTTATTTATAACTTTTGATTATAATATTTTAAAATACACAAAGGTATTATAATGTTGGGTATAATCTTTGTTGTTATTAATTGGGAATGAGAGAGTTGCTAATCATTACGTAGCATCAAGATTTCATGAGCGTCTGGCGGCTTGAGTAGGTACTTCATGCGGCTCGCTCACATGTCCAGCTGATGGTAGTCCTGTGCGTCATGTCGTTGAGCTACCTAAGATAGATCTGAGCTATGCCATCACTTATTCATGCGTGCCAAGAGTAGGGACAGGCCCACTCTAATCTGCATAGCTCTTTCCTCAAAAGGCCATTTCAAATATTATCCTACATTGTTATTTTTTAATCAGATCTTATATGAAATGTTTGGGCTTTTGTGTTAGTTTTGGTGTTTTTTTTCTGGGAAACAAATACATCAGTCGCAACTACACGATAATATTTTTTTAATGTATGTCTCAATGTATGAAATTTCTTTCTAGAGACTTGCTTATCAATGTATTGTGTATTAGTATTCTCGTTCAAGTTTATATTTAAAAACCCTTTTCTTTTATGCAAGATAACACGTAGTAGTTTGTTTTGTATTAAGTGGTACATAGTACCTACGACTGTTATTAGGTGCCCCTATGTTGCTCATTGAAAGACCAAGACCAAGAAAAAGATCAAATTGTCTTTCAAGAAGGCATAAGAGATGTCTACTTTTAAATCGGTGATGTATGAAATCAGACCACAGAGAGCATCTGCAATAAAAGTAGGCATAGGTCAGGGCTAACATGTCGGTTCGTTAAGCCAAAACGGAACGTCGGACAAACGTCAACATGTGCTTTAGGAGGCGTACATGCGTATTTTGAGTTGCTGTTGCAAGAGCCGGATTAAGTCGCCGCTCAAAAATTAATAACTAGCTACCTAACATAAGTAAGGTAATAGCTATAGATGCTCTATCTGTTAGATCGTAGAATCAGAACATGAAAAGAGGAATGTTGAAATATAATTGTCTTAATTCGGATATTGTGCAATACCTGGAAAAGTCCTTGGTGCAAATGAAATAGTTATTGTAATTTTAGATGAATCATGAGGAAGATTTGGTATAAATCAAATTCGGCTCTTATAAGTCTCTTTTATAACTGTATTTTGAAGCCGTTTATCTCGAGAGATTTAACCAACTCCCAATTCGTGGGGTCTTGAGAGCTCATCTTCTTTTTAAAGACAATCAAGCTGCTTGTTGACACTTCCCGTGGCCCAAAGATTGACCTTTAATGTGGCCAAAGGTTAAGACTTGCCATCCAAAGTGGCAATACAAACGACGATGTGGAAGAATTGTTTGATGTTATTTTTATTTTTAATTAAAAAAATCTTTTTGTCATGACGTTAATATTTTGAACAAGTAATTATTTATAATTTGAATTATGAAGATTTTTTTTGGTAGCCTACCTAAAATCAACTATACTACTGACATGGACATGACGTGTACTCGAACAATAAGAGTTAAAGTTAAATGCCTTGAAGCTAAAAAAGTCCTTAAAATTCTCTTAGCAAACAATTTCATTGTAAAACCGTGAGAATATTTTCTTATAAGTTTTAATAAAAGAAGTTCAAAGTTAAGAATTCTGAAACTAAAGAAACTTGGAAGAAACTTCTACCCACTGCAAAATTTTATTGTGTACCTATATATGTATTTGCAAGGGGAAAATACTCTTTAAATATTAAATAGTCCATTGTTTTTCAGTTCCACGTGACCTTAGTGAAAACTTAAGGAAATTAAATAATGTTGTCATTATAGAAATACTAACTTGACAATATTTTTTTACACTTTTAGCTATGTTTATTTCATGCCAAACATGCTGCTGATTTTAGGCCGGTGTTGTTAGAATGATATTCAAGCAAAGAGTGTCTAAAGCGTGTCTTGTGTTTAAAAACTAATATTGTAGGTCTTGGCGCCGTCTTCGACTTCTATTCAGCTTAAAAATACCTATCCAACGATATATCACGTAACTATTGGGGGGTGGGACCAAATTTCATACAAATCCTGGGGCCATATCACCACGCGTTTTTGCAATCACTATTCAGGTGTGACAAAGACAAAAAAGACAAAGCTAGTAACGTCGTATAGCACCGTCTCTTTCACAACGAAACTATTCCTGCTTTGGTACGTCATGCTAAGGCCACTGGAAATGTTCTTTGAAACAGTCCATATTACGCACTTATTATTTTTTAATCTTTATTTATTCTATCATTATTTCAATTAATTATGTTAAAGCAATCCGTTTAATCGTCAGTTAAAGTTAATACCTCCATAAAGCTATTCATTCAACCGTTACGGTTCGATTCACTTAGTTTTCTTTTGTAGTTTATCTATTGTTTAAGTTTTTCTAATAAAATGTTTGTTCTCCAAGAAGTGTGCATTTCTGCATCGCCTTTAGTAGTTTTATACAAAAACCTTTATACCTTTGTGTACTTACGAGAAACATTCGTATGTAAGTATAAATACAGTGCATGCCAGAATCAATGACCCATCTATTAAACAAATAATAGCAACGAATTAAATCGGTCCGTCAATTATTGGTCAATGTATTTTATTTGTAAAATTGATCCTGTTGAACTTATCAATTACCTACTTATTTTGCAACATTGTTTTGCATACAGTTTGTTGTACGGCAAGGATTGTAGATCGTATTGAATTTCTTTCGGCTCAACAAACTTTCTCATTCGCTGCTGCCATTTTTAAATGTGCTCCTTAAATTACAGTGGAAGTTATACTGACTACTGAAAATAATTATGGGTTTGTCAATTTGTTATGGAGTAGATATATAAATTCTTACTCATATTATCAGGCGAAAGTAACACTGTCTGTTTGTTTCACTGTCACGGGAAACTATTGATTTAGGTTGGAGATAGAAACTTGAAGAAGGACTTAGTTTTACCTAAAGATCAGAACCTTCACAAAAATGCTTAATAGCTAGTAAATAATAATTTGAAGTCAGGTTTACTTCAGTGAATCATGGTTTTGCGCAGGTATACGGCTGCAGGATAAAGTTTTCATTTCTTATATTTGATTTCGACAAAAAAAAAGTTTTTTTATTTGTCGTAAGAGTCAATTTTCTTTAATTTTATTTGTAAGTATTTGTGATACTGACTGTACATCACAGTAGTTTTTCTTTCAATCATTATCTGCAAACATTTTAGTGTGTGTAGATTTTTTGCTCGCATTTCATTAAAACGTTGTTTTCGTTTGCACGCCTCGACTATAAAATATTTTCTCTGTTATCTACATTCTAATCAGTAGAATTCAGTGCACCGATCCAATTGTATTTTTTTAAGTCATAATAAAATTGCAGCAACACACTCAGTATTTTTGCACTCCAGTGTAGGCAACACTTTGCGTCGCTTAATATAATAATTAAATACTGTTATCACAAAAGCTGAGTGTAACAAGGTTTTTTAAAAATATTTTAATACATCGCGGGTGCTGGGTTTTTACTAAATGAATTATGTTCGACGGATAAAACATTAAAAGGAAATTAAAAGGCTAATGAACTAAAACCTACTTTTCTCGTTCACTTTACAGTTAATTATTTAAATACAAAAAACAAAAGTTAATAAGTTCCCACGAATCTAATAAAAATAAAAAATAAATTTATCAAAAAAGTACCGCACCCTTCTCCAGGCTCCCATATACATATATACATATATATCCATACGAGACTTCATCTGAATCGCGTCAGCCGTTATACCGTGAAAGAGTCACAAACAAACATATTTTTGATATGACAATTCACATTTATGATATGAATAAGGATTATAAGATTTATAAGTGAAGCGGCTAGTCAAATAACTAATTCTATGGGGCATTTACGAGCCAATCTCCTATTATTATAAAAATACGGTGCCATGGAGCCACTCCTCCCATTAATATTATAGCGTAATGAGACTTTCATATCATATGTCAGTTAGCAAGTAAATTTTGCAACACAATAAGCCGTGCGCAAGAGCCGTGAAGAATCATATTAATAAGAGAATACTTTTTATGAATACGAGCGTGCAAGGTGCGGGTATATTGTGCCTCTCAGCTGTTCTAGCGTGAGCGACCACTTTTTAAAAATTTAATTAATCTAATATCATCTAATTATGTAAATAGATATAATGAAAATGCATCTCGACGTCGTATTAAACGCGATTCAGTAATAAACATAGATCAATCGTCGCTCTTATCATGTTAATTTGAAAAAATAAGTTTTTACCACGAAACCAATGACTGTAATGCAACACTAACGCTGTATACAAAATTAGATATCATTTTTTTATAAATCATAATTTAACTAAACAGAAAATAAATTACTTTGTAAGTTGTGTTTTTTTCTGCACCGCAGTGTGAGATCGTGTGCACTCGCTTGCAAAGAAACTGGATACAGTAAATTATGTATTGCACCTCGATGTATGCAATCAAATAAATTGCTCCACAGTGTATTTGAAATTTATTTTCATAGAATAATATTTTAACGGTTATTACTATGTATTACCGACCCGACATATTTATTTATTCATAAAAAACAACGAATACTAAAATATTGGTTAGAAGATTGTTATTTCTTCAGATATAAATACGCAAGTGAACTTATTTAATTGTGTAATGTACATACGAGGTATATACAAAAACCAAAACTAGTTTAATTTAGGATTTTTTACGATGAAATAAATCTCTATGCAAATCAAACATATAATATAAATAATCAGCGCGTTAATTATTGTAATTAATTTTATAATTACAACAATAGGTTAATTAAAGTACACTTAATATATTTTAAATAACAGCTTCCCCTTAATATGTTATTACAGGGAATTCCGCAATTAATTTACAATCAGTATAATTATGTTATACTTGAAATCATTATTTAAATCTCGCCAGCATAGTATACAAGAGTTTTTTTTACAGAAACTGGTGTACTTTCGTCGACAGCGGTGTTTGAAACTGAATAGTTTTCTTCATTTCTTTTTTCTTTAAAAGAAGTAGTGTTCTCTTTAAATGTTTTAGTAATCTTTTTACTGATAGTTAATTATATATATTCTTGAAGTCGAGTGTAGCAACATTGTAGTATGTAAATAATAGCACTCTACTAGCTGGCATAATGTTTTACTCCTGGCTTTTAGCGCGCTGTTTAGTTTTTTTCTTTTGTATCGAATGTGCTACTGTATTATAACATCTCTTGTTTTCTTTTCTTAAAGGTAACATCGTATCCTCAGGTAAGATATCAACAAACAACAAGGAATATTTTTTTCTTAGGGTTAAATAAGTTGCGTTAGTTTTAGTGACTTTATTTTTTTTGTCATTTACACATACGTGAATAGAATTTTTGAGGGAATATGAGATTTGATAGGTAGCTAAAGTTTATATGAAAACAAAGCGAAGAAGGCTAATTAATGTTATCATCATTAATGAAATAATATTATGGTCAATTTTTTGGTGTGGGCAAATTCTACACGTAACTATTTATATTGAGAAATAGATAAAGAAATAAAAAAAAAGTTTTCTAATATGATTACCCTTTACTGAGTTTATAATATCGCACCAATTTTTCACGGAAAAAATCTCATATTTCTTAAAAAAGGTCACCCACAAGTCGCTCTTAAGAAGCTCACACGCTGTATTAGCTACAATAATTTTGTGCAAACTATCGGATAATTGGGACAAATTATTATTAATTTCTTTCATCCAGCCTGATTATTTTTAGCCAACTTAAAAAAGGAAAAGGTTCATAACTAACTGTAACTATATAAGATATCTTCTATGATATTATACCTAATTCCTGAACGTGACTTGCTTTTGTCTAACAATAAAAACAACAACTATACAATCTCATATCATATTATTACTATTTATTACCAAAGTACTAATTCTCGTCTCTTGTTTTTTTCTTGATGTCGTTTCTTAAGCAAAGTGTCCACTGGCAAGTTACTTCCGCGATTTCTTGCAGAAGTTAATTGATAACTAAATATCTTTAATAATAATAATAAATATATTTTTGGACAATTCACACAGCGCCATCTAGCCCCAAAGTAAGCAACTAATATGCTTGTGTTATGGGTGCTAGATTAACGGATATACTACTTATATACGTTTTTAAATATATACATATTATACATAGTAACACCCAGACCCGTCACAGAAATTAAAATTCATCATTTCAATTTCTGCCCGGCCGGGAATCGAACCCGGGACCTCTTGCGTGGTATTCACTTTCAGGCATGTTGACCACTAAACCACTTAGGTCGTCACTAAACCACTCAGGTCGTCTGTTTCCACTGTCTACGATTTCTCTATATGCACGTGCTCTCTATACACGTGCGACTTGCAGCAAGTTCGACAAGTCACTAAGACTTGCAGAAGTCAACTTGCACGAGCGTTTACACGTTGGTAGTCACTTGCGCAAGTCAACTTCCGCAAATTTTATTGCCAGTGGACAGTTCGTTTTATATACCTACGTATTTTTTTTTAATTGGCAGGTACTGAAAAAATAGGTACATTTTAAAATAAATTTTCTTTACGTCTAGCGATGTTGGTTCGCCGATGGGGGCGACTGTACCTACAACATAACATAATATCTATGTACATACATACAACAATGGATAATTAATATCGTTACACAAAAGTTACGCATCAACGGACCCCTAGCAAGAAGCACGCCGTGTTTAGTGTTTACTGTAAATAATATATTTTTAGGGTTGCCACATACAACCTTGTTAACATTATACAGTTTTAAATTGAGTGAGTGCGAATGTGTTGTGGCCCAGTGGTTAAGGCACCTGCTTCTCCTGTACGTTTGTTCGGGTTCAAAACATGGCAAGTACCAATGTGCCTTTTATAAAGTCATATGTACTTTAGAAAACACTAACACTGAAGAAGAACATAGTGAGAAAGCCTGCATGCATGGTGAACAATGCCCATGCCCTTTCGTATAATAATGCAATCTTTATGCAGTACATAGTAACCTATATTTGCGATATACTTTGATGATGATACTGGTGTTACCGTGGCTAGCTCCCAAATAAATAACGATCTCAATGTAGATTTTCTTTCCAAACTAATTAATAAATGCTATTGTGTTATTTATTAAAACATTTTTCAAACAATTTGTACAAGAATTAGAGCCTTTCTTTTTAAATATCCTAAAGCGACTATACTTTAAACAAGAATATATTTAAGAAATCATATGTATAATTGTATAGTCTCTATTTATCTATAGCCTGTACTTTGCGGTCAGCTGTCCTTTGCGTAGGTTACTTATTCTGGTCCGATAGGTAAGTACTATGTTTAATATACCTACAAAAGAAATTAAGACAATTTTATACCCAAGTATAAAAATTACACTTAAACGTCTTTCTGATTACAAAATTATAAGGACACTTTAGTGCTTAAAGTGAATAAAAATACCGGATAATAACCGGTTGTATTAAACTATATATACATCGTTTATACAAAAACTGTAGAAACTAGGCAACAGTGTAGCTTGGCATTTTGAATTGACTCGCGACTTGCTACTATTGTGAGCACGTAACCAATAATTATATTACTTACAAACTTACAACTAGGTATTTACAGATATAATAAATATGTCTTTAAAATACACGGGTTTCTAAAATAAAAAAAACAGCCGTAAAAATCATATTATGCACCTATATACTTTCTAAGTTTATCTTTGACAGCCCTAACTAACGATAGAGAAAAACAGTTTGAGGAAATCATGAAAAATATTATAACAGATTTAGAACAAATAATGTTGATATTAAATGCATCTATGTCTAGCAACATTTGGGTATATTAATTAGATAATATGTAATTGATAAACTTTACGCATATATGATCGACGCAAATGAACTTCATTAAATACTAATAAGTTAATAAAATGCTATGAAAGTTTCATGGCTTTCAAAGAATAGGTATGTTTGAGAGGTACTTACTTTTTCCCGATTGACTCCTTAATTATGGTACTGATTTAAATCTTTCTTTCTTCTTTCGATTCTCGAATATAAATATTAAATCAGGTCATAAAATTCTATCGCGTCTAATGACAGCAGTTTTATATCAAAGTATTTCGTATATTATTACAAGGTATATTGGTACACTTAATATTAATATATGACACATTTGTTATGGCTGCGGCCGCGGCCTTTACTTTCCGTCTGCCACTGAGATGACTCGCATAATGGTTCATTTGTCAACTAACATGAAGGATTTATGAGACAATCCTTATTATTTTGAATTGCTGAGTTGTTTTTGTAATAATTATATTTTTAAATTAGCTGATTTAGATACTTCTTTAAAGTGCAGACAGTGACCACGTTAAAACTCCAAGTGCAAGTCGTACTTGCGTAAATAATGTTCCACGGAGGCCCCACCGGTATACAGTTCTCTTAAGTAATTCAATTGTATAACTCATTGATATGGCAAAATTTCATGACCCTGGTATAAGTAATTTAATAAAATTTTATCTTTGGTCAGACACGTTTTCTCCCTTTGTCTCCTTTTTAATTAGGTACATATTCCATAAAAAAAGGTAAAAAAAAACGCATTTGTCCATCCCCGTGTTCCAAAATGTGAGCTGCATTTTACCAATTTATCGTAATAAATAAATAAAAAAAACCGATTGACCTCCTGAAACTTAAATTTGATATTCCAATATTCCAAAAAAGTGGCTCCAATCGAGATATTTCTGTCGTAATGAGAAATAAATGCATTTTAAAATTTAATTAGACAGAATTAAAAAAAAAAACTTGCGTTGGAGACGATTCCGGAAACATAACAAATACCTACTGAATCGCGTAAGTTTGAGTAAAAGCTTGGCACTGAATCATACAAATTAAAATATTTCCTCCTGTATTCATGTACTGATATAAATTTATTAAATAAACAATAAATTAAGTATACTTTCTCAAACATTCGAGCAAAATCACGGCTTAAACCACATGGTTCCATTCACTTGTGTCACCGCCAAAGCTTCCCATGTCTTAGGCATTGCGGTGTACCATCGACGCACCATAAAATACTCAGTGGACTCCATTACGTGGCGAAGGTCGATTTCATTTATGATCCCTGTATTAGAACGTTATTGCCTTTTATTAATAACATGAGTACGATGACATTGCCTTGTCCCAGCACAGCGAAAGAATCGTCCTGTCTTTTGAATTGCAGTTTATTTTTGTATAGATTATAATATGAGCACATTGTCGGTTTCTTAATTAATAAGAAGATGTGAATCGTTTCAATTTGCGTACTTGCACACATCTTCACACTGATTAAGAAACCGACCAAACTATTTGCCGATAGAAAGTCAGTGGTCACCCGGGGGACTCTTATATAAATTAAATCTAAAGACCTAAAAATAGGGATTGATATAATATTGTGACATCATTATGGAATTGATTAAGCATGGGAGCAAATGAGATAAAATATATATTGTTATATTTTATTTTTAACACAAGAAGTTTTGTTATTAATTTGATTTATGTAAATAATTTACTTAGTTGGGCGGCGCCGCCAAAGGCAGAGTTTTACTTCGCAAACTCACAAGTTGTCCTACTGTTCAATCAGCTGTGAGTCATAAGTTGCATCTGTGTGCGTGGGCGTGTCGATGTGTGCGTGCTATTAGACGTTTCATATTCTGAGGTCGATGACTCGACTGTACATTGTAATGTAATTTATAATATATTTAAATGTTCCAACATTTGATAGATGGATGCGGGATTCTGCAATGTACGCATTAGAAACTTATAGAGCTTACTGGTTTATTTGCGCCAGTATATTAATCGAAATACGTATTACCTACTTACATTATTATGAGCTTTAGTAATTTATGTACTGAATTCCAAGTAATGCTGAAATGTTATATTCTAAATATGACGTGTTATGATATACCTATTCAGATAATATCGGTATATTACTAAAAGCATTTCGGAAAATCATTTTATACAATAAATACCTTTGTATAATATACCAAAATGCAAATAAACCACTATACACAACACACATATACTATAGATATGAATTCAATTCAATTCTATTGAAATCATTTATTTCAATGAGGCCTAATTACACGCAATTTGAAAGTAAAAAAAATATATAATTTAGTTACCCATTCCAAAAAGTTGTTTCCTATGGAGAAGAACGGGCAAGAAACTCCATGATTACTCTTTTTAAATAAGTTTTAACAATTTTCATGTATACATAAAATAATGACATGCGAAGAAGAATTTAAATACTAATGAATAATGCTTTACGAACATTCTATCAACAGTAAGTAGGTAATCATGAAGAACTCGCGCTTTCAATAATATAAGAAACTAAAATCTATTGGATGCTGACCAAGAAAAACAATCCAATCCGATTGTGAAATTACATAATAACATATTTGAATAGATTTTATTATGTCACTTACTATTTGAGTTACTATTGTTCTGATTGTTTTAAGGCGTAAAGATCACAGAGTCAAAGTATGAACAGAGTAAAGTGCATACAAGAATGTCTAACGCACACATCATACACGAATAAAGGTCGTTGCACACGTAACGTGCTTTTTCTCGTGCTGGACGGAAAGGGGCTAATTTTTGACAACATTACTACATATACAAATATAGGTAGGTACATGCGACGAGAATATGGACGTGACGGATCGGTGCGTGAAAAACATCGTTGTTAGTATATTTTTATATGCAACGATCTCAAACAATCGTCCCGTTCCGGCACGAGAAAAAGCACGTTACGTGTGGAGTGACCTTTAGACATTGTAAGGTAATGACAAATCATAGTGATAGTACTTAGAGACGGCAGCATTAATTGGTCACACCCTTTTCTGAGGTTTTTGAATATGTGGCATTAAATCAGGTACAGGTGCGTACAAAATTAAAAAAGACGTCTGCAAGTTTTGTTTTTAAATTACAATGTTAGAAGAAAATTGCATAGGCACCTATTACTTAATATACAATACTAGCATAATAAAGTAATGAATTAAACAGATAATAAATAACTAGTTGTAGTATAACATAGTTCTTCGTGCGTAGTTCGTATTACATCTATTTGCGTTTCCGTTTCAAGATAATAATTTTCTGAGGATTATTGCAATCATATAATGTACTTCTATGTAATTTACAAATCAACCTTACATCTGCGTAAGGTAAGGCTCGTAAACCTACTTACATAAATATTTACAATAATACATATGTAATAATATTATTATTTATCATTGTTGCTGAAACACAATAGATCGTATCATTTGAATAATTTTATCTGATACAAGTATACGTAGCGCGCCGTTCACTGCGGGTACAGTGAGACACAGCAACACATTACAATATTTACATGGCCAATAATTCTGTGCACAAATTAAATATAATTTGTCATAAAAACAATTTGTTTACCTTTTTATATTTAAGCTATAATTCATCTAATTATTACGTTTATGACAATATATTTAATAACGTAAAACGAAAATTGGCAATCACATGTGTCATAAGACAATTTAATAAAAGAAAATAGGCCATAACACTAAATCAAAAGTTACGACACGCTCTTACCGATCGCGCGGACATGATTTTTTTGTTGGAAAACGATCGCACGTGTGTGTGGAAATAAACACCCAATTAACATTTTGCGAAAAAAGCTGCTATTAAGTCATCGTGATAATAAATTACTCTTCCTGTGCCGATCTTGACCCCTTTGTGAATTATTTTCGATGTGCATATAATATAATCAATTTTGTTTAGGTATTTATAACTGATATATAATATTATTAACCTGAAGTTCTTTGCCTGTTCATGCGACCATGTTGTGACAAATGATGATTAAAAAAATAATAATTTCTATGTTGGGAATTAAGATTGTAAAAGGATAAAAGGAAACTCATTTTATACAAAAACAAGTCTGATAATCTTGTTAAAATTGAATGCAAACAACGAGTAGACGTAATAGAAGATAAGAATCTGCTATATCAATTTCAAAACTGTTTTTATTACAGCTTTTTCCCCGAACAAACGCTTTTCGCGTCGACCGTACACAGACGGCAGTTACCACTTAAACTTTATGATATCGTAATTTTGCCAAAATGCGTTCTAATTCTATTGTGCTACGGCTGTTTTTGTATTACACTGATCACTTTCACTCCTGGACTGTCTTGTAGATAATATTCAACGGCCCACAACCACTTTTAGGACTATTTACGCGATTAGATTGATTATGGATTGTGTTTTAGCCATTTCGAATTGTATTAGATAAATAATATGGACTTCTTAGATATAGATACAACTACATTTATTATAGTGACCTTGAATGTTTTAAAGTTGGTGTTATATCCCCACTAGCTATGTTCAATTTGCTTTTCTTCTTAAGTGCAGTCATAGAATTAACTTTTCAACTATTTGTACAAATTAGGAGCGCAATTTAAAAAATCCACCCTGCGTCGTTAAGGAAGGTAATAAACTCCCCGATGATACATTGCTTGTGTCTTTTGAACACACTCGTATCTCAAAATAGTGATGTAAGGAGAAGTGTTCGGACGACTAACACGTCGTACACACAAACAATACACTAAAAAAAGTTATTTCAAATAAACACGAACCCTTCGCTTGCGTATGTACAGTTGGAGTTGATATTAATTTATTTGATGTAATGTGCGGTGGGCGCCGGGCGCATGCGCTGGCCGCCGCACCGCGAACATTCTGGACGCCAGTTTTTATGTGTTTATATATTCTAATTTTATTGTTTTCTTTATTTGCGTCCCACTTTTGTTTGGTTCGGAGCACGGCATTGTTCCCCGTCGTAAACGCCGATTTAGATGATAAAATGAAAATGTTGTATGGAATTTTTATTTGGTATGCGTAATTTCTTTGTCTGTCCGTTTGTACTGTTTCACTACATCACGTTTAATTTTATTGTAGTTATGTCATTAAAATTAACGAAATATTACGAAACTACTATCACAGATGTTCCTGTGTTGACGCACCTATTTGTTACTTTTTAACGTGTCTAGTAAGTATTGTTATTAAGTCGTAATTTTATGTTGTTTAGATTGCTGCGATTATAAAGAATACCATTGACGCAACGTTTTCCATACAAAATGTCATTCAATTAGACGTAAAAAATTAAACACGCTACATAATGTGTTTAGCGTCTGCTCGATCGAATTGAGTAAAACAATTATATTTTACAGCTAATTCCAACATATATTATAACTGAACGAAACGGCCGTCGTTAATTTTATTGTTTTAAATCACAAAG
This sequence comes from Pyrrhia umbra, assembly GCA_963891755.1. NCBI lineage: Eukaryota > Metazoa > Arthropoda > Insecta > Lepidoptera > Noctuidae > Pyrrhia > Pyrrhia umbra. The sequence goes on along the minus strand of OY982916.1, from coordinate 5,821,671 downwards.
TAAGTTATTCTATAATTAAATTTAAAATAAGACACGGGTTTTGAGTTATAAGTGGTGCAATGAGAACTCTCGTATCGGGCTTCGAGACCAAACCTGTTTTTATCGCGAATTAATATTAATAATGAATACTTGAAACGGGCGCGATTGTGAGTTGTATAGTTGTAATTAAGTGCGATTATAGCGGCACCGGCAATTACTGACAATGTCTGCGGCTTGCACCGGCATTATGCTGGCGCTCGGCGACGCTCGGCGCCCGTCGGGAGTACTCGGCTTTAGTTTTGTTCGAAGGCGATACAATGCGTTGAGTATTTTTAATTTAGGAATGTTTGATCGAAATATTAATCCGCTGTGTAGTGATGACTTAAAATTGTAAGTTCATTTGGGTTATTTGCACGACTGTACCGAAAAGCTAGTGATTTTGTTGGACTTTTTGTCAACATTATTAATTTCTGCAAGTGGCTGTACATTACATGCACGCATATTACACACACATGCAAGCGAACAATAAATAAGAGAGCACTCTCATAATGGCTGAGTAACTTTTGCATTTGGCAGTAGTTCAATATATTTGTATTAAATAAGATGAATTACTACCTAGATATTACTAGGTCGTCTAAGATCTCGTGAAAAGTTCGTTATTGCGATAAAATACATTTATTATTAGATTCTTTAAAGTTTGAAATGCTTTCATATTACGTATAATACCTACACTGTGATTAAGAAACCGTAGGCCATGATTTAGGTAGATACCGACTTTTTATGATTTCGCACCAATTTGTGGGTAGTTAGGTAGTTTGGTGGCATTTAAAAGTCACTGAAAAAACCTTGGTTTACAAAGTTTGTTTGAAAAGCTATTGTTTGACACAAATTAAATGTGTTCTAGAAAGGCTGTTTAGAGCAACTTATTTTTAAGCGACTTCGTTACATTGTTTTTCTTAACTTTTGTGAAACTTGTGAAGGTTGTAAAGTTTCTAAGTATACAAAAGGTAAATTGTATCAATTTGTCAAGTCATTGTACCGATTAATATTGGAGGTTAAGCAGCACCCGCTTGTGGCGGATGGGTCGTTAAAAATAGGGGCGGAAGCTCCGAAATATCGCAAGCTCGAGTTTCCGAACGAACGTTTTAATATTATTACGTTGTACCTACCTACCTAAAATAGCCGTTAAACAATATGTAGATACGTGCTTGTTAATTCAAGAGAACATTCGTTTACTTAGATATTTTTTTAAGTTACTTCCACAATAACAATGAATGCAAATTTTCAATGGAGGTCAGCTGAGTTGTAGATGTATGCCAGATATTGAAAATTCATATAAATAAAAATCAATAAATCTGTCATTATGGTCACGGTTAAGAATATAGGGGTACTGGTACCTAGTCTACTTTGTGGTAAATTATTGACATGTGTGTATTAAATTTCATTCAAATTTATTGAGTAGTTTGTTCCGTGAAAGAGTGATATACAAAAATACAATCATTTTATAATCTGGATTAACATATAGGCTACTTTTTATCCGGGTGCGCGTAGTTCCCTCGGGATGCGGGCGAATCTGCGGGAAACATCTAGTCTTATAATATATAAAACAAAGTTCCTCCGTCGCGTCTGTCTGACCGCCATAAACTCGAAAACTATCGAACTGATTTTGATATAGTTTTCACCAATGGATCTAGAGTTTCGAGATGCAGGCTTATGTCTATGATTTGTGTAAATTGGTTGAAATATGACTATGGTTGTTGAAGTTGTCGGAAAAAATCAAGCTGACTGGGAGCTTTTATCGAAAACACTTCGTAATCCATTTGAAATGTAACGAAATAATGTATGGTAGAAATGTTCTCCTTTTATAGGTTTACACTTCAATAGAAAAGTCCGCGATGGAACATCTTGTGAGGACAGATAATTATGTATACCCTTATTAATGTTAGTAATTTATTTTTTATATTACTCTTTTTGTTCCAGTCATGTAAAAAAAATGCCATGTTGATTTTCAACACAATGTTCAATGATTGGATTTATTTTCGTATTCTAATTCATAATTCAGCCCTTCCGGTAGACAACGATGCACTGCGACTGTGCGATCGTCATTTTGTTACATAATTCATATTAATTAAGGGGCGATGGAATAATAATTCCCACTAGGTACTATTATTAGCGCAGCGTCAAACTTTGCATATTCGATGCTCAGGCTTTTAACGTATAATGTTTATCATGGATTATATTGAACCTCTCATGTAAATTCGACTGGTACAATTATATATTTAGAACTTGTCGGAGCAGTGCCAGCGTACTTAGGCCTGCAGACTTGCTTATTCGTTATGCATGCCATGGCAGGAACACAAACGTCGCAGGAGTATCGAACGATATATGACTAAACGGATGATGTAATAGACCACAATAACATCAATAACTCCTAATATGCCATCAATTAAAATCCTGTCAAATCATTAAGTTCCAAATGAACATTAGGACTTTTTCACTACTCCGCTTAAATTACGCGAACGTACGGATCGATGCAAACAACATTTTACGTTCTATTTCCGAAGAAACGCGAAACCGACACGAGCATCAGCCATAATAAATTTCTTGTCTTATAAAAATAAAACTTTTCTTTTTGCTGGCGCGGGGCGGCGTCACAGTCTGCTATCGATCAGCATGTCAACGCTTCCGCGTGCGATCCTCCCGTCTTATGAATTAGTATGATTAATATTTGACCAATGTATTGTTATTCAGTACCGAGATTTTTACTAAAAAATACAACTATTGACTTAATTTCGTTGTGTTTATTGATAAACTAGCTTAAAACTAACCATCAAATAATTACATTTTTAAAACACACTCAGAATCTGCACATCAGAACATTTTATTACAAAACTTTTCCTTACAAAGTCATCAAATATTAACGTTATATAAAATGCTGTTTGATTTTCCGTTTTCCTTGAATAGTTGTACTACTGGCTGCTCGTTCCAGTGCCGGGGACTTGGGGTGCAGTGGCGGGCGGCACGAGGCATGGGGGGTACGCCCTGGGCCCGCTAAAGTTGTGAATTGGCCGCGCACACAGGCCCACGGAACATTATCGTGATTCATATCGTTTATAATTTTATATTATGTTAAAGCGGGGCGGCGGGGTTCGGGGGATATTAAAAATACAAGAGCTTCGCGCGAGTACTTTCCGCCCGGCACCGTCTGCATGGTAACCAGAATTGTTTGTATTCAAACTATTGATCCGCTTTTATGTTAGTAGACATCTTAACTTTTGATAACAACTTGCGTTTAGAATTGAGGGCTTTTGTCAAACTAAATTGCAATACTTTGATTAGGGAATCTGGAATGAAATATTAAAGATTTGAACGTCTATCGTATTAACGTGATTTGGTTATAAGGCCGGTAAACTTTTTGGTGCGCTGTAAGAATAGATAGTTCTAATAAAACTGTAATTAAAAAAATGTAGAGGAAGGGAAAAAATTAGAGAATCTTTCCTTAAATATTTTTTAAGTTATGTGTATGTATTAAATGAATAAGTAGGCGACATAATATGTTATTGCAGTCGTACGTATGCAACCGCCCTTACGACTTCATCAGCTGTGCACGTTTTTCGCCCTTCCCCATATAAAATATTTAAACGTTCATTTTATTTATACTTGGGCGTGACATCCGGTGCTTCGCAATCCCTTAACTCGCAAACTGGGCAACATACTTGCGACTGGCTTAGGCCAAATAAGGAACACAGTTTTCTAATTAAGTAGCGATATTTAAAATAAAAAATATGTATTTATATTTTTACACGGCCAGCGCCTAGCGCGAGAAACGGGTTTTTATGACGTCATAAACAATTTCTTAATAGCACCCTTCATATTTATACACAATATTGTGTATTGAAAAGTTAGTTAATCTTTATTTATATTCTAAAATTAATAATACATTATTTTGTTATAAATGTTGATGGTAATGCAATACTTACTAATTGGGTTACTTGAGGCACCCTGTGTTATACTTAATTGCTTTGAAAATTATTGCCCATACGTTGGACGTTTGAGTGGCTGCATTGAATTGCAACATCATGTATCCACGCCATTCATAACGGGCATAGTTTAAATGTGCACCATGAAATCACGTGCGTTCAAAGGGAAGCGACATTCGTGCATCGGGCAAAACGAAGCGACTGTTAACTTACATCGGTTAGTGCTGTGCCAAATGTATCCGAAACCGTCCAGCATAGCTCCAAAACGCTGAATCAAATGTATAATAACATGATTCTACATTTTAAAAGATACCACAGTGGGTGCGAACGCTGTCCCAGAACCAGGAAGCTTCGCTAATAAACAACAAGCGGCTATTAAACGGTCCGTCGAAGCGAGTAACACGATATATAACCATATATTTATATGCAATACAATTTCATTATTAGATGCCTATTTGTGACTCGTTATTTCTATTGTCGCTTTTTCTATTTATTATCCAACACAATGTGTGATTATAATGTGGCTTATAACAAATGAGGTATGTGGGAGTCGGATCGTTCCACACGGGTAGACGCGCGGCAGCTACAAAATTTTTGTATGTCATTAGTGTCACTATTGGCGGTGTGCTGTATTAGTTTTTTTTTGTCTCATTACGTTTTTTGCACATACACGCTTATTTTTAATTAATTTATTGTATTTCACGAATGATGTATAGTTATTTAATTTCATTAGGTCCGCTCGTTCGCGTATATTTGTTAAAGAATATACTATTTGTTTTAGCAATTTTAATTTAATTCGTGTTTCGCTCGCATAATTAATGGCGTCGTTTATAAAATAATTGCACGTTTTTATTTGTAATGAGTGAAGGAACACGAATAACTTTGTCATAATTTTGTGTTATTACAAAACATAATAAGAATTTTATGCTAAACTTATTATTTTGCTTCTGAGCGGAAGTTTAATAATAAGATTAAACTATTTATTTAAGTACGTTCGTGTAACTTTGAAATAGGTTACGTAGCTAAATAATCCTGTTTTCTAAAATATTTTACTGAACATTGCTTCCTATCTACTTACATGATATTTTTCTATGTATATTGGAAAAACACATTTACGTTACTCGGCCATGTGCACTTAAAGTAATGTCTGTTTACGTCCTTACTGATATTGTTAATGCGAAAGGAACTGTCTGCCTGTCTGTTATGTTTTTGCAGAAAAATGGCTGAACCAATTTAGATGAAATTTGGTATGGAGATAAAATGAAACCAGGGGAAGGACAAAGTTTTATGCTAGTGCGTGAAGTAGCTCCTTCAGGAATGCTCAGGATGCGAGTAGGAAATAGTGTAACATAATCCTACAAACTCTGCGAATAGTGCAGAACTACAACATCTATTCAATAACTAAAAAGAGAAAAGTTATATTATGTGAACTTAAAATCTTACAGTGTGACTTGATCGTGTCCGTAATGGAGCCTTATTAACCACTTCCATAAAGATCTAACTCTTACAGTCACCCAACTTATCTTCAGCCTTATGTCATCGTCATAAAGGTTAATGTCAATTGTCCCCACACAATTAACTTCGAACTTTTGAATACTGAACTTGCTCGTATCATTGTAAGATCGCAAATTTGTTTATTGTTATAACAAATTTGATTCTTATTGTTCAGTATTAGAATCCAATTTTGTTTGTGCCACCAGTTAGAGAATAAATCCCTATTGTCATTTATAACAGAGCTAAGGAAATCAACTGTTTTAATATAAGGTTATGTACATACAATGCGATTAATTAAAGTTATGTTTAGTGTCTGGAGCGAGTTGTTGATCTGAGGAAATCTGTGTTTGAACTTGTCTTCTAGATATTAATAACTCGATGTTTATTTCTCTCGCTGGATTCTATTAACTACTGGTATGATTCTTTCTTTATCGTTTATCTTTTAAATTTATCATTCTTCGAGTTTTATTCGATTTTTCGCTTTGTGTTATTATTTTCAGTATTAAATAAATTGTGAGCATATAAAATCTTGCAGACTAGCTGAAAAGGTGTGTGGGTTTATTATACATTGCAGCATGCGTTTATCAAACGATGATTTGTTGATCCCAACTATAATCTGGACCAACGCTTGAGAAATTAGAGGATTATATTTCTATGAATATTCGTGGGTGATACCTAAGCATTGTTATCATATAACTCTTAGTTTGTGATAGTCTAGTCTTTGAAGCATTAACGTGTAGCCTAACGTTAGTACTTACTATAAGGCACATGGTTTTTACAAGGTTTGGATATTAAAACACGTAGCAAGATATTTAAATTGAATGGTCACCATTGTTCAAATCATATGCTTTGAAGAACTTGCTTGTTAGTTTGTCCAAAATTTTAATCGTTATTTGTGTTATTTGGGATCTAAGCACTCCACTGCAAAATCATTTAAAGAAAAAAGGTGAAATATTTTGATTAACCAGATTTAGTATTTAAAAATCCGATTTTCAGCTTCAAGCTTCAAAGATGTGACCAACGACCGGATTCTGAACACACGAGTTCCCCTTCCATTAAAAGTTAGCTTTCAGTTAAATAGCTTTGAAAATAAATTTGCACTATAGACCTTTAAATATAAAGCTGTCTTTTTTAAACCTGTGCACAGCCTTTGATACGTTAAAACTGTACTTCCGCACGCTGCAATCGACATGTGATTGACTGGTTATCGTATTGATTGGATTGATAGGGATAAAAAGTCTCGACTTCAATATCCGCTTGCGCAAAGCTCACGCTCTAGACTAGAGTTTTGGGAAACTTAATTACAAATCTCCAATCATCTAGACTAGAGACGGCTGAAATGAAAAGTTGCGCAGACTCGCTCTGTTCATAATGTTTGAAATATAAACTAAGACTTTTATCTGGCCAATGTTTCAAGAGTATGTAGATCTGGTTGATTTGATAAATTACCGTAAAATCACGCCTGTCTTCCCTGAGGAGTCAGCAGTTTATGTACCAATAGCGCACTCACAGCCGCGAGTCTATTTAATGCCATCAACGGAGCACAAATTTAAGCTCCAATCTGTTTGGGGTTTCACATGAATAAACGCCAAAAAACATCTGCCTTCCCCACCCTTGAGCATAAGCCCAAATACTCAGCAGTTGCACTATATTATATTATACTTTTATACATTATCTTGATGACTTTTAAAAGATAATTTTAAACCATCATTATAATATACATTGAGATACAAAATTATCTGAACTATATAACACTATCTACACATTGCTGAATTAAATATCAACTTTGTTGAGAGTTTTTGATTATAAAGCTAAATGTTTTGACCTACCTAACTTTGTTGGACCGACAGTTTCGGCTAGATATAATGTGACCTGAAATTGTGTACTGTTTTCCAGTATAATTATAAACGGCGAATATGACTGTGATCAAAGGTGTTCTATCACGACATGGTAGAATTACTGCAACTAGGCTTTAGGAGCTATCAAAATGAGAATGTACAACAGATTTTCGTGATTTGTATCCTACTGCTTCGTTTAAAAATATAAATTAAACTGAAGATTTTTTTGGAAATGTTGGGTCGAATGATTGCAAGCTTCGTAAAGAGTTTTTCTTCGCGGAATCACATACTCAGGGACACAACTACACAGATATTGACCCTGACTAACACAAAGTCCTTGAACGTCTCACTGCTGGACACCGGTGACCCAGAATGCAATAGTATATATAGATAGCTTTTGTTTCGTATCGTGGCATTCATTGTCCGGTTAAGCAGGTCGAATGCTGTTAGAAGCACCCTGCAAGAGGTCATGTAGAAAAATATCGTGGCATATCGTGGAAAATTTAATGTCTTGTTTTTATTTAACACTTAGAATGATTAAAATAACAACAAGGCATTACATTTTCCTATTCATTTTTCATTTAACTCAATATTGAGCGTGAAAATATTTAATGTTTAAATTATAATTGTACCCATGTGGACCAATAGAAATTAAAGGTTTCTATTCATTTACGACTTCACAATACAAGCTTTAAAATTAAAAATACATTAGTATTTAAACCGTGATAAGTTTTTACCAATATACAGTCAGTATGTAATACTAATAATTGATTACATATGCGTTACAAAGTACCGATCAATTTGTTATTTCACTTTAAACTTTAAGCGAAGTATGTTTTATAACAATTTAGTAATATGATTACATCTTGAATGCATACTTAGAAATTTATTTAAAAAAAACAGTTAAGAGGAAATTGGGAAACTCCTTTTTGGAAGTCTAAGTAATAAGTGATAAGATGGCATCGACTTGTTAGCTATTCGACATGGCTATTTATGAATGTGGCTGACAGGTAAACTAACGTTAACCACCATCTTGCAATGTCATTTGTGGTGATACCGGCCAATAGTTTTTTTTTGCCACAAATAAAAATATAGCTGTATTCGATAAGACTGGATTTTGTCTCCGAAATGGTTAGGAAGGGGCAAAGATGATCGGCGATGCATCTAGTGTCGTATATATTCATCGCTCGTGGTGATTCCTTAAAATCTGGTGGGTCTCGGCTTGTGAAAAAACGAAATGGTAACGATTTTGTTACCGCGTAATGTTCGGCATTGTTCGGTAATGTTGATTGCATCTCTATTGATATATCTCGATGGATGGCTATGCTGTATAGGAAAAATCCGTAACGACATTATAAGATACTAGCTGTCCCGGCGAACTTCGTACCGCCTAAACAGTAAATTTTCAAGCTTGATGATTTTTCCAATAATTATGATGCATAGGTGGTACTGAGAGAAGCTCGTGGCTAAGTAACAGCCGCACGGTTCGACGACCGATCAAAGGTTAAGCTGCTCTTAGCGCGGTCCGTCCGTGGATGGGTAACCATCTATGTCATAGCTAGACTCCTCCGTGCCTCGGAAAACACGTTAAGCCGTTGGTCCCGGTTGTCATTTGTAGATCTTTGACAGTCGTTAAGGGTAGTCAAAAGCCAGAAAGTCTGACAACCAGTCTTACCAAGAGGTATCGTGTTACCCGGTAACTGGGTTGTGGAGGTTCCATGGGCAGTCGCTCTATATAAAACACTGGTACTCAGTTGCATCTGAGTTAAACTGGAAGCCGATCCCAACATAGTTAGGAAAAGGCTAGTCAGATGATGAGATGCATACTGAGATCATCGCCAGTGGGAAGGGAACAAAAACAGGCACAACCTGCACACAAAACTTGGTAGAATTGTTCCGCTATCTCAGTGAGGACTTCTGCAACATTATGAAACTCTGGTATGTTACGGGATATTATTACAAAGCTGTCCCGGCGACCTCATAGCGCCTAAACAGTCAATTCACAACAACTAAAAATAAAAAATACGCTATTTCTAGATTTTGTGATAGTGAGAAACCAATTTCTGTAACCTTGACACCAAGTTTTCCCTCTCCCATGCACAAAAAATAATCAACCACAAATTAAAGGTAAGTGTTTTTCCAATATGATATGCATAATGAGAGGAGCTCGTGGCTAAGGAACAGGTGCACGTTTCGACCGATCAAAGGTGAAGCTGCGCTTGGCGCGGTCCGTCCGTGGATGGGTGACCATCTATGTCATAGCGAGACTCCTCCGTGCCTCGGAAAGCACGTAAAGCCAAGTAAAACATTGGCACTCAGCTGCATCCGGTTTAAACTGAAAGCCGACCCCAACATAATTGGGAAAAGGATAGGCAGATCTTCAATAAGATTATCGCCAGTGGGAAGGGAACAAAGACAGGCGCAACCTATACACAAAACTTGGTTCAGAAGCCAGAAAGTCTGAAGGCCAGTCTTACCAAGGGGTATCGTGTTACCCATATAGGCAGTCGCTCCATTTTAAACACTGGTACTCTAGCTGCCGGCTTAAACTGGAAGTCGACCCCTACATAGTTGGGAAAAAGCTAGGCAGGACATGAGATGATATGCATACTGAGATCATAATATGATAGATATCAGGCGCAACCTACACACAAAACTTGGTAGAATTGTTCCGCTATATCAGTGAGGACTCCTGCAACTTTATGAAACCCTGGTATGTTACGTGGTATTATTACAAAGTAACTGGTGGATGGGTAGTTGAAAAATCACAGCGATGTCTCTTTTACAAATACCAACGTTGCGGTGTCTCTTTCATTTTATGATGTCTTGGTACTTTTCGTATACTACAAAAAAGAAAAGATACGGTATACCACCCCGTCTAACTGATGGGTAGTTGAAACATCACAGTGGTCTCTATATTTTATGATGTCCTAATACCTACTTTTCATGATCAAAATTATAATGATAGTGATTTTTCCAATAAATGCTGAATATTATTTATTGTGCTATGTATCTCTTTCAATGCGGACCTTCTTATATTGACGGATACTACGGATTTATGAACGTGGCTGACAGGTGAACTAACGCTATCCACCATCTTGAAATTACATTTTTAGTGATAATGATACCAATCAATGGAAATTTCCATTTTTTTAAGTAAATCATGACGTGATAAATAGCAATTTATTAATTAATTCATCATTTACTTTTTAATAATAAACTTAAATTGGAAACAATAAAATGCAATAAAACATTTAACACACATTTGGATGTTAGTAGGTGGCTCATAAGCCGAAACCCTCCTGATTATCAAGTAGTCACCACGGCCGATGGATATCTACAACACCAGAGGCATCGCAGATCATCATTGCCCTGTTTAAACTATTTCAAGGACAAAATCTAGTCTTATTGATAGCGCTATATTTTTACTAATAGTTGGGTAAGAATTTTCCCTTGGCCGGTATCACCAAAATGACATAAATAACCATGTCGGACTATATAGTTGAAGTTGAGATCTCTTTCATTTTATGATGTCCTAGTACTTTTTGTGACGCAATACGTCAAATGTTTTTTTTTCAATGTCTAATCTTGACATTTCAAGATGGTGGCTACCGTTAGTTCACTCGTCAGCCACGTTCATAAATAGCCATGTCGGACTATATAGTTGAAGTTGAGATCTCTTTCATTTCATGATGTCCTAGTACCTTTCGCGACGCAACATGTCAAATGTATTTTTTTTCAATGTCATGTCAGCGTTCATGTACCAGGAAAACATGACAGGCCGGGACGGCAATATTCCTTAAAACCCCATTTGTCACACGGGAACGCGGTCGAACGGGATAAAAAGTATCCTATGTCCTTTTCCTGGTTCCAAGCTGCCTCCCCACCAATTTTCAGCCAAATCGGTTCAGCCGTTCTCGAGTTATAAGTGGTGTAACTAACACGACTTTCTTTTATATATATAGATGTTGCCAGTACTGCAGGCATTTATAGCAAGGTGGAATAATTGAGCTGGACAAGTGAAGAACTGAAGGCCGTAATTCGATGTGACGCGTACCTGAGCATCCTATCGGCACCGTACGAGGATATCTGCCGACAGCGACTCCATTCATGTTTCGAAGAATATTTCATGAACTCAATTCTACGGTCGTGGAAATTCACGGCTTATGACGTATTCTAACAGTTTTTCTAATTCGTGAATGTTATTATGAGTTTGGATCAAGGGTATGAAAATAAATGTGTTTTGATTATATTTAATAGTTTCGTGTAAAAGGAAATGTTTTCTGTTTTAAGTTTTCTCCCTAGAACAAAATGCAATGTCTACTTTTTATTAATCCCAAGACGCTTAAGAGTTATTAAATTGAATTTACTTTAAACAATCCTTACTACTAACCACTTTTATTCAGTATCATAGTATCTTATCCAGTCTGCTAAGGACCACTATTTTCTATACTGTAATGTAGTTTCTTAAACTCATTACTGAACAAAAATACCCTAAGCTCCTGTTCACAGCTCAATGCAAAACAAGCGTGAATATAAATACTGCCTTCAACACCATTTAATATTTAACAAAAAAAAATGATGTGGTAACAACACGTCCAGTGGAGCGTCGGCATGAATTGCCCTCGTATAACTGGGCTCGTTGCATAAAAATGCACAAATGTCACTCACTGAATTTTAAATTCATATAATATGTAATTATAAATAAAAAATAATAATAAATAAAACAGAACAGCCAAGTGTCGCGGTCAGTTCCTTTTTCATATCGCAACATTGTTGCATCAAATTATAAGTAGGTACTATGGGCAAGTGTGGAGTCTGTTTACAGCGCACGACTGTCGTTCCGCTGTCGTTACGGATAGACTCATTTAATTGTTTATGATTGTTAATTTTTTACAGAGCTGGTTTTCCATCATGGTGGTATTTTAATAAATCGTTAAATATATTCCGTTTAATGCGGGTTATATTTATGTTGGTATATTTATTACCGAGTGCAAATTATTGGTCGTTTTGTTTTGTTTATGTAAATTAGGAGTTTTTTTGAACTATTAATAAAAAAAAATATCAGCTTGATTGTTACACAGCAGATGATAGATAACTTTTGCTAATTCCGTGTTGGCTATTGCAGTTATACTTATTGGTAATTCTGTTCTAAATATTATATTAATCCTTGTAAAGCTTGGTTCCCTCATACTTGTACTTTTAATGGAGTTGTCCGGGCTTTCACATTAGTAGGTATAATAATAACAACCATATCAACCAAAAGTAAGCCCAAACAATTTCCAGATTAATAAAATTGATTTGAACAAGAAACCACTGTGCCAAGACACGTAACTTATCAGTATCATTTCTCCCTTTCATAACCGTTCAACCAAATTGCTACCACTTTATCTAAAACCCCATCCTTAACTTTGCCAGCTAACGCTAACACCAAAGTTTTATCCGTCGAAATCACGCAAAGTTAAACTCTCAAAAACAGCTTGTCATCACATTAGTCGAATAGTTAAGTCGTATCGCCTTCGCGTCGTATCGCGTACCCTTCTTACGAACCCCGCGACAGGGGTCGTTGCCCTGCCGAATGGTACGTCAGCACTAATTAAAGTATATTTTATTGTTCCCCTAACTATTACTATCAATACAGACATGGCGGGCTGACACGAATGCGGGCAAATAATAATTATAATTACATTTTATTTTTATTCCACTCTATGGCGGTAACTGCAAGGCATATTGTGTGCGGTGTATCGTGTATGTATGGTGTTGGTGTGCATTTTGCGTTTGCTTTCAATGTGTGCGTGGACAATGTATTATTTACTTGTTGATTATTATAACTGAGGTCTTCTTCCTTTGAGATATGCTCAATTGATGTATGGAGTGTAGTAACATATGCTTTGATCGAATTTCCATTAACAGTTCTCGCGAGGTTGTTTGGCAGAGACGCAGAAGAGTGTGATAAGCTGAGTTGATTGAATGTTGTGTCTGACGAGCATAGGTGAGCAACCTGGTTCCAACCTTCAATGAGTCCGTGTCGATTTCAGTTTCGTAAGACAAATATCAGCCTCAATTTTTAATTTAGTTTAACCCATGATGAGCAAATCTAGAGGAGCTCGTGGCTAAATAGCAGCTAAACGGTTTGACCGATCAAAGGTTAAGCTGCGCTTGGCGCAGTCATTCCGTGGATAGGTGACCATGTTTGTCATAGCGAGACTCCTCCGTGCCTCGGAGAGCACGTTAAGCTGTTGGTCCCGGTTATCATTTGTACATCTTTGACAGTCGTTACGGGTAATCAGAAGCCAGAAAGTCTGTCAACTAGTCTTACCTAGGGGTATCGTGTTACCCGGTAACTGGGTTGTGGAGGTCAGATAGGCAGTCGCTCCATGTAAATTACTGGTACTCAGCTTCATCCGGTTTAGACTGGAAGCCGACCCCAACATAGTTGGGAAAATGCTATCTTTATAAAGCTACGGCTAATCAACCCCACAATGTATTTTAACCGCTATGAGTTCAATTCAAATCTTGTAATTGGTAATATTTTTCAGTATTACCAATTACAAGATCCAAAGATCTTTGTTGCGCTAAGTGTTAGCATGCTAATTATAAAATTCCTTTATTAAATTCTAATGAGTCCCTTTCTAACTTGATCGTGGACTCCCAAAAAATAACTTTGAGATAAATCTGAAATGAGAAGACATTTTTCCACAGGAGGGCTTAAATTAGCCTATAATGAAATCTCAGATGAAAAATTAAAAACTTTTTTCCTTATAATTCGAAGGTTGAATAATATGTATACTTTTTAGTCTAGACTTATTAACAGAAACTCTAAACATTGTATGTTTTTTATAGTATATTATAGTACTAGCTGTTCCCGCAACTTCGTCTGCATGTAATTAAGTTTTAATTTGTATTAACTGGCTTTCCAATATCCGATTTTAATTAAAGAACCTGCAATAGTTTCGGAGATGTACGTGTACAAACAGTCAAACAGAATGGAAATTTAAAAATCGCTGATTTGTGTCCTGTTACTCCGTCTTATTCATATTTTTTTTCAATGTACAGACAAAGGATTCAGCTGTTTTCTTATACATTATATATAAGTTAGTAGCTAGCGGAGTCGCAGTCGCATAGTATCCGTTCTTGCATCATTCATTTGCGTTCTTACCACTTCCATTCACAACTAAACAATAGACTAATTAACGTTATATCCAATCTACCTCATTGTTATTTATATTATTCTATATGTACATTATAATTATTATTGTTTTCAATCTGTGCAGTCTGTTGTAGCGAAATTGTAATGTGTTTTATTTATATTATATAAACAAGGTGTTATACGAAACGAACGATCGAATACGAACATTAAAATTAAATGACGATTGAAACATTTAATGTAGTTTATTATACTAGTAAGTAGTTTTTTTTTCAAAAGTTGGGTTCCAGGTATTCTTATGTTGGGCCATTAAGGTTGCGGGCTTGTTCGCAAGAGTTACCGTGGCTCTGAAACGCAAATGGCAATTGAAGGAACATTGGTTTCAATCAGTAAGAGTTTGACACTCCTTTTCGTTCCGCCCACAGCACGATCCTTTGATGATTTCTCATCCCAAAAATATATTTTTATGTTAAAAATCTGAGTTTTATCTGTTACCTACTTAAATGCAGAGACTGTCAAGGACATTGTTTTTGGCATTACTGCCGTAGTTTCTTTACAAATAATTCTAGATACCTCCGACCTCGTCATCTTCTCTTTTTATCACAAGAAATCAGAACATATAAGACCGCCATGATTCCTGGTAATTTAATTATTTTCATGATAAATTATACAATAAATTAGAAAGCTAATTAGAACAGCAACATTAAGACTTCACACAATATTTTCTAAGAAAATCTGACTTCTAAGAATGATGTTCGTCCTTCACAACCCAATCAAGTATTAGATGCAAACCACTGACAATATTGTTACTATTGTTAGGAATAACGATATCTTGAGTTGCCGACTAAGTCGAATCTTAGGCCGAGTGCACATGAGAAGCTCTTGACGGTCGCTTAGAACTATAGTCTAGAGTCTAGAGATCGTTGCGAGCTTCACTTAGCAACGTGCTTTCCATTGAAACGGTGTATACGCTTGTAAGCTAGATAAGCTGGTGTGAACTGAGGGCTACGTCTGGTATATGTTTGCTTAGACATTTAACCAGATCGTGCATGAACTTAACTTATGAACTTAAGTTCAAAAAATTATGAACATTTCGGGTGGTAGTTTTGATCATCCTATTCATAGAAAAAAAAACACGAGGTCTTCTCGAACTTTGAGGTACAGTAAAAAAAATACTCAAAATATACAAAATTGCATTATATTTTGTGCATGTGTATAGTTTTTATTGTTTGCTCTATGGTTTAGTAAATTAGCTGTACAATGTACATATGTTAGATTATGGGGTTAGATAGTAATATTTCTTTTGGCCAAAATAAATATTAAAATACGCAGTAAGGACTTAAAAAAGACAAAGAAATGTTTTAAATGTAGCACAAGGTCGCACCTCTAAGGTTTTTATTTCGATACTTAACTTTTCAATAACGTCGTGCTAAAAATTACTACATTTTTCACAATGATTTGCTTTCCAAAAGAAAGTTTTTGAGTTTTTTTGCCTATTGTAACCCTTGCCAATACGCGTCTTTTGAAACGCCAACAATACGCAGCCCTAAAACTCACGACAACAGGTCGAATTCGCACTTTCGCTGGAATTGGGGCCCCTAATAAAGCGATCGGAAAAACATGTTAAAAATAATTTTAATTTCGTAAACGTTCTGTTTTTAGGGTTCCGTAGTCCGACAAGGAACCCTTATAGTTTCGCTCTGTCCGTCTGTCTGTCTGTCTGTCTGTCTGTCCGCGGCATAGCTCGGTGGTTTTTGTTATTAGAAAGCTGAAATTTGGTATGAATATGTATATTGATCACGCCGAGAAAGTGGTAAAATAAAATTTTGCAAAATATTTTTTTTTAGGGTAGCTCCCAAACATGTAAAGTAGGGATGAATATTTTTTTTCTCGCGTACCCCTTCGTGTGGGGTATCGTTAGATAGGTCTTTCAAAAATATTATGGGTGTGTGAAGACCATTTTTCGGTTTAGCGAGCCATTTGCGAAATATCTAGATTTTAAGTGAAATTTTTTGTTCGATACGAGTTACCCCCCCCTCTAACTTTTGAATGGCTGTACCTAGAAATGTGAAAAAAATCATAGACGTAGTACATGTAATGAAATTATAAGGAAAACTACCACGGCTAAGTAGGCTTAACCGGTTACAGAGCTATAGTCGACTAACTAACTCCTACTACGGAACCCTACTGCGCGTGGCCCGACACGCACTTGGCCGGTTTTTTTTGTTAAAAGTTTCTTGTTTAGTCATCGTTTGCCAAGCCTTTGGAACTTTGTTGAAGTTTCAGACATTCTTCAAATGAATTAATTTAGGTACAAAGTAATCTAGGTACTTAAGGAGTTTTAGCAACCTTGCAGCACCCTAACGATGTTGTGTAAACATCAGTATCTATCTCCGATATGAGTCTTGCATACGTGTTGGCCGTATTCTTTTATAAAGTTTGTTACTCCGCTGCGAACGCGCTTTCGCTCGTTTTTCTTACGACAACTAATACGACATTATAATATCTATTTTCATATAAATAACATCAAATATGGCTTGACATATGGCATAATTCAGTGCGACGCGACGTGTACATATATTCTTATTTATAGTAGCTCCTGTCAACCGTCGCTCGTTCGGAGAAAAAAACGTATTAAAATATATTGCGTTTAACTTCCTTTGCGTTTTGCAAGAAAAAAGAAGAAATGTTATACACATAACTCTCTCTCATTTTCTTGGAAGTTGATATACAATTGCTTTGTTGAATTTGTTTATTTTTGTTAACAAAATTAAAACGGTTCCGTACAATTTTAGCGGTTTAATGATGTTACTAAGAATGACTGATACAGAACACGCGGACAGTTGTGTTTATTTATATTTCTATATTACTTTGTCATTTCACTGTTTTGCATATAATAAAGCTGCATTAACTTTCAAATGTTTTTTTGTAACCGTATTTCAAAACTTTACCAGCTCGCAAAGGATCTTTTTTTCATACAAAATAAAGCTAAACAGAAGAGTAACATTTAATTCGCCAAAGGCCAGTAAAAGCGGAGTCGCGGTTGAAATTTTATTATTTCGGTTCTGAGAATATGAAATTAAAATATTTCTTTGGGTCGTGTTTCGTATACGGCGACGTGAACCCTATGACAGACGGACAGACAAGACAACGGCCGGCTGCGTAAGATGTATTATAGAAATATGATTTGAGTAAGTACTTAAAGATACAGCATAAATATGTATTAGTGTTCAGTTGTTTTTAGCATTCCTCCTAAATATAAATACAAAACTATTAATAATAGTGTTATTGCAATAAAAACATAATTTCGTGCTGCCTAAATTGTTGCGTAGATAATTTAAGCGGTCATATTAACATGCATTCGATTCAAATGTATCACGCAATACTTGCAAAAATGTAGTCAGTAACATTTGTAAGTTCAGTGCATCCGTGCGTCTAGTCGCAAGTCGCGCGTCAGCCAGACAGCCGGCCGACAAGTCGCGGGTCGCGCGGTCCGCCGAAACGCCAGCTGTGGCGCGCTACAATAAAGTTGAAATAAAACTTTTTGCCGGCTTCCGCCTCGGGGGTCGGCGTAAACGTACATTTTTATGAATACTTAAACTAATAATTAACGCCGCACTTATTGTTAGTCGCGCTTAGAACACTGTTTACGACTAAATTTTCTTCGAAACCATTGTTTTGCTATATCCACGCACGGAGTGTTGCGGTCCATTTTCCAAGCTGCTCATTATTCCGTATCAGACGCGTGCCACTTCTGCACACCACATATTTATAAACTGCAACATATTATTTTAGTTTTTTACTAATTATTATAATTAATGCTTTTGTTATACGGCCGGAACGGTGCACAGTGCGATGCTATGCGAGGCTATGAATGAAACAAATGAAACAAAAAGGCGTTTATTGGACTAAATATTATAAAAATATATTTTATTTAATGGTTTAGCTATTTCTTGTTTGTAATTATGGCGAGAGGTCATCAGATCGAATCCACTTGTGGAACTCTAAAATAATTAGATACCTATATAAAACTAGACTAACCTAACCAATCTAGTTCGCCGATTTTGAGGAAATCGCTGTGACCGACAGTTAGATATGTTGATACAATACAGTTTTTTTTTTCACGCATTCTGAACATAATCCTCAAATTATTATCTATTGTTTTCCTTTAATCCCAAACCTAATTTATGCCTCTTATCTTTCCTTCTGTAACTGGAAGGTGAACTTTAGCACACATACGTGTATTTTATGCTTGTGTGCGTTTGATACATTGTCTTACAAGTGCGTATGATACTGATGGTGTTGCGATATTGTAGGAAAAAGGTGCCATCTGTTCTCAAAGACGGGAGTTTAAAATAGATTGTTATTCGAGCAAGAATGTCAATATGTGTGATACAAAACTTATATCAATAATATTTTTGCGTTATGCGGAAAATTCTGCTTATGTCGTAATAAAAGATATTACATTGATACCTACTACGCATTTTTGTAGACTATTGTAGACAATTAAGGGATCCCCCCACCAGTCCGCATGTCAGTCGACCACAAAATCTTTTCTCGAAACAACACGTATTATGTCACAATTACGAAAGTATCATAACATTATGGCGATGTCACCCAAAAAATATGAAAATATGAGGATAGCTTATTTTTAATTTAATTTTAAACAATATAAATGTGTCACGTAACCTATAACTGCAGGTGCATTTCACATAAAAAAAACAAAAGCAACTCATGTCAATTAAATTTTAACAGAAAGCTTGGGGGAGGACGTGGGCTAATCAATCGGGGTGGAGGGATGATTGCAGCTCCGGATAAACAAATAATGGTTAGGTTTCTAAAAAACAATTCAATTTCTTTGTCCAAACATGTACAATAAAACTTCAAAGCAGAACATTATGTTGTATATTACGCAAACTTTTGGACAAATATTTATTATACGTAAATCAATAAATTATTTCATTTTACTAAACACACATAAAAAGTCCAAGTAAAGTCTCTTTAAAACATAATGTGAAATCTTCCATTGATGAAGAATAGTATTACAAAATAAACTTGATACAGAGGCAAGTGGATAATTTAATAGAATAATAAATGTTAACATCCGTATTAAGAGTACTAGGGGCATCGCATTGTATTGAAGCGGCAACAATGAGCACGGCGAGGATAAAAGTACGTATTACTTTACTGTACAGTCGAGAGAAAAAATCTTAGAGCGCGACGACGCGACGTCGCACAACTCGACACGTCCCTCGAGAACGCTTCAAACTCGTAAAGGCGACACCGACCTGCCGACCGTTGAAACGACGCGTTCCAAACTCTAAATTTAAAAATGTTCTTTAGCACCGTTGATTAAATAAAATGCAAGATGTTCATTAAGACTTTTTTCCGCGGCCGTACTTATACGACAGATTCGTTCCGCCCGTCGGACAATTAATATTAATTAAGATTTAAATTGGTCTAATTACATAGAGCCCAGCCCATCTCCAACAGGCAAGCAGGCTATTCTTTGAGTGCAACCGAAATATTATACATAATACGAAAGCGTTATGATTTTCATTATTTATTATTCAGCTGGTAAATAACCTTATGGCAAAGAAAAGTTTACTTAAGCGTTTGTTTGAATCGTTCTCATGTTTTTCTTTTAAAACACATAAATGGAAAATTGTACCATTTTGCATATTTCATTGATGTTATTTTGTTTCCAGGTAAGTATTTTATACGCATCAACAAACAGAAATCCATCGCGTGAGAGGTAAGTATTTTCAGTGCGCATGATAAATCAACTGAATTCGACATAAAGCTGAAATCGGACCATATTATAAATGCTTATTATGTCTGTAAGTAGGTAGTTACTTGTTAATTAATGACAGTACTCCTTTGCCCAAAGCTTGATTAAAAATGTTGTTTGTAAATTAACATATTATCGGTATTGTATTGCGGAATTTCATGGATTGATTTTCCCGCACGTATGATTTTGGAATAAACTGAGCCAGGTTCAGATATAAAGACAGGCTTTATTTTACCTTAATTAAAACACCAGTCATGTGGTGTATGAGTTGTTTTTACTAAAAAACGACATACAATATCCTTTAAGTTTTTTTTACAAGCTGTTTTGTGTGCGTTGCCGCGATTACCCCTTTCACTGGTCCCCGCACGAGGCTTTTATTTTATACTAGTCTGACTGTACTTATGTTTATCTCTAGGCGACGTCGCGTATCCTTTAATAACACCCAACACTAGCCGTGTGTAACAGCTCTTTCAGAAACGCGTGAAAAAATTGAGTGTGTACCGCACGCTAAATATTTGAGAGGTTCCGTATTTTATTCAATAAATAGTTTCTAAGTCTCGGTCTCTCAAAAGGACTATAACAAAACCGTGCATTATTTTCAGAGTATTTAATATTGTGGAATAAATTAATTTATTAGTGTAAAGTTGTCGTTTTCGCGTCTTAACAGAAGTACTTACCGTAGTTACAATGTTTATGGGTTTAATCAATTAACAATTAGCTGCTCGTTCACAGAACACCGATCGAGATAATTCGCACGGCTTTACGCTTGCGGTACCCAAAGCATGTACACTTATACGCGCCGGTTTGTATTGTCCCTCAATTTAGCGCACTGCTTTAGTGGATCATTGAGCACCGCAAAGCTTTGGGTTAGCGCGACAAAAGTGCTAGATCTCTCCCTTTTAATGGCGTGTTGGGAATGTTTTTAGTCGTGTGACGTCATGCAACCCTTTGTCGGCGCTCACGATAATTTGTCGCGTTCCGACGACGCGTTTGAATAAATGTATCGCGAGATGCAAGTGCCTCAATTATATAGCATTATAGTTTTATATATTTGTGTTAGAGAAGTCTTAACGAGCGTCGTTCACGCTCACTGGTACCTGCCATGTAGCTGTTATGTTCTGCTGAATTTTTGTACCTACCATGTTTTTTAACTTGCATTGAAATTCGTAACGAACGGCAAGTGTGATAAAGTCTTTTGTCAAATGGTTGTTAATTGCGGTTTTTAAACGTGCGTTTATATCGCTGTATGTTTAAAGTCTTAGGGTAACTTGTTCTTCACTGATGTCTTATTTGAAATTGGGAAGTTGACACTAATAACAAATAATGCACTTGATTTTCCCTCCTTAAACCGGATTAATTTTCCATTCACAATAAAAATTGTATAGAGTGGCTTTAAAATTAATAAAAGTTAAGTGAATTGAGTTGGAAAATTATTGACGTCACAGTACAATGCCATACAAAATCTATCGGAGAAAAGCATTTATTAACGCGTCGGTGGTGTCAACGACTCCATTCGGAAAGATGATCCCGTCAAGTTGAGTTCTTATTTCCATTGATTGATATACAGATTTGGGTATACCAGCCTACCCATCAATTATTTTCTAATTGTAAAATCTGCCATTCTGTCCGTGTAAGCGATTGGAAACAGTTTTGCGGTAGCGTTGTGGTTTAAGACTGATTTCACTGATTCATTTGAGTTAAGCAGGAGCTATCGGCCGGAGGTATGACGGACTTGCTAATGTGAACGGGCCTTCGGCTTCCGGCTTATGTCGTTCATTTTGATGCAAGAACACGACATCTTCGAAAACCTCGTAAAGTGTGATCCCTTTTTCGACTTGATGGATAGTAATGTTGATAATTTTTACAAAAGCGTTTTGAGTTCGTTTTTGTATCTTGCAAGCAAAAACAACATTACCTTTTTACATTTTCTATTAGAAAATCTTAAAATCAATTAACGTTTTATTTGTTATATAAATTGGTAAAGAAATGCATTCTGTAGACAATGTATGCTAAAAGGCACACATACTTCTCAAGCATTTTTTTGTTTCAAAGATGAATTATTAGACAAATAGATAACGTTTGCTAATTACAAGCTTCTAGATAACTAAATTCCAGTAAGACTATGGATTATTAAAAAAAACCGGCCAAGTGCGATTCAGATGAAATTGTTATCGATAAAAAACCGTACCTACGCCGTAGCATTTTATATAAAAGAAAAACAGGATTATCATAATCTTTATATTCATTCTTATTTGTAGTTGAAATTAATAATATCGTAACAAGGCAAGCATCACCTCTGTTTTCAGTAAGTATCCACCGAGTTCTGACGCTCACAGCAAACGTACCTACTTTTGCTCAGCAAATGTTTTATTCGTAACACGATACCAGATAGTCGGTCATAAAAACTACGGCCAAACCTAGTTTCAGCAAGGTTTTCCTTACATAATTATGAAGCCATTACATTTACAGAAAATTGATACACTGTTTATAAAGTGCTAATTAATTGTATTGGCTGAATAATTATCCTATCGGATGACCGTAGCGTTAGGGTGATCGTTTGCGAAAGAGGAGGTCATGGAATGGACGTAACTGTACAAAAAATGGCCGAATATGTGTCTGGGTCCGTAGTTGTACGACTATAAAGCTAAGTTACACTACGTCAGAAATTGCGACTCAAATGTCAGAATATTTTATATTTCTGTTCACACTTCAACAGTTTCTTTGTGATGTCACTGTCTCGACACTTTTCTCGTGTCACAATAAATGTCTCACATATGTTTACACACAGGCACTCGCTGTACACGCTGAGTGTATGGTGTCTAGTGTAGGGTAAAACCGGGATAGACGCCACACTTTTTGAAATCACTTTAAATTTGTTCCTACAAAGAGAAAAATGCTTTATGTTTTAAAACTGGTTGGAACTTTGGTTTATTATCTACATATCATGATAAGTAAAAGTCGTTATCTTTGATATTTCCAGAGTGAGGTATTCTGGAAATGTCAAAGATAGCGACTTTTGACCCACTTGACGGGGTAGGTACAATAGAAAAAATACGAAAAAGTATTTACCACTTTATGTCAATTCGAAACACCTGATGGATAAAAATAAAACAATCTAATAAATAATTAATTAAAATTATAAGTTAGCGTATATTAACAAAATGAGTTGTACACTCAAGTCAAAAATGGTTTATACAAAGGTAAACCTACATAGTTGAGCATCATTAGTTTTATGATAATAATATCAGGAATAGTTCCAAGTCCACTGCACAAGCATGCGTTTATTTCATCACATCGACTACAATTAGTATCACCCCAATTTAGCTAAAACTGTTTTTTTTTTTATTTAAAACTACATATTTCTTTTAAATCATATTTTTTTTTTAATAATTTCACTTTTTTAATTATTAAAAAACGTATTACGACACAGGAATATTTAGCATTTTTAAACGTTATAATTACCTGGTTTCCATCTCATTAAGCAAATCAATATAATTAGGTTTAAACATGTTGCAAACAAGTTATCGAAACTTAGTTTATTTAATATAAAACAATTTTCCATTCTATTATACTTAGTCACTACTGTCCAAACTTCCCGTTTGACTTGTTAAATAGGAAAATTTTAGTTTAAGTGGATACCGATACCATGTTTTATTAGCAATTAAGGTTAATTAAGTTAATTAATTGAAAGTCATTTGATATCTGATGTCTTGTCTTTGTTAACATACCTATTTTTATTGTAATTAAAAATGTATTAGTAACACACATGATCCGATACTCAATAAACATTAATTTGGGATTTCGCACCATTTAGCATTATAAATTATAACACCACGTCGTAATACCTACCATTACCCATCAAATATCAATGCATCCCGTGATTTCCGTGTTATCCTCTTATAACCGCTCATATATCAAATGGCAATACGTTATTACGTGCAGAATATGAGTGGTTTTAAAGCTGCTTATGGACTATTAAAAGCTTCACTATTTAATTTGTATATCGAAATTACTTTACATTATTTAAACCAAATTAAAACTGCATTACAGCTCAAACCATTCATTCGATTTGGAATTTAAAAAAATAAATAAAAAACCTTTGATTTATGTAAAGTAACCCGAGCCTGCCACGGTGCACATAAAAAATTAGCCACATGCCCAACACTATTTCTCCTTTCCGTGTTTTATTGCCTCTATAGAAGGCATTCAGGCAATGTTCGCTAATTCATAGAGCGAGTTTCACACTTACGTCAATCAGTGCGTAACTCAAGTAAAGGCATAGTGCTCCAACCACTGGACTAATTTAATGAGAGGGGCCTTTTCAACCGGCGCGCGCCGCCAGCCTGTCATACAACGCATATAAATGTGATTAACGTAGAAATGACATAATTAAGACACTACACCGCGTACTTTTAAGTCGAAAACTTTGAGTTTTTTTGCAAGATGTATCTTTTTAGTTTTAATGTTTATTTGAACAGACGGTTTATTTTAAAAGATTATGAACTGTGAATGCAAACATGTGTAGATTTTACGCGATGACTTATTATAAACGAGACTGTTTCAATATTTGAATGCAAAAGTTCGCGGATTAATGTGAAGTGGATTTTTGAATAAAACACCTCAATGTTTTATTTGGGGACCGAGATATTAAAGTATGATGTTTCGTAAATGCGGCGTTTCACAATATATTTCGAATGCACGCTTGTAGCTTTGTCAGTTTTTGGTTTTCCTTTACGTTACGTAGTAAATTATTTCATTTTCCATGTGTAGCACGACGAGCATGATTCGTCCATTTTATATTTGGTTATATGAACAAAGGTAATGACTTAATTAATATCGTTTAGTAGGTTCAAGTTACCTTATGTATATAGGTAAGAACGACCACACACAACATTGCCTTAAGATTGTTTACTTGCAATCTTTGTCAACTTCTGATAAAGCTTGTCGAGATATCCTTAATATTATGAATATACAATTAACTTCTAAACAGTTTCTTTATTTTAGAAGCTCATTTTAGAGATTAAAATATTATACGCTAGGGTATAAATTCCAATAAAAATATTAATTAACTAATCATAAAAAAATCGATCACCTCACAGAAAACTTATATGAATTATAAACGTGAATTAAGTTGCCTGTTGTATACAATTATAACGGGTGCGACTATAATGCGTAGGGGCGCAGAGGCAGAATTAATGAGGAGCATTCATAGGGTTGTCGGCCATGTTGTTTCTGCGCAGTGCGCTGAATCGAGCTCAGTGCGCAGGCGGCGAGCAGCGAGCACTGCGCACACTTAGCTCAGCTGACTCAGGCCTATCGATCAGGGCGCACTCGCTGGCCGATCATATGGGGGTTAACGGGTTTTTATTCGCGGGGTGAGTTTTTGGGTCAATTGCTTTTGTTGTTTATGCAATAAATGCCATTATGCGAATGTCTCGTGTGCCGCGGATTAGTGTGTGAGTTTATTTGAAAATAATTTCTGGACTTAAAGCATTAATGCTTGGGAAATCCTAATAAAGAATTAGATGTTGTGTATCGAAATATAAAAAGAACTGAAATAATTGGATATTTGACTACCAGTCAAATTATAGGTACTAAAATTGAAAGTATCTTATTTAATACGAGAAAGCAAAAACTAAATTAAAAAGTAAATATAGACTGAAGTTTGGAGAATGAACTCTGTCTGGATCCTTGTCTCGCAAAACGTCATTTGTCAGTCTGAGTTCTCAGCGTTATAACTAAGCCCTTTTTACTGTTATTTATATTTTCGTTAAGTAGTTATGGATAGTAATAAAATATAAAAAGACTACAGTCTACCCAATTACAATATATTTAATTATAAATGTTGGCCTTCGTAAGTACCTTTAATATGCACTATTACATAGTTCCTAAGGGAAGAACGTGAGGAACTAGTATCAAAACTAAAAAAAAACGATACCTCTTGATGGGGTAACCTTAATTTATTTTTTCATTTGAAGCTGATTGAGCTAAATAAAAGAAAGTAGTAGATACCAACTTACCCCTGCCCAGATGATTTCGGAATCCGAACCGTCTACCAATGCTCACGTTTGTTCCGTGGTGCACGTGGCACGTGCTCCTACTAGACGTTTATGTATTAACTCTTCGGATATTAAAATTAGGATCCAATCGCGTTGATTCTGAGAAAGTATAATTCTTCGAACAAACCATCATGGCAAGCTATTTTACATAATTGAAGGCAAGCCCATCGCATGGGTCTCGTGTACACGCTCCTTATAAGTTATGAGATCATCGATTTGCACTTATTGTTCCAAACTTCGATTTCTGAATACTGATTGGGTATGGTTACGACTAGCTGTCACCTGCATCTCGGATAGCCTTGACCAAAGCATGGGACGAATCCTTCGATATTTCGCTACTAGAGGATGGATGTACTGAACTTAACTCGATGTGAAAGACATAACATTAAATGTATTTTTTCTCCGAAAATACCGTCGTTTGATATTATGTATCTTAGAACCAAATGTACTTAAAAAGATCTCTCTCATCATACATGACTTATTTTTAAAGAAGGGGTAGACCAACTTCCATACATTTTAACCATTTATCTCCTTTTCACTCAATTAGCCATATTTTCAAATAAAGATTTATCATGTTGTTTGAATAATTTCTTCCAAAATAGTGTCAATGTATCCGATATGATATTGACATATTCCCAAAATTCGTGCACAGCCTACTCTTAATATTAACTACCACATTAAATATCAAAACTAGTAATTACATAACATTATAACAACATATCTTCAAATGTTAAAACAAACATTCGATTGGTATAATAATAGAATTATTTGTGGAACTCAACGTAAAATCGTCGCACAGCTACACGATTCTGAGTAATAAGAAAATTATTAATTCATGCTAGGAAAAGGACTGCATGCTCGTTTATAAAATTATATATAATGGAGCTAGTTGTACTGATTACGGTATACCATTGATTGATTCTGTCATGTGTTCACTTCAGCGTGGCCAGAGAGAACGTGTTATATATTAATATAGGACGTCGCGATTCAATTAAGGCCCCCTTGCTATAACTATTGCTTGCCACGAGGAAGGACCACATTATTGGTGTAAATTTATTAATACGAGACATTTTGAATAAAACATTTTGATAATGTAATTTTAATAACAGTTAATGTATTTCGCCAAAACCTCGCAACTTAAAGATTGGCATGGTCTATTAAAAATCTATTGAGGTAGAAATCAGAATCCCATTTTCAACAGTTAAGTAGCGTTTGTAAGCCTGAAACCAACGACCTGCTCAAATTTCGCGGAACCGAACGTTGTTGTTTGCCTGAGCAAATACGACCTTTGAATCGACGAGTTCTCTAAGGAGTTCTTTCTTCTTTTGCGAGTGAATCCGCATACACAGAGCAAGATACCACAGACATATATCACAATAGATGACATGAATGTATGATAAAAATATATATTTCATCTCATTCTATATTGAATTGCAAAAACTATTTAACATATTTTACGGAATATGCGATTTGTGACGTCACAGAAAGTAGAAAATTTACTTGGTTTCATACAGTTGGGGGAACTTACGATGTAAATACATATCTGCGTTCCTACGCAACATCTACTAAATAAATATTGTTATTAGGAAATATTATGGCGATTTTTTCTCTGAAAACTACACCCTATTCGTCAATAACATGTACTTATAGCCTTTTCGTCATCAATAGTTTATTTATTGATAGCGAAGGCGTTCCCTGAGTAAGACGTTGTTTTGATGGACGAGGTACTCGACACGCAAAGCGTAGGTACACTATGTCATTAATTAACTATTCGCCTGCATTTCTGCGATTGTTTTTTTTTTATATAATTGCACCAAGTTATCAAATAGTGTGTGGTCGGGTGTGCGTTCACACAATGTAACTTTTATAATTTGATAATATTATAATATTGAAAATTGTCTTATTTAATTACATATTATACATTTTATTTTGTAGATTTCGGACCAGGTTTTCAAAGTCTGGATGAACTCCTAAATAACTTATTTTTACCATTTTGATCGATAGATTAGGTTAAGCTATGCTAGCCGCGGTCAGTCCATGGATGGGTGTTTTTACCTAAATATTATTTGGAATCGGTCCAATATTTCTAGAAATTACGAAATACATAAAAACTTTATATCTTTAGAATATTAGTGTGGCTATTAGTTTATCAGTTTCGTTGGTATATTATTATCTACATAGCTTACTCTCAATCATATAGGAGATGACCGATCTCATCTCCTATATGGTATTTCTTAGTTGATGCGGTACAAAATATTTTAAACTGAGCATCTGTGTACTTCAGTTTACAACAGAGTTGTTGGTATTCATGGTCATAGATTGTCAAATCATTGTTGCTAAATTTACTACTAAAATAAATACTACCTCATATGCGATTATTGTAAGCGCAATATTTTCCAGACGCAATAAACATTGCCAAATTGAATTTATCTATAGATAGTTTGTTTTGTAATACCATCCGTCCGTCGCATGCATCTGAATCAACCCTTGCCAATCCAATCGACATTCCCTTGAACAATTCTATTATCCACGCTTTCATGGTTGTAAAGGAAGAGCTTATTATATTTTTAAACTAGCTGTTTCCAGCGATTTCATCGGCATCCTAAGAGAACTATTCACAAACTCGTATAAAAAGTATCTTATGTTTTAATCTAGGTTAGAAACTATGTGTGAACTAAATATCAGCTAAATCTGTTTAACCGTTTTTTAGTTAAGCGCGCAAACGACACCTCTACAAAATTATATGTACGAGTATGAAGATGAATACTACTCAAATTGAACAACTTTGTGATTCGTACGGTACAAGCTCTTATGTCTGAGGGTATCTGCTCTTTTCGTATAATAGTGAGGTTTCCACAAATCGGCTTACATTGCATTCTTGCACGCTTTTACGATGAAACATTTTGTAGTAAGAACATAAATAAAACGTAACGCAAAACCACCGCACTCTGAGCAGTCAGCCTCGTTACGGGCTTCCTCACTATCTACAATATAGTATAGTTACCAAACTTGTGCTTTTATATAAACAAAATCCTATATATTTTTGCTGATATTGTATTTCTTCCCCATCATCATCAATGAGGGAATCACAATTTAATTTCTATAAAAAAGGTTAAAGTGATTATCATTAGTGTCATCATTCCACGTAACCCAGCCACCTTACACTATTCTTCTCGTATTTTTTTTCTAATCGGTCACCCAACAACGGTATATGCTAAACCGCTGAACACGTAAAATAAATAAATACTTTTATAAAATACTCCGGTTACAAGTACTTATTGCTTTTAATAAAAGTAACGTTGATAAAATAAAACTTGCCGGCACGAATAAGTATGTAAGTAATGTTTTCGTTGAATGGATCGACGGGGATTCCTAATAAAATCACTTTGATATAATTAGCGAAGAACTACCATGAGAATCTAGGAGGTGGCGCCAGCTGTCACTTCCAGTGCACTCATTAATGATATTCACCCCGATCCGATAATAGATAATCGATTCAATGTATCTGTCTTGTACACAATCATACAATATAATAAATTCAAGGTTCAATTGTTAAATTTTATTCCATTTCTGAATGGAATACAATTTATCGTTTTTATGGTCACCTTAGCTAGGTTGGTAAGTAAGATTCTGAAAGCTTTACAATACATTTTAAATATAATAATCTATTACGGTTCTTAAATCTTACATATCCTTTTTTAGCTTATTATGTAAAGCACTAATATAATATTCATTGAGACGCACAGTCTATATAAATTTAATCACAATTAATCAGATTTGGCACAATATTAAATTTGCCTCAATCATACATTTTTGTAGATATATCCGCGATAAAAATGCTTACAGTGAAAGATCGCCACTTCGTCATACGCAGTGAAATTCACATGAGGCGTGACAAACTTCATTTGCAAGTAACTACCGGTTAATATGTGTACAGATTGTTACCCACGTTACCCAGTAGCTAGATATAAGTATACAATTTCTATCAAAACACGAGATAACTGTCCAACTATCATATGACTCCTCCCGCCATGGGTGGGATGGGAGGGAATATCAGACTCTTACTAATTACCACATACTACCCATACATGTTCCTTTTGCGTTCCGGGAGCGAGGTAACTTTTTCGGACATTCCACGGCAACCCAGACGGTTGGTTTTGATGGGTACTCTGCTTACCTATATAATGAATTATCTTAGTCCTATGATTGATTCAATAGATGGTGTTAGGAGAGCTTTGGGTTTATGCTCATTGATTGGCCTTAAATCCTTATATTATTATATAAATAAAATTATATTAAACGAGCCAAAAAAGGTCGCAAAGTATCATCCATTGGTTCGTCTCGCATTTTTATAAAACCTTAATCGGTTCTGCAAACATAGATACTTAGATAATACTAGGAGAATAAAGAATAATTGCATAAATTGTATACGTAACACAAAATTGGTAGATAATAGGATACCTACATCTACAAAGCAATCATTCTGCAACAGAGCTCAAAAGACACTAACACATCCTAAACGTTTCCTCAACAATGCAAACGGAACTCTCAAATCAAACATTGACGCATATAAAAACAGTCGCAAATTGCATTAATCGCAAGACAAGTCGCGTATGGCCTTGATGTTACCGTTTTCTTCAATTCTCTTCAGTCGCACATGCGCCAATTTGACTTTGTACAACGACAGGAACAGACCGCGGATGCGTCTATTAGAGCACTTATTTAATACTTGAAAATAAAGGAGTACGACCATTATGGAGTAGCGCGAGTTTCCGGACGAATTGCATGC
The DNA here is from genome assembly GCA_963891755.1 of Pyrrhia umbra. NCBI lineage: Eukaryota > Metazoa > Arthropoda > Insecta > Lepidoptera > Noctuidae > Pyrrhia > Pyrrhia umbra. The sequence continues at coordinate 5,790,594 of OY982916.1, read as the reverse complement.
GCATGACACGTGCGCGACTATCGGCTTGTTGATTGCGTTTTCTGTTAGCTTCGAATTAAATTAGGTCATTGCAGTTTTGTTCCTGTCTTATAATAAACGAAATTGCTTTTCAAAAGGAGATTTTAATTTAATCGATGCGACTAAAATACAATGGCTCTATGGTCAAATTGGAACAGTTTGCTTATATATGTAAAATATTAGGCCCAGTACCTATAATTCTTAATGTCCTTGAGTTAATGTATTCAAAATTACATTTTATTATATAGCCACGTTTGTGAAGTGTAGACCATGCTCGATTAAAATAAAATTTGAAATAATATCGAAGGTTAGAACGATTTTTTTTGATTTTTTCTTGCCCCCAAAAAAATATAGGTAGGTAACCTATATTTTTTTTACAACAGGCATATGTCCTGTATCGTACCATTGAATTGCCGCAGTGTACAACTTGCTCAAGCTCTGGGTTAAACGGAACTGGCCCACACACTCATCAGAGCCCCTAATATGGCGCTCGCGGCTTCCTATGACGTCACACGTCATCACTTAGGATTCGTTCACACACGTGGAGATAATCAGCCGACAAAAGATCGGAAATTGGTCTATTACAGTCATGCTATGTTATATTAGGTAAGTCGATATTATTCTTAGTTGTAAAAATATAATTTGTGTGACTTTTTAATGAGTTCTGGTACTACAATAAGTATATGCCAAAATCGAACTCTCAATGCTCCATAGTTTGATTTTGGAATACAAACAAATTCTTATAGGGTCTATTTTCCGAGCTAGGTATTAACAGGTTTTAGGTCCTTGTCGGATTCAATTTACACCAGGGACTGTTGTTTTGTGAAAAACTTAATGGTATTACTTGCCCGCCCGAAAAGCTTCGTCTGACTCTAGCTTTTAACCCCCGACGCAAAAAGAGGGGTGTTATAAGTTTTAGAATAGTTATGATTATAAAATATCATATAAACACGCTTATGTACAAAGTTGTGCGTTCACACTCGACAAAATTAAAAATTGTTTATTCAAACAAGGCTGAAAATCAGCACATTTTGAACATCAAATTTACAAAAGACTGGCCTAAAACTCCTGCCCTTCACCGCTTCCTATGTGTTTTTGCTGGGAAGAAGTGGCGCAACAAACTCCTCAGCAACACATGTCTGTCTGTTAAAGTTTGAAGAACCATTTACAGTTACAAGACATTTTAGCCGCAAAAGTTCTACGACGTAAAATTTTCAAGGTAGTACGCAGCATTAAGTAGTTTCTTATTTATTCTTTTTCTGAAGTCCTCGAACAAAACCAATAACCTGCGTTCTCGAATTCTCGATCCATTTCAATTTGCACACAACTGTGTCTGAATTTGTAAAGCGACTGTGACAAGTGAATACCAAATAAAAAAAAATACACAACAGATATTATTCACATAACATCAGAAATAGTTTTTAACCATTTATTACCGTAGACGTATATGACGTATATCGTTTTTTTTTTAATATTATATTACCTACTGTGTACTGTGGTACCAATTTGCTTTCCCGCGACTTATGTCGAACACAAAAATTGAAAAATCCATTTATAATTTTAAACCAATTGCATCTCTAAAGGATCCTTGTCGTCGATGTTATAAGCGCAGTTGGTATTATTGTGCAAAGCTGCGTAATAAAAAATGCGCCATTGAAAGTTATTCTGCCCTAGGCGTCGTCCGGCACCGGCACAGATAAGTACGTCTGCCAACAGATTGGCTTTAGTCATTGACGGATTGCTAGTCTATTGCACCTATCAACGTTTCTCTTGTTTAATTGAGTAACAATTAGTACAAACAAAAGAACTGCCAAAATGCTATTATAATGATTTAATTTAAAATCATTTTTCGATTGCCGTACTAAGATAGTAATTATAGAAGCAAGCTAATATCAAATATGTATCAATACCCTGCATATGTAAATTTAGCTACCTTTTTAGTTCTTTAAAAATCCTTTCAGTTTAACATTATATAACATCTACAGTTTTTCCCAATTTATTAAAATGCTATAATATTTAAACCATTTACAGTATACAATTTAAGATCGGATAATAAAAGTAAAGGTGGTTACATTCCAGTCGGAAACAGCGATCCGCGGAACATGGCCGCCACACAATATTCCTTTGAAATGCAGAAGAATACAAAAGCGTATCATGCTGCATTTTTAATGGTGAACGTATTTGTAATTTCTAAAATAATCGATCCCCCACCCCACGCACAAGCTGCGTCTGTTTGGCACCGTCGCGAGGGACGCATCGTTATCGACCAAATTTTTATTATGCATATTTTTAATTTTATTTTTTTTCACCCCCCGCCCTGGGGCGAGTCCACGTGCGTATTAAATCAATACTCGCAACGAGATTTTGCTTTTATTCGTTGGATGGGGCAACGGCATTTTTGGCGGACCTCGCCTTCTGAGCGCGTATTCCGATTTCCGTCTAATGGAACACCATGCGGGGTGCTCAGGAAATGCAGGCCCGTCAGACTATTTTTACGTACGACTAATGCCCTTCGCGTCCACTTTTTGGTCTTTTTAGAACTTTATATGTATGGATAAATGGATAAAGGCCTATTTTTGTGTGGGTACCTATGGGTATTGCGTTTTGGAAGCCGCGTATACATTTGTAATACCAATGCTTGTTATCAAAAAATACTTGTCCGATCCAATGAAGGTCATAGCGGTGGTTGTTAGCTTATTTTTTTAATTAACCACACATGCTTAACTGTGAGGTGTATCAGCTGCTTATCATGGAAGCTGGTTTAATTGTGGCTACCTAGTACGCACAGCAGGTTATCATTATCTCGATCCTTAAACTTAATAACTTATTGCACACGCCTCGACCAAAAAAACGTACGTGGTGTTGTTTATTTTTTTTTGTATCAATTTCACAACATCGAACAAGTTCAGACTTATACATATTAAATGAAGAAGGCGTGTTATTCCACCCCTGAAGTCGACCGTTTAGCTTTTAGAAATTGTTGTAAAATTATATTACCTACTAATATCTAAATTGTCACGTTGATGGCTTGTCACCGGCATTACACATGAATAACTCTCATCGACATGACGGCAGTAGCTCATTGATATCCTGAAAGGGTTATTTACGCTGTCTGCGCTGCAACTAAGCTGTCACTTGTAAATTTTACAATGTCTCAAGCTACTAACCATTTCGCGCGCTGCCCCGCCCCCGAGAGCCGAGCACGTAACACCGCGCCGCTTTACCGTGGGATCAAAACATGAGTTTTCTAACAACAGTTTTTGCACAACACTCGTTGAAGTGTGTTTGTTATTTAAGACTTTATTAGAAAGCGAACTGCTCCGGGTTTTTCTTTTACTAATTTCTGATTGCGTTTCTTCCCTGATTCTAATTTAGCATTAGTGCTACTTACTCATTTTGTACGAAACGTATTTTAGGTAGGTGCTATGGAATATAATGTTTAAAGTGAGCATGGAATAATCACTGTCGACAAACGGTATCATGACTAGAAAAGTGAATTAAGTCTGAGATTTAGAAATGGAATGCACTAAAGAAACATTTTGGTTATTGACAAAACAAAACGATTTGCTGGGACGGATATGAGGTACCTATCGAACCGATTGAAATGGCAATTAAAATAAGGAACATAAAAAAAGTAGTTCATCTTATTTCCACACTGGAGATACTGTCCCCAATACTGCGTTAGTTTTATTATACACTCAGTGTAATTGAGTTTAAAAAGTTTATACAAATAATTAGTTCTGCTATGAGTTGAAAAGCAGTTATAGATAAAATATCTTCATAAAAATGTGTAGAAATTACTTAATGATTGCGATCACTGGGGTAGTAACTAACATTGTTTGTAAGTTTATGATATAAACGCCTGCATAAATTAAGTAGTCATATTTCCGCTTCACTTAAAAAACAACTCGCAATAAGTATTACTTATTAGGAAATAATTATGACCGACTGGGAATACTGCTAATAATAAGCACATAATTGAATTTATTATACATTAATTTTAATTAGGGCCCACTCAAGTTCTTACGCACTGTGCGCGTAACTTGCACGGTGTAGAAAAATAAACTAAATATATATTTTTTCCGTTACGGTAACATTATAACGTATGAATTATTAATATAGCGATAGTTAATAATTCATTTATACTACGTTTTATTGTGTGCAATAAATTTCGCGGAACAATAAAATCTCTTAGATTGTTTCGCGTTTTTTTAGTTGCGTTAATATTGCATTGCTTGAGTCGTCTCACCCGGTTTTGTGCACGCGATATTTTATATAAACAGTGTTAATAAATGCAATAATGTTGCCTCGAGGAGTCGCAAACCATATTTTATATATAATGAGCGCGTTTATTATTATTTACAAATAATGTGTTAGTAATTCTTTAAGTGTAGAATGACAAATGTTTTAGTAATAATGATTTTTGCTGAAATGTAACGAGAACCAAATCTTACAAACTAGAATTAAATATCTAGTACTCTCTAAAATCAAATCTAACATTTAATTAATCTGTTTCAATGGACAAAACAATCGTTGTGCTTCAAATTCCGTCCACTGGGCAGCCGCGACAAGCTCGGAATTATTGAATTTTTTATGAATATTCTCCCGTATATTTTTAAGCGGGCGTATGCAAAGCCGCGTTATGCCTATACAAAGTTGATTCGTTTGTTTTGCAAAAACATTGTTTTTACCAGTTATTAACGACAATTTGTTACGTTCCTTTTTTGAAACCATTTATAATCTGTGTGTATGAAATGAGCTTGGCTTCAATTTTCATAAGATTTGTGTAGTACGAACTTTCTGTTGTAGGGTTAATGTCTGGACTACTGTTCTAATTCAAATGAATCCTCATTACTCTCCGTGAGTTGAAATGAGTGATTTCAAAGGAAAAGAAAGACCATAGCATAAATTGATATCTATAAATAATAATAATTGTCTAGTTTATCGAGTCGTGGTGGCCTAGTGGTTAAGGCACCTGACGCTCGTGTACGAGTGTGCGGGTTCGAAACCTGGCAAGTACCAATGTGACTTTTCTAAAGTCATATGTACTTTATAAGTATATCTTAGACACCACTGACAAACGGTGAAGCAAAACATCGTGAGAAAACCTGGACTTCAAAGTCTGAAATCGCCAATTCGCCTTGAGCAAGCGTGGTGATAAATGCTCATGCCTTCTCTGTATGAGAAGAGGCCTGTGCCCAGCAATGGCACAATATACAGGCTGATAATGATGAGTTTATCTAAGGTATCTATTTCATTCATAGTCTAAAGAGTATGTTATGAAAATATACGACGCCAATGTTGCTTTCCATTCAATGAAATTGTAGTCGAAACTGTAATACAACAATATTATTAAAAGTGTCATTATCACTTTCCTGGTTGAGAGTAATAGAAAACAATGAATTAAGTTTTTTATTGTTATGTGAATAAATTGCATAACTGAATATTATTGTTTTAGTAAAGGGCCGATATGATAATGTTCTTGTTTTGCATTTTGTATGAGGGGTTCGTTGCTCAGTCCACACTTGCTGATAGTCTTTGGACTGAACTAATGGACCCACCATCGGCAAGTGAACCTTGACTGTCCATTGCGCACCGAGAACCATCTAAGACTTAGCACGCACGATACGTCGTTGGTCCTCCTTGGCTCTCATTTGAAGTCCTAAAAGTCTGACAACCAGTATTATCAAAGGTCGTCAACGTTTCCCAGTACTCTGAATGGGCTGTGGAGGCCGGATAGCCTATCCGCGATGACGACTAGATGCGATTAAATGCAAGCATTTTAGATAGACCATCTGCCTAGATGGTCTATGTAAAATGCTTGCATTTAATCGCATCTAGTTAGACTGGAAGTCGATCCAAACAAAGTTGGGGTATGCCTAAGTAGATTGCCAAAGCTAAAAGAAGAAATAACATTACTAGCTTTCCTGGATTACGCATATAACTTAAATAAGAAGGAACGAAAGGTCTTATTGAAGAATACCTTTCGAGGTCCTATTTAGTATCAACAAACCTAAAAAAGAAAAATAGCAACCAATAGGATTTATTTTTATATTTAAAGTACAATTCTTACGGCTCCTGTGGATTACTATCCACAATCCCGTAGTCTCTTAAAATGAACGTTTAACATCTCATCTAGTATATATTAATATGGTTCATAAGTTCAATTTCATTTCATTCATATTAATAATAATAATCGTCGCCTGCTCTGTCGCTACCTCACACACCGTTACCTCAAATAATAATATAGATAATATCTAGTTTTGTCGACTCTATTTGGATGCTGAAACCTGCGTCGCGGAACTCTTACAGGATATTTTTGGTATCAATAAAATATGTTGCAAAATATATCTCGTAAGAAAAGGATCCTTTTAATAATAACATCCTGTGGGGTAATACCTACGTTTGCCGATAAATAAATATATTTAGAACAAGTCATCAGAAATTGTTTATTTCTAATAATAGTTATTAATGAATCTATTTCTTCTTTTTCAATATACCTATGATTCACATGTTACGATTATTTTCGTCGTTGATAACAAAACAAAATGTGTAGGTAAACTTTTCTAATGATAGAAATACTATTTCCTATAGTTTATTTACTCAAATCGGAAAGCTGGACCCACGGTGATCTTGAAAATTTAAACCTTAAGAAAGGTCTAGTATAATAAATGAACACAAGAAGACATATTGCAATAATTGTATATTATGTGTTCAGTACATCTTTTCTGTTCAATCTACACATTAATATCAATATTTCACCGTTCATGAGCGTAATATCACCTACGGAACAATGCGATCGAACTTAAAGATATACGTGCTTAACACTCATGACCACTGAGGCGTAACGCAATAAATTCGTCAGTATAATGAGCAAAAACAGTCAGCCGACATGGTTGTCAACAACACGTTGTATGCCCATCACTCACTGCGTAAATCGCAACAAATACGCATTTGATATAGACGTTGTGAAACGTCTTAGTTCGCGCAGGTCTTAATGTGGATTGATTTTGTTTTGTTACAAATATTTTGGCATGGATGTTGAGTTGCTATTAAAGCTCGTGGCTAAGTAACAGCCGCACGGGTCGATCTATCAAAAGTTAAGCTACGCTTGGCACGGTCGGTCCGTGGCTAGGTGACCATCTATGTCATAGCGAAACTCCTCTATGCCTTGGAAAGCACGTTAAGCTGTTGGTCCCGGCTGTCACTGTCTTTTGTACATCTTTGACAGTCGTTACGGGTAGTCAGAAGCCAGAAAGTCTGTCTACCAGTCTTACCATGGGGTATCGATACCTGGTAATGGGCTGTAGAGGTCAGATGTGATTAATATCAATTTTATTCTGTACACAACCCTTACATTCGATGTACGATGCAGCTGAATTTTAATCAGCACGATCATCCCAGTTTTATGACAACCTAAATAGGCGATAATAAAATGTCGTCCTTTATTCGCACTTTCATCCAGTTGAAATACATTACGCGCTGATATTTTAATTAAATTTGCACCTCAGATATACGTCGATCACCGAGTTTTACACGGAATATAATTCATCATTTCATCATGTTTAACTGACATATTGATGAACCGATGACAAGCAGGTTTAAATTGGTGCCGTGCTTCTGCCGTGGTTTAGCCCAGATTGCATTTAAATTGTTGATCAGATGAGGATGTTAAGTTAACTACGTATTATCAGACAGCGTGATTAAGTGTGGTGTACCGAAACTCGAGGGATTTATTGAACTAGCTTTGCGCGATGTGTGAAAGTTTATAAGAATAGTTATCTAATTATAGAGTCGCGAGTAATCGGCTTAATTGGATTTGGATGGAAATTTTGGGTATTGATTCGCTGTATAGAATTTCGCGTGAGAAGCTTAAGCTAGTACTTTGACTAAAATCTAGTACCTATTAGAGTAGTAGCATAGATACTACTAGAGTGGCATAGATACGACGAGAGGCAGTATGCTACTACTTTTGTGTATTTTCCCCACCGTCTTCTAAAACAATGTACTTATTGGGCTTCAAGCGTTTCGTCTGATATTTTTTTATTTTTCATATTGTAGTATTTCCGAGACGGTTACATTTTTGTAAAGATTTTGTTATTTTTCGCTTTTAAGTGGGTCGGTTTGTAATTTATATAAGTTACAATATCTCCATGTTGCTCATCACTTTTAATAAGGATGTAAGTACCTTATATCCCTTTGAAGCTTAGAGGCGTGATATTATCTTATGGATCGCTGAAAACAATACATAGGCATACGATCGCAGCAATCGCGGGTCCTTTGATGTTAGTAAGCGAAGAGTTCCACAGCCTATCTCACAAGATCTTCATCAGATCTTAACGTATTATAATGTATTTTTTTTCTGAAAAATATGCATATTAATGATGAAAATTCCATCAATATCAGATCAGTAGTTTTATTATAGGCATACATTAAGAAATATTATGAGTCATTGCTAATTCTAGAAGTTGGGCCAATAAAGTGTTTGGCTGTAAGTCGTAACAGAAATAATTCTTCTCAACAAAATTCATGAATTGGAGATATTCGGAATAATCTACTTTAAAAGTTCATTAATTACAGCTTTTCGTGTCGGAATTTAATAAACCTATAGCCTGGGTCACCAGATATTTACACACTAGGTAGAGTAACAAAGTTTACCTAAACGTAGGATTAATCGAACGCTTCGCCATGAATTTAGATGACAAATTCAAATATATAAACAATAGCAAAATCAACAGCATTGTTTAATAATTAGTAAATTCCGGAACTAAATTAGATTAATTATTCAAAGTGTTGAAATTTATTTCGATATCAATTAGTTTCAAAAACAACTGCGTATAGTCGGTAAGTACTGCAATACGCGCGGTCGTTGTATTCATGGCCGATCGCGTAAACACGCCCGACATTATTCAGTACAAATGTGCAGAGGAGCAAAAACTGTTTAATTGGGCGGTGTACGCGATACCGAATCATTCGGTATCACTGCGTGTGTGTACTCGACTTTAGTGATGCTGCCTTGTCGATTTTTGTGCGTAACTTTTTTTGTCTGTTCTTTTTTTAAATTGTTTAAACTTAAACACAGGTTGATGTCGTTCCAATTATTACATGTCAGCTCATGAGGTGTTTTGGAACTAGCCCCTCATTTTCCTTTTTTTTAACTTTGGCACTTGATCATTATCTTAGAACTTTAAACGTATATAAATACTTATATAAATTTATTTCGTGTATCTCGGAAGGGACAAGTCTGCAATATGGATATTTTTTTTAGATAAGGTTTTCCTTTTAAACTAAGTCCTTATAACGTGAAAAGAAAGCCTAGGTACTAAATCTTTATGTCCATACAATCACTACTCATCATACAATGACTCAATCATACAATGACCTGTAGCATTATTTTATTTTCCATCTATGGAGTGTCATTGTAAAAAAATATATCTGAAATTATAATTATGACGCGTCGTCTTGGACTTTATAGTTAGTTACACAGTAGTTTTATAATAGGCGTCAATGTATCCAACATCTAAAAGAACGACAGAAAAATCAATAGTCAGCCAGAAAAAGTTAAAATGCATGCACGAAAAAAAAACTTCACCGTCGATTACAAAAAAAAACTACATAAAATAGCCACTACACTATTGTAAGTGCGACAAACAACAGGTGTGACGTGTCCCGTCACTAGCACGGGACACGTAAAAATAGTGGGCAAATCTAGCAACCTGTTAGTGTGGCCGCTGACAGGCCGCCGCGAGTCAACTACGACCGCTATCACCGCAACTACTTTCGGCTTATGTGGAGGGATTTGTTTTTATTTTTAAATGGAATAGTTTTATATTTACGTTTTTTTTTCGGTGTTTATGTATAAGATTATTATTTTGTGCATGAGATTATCGTTTTTGGGATTAAGGGGTATCGCATTAAAGTTATTTTTAGTTCTTTTTACAGTTGTAAAGTTCTCGTTTGAATTCAAAACTGCCAGGTTTATTATATAAGACAATAATCTAAAATTACTTGTCATTTGTTTTTGTTGAAGTTTAGCAATGGTAAATGATATTTATAGCACGATGATTATTCGACTTCTATAAGGTTATTTTTGATACCAAACACCTAGGGTAATTAAATAAATACCTATAAATAAACGTTCAATCATATATATAAATAAATTCAATAATGATAAAAAATTAATACTATCAGTACGTAAGATTTGCAAAACCGCTAATCAGATTCCATCGATTCATTGAACGGGGTTTTCTTATCTAGATAATTTTATGGGATAAAATACTTAATCTATTGTTGCAAGCAAGCTTTAAAAAAATAAGATAACAGAAAATAATTAAATTTAAAATAATTTGTAGGTACCATATCTGAAACTATGTCATAAGCACATCAGATGTACTAAAAAAGGAATTAAATTATTGAACTAAAAAAAACTACACGACCTCGTAATTTTAGTGATTAGATTTTTTCCTAATCTAGCTTATGAGTGAGTAAAACAAAGACTGTCACCATACTTCCTTTAAATTAGTAGGCATTCAAAAGTTACAGAGGAATAAAGGAACTAACATACAAATAAAAATACAATACAGACCAACTCCTTTTTGTCGTTGTGTATGAAAAAGATATCGGTATGAGAAAAAGTGCCTCAAATGGTTCGCTTAACTAATTCATGGCATATGTCCGAACTTTTTCTGACCCTCCTCCGCGGGTCTTGATAGAACAACATGTAAAATAAAACACGGGTAAATATACACACAATACAACACAGCTTTTGAATGCACAGGAGGCTTTAGTTTGCTCTGTCAGTTTTCACGTGTTCGGAAGGAGGTCTGGTTACTAATGGTCTCGGTAGAACACTGCCAATTTATCCCTGTGGTGGGAAATGGGAACCTTCCTTCTCGGTAATAGGTGGTTTGTTTTTAAACCGAATCAAACTTATTTAAAGCTAATTGACGTTCTAAGAATCAAAGTTAATTTAAGGTACTTGTAAAATGTACATGCAGTTAGGCGCACTGTTCCATAAATTGAGAAGAACTGGCAAGAATATCCATGGGTGCTACACGTACTGTCTATACTTAGATAGCTACTTTTACAGGTGGCAGTTTAGAGCTAAATAAAAAAATATTGATCTACTGTTAGCCAAATTTAAGGTTACATCTTAGGGTTGACTGGCAGGACTGGTGCAGTGGCTGAGTATTTGATTGTTGCGCTGTGTAGGTATCGCTAGTTTGTTCTTGGGATGGTTACAAAACACACTTGACATGCAAACCTTTTTCTAGGAGAACTACTACTTTTGGTTAAACAAAAAATAAACATCTTTTCTTACGAATAGCGATTACGTTTTGCGAATCTCTATAACCTCATATTTCTCAAAGATATTATTACCTACAAAAAGGGATTTTGAATTTCAAATTCGTTTCTCGGTCAAAGAAACTGTTATGAAAAATATAAAAAAAAAATCCCAAAAAAAGGAACGCATTTTTTGATTATCGAATTAGGTACTAGCAAATCAAAATAAGAGTAGTATAATGTCCGCGTACGATGAGCTACATATCTCACATTTTTAATTAACAGTTGAACAGAAAAGGGGTATTTGAATTCTGCCAAATGTACTAGAAGCTACGCATCTATATTGGTAGCTTCTATTTGTAATTGTGGCCGTCGAAAGTGATCTTTTTTTGACATATTGCAATATCCCCCGCTTTGAAGACCTAAATTACGGACGTAGATATACATAAACAGTTTTTAACTTTGCACAGTCCAGTGCAAAGCCATAACGCGTAGGGCTTGCCCTGCTTCTGGTTTGGAATTGAAATTGCTCAATACCAATATGATTTTTTACTATCCAAGTTTATATTGGACAGCCACTAGGAAAATATATCGTGAGGAAAGCTGGACCTAGAAGTCCTCAGTTGAAAATATCTGTGAAAATGGTGATCAAAACGTAATAGTTTGGTGATGATATTTTCGTGGTGTGAAAGTTATTATTTTGTTAATATGCTCTAATGATAAAATATATACATATGTTAAGACTCAAATACAATCTAGAACTATAATATGAAATAAATAATTCTAAGCTCATTTCATTTTGTAAGTAAATATAATTTATTTGAACTGCTAAAAAGTTTTACCAATAAAGCATATTTTGTCAATAGAGTACAGTACAACAGAGTACATACGTTTTAGAACAATCCTTCAGTTTTCAAACAAAAACATTTTGTTGTAGTGTCAATATATTTACATTCAAGATTGTTTAAAAACCAAGTGATGTCGTCATGAAATGCATTAGTGATAAGATGCAGTCTTATAATCATAATATTGGACCCTGTATGAATGCATCACTTACTAGCATGACATGAGTGCAAAGCTCGATATAATTTTTAGGGTTCCGTATCCGAAGGGTGTCAACGGTACCCTATTATTAAGCCTCCGCTGTCCGTCCGTGCGTCTGTCAGCGGGCTGTAACTCATGAAAATAGTTAGCGTTATCACCGAGTGTGTAAAAACGCCTTAAAATCAAAATGGCGAATTGAAGATGGCAAATTAAACATTAGAATTAAGAGGTTATTAAGTTTACATAATAAATACATCTTCGAAAGTAATGACTTGTTAGTTTGAACGTCATATGGAGCTTCAGAGTTATTATCAATAATTCACCATTCACAACTACATGCTCAAACTACATACATGAATCTCATACTCTCTTTACAGGACAGACGACTAGTCTGTCCGTACATACTAGGCTTCTAGAAATTCGATTACCTCCGATGGCTATGTCAATGACTTGAATTTCAATTAGAACAAATTATCTAGGGATACGGGAGGCAAACTTGATTTGTTAGCGCATGCGCAAACCGCCGCCTAGCTAGGGCTCTGAATTACCAGTCTGTTAAATTTTAGTGGACTTCATACACGGATAAACATGAGTGATTCGGTCTGACGGTTTATTTGAGCTCACGGCATCGAATGAATTGTTTTCCTATTAACATACCTGATTCTAAAATTATAATGCACATTAAAAGATGAAAGTACGATTCGACAGTTGATATATTTTAGAATTGAGATTAATTTTGCAGTTGATACATTTTAGAAAAGTTTTTATATACCGCTAAAGAATCTTTTATTAATCATCATTAAAAAATATAGATTTAGAAGTATTATTAGTGTACTAGGTGTTGTCCTGAGAGAAATACTTCGCTAACCCGGATAAAAGGTGATAAAATATGTGCGTACGAAATTTTAACCAGATCCATTTAATACTTTTTGTGTGAAAGAGTACCCCCCTCCCCCTCTGACTTCTGAATGATTGTTCTTAGATGTGTGAAAAATTCACGAACGTAGAATATATTATAAACTTTAAAGGTAAACCATCACGGCTAAGAAGGCTTTACCGGTTACAAAGTTACTGTCGACTAACTAAAACGTAATACGGACCCAACCACGCGTGGTGCGATACGCACTTGGCCGGTTTTTACGTAATTGGAGTGATGTTCTTGCTTTGAATATCATGGGTTGATATTAGGAACAGCAGTTACTCGATGTCAATCAGTGTAGTTAATTAATCATGAAATTTAGACTAACTACTACTACTACGACTAGTACGAATATGCCCCTGGGCAATGGCTTGGTGTATGCATGAGATTTATCACATAATAAACCAATTGGTTCGTTGTGTTTGTTGTTTTTGTAACCAAGATGTCTGTTTACGCCAGTTTTTTTAACCATTGCCAATTATCGCTTTGAGGTCGAAATTCGAACATGTTTTTTTTTTATTGAAAACTGGTCAGAAACCACTAAACGAAAAAAAAATCAGTCCGCAAACAGACAATAGGACGGAGCTAGTTACCTATTTGTATTTGTCTAACCAATATGTTATATGTGAAAGTAAGTAGGTATATGCGATAAGACCGCCCATTTTGGTGTAGGTACATAATAAAAATTAATAAAAAAGAATATTCTATTCTATTCTAGAGGAGCTCGTGGCTAAGTTATAGCCGCACGGGTCGACCGATCAAAGGTTAAGCTGCGCTTGGCGCGGCCGGTCCGTGGATGGGTCACCATCTTTGTCATAGCGAGATTCCTCCGTGCCTCTTGGTCCCGGCTGTCATTTGTAGATTTTTGACAGTCGTTACGGGTAGTCAGAAGCCAGAAAATCTGACAACTAGTCTTACCAAGGGGTATCGTGTTACCCGGTAAACTGGGTTGTAGAGGTCAGATAGGCAGTCGCTCCATGTAAAAACACTGGTACTCAGCATCCGGTTAGACTTGAAGCCGACCCCAACGTTGTTGGGAAATGGCTAGGCAGATGATGATGATGATTCAATTCTATTCTATATGTTAGTTTTATACACTTCCCCAGTATAACAGCACAACCGATTTAGATTAATTTTCGTATGTAGACAGGTTGTACCCTGAGGAAGGTAATATAAATTTCCATCGATGGCCAAAGCTTAGCATGAGATATTCAAAATCACAGACGTGTAGGTACCTATCTAAGTTCAAAATGAAGGCCACCTAGTGTTTCACCAACACAAAGGCTTAACATTTCCTGGTAATATGAACACAGAGACTGAATAGAGAACACATAGGTAGTTGATTGACATCTCATCCCCGAAGGGAAACCGTGTAAGCCATTGTAAAATGAAATGGACGTCCACTGACGTCTTTAGTTTGATTGGATGCAAATTGACTCATGATTGTCTTAAATACTGTAGCCATTATTAGCTTTCAAAGTACATCAGAGGTACTATTTGTGTTCAAGTATTTCTTAGGTACTGGATCCCTTCTAACTAATTGTGAATGTGAATTTGTTTGTTACGCTTTCACGGTAAAAATCGGGTGAACCGATAAAGACAAAATTTGGTATCGAGATAGCTTGAATCCTGGAAAAGGTTACCTATCTGATAGTTTTTATCCTAAGAACGCGGACGGGTTTTATCTTAAATAAATCAGATAATATACCTAATTATTTTTGACCGTAGATGCAAAATCGGGTAGTTTTTTATAATAATTATGTAGTCAGATTATTGAAGCAAGCAATGTATACATCGAGACAGCAGAAATTCAAACAAGAAAAATAAAAAGAAATGCAAAAAATTTGCAACTAACCCTTCCAACTCAGACCGCGTCGATCCTTTCATCTCGCTAATTGAAAAGTTCTACACTGAAACAAACACAGGAAACACAGTATCTTCTGAATCTTTACTAGATTTGATGAGAAATCCGACACGTTGTGATGGTTTCCAAGATTATTGATAGCGGTAATGTCACTAATTCACAATTTTGAGGTTGAGAATCAAAGGTTAATTGTTTTTTCCGTTAAAAAAAAAAGGAATTTACTAACACAAATATTTAAAAGTAAACCACTTTGATTCGATAGCGATAAGATAGACCTGCTCTGTTTATATGTACAAGTATGTACTCCGAATACAAAAATAATCCCATTCATCATCCATACTTGTCAAGAAAATTCAAAGCCGAGCTGCTTCGCAAATTCCTGCAACTCATTACGTAACAACAAAATGTATCCAACACTGTTGTCTCGTTTAAAACTATATCAATATGATGTACCTAGTGTGTACGATAGTCAAAACGCAATTAGCCATGACCTCGCCTTTTTAGCCGATTTTTGTAACAATTAATACATGTTGCTGTAACAAAATTTGTAAAATATTTTCTATAATGTTACTGTAACAAAATGATTACATTTTAAACGTGTTACAACAACGTCTTTGCATTTTCTTAGAGGTTGCTGTAACAAAATCATTATGATATTTTCTTAAATGTTGCTGTAGCGAATTCTTCGTAATATTTTCTTAAATGTAGCTGTAACAAAGTCACCATAATATTTTCTTAAATGCTGCAACAACAAATACCTACTTTGTTATACAAGAGAATGCACAATACGGTAATGTTTGATGATGGATTGTGCCGTACGCAGGATAGACCCGCTCTTATAATGATTTGCACACACCCTCGTTGCAGATATAGGAATCTGAATTGCAAAATGTACCCCCTCTTAATGTTTGCGTGTGTAATGTTAATAATAGGTCCTACTGCATGTGTTGGTGTTCGAGTCTGTAAAGATATGGACTGCATATCGTTGGCGTGTTCAATTGTGAAAGGTTATTTTTATCAGAGCTAGTTAAAATAGTTCGACTATAGATGCGAGTGTAAATAATCATAACAAATCTTCCAATGTCTATTATTTAAATTAAACAAGGGCTGTATTTGTACCTGACAAGGTATAGTCGCGTGCTCCTGATTGACATTAACTTTGTCTTTGACATATTGAAATTATTTTTTATCATGTTTGCAATGTTTTTATGACAACCTTTATCTCCCCTGTTTTTAGCTGTCAGCGAGAAATAAAATAAAAACAATGTATTTTAGCTATAAATGAGATATAAATAAAGATTCGCTTCTGCCTTTGAGATAATGGACGGCTCCCATTAGGTACTCGCAAGTCGCACACGACTTGGCTAAGTCACAATTCGACTAGCGTGTGACTAGTGTGTGTATGTATCTCGAAATAATTTGCGAATTAATTCGTTAAAAGCTTCGTGTGTTTTTAACGAGTGTTAAAACAGCTCGATGCAATAAACAAAGTCCACAACACGACTTTTCTGTCGTAATTACATCGAAACAAAAAATGCTGTAATTTTCCATTTGCATAAGAAGATAGAAATATTTTGATGTCTGGAATACATCGCTAAAGTCTCTTTCTCTTATTCATTCAATCCTTTATGACTATGATTGAATAAAAATATGCAGTTTTTTTACGTGGAAAAGCAATAACACACATACGTATAGTCCTTTGTGTGAACTATGGGAACTGTACATTAATTCGTGCAACACGAAATATTCATATTTCCCGTCTAT
Organism: Pyrrhia umbra; assembly: GCA_963891755.1. NCBI lineage: Eukaryota > Metazoa > Arthropoda > Insecta > Lepidoptera > Noctuidae > Pyrrhia > Pyrrhia umbra. Next base: position 5,773,702 of record OY982916.1, on the reverse strand, counting down.
GTAAGTTAGGGATTTTTTGGAAAAAGCTAAATTGAAACTAGTTTTATTTACTTCACAATGTACATAACAAATGTAATACGTACAGATAGAATAGAACAGTGAAGCACAAAGCACTGATTATTCGAAAAGAAATTCCTTTCATAGGTTTTTATTTTATTTTTGTTTCTAAAACAATTGTAAAATAGACAGAAGTTATATTTTCAAAGTAACTTAATTTGTGCACTCCTATTTAAAATGTCATGTTTTTGTATGCAATCTTTTAGTTTATTATTGTTGTAAAATCGTGAAATAAACCAAATATAGAGTCTCTATTTAGTGTTTTGTTACCCTTTGTTGTGACTGTAAGACAATTAAGTGCACCTATTACTATTTTATAAGTTATGTCATAGCAAAATTTTAATTTGAAAAGATCAGAGGCTGTACCACCACATGTTTTTGCAATGACTATTCAAGTTTGAGAGCGTGACACAGCTACTAACGTCGTATAGCTCCGTCTCTTTTTCATACCGATAATATTCTTTTTTTGGTGTGCTAAAGCAGGAATAGTTTCGTTGTGAAACAGGGATGATGCTATACATCAGTAGCTCAGTCTCGCTCTCACATCTGAATAGTTATTGCAAAAGCTTTGGTGGTACGACCCCTGTTTCATCACTAGTTCTGGATAGTTCAATATTATAATTATATTCCTCCGATACTTGCTGATGTTAGGCGTACGTGTGTAGCAGAATACTTGCAGGCGAACCGAAATTCGGTCAGACAAGGGTGTATCTAATCAAGGGCAGATAGGCGATGGTCTCACGATCCGTGATCTGTGTATGTAGGTACTTTGGTTAAGCGTGCTAACAACTGTTAATGCATTCGAAATTGGTGGTTTAGTGAAAGCATTACTCAATAGGTGCAACCCTTCCATGCATATGTATCTACGTTCTAAGTATTTTTTTTATATGTTTCGCTCACCTATGTGCCAATGTAGTCAACTCATCTAGACCCACAAAGTTATCTATAGACCAATTTTTCATTGTAATTATAAACTACTGAATTCAAGCAACATTTAATGGGATGAAACTGGCAATATATTTCGTTAAATAAAATGAGATACGAGATTAAACGCACAAAACAAAAAAAATACGAATTGCGATCCTCCTCCTTTTTTGAAGACAGTTGAAAAAGAAAAAGTTATCTGCTGCTTCGCTTTTCCAACATAAAACAAATAATTCTAACTACAACATTGACTTGTACTTGAAGCACATTTATGAAAAAATTGTACCTAATAAAAGTATCAACTTTATTCGAATTACAATAACTATTCAAATAACAGAAATACAATAATTTATTAAATAAAGTGCACAACTAAAGTGGTATCCTAACCCAGAATTATATTTTTCATAGAATAACAAAATGTGTATAGTAAACATATGTTTAACATTCACGGCACACATTAGTTGTCAGCAAAATAAACTATTCACAGTGGATGGGTCGGCCGCATTCGCGTTGCGCACTATTGATACGACCCACGAACATGAAAAAATATTTCTCGTATAACTTAACATGAGTTCCTAAATAGAACATGCAAAACTTTATAGAGCTAAGTGAGTAATTGCAATCTATGGAGCCATTGTCAAGCTGTGAGAAATTGTAAGTAAAGCAAGGTTGATTAGATGATACGTATAAAATTAAGGTGCTTGAATTTTTAAGTAACCTTTTCCATGATGACTTGGCTCTTGGCCCATCTTTCTTTTATTAATACCATTTCTATTTTTGGTATAGTACAAACAACCACAATCCTATCGCACTGTTCCTCCCAAGTTTGCTGGTTAAACTGACTAGTTGAAGGATTATGCCGCTGTCTCCACCATCGGGACATAATCGTCACCGCAGATCGAGCATACACGTCACGGGAAGTTGGATTTAATTCATCATTTCGGTTTGGTTCACATTGGTTTCTAAAAACCTTTAAACTCGTGCGCGAATAGATGTCGGTGGACAATGGACACGTCATCTGTAGTGGACATCAGTGCGGTCTCATTGTTGTCGATTGTCTCGTCTAAGCGAAGTTTCCATTGTTTGCCCGTGTGTAAAGTTTGAGCTATCGACAAGCCGATAACGGCTGACTGAGCGCCCGCGTCGTTTGTTAAAAGGACCTTCGAGTTAAGTAAATTGTTCGGGACGGTATTCTCATTAACACAAGTCATTAGTGCAATTAATTTATTTTTAATAAATTAAAGTATCATTTGAATAACTAGATATGAGGTACGTAAATCAATAATTGTTTGGCGATGTTGTGAACAGTATTTCAATATACCTACATAAATTTTAATCCACGCGTAAAGCCGTCCCAAACTTGGAACATTAACGGGAGGTGATACAAACAGGTGCGCTGTAGGGCGGTGCACGAGAACACTGTTTCACAATGCAATAAATATACCTAGTAGACCGTCTCGCTGCTTTTCATACAATATGGATGGTCGCCGCATTAGCCACCTTTAGATTAACAAGTTTATACAAGCTCGCTGTTTGACGTTACTTATGTATGAAATGCCGAAACGAGCGCTGCCGGGTCAAGTTTATGTATACAAGCGTGTTACGTTACCTTCACAATAATATATTTATGCATTAGACAGTCATTTGTTTCAAATTATACGTTGTAAAATAGTTAACCGACTGTTATCCAGTTTGAATTGCATCAAAATAATTAATCGATATCTATTTAAATGCTTGAAATCGATAACTGAATGTAGGTTTTCTATTGTGGTGTTTTAATATTGTCTTTACTAGGAACGTATTAAGTCGCCTATTAAGTTTACCTTTGTTCATGTATATTACAATTCCTTTGTGTCTGCTTTCTTCTATTTTTCCCGTCATCGGTGGCAATTGAAATTGTGTTATTCCGGAACTAAGCTTAGTAGAATGTTTGGTCACTAGCATCCGAATCTTGGTCGGACATGTTGTTATTCAGGTTCACGGGACATGATACTAAGTGTCCTTCTATAATATTCGCATAACGTCACCAGAACTACGCTTTAGATTTAATAGTCTGTGACACCCATTTTAGAAAGTTTTCCTAGTTTCGGCTAGCCTGAGTCTGTATTCTCTCGAGTCTTCCAGCATAGTTGCGATTCACACGATTATGCAAAACAGTGGTAGGTATACATCAAAGGATTTATTAGCTACGAAGAAAGAAACTTGTACTAAGTACAAGAAATCAATGAATCATAATCAATTTATGACGTTAATATATCCTGAATTAGAATACGTAGGTAGAGATTAACTATTATTACAATTTTGATCCATACTTATCTACCTACTAATATCTATATAAATCTATTATATCTATTGTATTTATACATCTAGGTACTTGCAACTTTTGTCACGTACCTACTATTCTAAACGACTCTTAGATAAGCTTGTCTTGCAAGCAGTTGGGAGATCTACCCAAGCGCTAAGTTACCTAAGTACTTACGTAGACATCGTCATCATCTGCCTAGCGGTTTCGCAACTATTTTGGGTTCGGCTCTCAGTCTTACCAGATTCAGAGTTCTCCGGTAATCAGCAGTTCGGACTTTGCATAGAACCACGACCATTAGGATCTCCACAACTCATAGTTACCGGATAACAGGAAACCTCCTTTTTTAGGGTTGTAAAATCATGAAATGATTGACTGACGATGGGCGGAGTGGGAGGGAGTCGAGAGAGAGAGACTCTTTCTGACTATAACCCATCCATGTTCCTTCCTTCGCACTTTACATTTCAGGGCCGCGGTAAGGCTTTTTAACTATCCTGCAGCCTGATATGATATATACCCCTTAATTAGACTGGCTGTCAGACTTTCTGGCTTCTGTACCTGTAATGACTATCCAAGATCTTGGAAAGTACGTTGGAAAGTACGTTGGTACTTTCGAGGCACGGAGGAGTCTTAGTATGACATAGACGGTCACCCATTCACGGATGGAATGTGGCAAACGCAACTTAACCTTGATCGGTCCACCCGGGCTGCTACCAAGCAACAAGCTCCTTAAGTACTTGAACATAATATATTCTAAATTATTAATTACTAAGCAGTTTTCATAACCTAATCGCTGCTGACCCTACGGCTGAATTCCTCATTATGCATTAATGAAAATTACAATACATATAACGTCTCCGTTTAAATATTTAAAGGCGTAGTTTTCCTCTTCGGGTTCCGCCGGGCCCGGCGTAATGGTGCCTCTGAATTATTTATTATGAATTTTATGATACGTCTCCCGCGCTCCACTTCGTAAATAATACTTTTGATTTTCTTGGGGCGACCGGCGCAGGAAGTGATGGCATCGTGTTGAACGAGACGGCTATCGAGACTGGGACTTTGCTCGATATTTTTCAGAATTTCGAGACATTATAAATTGTTTAGTGATTTTAACAACGCTGATACTAATACAGCAAACAATTACGATTATCTGCAATATTGTGCGTTTCAGACGTAATAGGGTTTTTTTAAGTATATCATTGATTACAAGAATCGATACGGTTATAACTTTTATATCGATTTGCGGTTGATATCTTCTCACGAAACTCAACGTTAAAGATTCTTGGTCTATTACCGGTATATTCAGTTCCTGTAATCGTTTGGTTCAAATCAAATTATTTATTCAATTAATCGGTTAGACGTGAGTTAGTTAAACTAAACGAGTTGTAGTATGTACTAGGTTGTATCTTGTATCTAGAACAGAATATGATACTTCATGATTGTTTTAAATTATGTATAACTTAATTATAGTTGACTTGGCGGCACGTTTCGCGTAGTGGCTGAGTAATTGGCTGCTGCGCTGCGTGTCGCGGGTTCGATTCCCGCACGGGACAACTAAAATTGTTCCGGGTCTGGGTGTTTGTGCATGTGTAATTAATTTTGTTAAAAAAAAATAAAAAAATAGTACTAGCTGTTTCTCGCAGTCCTAAACTGTAGCCCTAGATATAGACCGAATTTCATCAAAACCAGCAGCTAACCGTGTAAAAAACTATGGAAACTATTTTTTATTCATAGCGTGGTCCTAACACAAACAAAATAATTTTGAATCAAAAATTTAGGATAGCTAAAGCTTGAGTTGCTCAAAATGTAAAAAGATCTTAGTATTCAAAGATATGAAAAAAGAAAATGGTATATGAGAAACGAGTCGATTCCATTCAAAACCGCTTACATTATTTCCTTCGTGCTGGACTGGTTTCCTAACGCAAACCAAAATTGTTTCCCTCCAGTCTTATTTATTTTTGCACATATTTATTTATAAACATGCCGGTATAGTAAGTTCTACCTACGTAGGTGTAATTTACATTTGTCATCAGTGATTACTAGAATTCCATAATACGGTTCTGTCTGACCTTTTGAAGACCGCAAACTCGCACCGCTACTGTGTCCATATCCCAACATAGGTATTTAGATGCGCAGGAGGACGGACCTAAATAGAATAGATTGGAAGCCGCAGAACCTATTGTACGCGCTCACCGAAACTGAATGAAAGCATAATGCAACTCTCATATGTAGTGATAACTTGTGAAATCCTATTGTTTATTCTTTTTTTTGTATAAGTTTAATTCTTCTCCGAATATATGCTGAATACAAAAATATTGTATCGAATATGGATTTGTTTCAATTTATAGAGGAGCTCGTGGCTAAGTAACAGCCGCGCGGTTCGACCGATCAAAGGTTAAGCTGCGCATGGCGCGGTCGGTTCGTGGATGAGTGACCATCTTTTTCATAGTGAGACTCCTCCGTGCCTCGGAAAGCACAATAAGCTGTTGGTCCCGGTTGTCATTTGTAGATCTTTGACAGTCGTTACGAGTAATCAGAAGCCAGAAAGTCTGACAACCAGTCTTACCAAGGGGTACCGTGACCGGTAACTGAGTTGTGAAGGTCAGACAGTCAGTCGCTCCATGTAAAACACTGGTACTCAGCTGCACCCGGTTTAGACTGGAAGCCGAGCCCAACATAGTTGGGAAAAGGCTAGGCAGATAATATGGATTTATTCCATGTTTGAACGGTACTCGGTGTTCTTAAGAAACTCGTGGCTTGCGTGGTGCTATGAATCCGGATAGGTATACTAATCACTGAAAACTAACCAAGAGCAAGTCGTAGGTACCTCTTAGTTACCTACAGATATCTATCAAAGGGTGCTTAACCTTTTGACGTAAGTGCAATAAAGGAACCCTTAGGACTTTTATAATTAACTTTCGAACGTGGAGGACGTTGTCTTGCTGAACACAGCGCCACCTACACGGTACAATTGTAAATCTAAACCGTATAGGGACGCACTCAACTACGCAAAAAAACAAAAGCCAGCGCCATTTTCGAATTTTTGGAGATAGTCTAGTAGTAATTTTTAAGACCACCACAAATCGCTGTATAAAAAGTCTGCCGTTGTACCCCTTACTATATAATCGACTAGCTTCTGCCAGCGACTTCGTCCGCGTGGAATAGTGGTGCTCCGCTCCTATTGGTCTTAGCGTGATGATATATAGCCTATAGCCTTCCTCGGTAAATGGACTATCTAACACTGAAAGAATTATTTAAATCGGACCAGCGGTTCCTGAGATTAGCGCGTTTTAACAAAATGACAACATTTTCCTTCACTGCTCTGCTCCTATTGATTGTAGCGTGATGAAAAGTATACTATAACCTGCTCAGGAGTATGACAAATAATTGTACCAAGTTTCCTTAAAATCCGTCGAGTAATTTTTGTTTCTATAGAGTTTATACAGACAGACAGACAGACAGACAGACAGACAGACAGACAGACAGACAGACAGACAGACAAAAATTTTACTGATTGCATTTTTGGCATCAGTATCGATCCCTAATCACCCCCTGATAGTTATTTTGGAAATATATTTCATGTACAGAATTGACCTCTCTACAGATTTATTATAAGTATAGAAGAAGATATATTGGTATTTTTTTATTATTAAACTAGCTTTCCGCCCGCGGCTTTGCCCGCGTGGACATTTTTTTAACACCTTGGGTTAGTTTTAGTATCGATCACTAATTATTCATGGAAATAAATATAGCCTATGACACTTCATAAAGATATAGCTTTCTAATGGCGAAAGAATTTTTGAAATCGATCCAGTAGTTTTTGAGTTAAATCCCTACAAACAAACAAATCTTTCCTCTTTATAATATTAGTATAGATTAAACTATATTGTATTCTAATAATTTATACTCGTAATAATCTTCGCTAAAGTTATTAAATAATTAGCGGTTTAAAAAATAATAAAGAAGTTCGTCGTGTCATCTACTCTATGCCTTTCTATCAAACGGTAGGCGTTACTCATCACAACACCTAACACGTCATATCAAAATATGCTTCAAAGGTCACAAACACCAAATAAGCTTGAGCTCGTGTTAAGCCCGTTTAGAGCCAATAAAATAAGACTACATTAATCATTTCATCCGCCTCGCATACGGTCTCTAAGGCACTCGAGCGATCCAATAAAAAATTAAAGAAAAATCCACAAAACAAGGTCTAGTGCCGTGACAATAGATGTTTCCTGTTAATTATCTGCATCAAGGAAGGGTGGTAGGGAGTGACAGGGAGGCTAAACCTCCCTGTTGTCCCAAAGTCCAGTTTGTCGAACAAATGTGCCTGATTAGGTCCGCTTTGTCGACCTCTCCCCGGCGCTCACTTCGCCCGCTCCTAGTGATTTGAGAACAGTTTTATCGAACCCCCTACCTCCCCCTGTGGCTCAACCATATTAAGGTCAACTGACCTGCTTTGTTTTGGTCGAAACGCTGTTTTGATGCATTATCGTGTACACTGACTGACAGGTATGACGAACATTTTATTTACCTACCGGTATTTTACAGCTAAACATTTTTTTCTAAAAGCAGCACGTTTCAATACGTAAAGGATAAAGTTCTATTGAACAAAAATGTGAAAACGCAAAAACTGTAGAATACTGCACTGTTTTAAAAGCAAAAAATAAAACTTTTAGTATCTATGATTTTTTTGAATATCTAGTCCACTGTGTTGCAGGATTACATAAAATGAATAAACATTTTTTTATTTTGTGTCGGTCGCTGATTAAATACCACAAAAATATCAAGGTGATCAGAATATACATAGTTTTACACGACGTTTTTCATTCTTCATGTTTGGTCATTATTATACGATCTGCTCCATGGAGGCGACAAACAAGCCATCATAGACATTGCTACCAATAAATAGAGTTGTACCAACACCGATAGGGGCGACTATGTATTGTCTAGATTTAAGCATCGCCAGTCGCCAGGTGCGGCCTCCACCTGACTTGCTCCTAATTCACTTTTAGGCCGCACTTCGAATTCATGGGTACAATGCTATGGCAATCACAGCGATGCGGGAGGGGTAAACATCGATAACACCGGCTCATCCCTATTTGCTATGGTTATGCTATGAATGGGTATTTTGATATTTACATAAATTTACACATTAAATTTACAGTAAAATAATATGGACGACAAGCAAAGCTTTTAATATTGATTGCTCGGTAAACTTTGTTACTTTAATTTTATTTAAACATCACATAAAAGTTCTTTAAAAATTGTCTGTTACATAAAATGACTTCGTATGTTACCTCTAAAAGCACATAAAATGTTTTTCAAGTTAAACGTTGCTTCAAAGGCTCGCGTTCATGTTTCCTGGTATCCATGAAGTTAGAACTTACCGAAAGAACTTCCAGGAAGAATCTGATTGCGATCGGTTAAAAGACTAAAATAAATGTTTGTAATTGAATAGAAAATAGTGTGTAGTAATTTGTTTTTGGCCCAATTGATTATGTTAATTAATACAATCTAATTAGTGCTTTACTGCCAACAAAAACAAACATTAAGACTCGACTAGTTAATTTTTTTATCTGTTTAAATTCTTCAATGTCACCAGATTGTTAAGTAGTGCCTACCGGCGTAGTATCGTAGCAGCTACGACACTACGCGTGTAGCGCTGTAGCTCGTAGCTCGTAGATGGTTCAATCGCACCCCTCATGTAGGGGCGAGCGACGTCGACGTCGTTAGGTAACGTCGGTGTTACATGATTGACGTCGACGTTAGTCGTTACAAGACCGACGTCGGATTGGTGTCGTGTACACAATAATGTAGTACCTAACGACTTATTTTGGGATAAGAACCGTCTGGTCTAAATACGGCTAGTCTGAATAGAGGTCTAATTGTAACTTAGGTATTCAAATGGCTCCATTTTCATATAATATGCATTACTCTGATCTATTAGTAGACATGTGGAATTATCTAGGCTGACGGTACAGATACTAGAAATATTATTGATTATTTTTCCGACCCAAATATCGACCAATAGAATTGCACCATTCGACGTCACGTGGTACAACCTACATGGTATTATACTGATAATTTTTTGATTATTTTTATGGTTGTACCACGTGACGTAGAATTGCACCATTCGACGTCACGTGGTACAACCTACATGGTATTATACTGATAATTTTTTGATTATTTTTATGGTTGTACCACGTGACGTCGAATGGTGCAATTCTATTGGTCGATATTTGGGTCGGAAAAATAATCCCCCGAATACCACAAGAGCTTCAAAATTATCTGGCATTTCCCTCAAATTATCTGGAAATACCCGATAATTTTGAAACTCTTGTGGTATTATAAGTGATAATTACAAGCAATTATTTCGAAAATACCGCTTAATTAATACAATGTCTTACGAAAGACGCGATAGCTAAAGTAGTAGTCAAATCTATACAGTCCTAAAGAATATCTGTTCATTTAGTTCTAAACACTTACGACCTTCGCCGTGGCCTCCGTCGCCATAGCAACGCTACGTCACCGGCGCGCGCGCATCAAGTAGGTCGCTGGAAGACATTACCGCGGATCGCTCGTATCCGCACGTAATTGGTCCACATCCGCACCAGAATTATGTTTAATCGGACGAATTGTCTGCCAATTGGTCCATGTAGACCATCAAACATCATAAGTGTTATGGCGATTATATAGCCCTGTTTATGATAGTTAACAAAAATACTTCTGCTAAAGTTTATTATTTTTAAAGAATGGGAAATCATCAAATGTGTCCTCCCTGAGTGTCAAGCTCTTACTGACTAAAACCCAGCCATGTTCCGTCCTTCGCCGTTTATGTTCCGGGGGTGCGGTAACTCTTTGGAATTTCGCGCAGCCCCCTACATCCCGCAGCTCAGATGTCTAAATGTATCTACTCTTAAAGTTTAGTTTTTTTAACTTGCAAAAAAGCAAGTTTCGTCACTTTTTATACGTACTGGCTGTTTCCCGAAGGTTCAATCGCTTTCTGAGGGAACCATTTTGCGTACCCGGAGACGTAACAAACAGACATGTGCTGGGGAGTTTGTTGCGTCTCGTCTTCAGTAATTTAAGGTGGGCGTTTCGGGGGCTATCTTTTGTACATTTGACGTTTGAGAAGCTGATTTTCGGGCTAGTTTGTTTTTTTTCCATTTGAATTTTGTAAAAAGTTTCCTGTGTTAGTTGAGGTTTTTAATTTTTATTCAGATCGATTAAGAAGTTTTTGCGTGGCAAACATACTGACATCCTTACGCAGTTTCACATTTATAATGTAAGTAGGAAAATCAACTGTCAACTGACGGCACGTTTGGCGTAGTGGCTGAGCAATTGGCTGCTGCGCGGCGTGTCGCGGGTTCGATTCCCGCACGGGACAACTAAAATTGTTCCGGGTCTGGGTGTTTGTGCATGTGTAATGTATGTTTGTAAACGCACCCACGATACAGGAGTAATTCCTAGTGTGGGGCAACGTTTTTAAAAAAAAGAAATAAAAAAAAGAAGAAGAACTGTGATCCTATTGAAGAAATTCCCGCAGAAACTTAAAAAAATATATAGCAAAAGTTTCTTTAAGTCAATTTAAAATTTCCTATCGAATGCTAAGTAAAAGTAATCGTAATTCTGTGCATTAACACAAATGTGAGTAGCACCAGCTACTGATAATATACGCGTTGCACAATTCTTCGCATTCTTCGTCTTTTTGCCCTCACGTGCGTTTTCACACAGGTGTGGTTGATAAGGAGTTCAATAAGTTCCTTGAAAATCGGTCACCGATCTGATTTAATCGCAACATTGTTAAGGCTCCGCACCTACTATCAAGACTATAAGTAGACCCTTAACTACAATTAAGGGTTCTTCATCTCTGCCGAGGCTGCGGGATTGGCTTGGCACACAATAGGTGTATTTCGAGGTGGTATCTTAAAAAGAAATTAAAAAAATATGACTGAATTATTTACATAATATTTTTCCATTTGCCATTTCTCATAGACTTAGGAAAAGTTGATACAAAATGTGGATACATGTTGATTCATTTTAATTAATTCACTTTTAACGAGTAAAATTAAAAAAAAAATAGCAGTCAATAAAGCAAGGAAAGGTCAAATTAGCTGCACGCTTCCAAGTAGTGGGTCCTATAGAGAAAAACCTGCAAGAAACTCCATGGATACTCTTTTCAAAACTTGTCTTTACAATGTTATAGTTACAATAATGTTCTGGGAAAATTATACAACGCATTATGCTATTAAGTTATATAAGAAAACAATAAATATTCTGAATTGTCGTAAACCTTATATAATCTTTGACGCCGGGGAAGGCACATGTACACACGCCATACACTATACATCCCATACATAACGCCATACATCTCTCCTGTCACTAAGGTCTTTAGTAAAACTAACTTAATATGATTTTTTACTAGAAGATTTTATTACATATACTAGCTTCTGCCAGCGACTTCGTCCGCGTGGAATAGTGGTGCTCCGCTCCTATTGTTCTTAGCATGATGAAAAGTATACTATAACCATCTCAGGAGTATGACAAATAATTGTACCAAGTTTCGTTAAAATCCGTCGAGTGGTTTTTGTTTCTATAGAGTTTATACAGACAGACAAGAATTTTACTGATTGCATTTTTGGCATCAGTATCGATCCCTAATCACCCCCTGATAGTTATTTTGGAAATATATTTCATGTACAGAATTGACGTCTCTACAGATTTATTATAAGTATATAGATAGATAGATAGATATCAATATCTAACTACATTAAATACTAGCAATACAATACCTGAGATGCTGCAACCAAGTTTTAGAGGCGTGAATGTGCAATAGGCGCCACGGCCGCCAGTTACCGTTAAATATTAGCACATAATTCAAATTGTCCACGCGAAAACATTACGCAGCTATACACAGTCGCTCAGGGCAAGTGCGATTTAGTCGCGCGACTAAATTTTCGCAGCAATTTGATTTAAAGGCGTAAGATTCAATTTATGTCGTACTAGCTCAACATTTTGGGATTAATTGCGTACAGATACTCGTATTAATTTTAGATAGAGATAAAAATATATTATTGACAGCTTCTTTTTTAATCGACTTCAAAAAGGAAAATGTTCGTGATTCGACTGTTTTTTTTGTATGTTTCTTACTCGATTTTTCGGAGACGCCCGGACCGATTTAGAAAATCTTTTCGTCACTAAACTGAGATATTATTCAATCAATCAATCAATCAACTCAGCCTGTATGGCAGACCACCGCTAGACATAGGCCCCTACCAAGTTGCGCCACATTACCCGATCTTCCCCGTCAATCACGACGACCTACCTCATTATTATTTTGCACAGTGTGTTCTGTGTATAAATATATTCTACTGTAAAAAGTTCTACACTTGATGAGCTCGTGGCCAAGTAACAGTCGCACAAGTCCAGCGATCAAGGTTAAACAGCGCGTGACGCGGTCGGTCCGTGGATGGGTGACACTCTATATCATCTGTCCCTCGAAAATAAGCCAATAGTTCTGGCTGTCATTTGGATAGTCGTTACGGATAGTCAGAACCCAGAAAGTCTATAACAGATAACAGTCTAACTTAGACGCATTGTGTTACCCGGTAACTGGGTTGTGCTAGACTGGAAGCTGACTCCAGCACTTTTGGGAAATTGCTAGGCAGACAATGATGTCCTCTACACTCCTATGAGAATTTAATTAGTAAGTAATGATGAGTATTTGTAGGCCATTTTTGTTATGTGAACGAAGAATTTAAAAAGCTGATAGATCGATGTCTCGATGAATAAATCAATCGATTAATCGTTACTAATACGTCAATTGCTATGCGTTATACAATTAAACGCCGGGTAACTAAAGTATATTATAATATATAGGTGCGTGGTAAAGCCACCCTCGTTCTAATCACGTCCGTACTCATGAATTTAGATTCGCCGCTCGCTCACGAACCATAGGGTTGATAGATCTTTTAGGCTACCTACATTTTTTATATATATTTTATGCATAAGTATCGTGTGGTATACAAATAAAATATATGGTAGGATAGAAAGCAGGAAAGAGAATATATTTGTGAATAGTTTCAATGTAACATGAAATCTGTTATCATACAACGTGACGTACTAACAAAAATATAATGTACTCATAATATTCTCTAGTCTTCTGACTATGTCTTCATTTAGAAAGGCAGAGTTCTTAATTAGCCGTTATGAAAATACATTTCTTTTCGTTTTGGTAAATATAAGATGCTGCAGGCTGAACTCCTTAATGTTGAATTCAGAATTATCAGCTTTCATCAGAAAAGTCTCAAGGTCTTCAATGCAAACATTGCAACCATGCATGCTCATTGAAAAGAAAACTTAGCGACCTCATCCTTAAAAATCGATAGGTACTTAAAATAATCAAAAGCATCAGTAATATCTATTACATAAAATAAATCTGTAGAGATGTTGTGTTTATGCGCGCTAATCTCAAAAACAGCGGAACAGATTTGGACGAAATTTGGTACGCATATAGTTTATAACCTAGGTTAGCACATAGGATACTTTTTATCTCCGCATTTGGATCCAATTCGAAGTTTCCAGACGAAGTCGCAGACACAAGCTAGTTTTGAAGTAATATGACCAATATCGCCCAGCTAAATTTGCAGGCTATCAAACAATGCATTTGACTTAAGAGTCCAACGAATGATGGCGGATAGCCAAACAGAGTGTCGTCGTAACTAACCTTTATTTACGGCGTTTAACAAGCCTTTGCTTCAGTATAATGCTTGAAAACTAAGCAAAATTGTATTTCTAACTTTTCTTATTACGGTTTATTACCAGTATTCAGTTAAGGGGTATAGGTCCGTATAATATTTTATCAGCGTCATCCTACTACTTACTCTCTTAGTCTCTCGCATGCCTTACCGCCAGTTTTATGGTACTACCAATATTATATATGCGAATGTAAGTCTATCTGTTTGTTAAGCTTGCATGGTTATATGGTTTGACTTAATCGTTAAAAATTAAATTTGTTATGAAGATAAGTTTAAAGCTGGGAAGAGAAATAGGATAAACAAGAATGCGCGAAGTATTCCCTCAGCGTAATAGAACCTTGCAGAAAATACAGTAAAATTATATCTTACTCCAGGGTTACAGCTACCTCTTTATTTAAATCAGTTCATCCGTTGTACCGTTAAAGCTTAACAAACAAACAGATATAGTTATTTTCGGATATATAATATTAGGAAGAATAAGTAGGCAGATTCTTAAAAGAAATGATTATCAAAAGTGTGATCGTCTCTTAAATATCTAATACCACAAATTCGTGTGCCGTGAGAACCCTGAGCCGCCATAGTTTGTACTACTTGTCTATGACAAAATGGATAGATCGTGTATAATTAATTTATAACATAGTGCTGGCAGGACCAGAGTTTAACTATAAATATTTGCCTTAATTATACAATCAATATTTTGTTGTTGTTGTTGTAGATATCTGAGCTTAGTGTTAAGCTTTGTATTGTATCGTGTAATTTTTTTTACGACTGCGCAACTTAAGTAATCTCTTTATCTTTTTTTTTATTATGTATCTGAGAGCGTTTGGCAGCACCTCACCTGATTTTGAGTGACGATACAGCCAAGGATGGATCACGCAAGCTGAAATAGTGCCTATTTACTCTCGCCTTGAAGACTCCTACATTATATGAATAGATTTTATTTTTTAAAATTAATATAATAATAAGAATATGAATAAGTACTTGGCGCTCAGTATTTATGCTCTCATTCATGCTCAGTATGAATACAAAACTCGAATAGCAATATTTATATATATAAAAATCTATCCCTATTTCCCTTGGTCACGCCATCACGCGTGTACGGCTGGACCGATTTGAATAACATTTGGTACGGAGATAGAGGACACCCTGGAAAAGGTTTTAGGGTTTTTTTTATCCGGGTTCGTGACGTAGTTCCCTCGGGGCACAGGTGAAACCGCAGGCAACAGCTAGTTTTTTTATAAAGAAATCGATTTCATTGCTGCATAAATTAATTGAACTATAAACAATCGTTATCGACTATCGTGTCGAAATGATTTAAAGTAACAGTTGTAGTCAGAATGATATAAATTATTATAAAAAAACTACACAATAAAAAGGTTAATTATGTTGAACCAGAAACAGCAATAGATTGACTATTATAATGTTGCTTTTAAATGTTTTATTGTTAAGTTTATCAGTTGTACGCAAGCCTGGTATCACGCAATCTTTTACACAAGAAACATATTTACGAAGGCAACTGTGCCCCATTGTAATAACAACGATTAATATTCAATTAGGGCAACTAAGAGAAATAACAGTATTATATACTTATACAATGAATCAGTAGGAACTTTGTTTTGAACTATTGGGTGTGTAGATAAATATTTCTTTGGTGTTTCTTTTTTAGCAAATATGCTTTTGTGGGAATATCGAGAAATAGACAATCCTATTTGATTGTTAGCTGTAGATATAGAGTTATAGACAACAGTATTGAATTCAATATTAATAAAAACAAAAAATATTTTTAAAACAAATACCTTTAACCACAAATTACATATTTCAACAGACGGATCACGATAATTGCACAGCTGAAAAAACATTTTCATATGTAAAATACAATTAATAACAGTTCATTTGGATGATCATTGAAGAGATTAAATACTGATGCTGAAACTGAACATATCCGAATTTATTACGCATGTATTTGAAGTACCCCAAAATCGGCTGCCTCTCAAACTCGTTAAAGGATTTAACACTCCTCTTCAAACTATATTCGTCGAATAACCAATAAATATTGTAGAAGTTTTGGCTAACAGAAATACTTCGTTTATTTCCTCCATTCCGGTTGCGAAGACACTTGGCCCGACATAAGTGGTTTATACCACTGTTGGTGTTAGTCCATCTCTGTACATGTGGCTTCCCCTGGCGACCAAGATTATATTAGGTCTACGACAATTCAGAATACTTATTGTTATCTTGTATACCTTAATAGCATCATATTGTATTGTATAATTTTCTCAGAAAACTATTGTAACCATGATATTGTAAACTCGATTTTTTTAAAAGAGTATCCATGGAGTTTCTTGCCGGTTCTTCTCCATAGGACCCACTACTTGGAACCGTGCAACTAATTTGACTTTTCATAAGTGCTTTATTTGTAGGCCTATGTGAAATAAAAATTTTGACTTTTTGAAATACCAGTTCAAGGCGTCAAGTCGTCAAGTTTAAACGTACATCTCGAACTAAAGTTAACCCATCGCCGCCGGTATTCGACTCAACCCTACAAACGCGTCCAGATTCAATTTTCGCATCGTCGACCGCTGTCGCAGCGGAAATTGTCGAAAACCCTTGGAGCGCCACGGCCTTCCAATGTGCATCTGTGCAATTTTGTTATGGAAGCCTCATTGACCCGGCGACGCCTATGCGCTTGACTTGTGCCTTGAATACATCTATAAACAGTCTGTACGCAAGCCGAACCAATAGGAAGTTTCGCAAATTTAGTTCGGTCATGGGACATTTATTGAACCTGTTCTTATGACTTTAGTCTTGCATTATCATTGATTGAGCATTACTATCAGAACCAAGTAAATAAGAAAAAACGTTTTTGTAGTGATCAGTCTTGACATTTGTAAGTGTAATTACAACTTAATTAATAAAACGATAATTAAGAACAATCGTTCTTTAATGATCAATGAGTCAAAGGTCAAGGTTTTCATTTAAGTTATTGGCACGCATGAATCAGACGTCGTGTAGTTCAATGCTGTCTTAGATTGCTTAAAAATATGAGGAATTAATGTAATCAGCCAAAGATTTTGCCATGTCTCCTCCACATGAAATGCTCAATAGAATTATCAGTTTCGAATTACCTTGCACTTATCATCCATGTAGGTAATTACTGCTTAGTCCACATTGAAGACGACAAATAGGCGCAAATGTTAAACAAAAACAGTGTAAACACACGATCAAGTTACAGCAAAACAACTATGAACAATGACAGTTTACATTTTAACAGAAAATCGCATTACAATATGGAGACGAGTTTTGAAATCTTAACAAACAGATTCATAACAATAACGGCTCGGCGAGTTACAGTGAACTATACAGGTTTTCCAAATACACACACTGTACAATAGAAAGAATTTTGTTGACATATAATGATTGCAGAATGCGGTAAGCAACGCGTTGGCTTGATCGGATTAAAAAGAAAAAACAGACCGTGGGGAGGTGCAGTTTTGATTCTGTTGATTTAATTTTAGGGCTTATTATGGAAGCTCAAGACAGACAGGAGGACTTGGATGGATGATGTTCAGAAATGGACAGGCCTCTGTTACCGCGAGCTTAAAGACGCGGCGAAAGACCGCGAAAGATTTCACCAAGTGACAGCCCAACTTCAATAGAGGTGGCACTTTAAGATGATGATGATGACTAGATGAGATGATAGGAGAAAAGGGGAAAGAAGGTGATGGTAATAATGACAGTGAAGATATAAATTTATAATTATTGCTTTTAGGAAAATGAAATTGTTTGGAAAAGTCAACTGTTGATAAAAATAGATCAAAAATTTAATATATGAATGATGATGAAATGGTTTTCTTGGTCAAACCCAATCATGTCTTATTTCAGTTATCTAAGAAGTCTTCTAGAGTAGTTTCTAAGGTAAAGTGCCTTCAGTACCCTCAGTGGTTCATCTATTCAGTATCGTTGAAACATGTTTTGATACCACTATTATTAAATAAATAAACTACCCGACAAAGTACTTCCGAAACCGGCCCTGACTCGGGTTAGATTCTGCTGCTATTGCTGTCCCAAGAGTAAGACATTCTGTTGACGTAATGTCAGTGTAAGTGGTGACTGACTAATAATTAAAACACTGAGCAATAAGTAATATTAGGTTGACGATAGGGGAGAAAAAATATTTTAAAGATATTAATGATAAATAATGAGTTAATAATACTTAAATTTTTTAGCAACTTTTCTGAAATATGTGGAACTGTACAAGTTGTTCTATCATTCATCACCACGTTGAAATATTTGTAATTTAAAAATGACTTGAACATTGACTTATCTATAATTGAGTCACCACGCTCTGTCTACTTAATTTTAAATTCATATCGCCTGCACACATACACACTAAAGTGATTAATCAATTTCATGAGTGTTCCGTTTTGCCAAATGTAAAAGGCTACACTATAAATATGTAAAGTAAACACCAATTTTTAGGATTCACGTTAGCTTGCTTTTCTTGTTACACAAGAACGAACAGCCGATTCATCCCGCTCTAAAATGGCACAGTAACATCAATCTACGGATAAAATTCTCCTGGTTTTTACACCGAAGAGTTCGAGAGCGCGTCGAAGCCATTATTTTTGATAGGGCCATAATTGGTGCACTTCCCAAGATGGCTGCTTCATATTCGCTTATTCAACACCTATTCGGGACGCGATGACGTTTATTTATTTCGAATTTCCCGGTGACAGTTTTAATTATTCGTTTAAAATTTATTTTAAAAATACATAATCAATTGTGCTCTTTCAATTTTCGATTTGACGACATCAAAATGAAACTTTGCAGAAACTGATTGCGCGCAATAAATAGGCGTGATCTAAGCTTGAATTGTTTATTAGACGTTCACATACAGTTATATCCTAATCTAGCCATATTTTAGACTCATCCTTTAAATACTACCTATCTCATACATTCACGATGTCAACTGAATAATTATAAATCAGACAAACGCGTATCACGGATGACGCTTCATTAGATATTTAGCGCAGTTCGTGGTTAGGTAGGCACATTTAGCGCAAATAACACTAAAATAAACTAGAATCGAACGTGGTGCGCTATCGATTAGGAGCCGGCGTTCACAACAATTAATGACCTGCATGTCCCAGGCCCGACAAAGCTATGGCAAAACAAATAGACGCCCAGCGCGCCTCCCCGACACACAGGGTGCTCCTATATACGACACGACTTTCTAACGAATCTGACGAATTTCGAGCCCCGTTTCCCGAAATGTACAGATCGAAATCGACCGTCTTATTTTTAACACATTTTTTTTTAATTCTCTCCAAATCTTGTATCTTTTTGAGTTTCAACATAGTTAATAAAATTGATATAGTATTTCGATGATTTTGAGGAATGTTTCCTGGTATTCTTGTAAATTGCACTGCAATTTTATCAATATTTGCGCTTTCAGTTTTTCAGTTCGTAAACGTGTTATTTTTTTAATGTTCTAAATTGGTTTGAAAGTTATTCTTTAAAAAAATCTTATTTTATTAAAAAAAGTGAGAATGACAAAGTTATGAGATAAAAGACAAGCTTTAAATTAAAAGCTAGTTAGTAAATGTTTCGTCGCCTTAATGATAAATTCGTGGCAAGTTGTCGATCCCGCTGTATACAAGTGGCATGGGGTGTGATGTGCCTGTGTGCGTGGTGTCTCTATGTGAGCCGGTTTAGGCAGCGGGGCTATGCTTAGACAATTTTAGTATTACGTGTGGAAATAATGCAGCACGGTCATACTGTATGCATAGCCTCCTGTCATACACCCCGTTGTTTATGCTCGCTCCCTTACAATCTCTTTTTTGTACACTTTTATATTCGTTATCTTTTGTGATGTCACTAAATATACGATGGTTAAGTACTTACGTATGGCTAGTTTATATTCAAATTGGGTTTTCCTTCATTTTCATATCGTTAGGGTAGCTGATTGCGTTTCCGACTTTGTTATAAACTAATATCTATATGCGTCGATCAGTGGACGATCTGATAGCAGTTTTTAGATAGTAACTTGATAATGGTAAAAAATAGTAGGTAAAACTATAGTAGGTAAAAAAGTCAATGTTATTAAATAACACCGGCAAAGTTATTCGCTAATTCTTTTCCCGCGTTTGGAATAGATTGAGGAAAATGAGATAATGGAATACTTACAGTAATTTCTTTCTTGTTTTGAAGGACATAAATAATGCTTGTAAATATTATAAATAAAAACAACATAAAATAAACTCTCAGATGTTTTTTTATAAAGTATAATCATAACCCTCTTTTTAGCTTCGCCGTAATGGGGTAAATAAATTAATACCAGTAGGTAATTTTCACAGGTAAATATTAGGAATGTAAAATTCTGAAAATCAAATATAGCTCTTGTAGTTATGAGTTAGATATTGATCTACTAACACAAGCGTATGTTCAATATGAGGTATCGTATCAACCAGCCTAATCGGATTTAAATTTCAGGGATGCGTAGATCGCTGCTTGTTAAAACTGTCTAAAGATCGTAATTGGATATTCAACAAGAAGTATACAGAATATTTTTATTAAGTATTTTTACTTTATGAATAATTGTAGCGATACACAAATACTTTAAATGTAATAAATGAATTAATTTAGGGGCGAATTTCATCGTGCAGTTTCTTCAATTCCAAATGTTATATGATATAGAGTAATTAATAGACACTCTCCTATAATATTTTGCAATGTACCTCTGAAAAAGCACGAGAACCCTTAAATCACAAATCCTCAAAGAGTTCCATGCTAAATCCACTAAATTAAATCACTAATTAATTCGCCTTTGTATCTCTGTTAGATGTAGGTAGGATATAAATATTAACAAGTATATTCTATGAGAGAACACATGAACATAACTATCAAAGTCAAAATCATAACCTTCGTTTTGCTTCGCCGTAGTCGTGTAAAAAGGCTTTGATATTAAAATTTTATCACGCTTAACATAGAAATAAATAGACAAGTGTAGATTGTAGTGAGAAATAATAATGAAATAGGTTATTAAGATATTTACATGCGCACTGAAAATTAAGTAATCCTATTAGTCCTATAGTTTTTTTTGTCTTATTACATTAAGCATTTATTTTGTCTTAAATGCCATATTTTTTAAGGAAATTACGTTAGGTTATCTGTTTCAAGAAAATGAGCATACTAATTATTAAAATAATGCGCTGCTTAAAACTTTTATTCTTTTTTAATATAATATAAGTAGTAAAATCGAGGTATCATCATAATCGAATTGAAGCAACAGTAGACTTTAGTTCCATCACAAGGAAAGCCATCTGTAAGCACAATGCATTCCCGGCTTAGGCTGTGTACGCACAGACGTCAGTGCGCACATTCGGCTGTGCGTTGGGAAGATTGTGACAGACGCGTCATTTCCGTCGCCCGTGCGTCGCCAGCCTAACAACGTCAGTTACTCTGTGAGGATATCAAGAGGCCATTGTCCAAATATAAAAGCCCGCTGTCGCCTTTTGTTCTGTGGTCTATGGTCTGCGGAAGACTGCGTGTTTCTCTTTTTTTTTCTTTGGTTTCATGTTTTGTCGCGTTGTTTTTAGGGTTCCATACCATAAACGGAAAATCGGAACCCTTATAGGATCATTTTGCTGTCCATTCATTTGTCTGTGAACACCTTTAGGGCACTTCCAGTTGGCCTACAATCATGAAATTTTGCAAGAACCAAGGTGTTAGAGTACTCGTTAGTGAAAAAAAACCTAAAACCGTGATATTGTTGTTACACCATAAAGGGTTCCAAATTTCAATATGTAGTTCGGTTACTTTAAGTCATGTGAGGTACCTACCATTTAAAAAGGCTTGATCTGAACCTGAATATTTCATGGAAAATGAAACAATAATACCGTTTTGAAGTACTCATAATTTTTTACTAAACAAACTTGATTTTTCGGTGGAATAAGATAAAAGAATAGAGTAATTGTAAATTTACTGCGTATATTTCTTTCTCCAATGTTTGGAACGTGCTGTGTGCAAGTCCGACTCGCACTAAGCCAGATTTTTATTTGTTATTTGAATGACATTAGGATATGCGATTCGCTTGTGACTTTTTGATTACGCGTTTTGTCTACAGTACAGTATTTTTTCTGTGCCTACTAACGTTGAGAGATTTAAATTTGTAGACTAGTTATTTTGTTGCCTGCAAAAAAGTAAAGTTTGATGAATGGACGGGCGGTTTCTATCGATTCCGTAATCCTGCGTAGTTCTTACATATGTTCATCACCTAATAATTTAATTAATAAGTTACCATAAAAAAGTTTCGAATGACTGACTGACTGTAAAATTAAAACTTTATTATCAAATAAATGGTAAATTCTCAATATATTTTAACGTATTTAATTATTTGTAAACATATTTTCAATAAAAGCAACGAAGTCTCTGATATCCTACAGTGGGTGTTGAGTGTTGAGCTTTGTACCAGACACGTCTCGCCCAAACAAGAACCCTTAAAAGTTCAAAGATAAATATTGAAAATGGAGTCCTGCACCTGACGTCTATATGGCGTCTTCCTAAACAGCAAGTTAACTTCAACTTTTGCAATTAATACTGAAAAGTCTGAAAATTTAAGTCTTAGCGATATAACAAATATAAATGAATTAATAAACAAGAAAGAATGAGAACAAGGCAAGACAAAATATTAAAAAAAACTAACATAAGTATCCCGAAAGGCGTTGTCTTGTCCAAATGTAATAGGATAGGAAAAGCACTTTAATTTTCATTTACTTTTCTAATTTTCTAAGCGACTTTTCCGAATATTCTCATTACTGTTCTCGATAGTTTATAAAAAATTAAAAATAAATGTCGTTCCGAAGAAATGCCCTTAGGACCATATTTTTTTGTGTTTCTTCCAACTTAACAGTTAACGAAATGAAGAACTGTAAGCATAGTCCTTGCCATCAAAAGTAGACATTGAAGAAGTTATATTGGCTTAAAAGTACCTACACTTAATGGGACATAAATATTCAAAGCTATACACACATATTTCAGCTTTCAAGTAATAAATTGTCATAATTAGCTATTTTCGCTGTGAAATTGACGTCAAAGAAATACAATCAATTTTGAAAAAAGCTGTTAGGTGTCGAGTTTTTTCACTTACCTATATTTATTGTGTATATTGCAATAACTGCCTATAATCATATTCAAGTGTATTCAAGAATATTTTGCCCTTTATGATCTTTATTAATAGTGATATTTATTTTAATATTATTTTTTGTGTTGTGGTTTGTTGAGAATTTGAACTCATAAAAGTCCTAGGAAGGTATTTTCTAAAAGCTTATTAATTCAACAGTAAAGACTTTATCATCCACTCACGAGTAAGCTCTCATCGAGAGCTGTTTGTAACGTGCTCTTAATTATATAGGCGAAATGTAATGTCGGACACGCAAATTACACCACAAGCCTGTGCATGAGTGAAAATTGACTATCGGATGAAATGCCTTTATCTGAGGTAACCAGCCCAAATTCGAATTTCAACCAATGGATTCTTAACAAGGCCCCCGGCTCAACGGGCTAACTGAAAATCTCGAAAATCCCACCGCAGATCGCACGAGAATCGGAATATGTAAGGTATTTAGCAAAATGATGGTTCGACGCCGACGTAGCTGCTCGGTACATCCCAGCCGCTGTAGTGGCATTCCTCAACGCTATTTCGAATGTGTTTTTGGAGCTCAATGCGCTAATGTCTCTGTTATCAATCGGGACTCGAAGGGTTTTTCCTCATTGTTACCATTTTTACGGTTTCAACACAAACTGAAACAAAAGAAGTAATTTAAAATAAAATGTTACCCATTTACTGCATAGTAGCTGGTTACTAGACCGTCTACATTACCGCTCGTAATTGTTCGTGTACATTTATAAATAACCAATCGCTTCGTACTCCTTTCCTTATTAGTGATTGTAATACATTTTTTTCTTCTTTTTCAGGTAAGTTCGGCACCATAAAATCCGACCTGTTTAGAATTCCGACCGATTTCGTAGCAGTAAAACAATGAGTGTGAGTATTTTTATGTTTAGCGTGTGTTTGTGACTGCGCGCGCGTGTGGCTTACATACACATGCATGAACTTAATACAATGAGCGTTTTATGCGTTGATTGTTACCTTTACTCGGAAATACATTATATTGTATAAAGTACTAGGAGTTAGATAATCCGTCTCAATTATAACGGTACCTACCTGTCAGGTTAGCCATTTCCAATTTACAATGTGTTGAGATATATTATTCATACATCGCGCGACATTTTACTCGCGCTGGGGTCAATATGCTGCGAGGTCGATTTTCAGACTAAAAGTTTTTCCTAACTATGAAACCAGTATTAATTCAATTTAAAGTTCAGCGATTTCAATACTCACCATTGCCATGATTTTATTTAAACTTCGATGATGATTTTAAAATATTCGTATGACTTTGATATAATTAATGATACTTTTTTAAAAAGGCATAATACTTACATAATTATTCTACACTTTATACGTGACGTTTAATATTAGTTTACATTAAATAATTCGGAATTGGAAATATAATTAAAAGTTCCCATAATTAAACGCTCAACACAGAATATTTCATTTAATCTAACAAAAAACACCAACAAAAATTACAATATAAAATAAAAATACCATAATCGCATCAGTTTTTTGTCGCACTTTGGCGTCAAAGCACAGAAATGAGAGGTCTAGCGGCCATTTTGATTTTCGTAGTCGCACAAACAAACGCTTAAACTTAAAAGCAGTAAAAAGCGCGGGCTGAGGGGGTACCTATTAACACATTACTCACACAAACGACAATGACAAACGGGGTAAAACAAAACACGGCAGCGTACCGCGTCGAAAAAACTTGAAAAAGAGAACGTCGAATTCGGATCGGGCGAAGTTCGGCACGAAAGTTGGCTCCCTGCTATGGTGAACGCGCTTTAATGTACTTAATATTAGTGTTATCATTATATTGTTGATTAACGCTAGTTTTCTTGTTTAAAGGATAAGTTTTTGCTGATGATAGTAATCAAGAAAGATTAAAGAAAATGTAAGTCTTAGAACAATAAATTATATCCTACTAATAAAATAAATGCGTTCGTGAGGATGTACCTATAAATGTATGTTTGTTATTCTTTCAAGCTAAACTGCTGATTTAATTGAGATGAAATTTGATATTGTAATCGTTTTATAAGACAAAACAAAATGCGTGCATAAGCTAGCTATTAATAAAAAGGACTGCTTATTTCAGTACATCAACTAAAACACTTCCTGCGATAATAGGCATAGAAATAATGAGCCATAAAAGGTTCCATTTTAATACTTTCCGAAAATAATTAACCGCGTCTGTACATTTATAGTGGTAACAATAATGGACATTCGCGCATAAAAGTGTCTCGCAGCAGAGTGGCTGCGGGGGCAAGTATAGATAGGGCAGGCGTCACCTTTGTTGCGGCCGTCGAGAACCACCGAGTGCAGCGACACACAATTCGCGCGCTCACTTTTAAAATAAGAATCATTCCTTTTCGCTAAAACGTTCTTTTTTTGTATTTTTTATAATACAAATCCATTACCATTCTTGTAAATAAGAGCTTATTTTTCCGCACGCAAAAATGTTGTATTATGATCAAACTTCTTCGAAAGAGTGTAATCGAGCTGCATTCTTTTCGCGGTATTGCTTTCTATTAACAACTTTAACATCTATTAAATGCAATAACTGACCAATAGGTTTACATGAAAATAATTTTGCATACTATCAATTCATTGAGCATGCGTTTATAAAAACATGTTAAAGCGCCTGGCATACTTCATTATCTACTAAAGTTAGCAAAATAATACGGCGAGGGTTATACAATTTTCGATACAAATGCGTTGCTTATTAACGCTCGCGTATGTGAACGTTTTTTTTTAATTTGTTCGCAGTTCAAAACGGCAAACTTTGACGTGGAAACTTTTTAATAGTCGACACGTAGAACTAAGCGTTGCCTCTGAACATACAAACTCTACGTTTTTATTCCGTCAAAATGTTTTTATACATTTAAACTGTGTTACGTACGCCATCAAACGTTTTTTATTAAACGATTATGAAATAAGTTTTACTTAAAGTCTCAAATTTTCCTTACACAAAAGGTTTTAATTAATATTCGAGAATTTCATACAAATAGGCACTCATAACTTAATAAGTTCGTTACAGCTGCCTACATATTTCAGAATCTTTGCAGTTGCGCCTTAAAATCTATTTCGCATGCCATTACAAAAAGACAACCTTGACGGGAGCAGGCGGGGTGGGAGAGGGGGTGAGCCGAGCGCGGTAACGTGTAACACAAATTATAAATAATAGGTGAACGTTATTTTTTCGGATACATATTTCATTTTATATTGTACGGGAACGCGTAGCGGGCGTCGCAGGGGTGGGGGTTAAAATAAAGAGAAGCGCAATTGAATTTTTAATATTTCATGAAGAGGGACGCAAGCGGGGCCCGAAGCAGTTTTAATGGGGTTACGGCGAGCGTCGCGTCGCGCCGGTGGGCCAGCGCCTGCGCCCCGCGCAGCGCACCTCCGCGCTCAACGGGTTACACATAAAATTCATCATCAACGACTTTAAAACTAATTCATAAAATTATCCAGAGTATTGGTATCCGAAAGTTGTATATTCAATCAACTAGAGCTAGTCTAGCCGTCCCTAGACAGAGAGCAAATCGTTTGACGGACACTTTGAGCCTAGTAAAGGCGTCTGTCAAACTTCTTGCTCGCCCTTATTGCCTGTAGATTATCTGGTATCCGTTTCCCTGCAGCATTTCGGCGACAGTTTCGAGGAAACCGAAAGTTTCGTTCGTGCGATGTTGTTTACTGGTTGACGCTTCTCGGCCAGGCTTTGCTGCTAAATAGTTTATTGGATTGTTGTTGCGATTGTACTACTACCTACATTTAAAATACAGGGCGCGGGAAGCGACAATAACTACTAATAAACAAATAATATACTGGGTAAACATGAAATCGTCAAATGTTAACATAAAGTATGAAGGTATTAATATGACAGTCAATGGTCCAAAACCTTCTAGAATCATCTTATCAGGTTAAGTTTGAGTAAAGTTGGCTAGTAGCAAATCCTGGACAAGATACAAACCTATTGTAAATTAAGTTTTATGGAAGACATATCAGTGCAAGCTTTACCACTGTTTCTGATATAAGCATATTGACTATTCAAAGCGTAACAAAAATGAAGTTCCAGCTTATCTTACTTCAAAATCGTTTCCTAGATTAATGCCCATGCACTTTAAATTCCCAATAATTATCTCTTGTCTATTTTCAATTAAATTTCCTGACTCGTATCGTGAATACAGCACATTACAATCTCAGCGGCCGTTAATTACCTGGCTGTGGTCTAAACTCTAAACACCGCGTCGATATGGCGAACATTGCGTATTATGTGATGCTTCGGAGGTAACTCAATTGTGACCCCCCTCCCCACGAGGAGGGCCCGCCGGGTACCAGAACAAACTGGACGTACCGATTCGTCCTTGAAATAATTATTTCTGCCCGGAACACTAGTGTAGGTAATAGCTATCAGGTATTCTGTGTGCTTGTAGATCACATTATTATTTTATTATTGTACTGTAGTTAGTGCGCGTCCCTTGTGCTAGATATAGATACCTATTAAATAATGCACTTTCATTATGCGGATTGAATGCCTACACATGAATACGTTGTTTAACGTAATTAATATAGTTTTACTTGATAATTAATGAGATTGCTAGTAGGTTCGTAAATTATTTCTTTCGCTCTAAAGCTAAGTTTGCCTAACTTTTTAAGGGGTAGGCTGACTTTAGGTAGGTTACGACTTATAGGCCGGAAAACGGGTAGGTACCATTATTAAAAATAATCTTTAAGCTAGACAAACAAGACATGTAGGCAGTACTTATTTTGAGCCAAGAAATAATTAACAAAAATATACTTTAAAAATGTAATTGATCTTCGACAGTCAAAACAAAGTCAGCTGCCATTTTTTAATTAATCGCACAAAAATACACAGTAAAGCTGTTGGTTACAAACTAAACAATAGGTAGATAAGCATTACAATGTCTTGAGGAGTCAATTTATCATATCCGCGGCATCGCGTGGCAGTATCACATGGCCCATTCACCACATATAGTTTTGTTACTCGATCATAATATCCTGCTCGGTATTATATTGTTTACTTTTCACACGTAACACTAATAATGAACGCATGCGCATCTATTCCGCATAATTGTGAACATTGTTGTAGTAATAAAACATTTACGCCCATACAAAATACTAGGAATGCGCTTGCTTTTGACGGGTTAGACGGAATTGGGGGTACTAATAATTTAAGGAATTCTTTAGCGGTGTTTTAGCATAAGTTGGATAAAAAAAATGCTTGGCTGTGGTTACATGGACGATTCTGGAAACCTGTGTTAGTGTATCATCAAACATCAATGTTCGGTAATGAAGTTGCAAGGCAAAGAGGTCAGGCGGTCCGTCTGAAGTCGACTCACTGACTGACCCACATCTGCACAATACGCTTCCGCCTAGCGCCACGCAATTAAGCTCTACACCAGACATAAAAAATTACCGAAACAAAAGCGAACGGGGGTTATCCCCCCCACTCACCACGCCGCAGTTACAATTTATCATAGCAAATAAAAATATGCGGAATTAAAAGAAAAAGAAACAAGAAATTGGAGCGAGAGGGAAACGTTACTGCCGTCTGCCGAATGTTCAAAATAATACTATATATTTTTACTACCGCCCCGAGGGAGTAGGGGAGACGGTACGTCGGTAACCAATTAAAAAAAGTATTGCTCTCCGATAAATGTTTGATGTTCTAGTTACCTATAGGCTCGGTGAAGGATGCCCACCTTCTTCAGACGCCTACAACGCGGTAATGTACCAGATCACTATACAAAATACGAACTGTAGCAAGTGAAACCGCTGGAAACAACTAGTAATTTAATAAACTTGACTTCCACTTTATTTCTAAGCCTCTATAATATAGAAACAATTTATTTTAATACATTAGGGATTTTTTAGTAATACAGTCGGGAAAAATAGTATGTAATGTTCTCACATATTTGAAAAACAAATTTAAAGGGACACGGGCTAGTTAAATCTGGGCTTTTTTATAACAATTTTTAGCTAACTAACTAACTATAATTTACTGACGACGACATCTAACTTTTAAGAGCAAATTTTCGTTCGATACGAGCCTCCCCCCTCTTACCTTTGAATGGCTGTCTCTAAAAATGTAACAAAAAAATCACAGATGTAACACATGTAATGAACTTACAAGGAAATCTATCACGGCTAAGTAGGCTTCGATTAACTAAGACCTACTGCGCGTGGCCCGACACGCACTTGGCCGGTTTTCGTTTACATTTCAAATGATCGGAGGTGACGTCAGACCCCATAACATTTTCTTTATGGACGCCCAAATTACTCTAATACATTATTCAGCTTTAATCAAACTATACACTAATTATACGTGTAATTAATACATTATAAGTAATAAATAAGGCTCCGCGGCCATATTGTCTATTAGTGGCTTAATTAAAAAAAACATCTTTATTATTTATTTTCAATTAAGCGTAGTATTCATGAGAGTCCAAAGCACCTGTACTATTGTTCTACACATATAAGTATTTTTATTCATTTTCTTTATCAAAACTTTATTAATGATCTGTAAACAGTCGCTCCATGTCAAACACTGGTACTCAGCTGCATCCGGTTTAGACTGGAAGCCGACCCCAACATAATTGGGAAAAGGCTAGGCAGATGATAATCTGTAAACACATACACTTAATATAGGTACGTATACTAATATAGAGATGAACAATAATGCGATAATCCAATTTACATGCTATTAAAGTAATGACGAATGAAAATATTTTCCAATAAGATTAACTCATTAGTGTATTAAACCAAACACCTATTTCTCTTTGTGGAATTAATATGCTTGTTGCTTTGTAGTTTGTAATGCTAAGTTATTGGAAAAAGTGGTTTTTCTAATCCTCATAATAAAAGTACTGCACATTGCTGTTTTGATCTCGTACCTACATATCTTCTGTACTTATCTATCGATATAAATTAATCATTACAGGTTAAACTAGGTATTAAAATCCATTTTCCATTATTAAAATTTATTATTAAAATTAAAATCCATTATTAAATGTACGCATGACATACCTACTTTCAATTCCAACACTAGTTATATTCCATATATGCAGCGGTCACATTCTAAAATAATTTAGTTTGGTCACAATGTTAATTAACCAAACTGTGGATTCCCGCTCATAAGTAACGTAAACCATATGACATATTTTAAGTGACACATTTCACACAAATCGTAAATTAAATTCCATTCTAAGCCTGCGGCTTTGTTTGCTATCATTTGTATGAAATATTGGTACTCGAATTAAATTCCTATTTTATGTAATCAGTAGCTGTACGCATTCCATGGAATATGAATATATGGATAGGAAAAAAAAAAACGCTAGTCGATACGTCAAGGCGCATCACCAAAATTCCCAGTTACATTTTTATCTCGGATTAAAGTACTTCAGAGTGAAATAAAACACGGCTCTATCTGACCACTTCTGGCGTGAAATACCAGATAGCGAACAAAACGAGACAAACCTTTATGATTTAAGCACTTAGTTTCTTCCCATCTGAGTTGATATCGCATTCTCAGGTAGGGCGATAGACGTGAAGAGGGCATTGGCAAACAAGCTATATTGCACAAGCGACTCCCCGATACAAATTCAATATTTTTTTCTACTCCAAACCCTCATCTCAATGGAACCTTCTAATTAAAGCCCACTGCTTGAACCAAAGTTTTGAATTGGTAATCATTTCGAATCAAAGAATTCTATTCATCCTTCCCGGTTACCTTTCAATGTGTTATCGATCGTCGTTCGTCTGATCCCAATTAGTTTGGCTACATCAACGTGCTTCTATAGATAGTTTATTAAATTACATTATTACGGAGCTCAAAGAATGTGCAATTTTTTTCACCATCGAGTACTAACTACGCTTGAGGATAAGTCGTTACAATCGATCACTTTCTCCTCATTTTGTAATTTTAATATTAAGTTGATTAGCAATCAATATGTAGGTATTTTGTTAAATCGTGTTAGGTATTTCAATTATATATGTACAAATATTTTGAACCCGAAAATAGCTATGTAGCCTGTTAGATTAGAGATCTAAAGCATTTTATATTTATTTATATAAGTACAAAATGTAATATTCTAGTTTTTATATCACTATAAATAATATATAATATTTTTTCTATCTTTCATGCTCATCTCTGATTGTAGATGGTAAGTTATACTCAGATAGTGGCTTGTGTTATGGTGTCCCGTAAATATTTTTCTGTAGGAAATATTCAATACCTTTAACGTGCATACTGCGTACCGATAGACATGTCCAAATATTACACATTAGATTTCTGTATGTTTATACTTACATTGCGTTTGTACTTTGATACCTAAATTCTTAATCGAACATCGTTATTTTTTTATCAAAATAAAAGAGTGAGCTCAAGATTTCGTAGATCGCGGATGGCCAGCAAATGCTCGCCACCGTAATACAACGTACAGATAATATTTGAAGTGGTAGGGGGAAGCATTCTCTCATAACTACACTGTCTGGCACACAAGTAATACCCACTAAAGGGAACAATGCGTTATCTCACCAACTACTCATATTACGTCACGGTGTCTACGTAACAATAAATAGTATCACAGAGTAGGGAGGCGTTGAGGGATTTGTTGTTACACTGTTCCTTGCTGTTTATCTATTCATAATATTTTTGTTGCACCTTTTATTGAACCCCAAAGTTTTGTTTCGTGACCGTGTCCATGATCGTGTAAAATGTGGAATGTTACTATCAAATATTTGTTTAATACGTTTATGTCTATTTTGTTCAGGTAAGTTTTTTTATTTGTTTAGGTGTGTACGTCAAACCATATTGTAAGTTTGATTTTAAATGTTTAATGTAAGTTGAAAAAGTGGTAAAGGCCAGAGCTTGGATTATGATGATAACCCTTAAGTTTGATCCAAATTCTTAAGTCGTAAGTTCTCAGTCACAAAAATTGATGAGGTCGCCCTATAAAGTATTGCAGAAAAATATCAACAGAGGCGAACAGAAAAGCCAATGCACCTTTGATCTTTGTACACTACGAGCCTCTCAGAGGCTACTCCCATTACTGCATGCAGATTTTATACTTTGTGACATTTTTGTGCGAACGGCGCGCTTGGCGTCTCACCCCTCCCCCCTCCTCTAGCCCGCCACCTGCCGGGGTGCGCTACTTAGCTGATGACTTATTAAGAGTGCATTCTTCAGAGGTGTCTGCCTGTCGCGGCGGGTTTAATGACGTGGGTTGCAACGTGCTCTCTGATTTCGTACTTCGAGTATGTCCCACTTTTAGTCACAATGCTTTGCGGTTTTGTGTAGTGTTTGTTCGGCATGCGGGGGTGAAGATTTTAATGTGATTTCTGATCATGGGTTTAAGCTATTTGAGTTTTCTTGGGGCACACAGACAGAATAAGCTGTTGTTAATAAATAAATACATTTTAACGATATCCCGGGTCACCACAGATACAGTGAGAAAATCTACCAAGAAAATGTTATATCCTTTCGAATCACTGAATACTGCATAAACTTATTATTATGCCTTAAAAATATTTTTCCATTTAAATACCTACTCCAAAAACTTGGAGTTACGTAGCACCCCTATTACGAGCCGCGATTGATGCTTAGAAAACTTGCCGGCCTAAATTACGAGTCAGGGTTGTCAGTGTCGATGATAAAAGGTATCTGACAAAGGGATCGTGGAAAATTAAAAGGGCCCTGTTGTATTTGTTCGTCATTTCCGAGGCGTGCACGCGATCGCGACCTCGCTTCGTTGACCTTATAATTGTTGATAAGAAAAAGTTTTTATAGATGCGAAAGATATATTTGGAGATTGTTATTAGGTATTTTTCGTTGCATTTTTGAACAGTTGTCTCAAGCTTACGGTTTTTGACTATCTGGAGAAAGCCTTACCAAAAACGTAGAAAGTGAAGGGCGGGCAGTTTGGGGGCTGACTTTTGTAAATTTGACGCTCTATGAGTGCTGATTTTCAGCCTAGTTTGAATAACGATTTTTGAATTTTGAAACACATCACTCAGTCTTAAAGAACGCCCCAGTGTTAGTCGGATTCACACATTACGCATTACATTACGGTTACGAAGAAAAATATAAGTATGCAGTAATGTAAAATTTTCTTGTTTTTTTTTGGAACTGTTTAATTGACTTTCCTTGCGAAGGAATTTTCCTTATAACTTTTAAATTTTGATACTTAAAATCACAACAATTTTTTTTTCTGTAGGTAAATAATATTTAGATTATAGTAGATTTTTACACATTTCATGTTTCGGAACCCTACAAATATAGGTTATATTTAGACA
This sequence comes from Pyrrhia umbra, assembly GCA_963891755.1. Classification (NCBI taxonomy): domain Eukaryota; kingdom Metazoa; phylum Arthropoda; class Insecta; order Lepidoptera; family Noctuidae; genus Pyrrhia; species Pyrrhia umbra. The sequence goes on along the minus strand of OY982916.1, from coordinate 5,740,170 downwards.
TAAGCATCTAGGTTTTTTTTCTTACTATAAGCATCAAAGATAAGTGCAGTGGGACTTATAAAAACTTACCTATTTAATCCAGGTCATAAACTATAAATGTATGCCAAATTTTATCATCACTATTCAATAGTTATTACAGAGGAACAAACATACACACATTGAGGATGTATGTACATTTTTCGGAACTTGTAAAATTTCGCATTTATAATATTAGTAGGATGTGTACAAAACACCTTACCAAGTCCATTACAATAAAGCCATATAGACTGATAACCAATGGATTTCGCAAAAACCTATTTTTCAGTCTAACGGTACCCTAAACAGGGAATTACAATCGAATCGAACCATTAACCTTTACAAAGACTAGTAAGAAACGGAACGAAAAAATGTATGATGAATGCAATATAACGACTATTTTAATAGGGTTGTGTGTTTTCTTCGTCGATAAATTACCGCTAATGCTGCAGATAGGCGACGTTTCTTTCATTGTGAGTTTTTTGTTACAATAGTAATTACTGGCAGTCGCGTTTATTGCTGTTGACAGCCCTAGCGTGGTTATGTAAGCTTAAGTGTTTGCTACCCCTGGACTTAAGGCAAATTGTGTACCTGTGTTTGGTAACAACATTAATAAATTGGTCATCGGTCTGATTAGTCTTGAAGAATTAACATTTATATTTTATAGTTTTTAAATTGGATTATGTTAGATAAAGATGAAATTGTAGATGCTATTTTGATGTATCTGTAGTAAAAAAACAAGTAAAATGCAAGAATTATTCAATTTATGACACCCTAAGTGGTAGTTAGACGCTCAACTGCAAGCGAACGTGCAATTTAAACCGAACTAATTTACGAGTAACAATAAAAGTTACTCAAGACATGTCATAATATGTAAAATGCACACGTTATGGCGGGAAAACACACCATTCGCCATACTTAGTTGTAAACGCAAATTATACTTTCTTAAGTAATAGAAAAACGTAAACTTAGCCCGCATGGGAAAAATACTTACGGAACATTATATAAGAAGAGAAAAAACGTGGCTACATGAGTTTATAGAAAACTAATTGTTATATGGGAGTAGGGGAACAATTATATATGATAACTGTTTATTAACGATATTTACTGTTAATGAACCGGGACAAAATGTTGATGCATAGTATTTAAAGAGCATTCGTGTAGTAATGTGGCGTTATTTACTATATCAGAAATAAAGAGTTCTTATTGGGTGGCTTGTGTGTAATGTGTAAGCACTATAGTCTCTATCCGACTGCTGGAGTCGGATGGAGACTAAAGTGTTTTAGTTGATAATTGTGTTTAGAAAGAGAAACGAAAATAAATCGTGTGAAAATGTGGACTCGGGAGTGTCCAGAGATAGGGATTCTTACGCATCTGTTTGACAGACGTGTCAGAGTTTTAATGCTGACTCATAAAAAAATCGAATGCAAATATTTAAAGAACAGTTTCAGCGCGCAAAACAAGAATATAATTATAATAAGACGTGGCAAATTAAAAGGTTCCCCTTCTTGGCTAAAAGAAATTCCCCTTTTGTAGTCATGGCTATCGGTGTTGAATGCTACTTAATAATGCAAATAACAACACCTTCAGTTGCAACTCTGCTAATTACATATTAAGCTCATAATTATTAATCGTACAGAACGTTCATTTTAAACAAAATTTCTAACACAGTCCTGTCTTCAACTCACATACGTATTGAAAGGTTCGTAAGGAGCTAATTAGTCGTTGCGACTTATTGTCGTCGTCCGACTACTTTGTAGCGATCCAAACTCGTTTATTATTTACGGTGTAAAATTTAAAAGCTGTTTCTGTCGCCAACAATGGTTCACTCGGCACCACTTCTGTCCTTTAATACGGGGATCGCGTGCACCATCTAGTGTGAAAGGGAAGTACATATATTGCAAATGTTTACATAGTGTTTTTACCCACAGTTTCCAATACGGCCGTTTGAAAAGTTTTACAGAACAATTTTTATATGATTTTGTAAAGGTATTTTTTTCATTTGAATTTATTGAAAACTAGCGCGCCTAAAGTGAGTTTTATTGTGTCAAACGTTTGCTGATGAATAGGGAGAAATATTTTTAATTGATACCGGACACAAAGAGATGCGTATATTTTTTATTGTAGATTTCCAATATCGACTAATTAATCGGCCGTGTCAAACTTTTAATAAAATTCATAATTAATATTTTTCGAAAAAGGCTTTTTTTATATTTGTTATGTAAACTGAACTAGTAGCTAAAAAGGAAACTATACTATATTTGCGGTCAGATAGTTAAAAGCCGATGATGCGCTCTATTCATTTCTATAAAAAAAATCAACGGTCGAGTGGCCTCGGCGATTGCCGCTTGCTTTCACATAAATATCACGTCACGGCATTTGTTATTTACTTTTCTTCATAATTTATTTTAAGTGTCTTAAACTAATACAGTTAAAACACTTAATAGCGCGCACATTAGTGTTTTTTTTTAATATCGCTTGCAGTTTCATCTCATTGACACACGCACTGAGAAATCCAAAAAAGTATATTTTATTATTGGTTTTATCGTCACCGTAGATACGAGGTTTTCAGAATCCATAAAAATATTTCTCTCTTTCGTTGATATTTACAAAGTTTCCTGTTTTTTCAACTTTAGTCATATTTTTGTAGGGCAAGCGATTTTCCATTTTTTACCTTTGCACTTTTATAGTTGTATCAGGTAAATTGTCAATAAAAAAGATATAAATTGACGAATGGTTCTTTTAATGGCAGTCTGATTAAAGAGTCAACTATAAGGTGCCTTCTGAAAAAATATAAAGATTCCGCAGTAACCAAAAAGGAAAACTTTAAAGTAACAATACTCTATATTACACAGTTTAATTAAAAAAGATAAAATGTCAACAAAACTAATATATTTGCATATTACATTGAAAATACGATTTCTTTAAAAAAAACTGACTTGTAATTTTATTAACTAAATAAATACACGATCAACTCTTTTGCGTGGCACGTCACTGAGTATTTGATTGATACGGTCAAAGCGGGCGGTATCGCTGTTCCGACAAGCGCTTGCGCATTAGTAACATGACTTACTCGAGCTAATGTTAAGTATTACACTTTGAGGGTTGGCCACATGTCAACGACTACGTAATTGAAGTGCATGTCAATCCTACAATTTTCTTTTTTACTGGTAAATCGAAGTATGCTGTTTCGGAAATGAAAAATAGGTATTAGAAATTTAAAATATTGTTCAATGAATCCTAAAGTTTTATCTAAAGAGAAGAAAAGAAGATCCTATTGTAGATTCTCCCCATTGGAGATGATTGATAACGTTATAAATCATACCATAACGTTATATTTTCTTCTTCTTCCTGTTCTGTTTTCAATCTATTTGGAGCCGACCATACATGTTACCTTTCATTCTTCTCTAAGAACCGTCATACTACATACGTTTACTCCCATCTCATACATGTCATCCTTCGCGCAATCTATCTATATATCTTCTTGATCTTCCTCACTCTTCCATACATTCAGATGCATACTCTGCATTCTCAGTGGCATGTCTTTCGTCCCTTCTCAATACATGACCATGCCACGACAAACGCATACACCCTAATTACATCTCCCTCTGTTTGTTAAACTCATTTTTCATGTTATGCATTCTCGCTACTCTATACAGCCATCTCAACATTTCGCATATTTTCTATATGTACACTTTTTTCATCCCTCATTTTCAATACTCAAAATCAAAACAGAAACTTAAAACGAGCTACTCGAAGAAATGGTTAAAGACAACCCCTTTGGATCCTATCTATCTTAAAACTGCTAACTAATAAATGCCTAATATTTAATGTTAGGTATAAATATAGGCTTTCAAAAGATTTTATAAAAAAATGTTGGTCATCAATAACGGAATGAATGGAAGCCAATATTTCGTCATTCAGTGTGAATATTTAGTCGTACGAGGGTGCGATAAACCGTGGGCAAACAATTTCCAAATATTTAACGCCTGTGTTTAGCTGTACCAAATTATTACTCCATTCCTATAGCTAAAGGTCCGAAGTGGGGATATAAATCCTACGTTGGAGCAGCGACTCGATAGCTATACACAAGTAGACACGCTTATACGGCACAGAATCCGAAAGCAATGCTAGAGTTTTGATTCCAAGTCCGCACGTGACGATTCTCCGTTCACGCCTTCATTATAAATCATTAAACCGAACTTTTTAATTAAGCATTGTGCTCGCAAATATTCGTACAACAGCGGTGACTCACATACATTCAACATGTCTGCATTAAGTTAATTATATCAGAATGTAAGTGACATTGTGCTTCGATTATGATTCGATACATTTTTATAGCGATCACATGGTGGGCATTGTTTGGCGTGGCGTTCTCGCCTCTCGGCTCGGTTTATTGCTTTAATAAAGTGATTAAATACCATGGCGTAAAGCCAGGGCTCGATACAGGCCGAGCTAATTTCGAAAACTTGTATTCGCTCCCTTTTAGGTCGGTCGGTTTTAATGTGGGGTCAGTGACTGTAGATCCTGAATTAGAGTTGTAAGGCGCGCAAATGATCGAACGTATACGACAAAGCGCGACTGGCCGCGGTCGAACCTGAAAAACTTCCAGCGTTTTTGTTATGATATTTAATGTTATTATGTTTCCATAAATGGTTTGCTGCGAACTAATGAGGCTTAAATCAATTTTCGACGCTTCCCTTGGACTGGATTCTTCCATGAAAAGCTTTATTGAGTTTTGATCTATCTACGTAAATACATTATAAAAATTAAGCGAGGAGAGTGCATTAATGTTTGTACAGAGCCCGCCCAATATTAATGTTCTATAAATTTCCATACAAGCTCTTTTCAGTGTTTATCTTTAATATTTTCACGGAGCAAACAATCACCTCAATCTTCTATGTAGGTAAGCTAACTTTGGCGGTATTAGTAAGTTGCGTCAAGTCACAGGTGTTTCGGCGCGGATATTAAAAACATTAGCGGCGAGGCAGGTGTCATCAGCAGTGCATTGTTGCGTGCGGCGCGTAGGCGGCGCGCGGACGTGGCGGGCGCGGCGCGGCGACGACGCAGCGCGCACCCCTCCGCCACTTTTATTTTTGTTGCCTTACTTTTTTCTATATGAAGGTCCACTCACTTATTCATGCGAGCGGGATTGTAATTTTTTTTCTACTTTTTGCATGCGCCGTATATAGATATTTTGGCTACCTCCTATTTTTTCGTGACTATAAAACTGGGCCGGGGTTGTGCGCTTTTTTCGCGGCACTCCTGCCCGCCGAGGGGTGTGGAGGGTGCTCGCAGTTAGAGAATTATTCATTGCCTACCCCCGCCGAACCGGCTTTCCGTTATTTCTGTTTGTTATGAATTATGTCCGATGACTTTTCCCGACGCCCCGTTTCTTTCGTTTTCACTAATTACTTTTTCTATAGAAACTATAAATCTTCATTCCTTAATCGAGTTGCGACTGGGAGTGGAGCGGCGCGGTAATGACATTGGTCGCGTGGCTCGCCCGCCACACTCTCGCTTACTCTCTGATAAATATATTCGTTTGTGATAAAACATTGTTTTCCTGTATAAACTGACGTACTAAACGCTAACAAAAGATTCAAATTCACACTCTGCTGCCTACTAAAATATGTAGAAGAGCTCGCTCCCAGCCCGCTACAAATTTGAATTTCATATGTATGTTTCGCCTATTACGGATGCACTCATTAATATCTTAAGTGATGTGTGGAGGTTTATGGCGTGCAATTCTGAGCTTTATTACTTTGTAACATGGTTCATTGCCGTCATAACGTTTAGGGTTGTCTCCATTTATACAGAGCACGCGTTAAGATTATGTCGGATGAAAAATGCTGCAAATTGTATGACCCCCCATGAAAAAACATTATCATTACGGGCACATCCGTTGGGTTATCTTTTCGTATGCAAATCTTGAGTGCTCACACCGCTTCTGTGATACTTGCGCTAGTACAAATTGTTTATTGTGAACCGCGGCGGGACGGTCAAGCGTGAACCGTGCACATCTCTCTTTGGTTCAAACTAAGTTTAATTCTGTTCGAAATAAAAATGATAGTTTGATGACTATCAATTTTATTCAACTCCTTTGGGTTACAAATGAGCTTAAAATATGGATAAACACTTATGACATAAAAGTGATGAAGTGAAACCGTGGGAAACGATAGTTTAAGATATATTAGAATATATACCAGTACAAAAGGACCATCACTTCAACTTAACACACCATCCTATAATATAACCTCAGAAGCATAAGGATCGTGGCCTTATTCATTTCTCAAAGATCATATTTTAGTGTGAGGCAACACTGACACAGCTATGGGCAACACTGTGCAAACACCACATAAAGAAAAACCGGCTAATTATGTACATAGATGATTTATTAGGGGGCCCGCTTATTATCGTTTTTGCTGTGCTCAAAAGCAAGGGTCACTTAGGGTCTAAACAAATTAATTCGTACTGGCCCGCAGCCGACGACACCGTGAAATGACAATAACCATTTTCTGTATGACATCAGAAATTTCATACACTTTTTTTTCTAACAGACTTTAAAAAGGATGAGGGTATTCGCTGGGTAGTCTTTTCTTTTTTGTGACCTTGGGCATTACTGTTTAAGGTTTCAAGGTTAGTTAAATGAGGGAGGAAAGTTAATTTGCGATGGATTGGTTGGATTAGAAAAGGGATGGATAATGCTGAAATAATGGCCTAGAGATGTGTGGACGAAAACTTTACACTGACACTAAATAAATAATTTAGGTAAGAACAGATAAAAATAGTAATTCGATTATTTGAAACTCCACACAATATTGAAATTGAATTATGTAGATCAGCGGTCGGCAACCTTTTGGCAAGCAAGGGCCACAAGGTAGCAAAATAAACTATAGGCGGGCCGCACTTATGATATTACCCTAGATTCTACCTGATATACCTACATATAGTTTCCCATAGAAAAACCGGCCAAGTGCGAGTCGGGTCACGTGCACTAGGGTTCCGTAGTAGGTCTTAGTTAGACGAGTATAACTCTGTCTGTAACCGGTTACCAGAGGCGTATTTAAAGATTTAGCGCCCCGGGCCAGTTAGCTTGGCCGTCTCATTAACAAAAATGAAAAAAAAAATGGAAAAATAGAACCTAACCAATGGATCGTTCTTGAAGTTGGTGGCGAAAAAACACAAAACAATAACGATTGGAGACACCGACTTTTAGAACGATGTATTAGTTATTTTTCAATTTGTAGTGTATTTTTAAGTCGGTTTTATTTTTTCACTTTTGAGTTTTTCGTATTTTTTGGGTCACAATAAAATAATGATAATTTTTACTTTTGAGTCAATTGATGATGATGTTTGAAGTAAAGAACTCTTAAATTGTAGCAAAAAGTAAATGTGAAAAGAAAAAAGAACAGGCGCGAGCGAAGCGAGCGCGATTTTTTTGTAGGATGTAATTTTTTTGTTGCATGATAATTTTGGAGTAAAACACTCAAAATTGTGGCAAAAACTAAATTTTAAATAAAATAAAAACAGTTGAAGGCGTGAGCGAAGCGAGAGTGATTTTTTTGTAGGATCACAATAAAAAAATACTTTTGAGTTGTTTGTTGCACGATAATAGTTGGAGTTAAGAACAGTAAATAGTAGCAAAAAAAAAGAGGGGCAGTTTAAGGCGCGAGCGAAGCGAGCGCGAATTTTTAGTAGGATTACAATAAAAAAATACTTTTGAGTAGTTTTTGTTTGTTGCATAATAAGGTTTGGAGTAAAGAACTCAAAATTGTAGCAAAAACTAAACTAAAAGAAAATTAGTTGAAGGCGCGAGCGCAGCGAGCGCGTTTTTTTTTTTAGGATCACAATAATGAGGCTGATATGATAGGATGATCAAATTTTAAAAAAAAATGTACCTCGCCGCCCCTCGCAGCCTGCCGCCCCGGGCCATGGCCCCTTGGTCCTATGGTAAATACGCCCCTGCCGGTTATGCCTATCAACGCTTTACGTGTTTGGGAGCTTAAAAAAATATTTGCCGTGCCCGACACGCACTTGGCCGGTTTTTTTTTACCTTGAAGCCATACATTCAGCGTATTTCATTAATTCATGAGTCGGTGGCAAAATACTAACAACAGTAGCTTAGAGACACTGACTAACGTTATGAAACTAATTTTACTCTTATTAGTATTTTTATTTTGGTAAAAACTTTTTTACCAAACATTCGCGGGCCGCAAGTAAGACGTCCGCGGGCCGCATGCGGCCCGCGGGCCGCGGGTTGCCGACCGCTGATGTAGATAATCCTAATAGTGAACTTTCTAAAATAAGTTGATTAAACAAAAAATAAGATAATTCTGAAGTTTTCATTAAGACTTTCTCTGATGCAGTTAGACCTATTTTTCTTTTTTGGATGGGAAATTCATCAAGTGGCTCCTACCGTCGTTGGTGGGGCGGGAGAGAGTGTCAGCCTCTTGATCTAGGACTCATCCATGACATCCTTCCTCAGCCCTTTATATTCCAGGGGCGCGGTAACTCTTTCGAACATCCCGCACAGTGGGTACCTCTGTTCTTCTGTCTCTCGTTAAACGCCGAGTTACCTATTGCTCTTGCCGCACTTGAAGGTAGACGCAGACGTATAAATGCAACCCTGAATTCTCCACACAAGTTTACAATTTGAACTAATTAATTACCTTAGTGCATTGAATAGAATGCTGTTATTTATGTAGGCACTCATTGTTTTGAAATAGAATTTTGATAAATTGACTTTGGTCTGCTTTTCCATGTAGGGCTTGGCTTTTAAATAAATAAAAAGCTCCTTGGGATTAAAAAAATATCGTAAGAAAGCTCTGACTCAATAGTGAGGTATATTATAGAAAAAAATATTAGTACTTATGTGAACGTTAATAGCACAGTTCCTGGGTAGATATACTGGATTTAATAATAAGGCGCTATGCGTAATTAAAATAAGTACAGAACCACAGCCAGCTAAATAAAAGAAAACCAGCAACAAGAAGTTCTATCTATATCTTCGCCAGTGAAAAAATTAAATTAACTCGTAAAGGTAATCACAATTTCCTCACTTAAAAGTCTTAGGTCCTAACTAAATCGAATACCATCTACTACAAGCATACGTAATTAGCTACCCACACAAAATCCTCATCAGCGAAATCATAAAACACCATAAAAATTTGATAGTTCCAAAAGCATGTGCATATATTATGTAGTTAGTAATCCGCGGAGTAGCAATGTCACAAAGAAGCTCTTTGATGAAAAGGACCTCAGTGCTATTCATTCATATATAGTGTGCGAGCGAGAGGAATCGCTCCGCCGTGCATGATCTTAACGCAGGAATGTATTTAGGGCGGGTTAACTGAAAACTCATAACGTTATTCTAAGCTTTATCAAAGTACCTCAACGCGATTGTGCTTCCGTGCTAATTAGTCATCGACAAGGGTATGATGACACCTAAGGGGTGCTTATTCGTTAGTAGATTATCGTAGATTATCATGTTATAATTATCTTATTTATTACAACTCGGTTTCAGTAATGGTTAGAATTGGGCGGTTTTGTCAGAACTTCAATCGTTGACCAACCCCATCATCGTTTGGATAGTTTAATAAACATTTTCGAATGTCAGAACTATCGAATTACGTCTATTTGAAAATCGTTATTTGACAATCCAAACTTTTACGGAAAGACAATGAAACAACAACTAACAATAGTTTTTGAAAGTCGTTATAAGTTTTTTTTTGTGCTTAAAACTAGACTGACAGCATTCAAGTTTTAAAAAATAATTTAAAAAATCTAAATGGCGATTAACCGGTTCCGTTTGCAGTAAAATAGTCCTTATTTTCGCTTTATACTCCCACTAGCTGTTTCCCGCGGTTTCACCCGCATCCCGAGGGAACTACTTAGCGCACCCGGGTAAAAAGTATTCTATGTTGTTCCTCAGGGTCTATTCTATCTCTGTACCAAATTTCATTTATATCGGTCCAGTAGTTTTGGCGTGAAAGCGTAACAGACAGACAGACAGACAGACAGACAGAGTTACTTTCGCATTTATAATATTAGTAAGGATATTATTTTTCACGTTGAAGGTATTCCTAGATATATTTCATAAATACAAAATTTATAGTCAGGAGCTTAATTTTCAGAGCTTTCAAGTATTGCGGCCGTAACTCGAATAAAACGTGTTTTTCAAAATGGTAAAATGTTAACGATATTCGTCCGGTTTTGAGGTTTTCATACGTAGGCATATTGTCTTTCTCGTGGTTGACCTCTTCGTAATTAACGTGCATTAATAGGTTAAATGAATTATTATTCTTATTGTTGCTCCGTTATAATTGGGGATAAAATTGCTTAATAATATTCTAATGCGATTAATTTAGTATGTTCACTACCTTTAATGTGATTTTCAAATAAAACCATATTACGGACCAAAGATTAACATCAGCTACTACGATAGCAAAGCTTAGCTGTTTCCCGTTCAATAACAACTTAGCACGGCACGAGTTTTTGTATAATATCAACAAATTAGTTAAGGTACAGTGCTCAAATTTAAAAAAAAAACTTTAAATCCGTATCTGTACGTCTTAGGTCGCTCCAGCACTAATAGACGTATGACGCGTCCTCTGATGTTCAGACAAAGAGTGACGCGACGACTATTTTTATTAAAACCCACAAGCTGAGGCATACTTTTTTTAATAACTTATGTACGTAGGTGCGGGTCGAGTCATTTGAATTGCACTCCGGGTTAGTTCACGCTCACGGCACGAGATTTTTTTCCCAGAAAATTGTGGAGTGTGGGCCTTTGTGCGGTAGGCTTTGCCGCCTTGAGTCGCGCGGGTTTGTTTCAAAATGTTTTCCTTTTTAACCCCGCGTATAGGGTGCCAAGTCGATAATGTTCATGTTAGTCGATATCTTTGTCTTGTAGCTCTAGAGTGTACCTACATTTGTATAAGATCTTTTGGCAGTATCTTTAGTACAGCTTTCTCAGTAATAGAACAGTTATTAACATAATTGTTATCGTTATACTATTCAAAGTATAATATATCTTCTTCTTCTATACTTATAATAAATCTGTAGAGAGGTCAATTCCGTACATGAAATATATTTCCAAAATAACTATCAGGGGGTGATTAGGGATCGATACTGATGCCAAAAATGCAATCAGTAAAATTTTTGTCTGTCTGTCTGTCCGTCTGTCTGTCTGTCTGTCTGTCTGTATAAACTCTATAGAAACAAAAACTACTCGACGGATTTTAACGAAACTTAGTACAATTATTTGTCATACTCCTGAGATGGTTATAGTATACTTTTCATCACGCTACAATCAATAGGAGCAGAGCAGTGAAGGGAAATGTTGTCATTTTGTTTAAACGCGCTAATCTCAGGAACCGCTGGTCCGATTTGGAAAATTCTTTCAGTGTTAGATAGTCCATTTATCGAGGAAGGCTATAGGCTATATATATCATCACGCTAAGACCAATAGGAGCGGAGCACCACAATTCCACGCGGACGAAGTCGCTGGCAGAAGCTAGTATAAAATAAAGTAGGTAAAATTCCATACCATTTCCCCAAAATGTCAATATTAATTTTGATAGGCATTAAAAAGTGGGGACCTACATCACTATCTCTAAACCCGGTGTTACCAGATCAATCTAAAAAAATCATGCAACACAGACACACCTTTGATATGTCAAAGTTGCACAGAATTTCAATGGGCGACGACGACTAAAAATATCGAAGTTGTACTGATAGTTATGTTATGTGTAATGCCGTGCCTTTACAGAGGGTCTCACTTCGCTATGCCTTTCATTCATTTCACTCTATCCCTTAGACTCTTTTCACTACGACTTCGCTTTTATGCAGCCACTATTTTTTAACCAACTTTAAAATAGAAGATTATGTATTTTACTGGTATTTTTTTATTGAAATTGGCTAAACTAACCAATTTTAAATTTACATCTGCGTCTGCTCAACAACTAAGCGATCTAATAATGTGACATTTTAATGTTTTAGTCTGTATGAAGTCAGTGGCAAGCAGCTGAATTAATACCTTTGAAAATGTCTACTTTTAAATTTCGTACAGGTGATGAGTAGGTATTCAAATAGGCTGTGACAGACAGACAGCTATTCAGGTACCATACATTTGAATGTTTTACTCAAATATTCACATACATAAACGTTGCTAGACATCGATTTTTTTTTATTCGTAATACTAAATACATAAATAGCGGTGGCAATAAAAACTCGATTACATTCGCAAAACAGCACGAACCCCCAAATAGTAGGTTCATCAGTAGATATTGTTTACGTAAATCCTCGTTTATTAAGCAGACGCAGAAATCATGGCATTTATTATTAGTAGGAATAAAGATAAGTACACAACGGCTATAAAAATCGTGTCTACAGTTCAAGATTTCCGTCTTTGAGGGAAATTGTCGAATTGGAGGAGCGTAGAGCTCGTTCCATCGGCGGGCCTTGTGAATATTTCATTAGGTCGCATGGCGCATGCGCGTAATCCGTCTCAAGATGACAAAGTTCAGACTTTGGATCTTGTGTTCCGAAATCAAACGTGTCGCCAAACGGTAGGCCGGTGGGTCGAAGTATTCAAATTAATGAATGTTTGTTCAAATAGGCAAAGATATTTTTATAGTAGCTATCTTTGCATTTTTGACAATTATTATTTTTATAGTAGCTGTTTCCGCTTAGTCACCTTCATCTTGGACCACTTCAACCACCAGTATGAAATATTCTTACCTGAGTTTCAATGTAACGCCTGAAATAAAAGCTCATAATTTTTCAAAAACTATTTTTGAAAAATTATGACTATTAGGACCGAAACATGCCACATATAATTACTGGATTAAGGGCCGATTTTTCAATAGTTAAATACCCTTACCTAAAGAATAAATATGTATAGGTACATATTTTCTTTACAAAATCTGTTGAAATGACATATTTATTTGTCAGATAGAAAATATCTGACTATTGAAAAATCGGCCCTAAGTAAATTAAGTCACTCTATCTAACCATAAAACAATCTAAAACCACACAAAAGATGATCAACCTGGTAATCTGGCAACACAAGCCGGCCCGTTTAACTAGACGAAAGACGCCTGGAATTAAAAGGAATCAAATATGAACGCACTATACATGTTACATGAACGACCGGGGGCTTGGCGGGCGTGCCTGTGCTCTCCGACAACTAAAACTTATACATTAATAATGCGTTTGCTTACAATGCGCTTTAAATGTAGATCCAGAGCGTGTCCTGCTCCCACGCCTCGCTCTCTCTCACCCGCAGCGCACACGACGCGCGGTTCATGCAAAATGTACGAAGTAAGCGACTAACGTACCCCGCTTCCCTCTCAAGATAATGCTGTTGGAAACCCTCCCAGTCCCCGGCGAGCCCCCCCTAAACTGTGGCCCACCCTTATCGGCCTCATATCGATGGTCATCGCACACCCCCGTGGCCGCGACTCATCAAATCATCGTTTTGTACCATGCATCGTCATCATGTTGTAATGTATGTTGATTCGTAAATGTGTTCTCGATATAAACATAAGCGTAAAATAAACAACGAAACATTATTATATAAGTTTTAATAAATTTCGTACGTAAACGTGCTAGAGTTATTTTTAATATGATCATAGTAAATTATAAACTTCACTTGAATACTAAATAGAACTTACAATAAATATATGAAATATATAAGAACAAAAATAAGTACGTAAGTACCTACTTACTGAAAATATCTTTAACTTAATAACCGGATGCTGTGCACGTTCCTCTATCTGTTGCTCAATAATGCAATGAATAATTTGTCACCCGTCTCGCTAAGCGGACAATGATACTAATAATGTTTATTTATACGTTTATTTGTACAGTTTACGAACATAGAAAGATGAACAAGGGGTTTTTATTTGGACAAACAAGGTAATGGTTTGCTAATGAGGTGTATGGAATACATTGTTGACCACTTATGGCTTTTTTATTGAAAAACCTGTTTGATTAGTCGAACAGGATTGATTATGTGTCGCGTTCTAATAAAACAAATGCTAGTCGATAAGGGTAGTTTAATACATGAATAAAAAAAAACAAGCATCCATTATTTAAAAACTCAAATTATTATCTTAAATTGGTGTTAGTAATAATAAAATTTTCATAGCGACTTACGATAACTGAATACAGAAAAAACACCTAAGAAGAAAAGAAGTAATATAGTGATTATAATAGAGTAAATAAATTAAATAAAAATGCTTAAATAAATCATAAAAAAAATTACAAACCGTAATATAAATCAAAATAAAAGTTTACATAATATATTGAATTACTGCGAAATTGCACAATGAAGTAGAGTACAAAACAAAAACTAAAATGTTAGGATAAAAAAATAGTTGAAACTAAAATTATTATCAGTAGGTACTTCACTGTCACCAAAACAAAAGATGTTGGTCTCCACAAAGATAATCTCGTGTTTTTCAGTTCTTAATTGTTTTGATAGCCACATACGTCTGTCCATTTAGTAATACCATAATACGTCTTTCACAATGTAGGTAAACATCCTATACCGTCATTTTTCAGTGATTTTCCCACAAACACTCGGAGTGAGCCTGGCTCGAAACTTATATCAATAAAAAAAGTGGCACTATTGGACCGCCATGCGGTACTCGCGTTTCACAGAATAAATAATGCTAATGCTTTGAAAAAGTTGTGTAAATGTGTAGTCTTTTGTAAATAAATTAGATAATGGAAATTTAATTTACTTGGACTAGAAAATTTAATTTTATGAATTACCTGAGTCTGTTTTGATATTGTTGTGACGCTTAATTGCTGACTGTAGATAGAAATGAGTGATTATTGAATTATTTATGGGTATCTGAGAGTCGTTGCGTCTCAAAATGCTTTATGATCGTTATGATAATATTTTACGAAGCGTGTTTTACATGACATGCATTATGTACAGTCAATAGGTAGAGGCAGCCGTGGCTTGGGAATGTGTACCTGAATAAATGATTAGTTACACCGAACCACTAAAATATGCAATAGTTTTGTGTAAGTTGAACGCCTTGGGCGGGCACACTTAGTACCGCGCGATATTTTATTTAATAAAGTTACCCAGTTACGGCGTTATTCAACAAACTTTGTGTAGTATTCCACCTATTTGTGTAGCGTCCGGATAAATGTTAATGACTGGGACAAACGTGTACTACGCGTTACACTATTTAACTTTGTTGTTTACTCAATGTATTTTTAATGAAATACAAAAGTATAATTGGGGACATAGTTGTATATCTTTATATTTTTGTTTTGTAAGTGACTAGCAGTATTTTTATGTACGCGGCACCAAACGATATCAACTCGAGGTGTTGATAGCACTCCACGCCACGTACGGTAATAACAGATTAAAAAGATTGCAACACTGAATAAAAAACGAGTTAACGATGCTTGCGATTTTTTTTTTTTTTTTTAACTTCAAGCATTTTCAGTCAGTTGGCGGATTCGTATTTTTTATCGAGAAGAATGAAGTGGTTATTCGGTTTGTGAGATTTATATTTTTGCTAGTGCTTCAAAATAGTCTAAACGCGTACACTTCGATTATTCCTTTTCAGGTAATACAGAGTCGGTGGGATTGTTCACCGAACTGGCTTGATAAACAGTGCAATATTTAGGCTCAATGGTTTATTAACCAATGTGGTTGAGCAATTTACTATATTTGATTAAAAGGAAAACTTTTCCCCATTCCTAATTTTTAAATGCTTTTGTCAAATTTTAACATATTATACTCATTCATACCTCACCTACCACATTTGCGTAGTGCAGAAGCTGTGCAATATATTTATTTAATAAAAAAAACAAACGAAATTAAACGCTACATTGACCACTTTTTATCTATGCAGAAGTTTCTGCGAAAACATATATCAAAAACTATTAAACTTGAATTTTTAATAATTCGTTTTATCAAAAATATCGATATCGCAAACAAAAAACAAACACAGTTATACAATACACAATACAATTTTTGATTGGTTTATACTCTATGTCAACATAATAAAAAAATAGGTATAGGTAATAAGCTTTATTTGCACTGACTTTTAGCGAGCTTCACCTCCTACGATAAGAACTGATTAATCTTATTTGCCTGATAAATCCGTACGTAAGACTTTCTAAATATAAATAAACTGGTAGATATTTTTATCCAAAAGGGTTGAAACAGGTGCTTAATCTATTAATATAATCATTAATAAAAGCTGAGTATTGTTAAGGACAAAAAGGTAGATGAATAATTTAAAAATAAACAGGAACATGCTCTGGCTGCCGAATTCAAATTAAAAAAAAAGTTGGTCTGTTCTTGTCTTCAATCACATCCAACACATATGTTAGGTGCCTATGTAAGGTCCAGATAATTGGGAACAATCACGCCGCCCGTGATTCGTTCCTCATAGCCCGAGCAACCAATCAAAGCGTGGGATCCGTTTTTGAATTGAAATGATACAGACGATGTAACAAGTTTCTTCCAATTGCAAACGACAAAACTGGACGGTAACGAAGTTTAGCTTTTAATTCCGCGCTCTGTGTACTGTCGATGTATCAAGTGTTAGCGCTCTCAAAGTGTCTGTTAATTTCAAATGTTTGGAACGCTCACCGTTTATTACACACCGTTTGAGTTAGATGTACTTGTGCGTAGTGGTTCTCGTATGTGGAATTGTCAACTGCCTTTCAAATTGCATAATTAATAAATTAGGTGAAGCAGTGAGCAGTAATGTAAGGTACTTATATATGTGACGCACTGGTGCACACGAGCTTTCCTGACTACAGAATGACCACCAATAATTTGGTATTGCAAGAACGGGTTTGCGTTCATAACTAGATGTGAGTGACCGAATATGAGAATTACCTAGTTTGCTTTAGTACCTATATTGTACGTCATTTTACTTTTGACCTTGTGGTCGTAATTTTTAGGTTAGTGACGCGTATTTGTCTAGTAAACTCTTAAAATAATCAGTCTTTTATATGAAGAGAATATATATATTATTATGTGAATGTTGAAAGTGGATTTACCAAAAGTTAATTTGGTTGTAGTTTAGAAATTAACTTTATCTGTAAATCTTTGAAAGTTTGACACACAGAACGATGTCGCATCTCATTTATACATCTCTCATTTTTAAATACAAAAGAGAACCTACATTACAATTAGCAAATCAATTATCACGTACAGAACAGCAACTAAATCTATAATTAGAGTTAACAAAAGACTTTTGTTGTCGACTGTACGTACATGGCGAGGCTGTTTTAATTGATCTTGGTCGTTTTCTATTCGTTCTGCGAGGGAATCCGATCCGATTGTGTACTAGGTAGGTACAGCCAGCCAGTGACTTGAGGACGCTCTTGTGACGTCAGACGTGCATGACGTATGTACTGCACTTATATACTACGTCATGTACTTCAACATATTAATACTACAACATGTTAAGACGACGACTACCGCCAATGACCTTGAGCAAATGGGCGGAGCTTGAGCTTCCCCCCCGCGACCCCGCAATGCACACCGCACGCTTGTCATTTTATATTTTGAAGAACTTTGACGGGTGACCATAATATTATGTAGAGATTCTAAGGACAGTCGCATATTGTATTTTGATATGCATGTCTAAGATATAAAAATAGAAATACAAATAACATCTGTCTGAGTAATACTTCGAAACACTAATTTTAAATTTCCAACCCCCACTGCATATTTCGTTTGCCAGAAAAGCAAAAATATTTTCAATTTCTTTAATCTGCAACACACGTTTATCGATCTGAATTGTTACAAGTTTCAAGAAAAAATTCTGACAACTAGCATTCTTGAATTAATCCGCTGTGAAAGATGGACAGACAGACAGACAAAATCGCACCATAGGAGTTAATTTTTAGGCCATATTGGTGTCCACTTTGAGCTCTTCTAACAGAAATGCACGCAAGTTTTTTTCATATTTGCATTTTACGACATCTGCTGCTTCTCAAATAACTTCAGCTCATCTTCACTTGTATAGGAAAATCATATTAGTTTTGTAAGGAGAGCCTGGAAGCCAGTTAATTAGTCCAACGTTTCTGATCCATCTGTAAAGTGTCCGACCAAACCTTTGGCATCAGCTTTGGCCAAACCATTAGCTTAAAATTGGCCTAAGTTTTGACACCAACAGAACCGAAATTAAATAATCTATTACGTTTAAAGACCAAAAAGTGAGTGAGACTGTATTACAAATGATGTTAATATTTTAAATAAGCTGCAGGTAGTTTTATTTATATTATTAAGTTGATACACCGAACATATTAGTAAAAAGTCATTGTGGCTTCTTTGCTAAGGCACCTGCATCTCATTTATGAGTATGCAGATTCGGACTTCGAAACCTAGAAATTACGAATCTGACTATTCCAAAGTTTTACATGCACTTTTTTTTAGTATAACTTAGACACCATTGACTAACGGTGAAGGAAAACATCGTGAGGGAACCTGGACTACACGGTCTGAAATCACCAATCCACCTTGAAAAAGCGTGATAATTAATGCTAATGCATGTCTATGTCATATCCAAAAGTGGGATAGTAAAGATTCCGATTATGACCAGAATTTTTAAAATTTTTACCTATCATGAACAATGGAAATTCACCCGTTTTGGGCCTAATTTTGAAAGTGCCGCAAAGCAAAAAATCAATACAAAATAAATGTGCTAAATTCGGATATAGACTTAGTCTGAATGAGAATTAGCTGTTACATTTTCAAGCACCAAATTTGTACGACACTTTTCCACGGTTTCATGCATTATTGAAGAAATAATGGAAAAAAATCCTACCATTGTATGGCATTTTGATAATCTTTTAGAAAGATGCAATATCGATTTTTGACTTTGAAATCATTTATAATTACCGATTTAAATATTTTTGATCTTTATCTTTTTACCTTATATTACTAATAAAAGGTTTTTTTATAATTATTTTATCAGAAAAACTCACCGCAAAAATTGACAGATTTTTTTATAAAAAGATTATTAAATTGACATGCAGTAGCTCAATTTTCATTTAGTTTTCTTATTACAATTCATCGGAATTCAAACATAACCTTGGAATTGGAAAATGGTCGAAATACCATATTAAGAAAAGCATTTAAGAGAAAAATGTATGGAAGTCTAATTATTTCAGAATGTTTGTTTTACAAACTACGGAGTTTTTTTTTCAATTTAATTCGTATACCAAAAGATGTCGAAGAAAACATAAAAAATATTAAAATATGCATCAAGCCTTTATATCAAGCCCTTTCATAATTATGATCACGTAGAAACTACACTTTGTAATTTTAAATTCCATTTTTCCTCGAAAGTAGTATTTTTCTACTTTATCCATTTGCGATATATTTCAACAATTATTCCAAATCGATAAGGTTAGTCATTCCTGAAGTAATTATCAGCTCTGACAGACAGACTGAGAAAGTCGCATCCCATAAGGGTTACTTTTTACTATTTTGGTTCGGAACCTTAAATATACTATTTGAATATATCTTTTTTTTTTTCATTTTCAGTTCTTCTGTCTTTGACTTCTGGACCAAAAATTAAAGAAGATCAAGTCCTTTTTATTTATCAGGGCTTTAGCCAAAGAATTAAGCGATTGCCTATTAATCGGCTTAGGCCTAGCCAAAAATCGACGTTCTGTCGGATACTATTTGGTGTTGAAAATAAAACATAAGAGTGGCATAGTGAAGTAGGACCTTCATTTCTAAAACACTATGCTTCGTCTTATCTTTTAGATTGTGTGTATATAATATTATCCCACATTAGATACCTTGACTAATAGATTAATATGTATATCATATGTGACTGCTTACTTGGCGTTTTTACTAAACTTCTAAAATGGTTGCTATGTAAAGCATCACTACCCAATGTTACCAGTAAAAACCGGCCAAGTGCGTGTCGGGCCACACGCAGTAGGATTCCGTAGTAGGTCTTAGTTAGTCAACTATAACTATGTAACCGGTGAAGCCTACTTTGCCGTGATAGTTTTCGAAAGTTAGTTTTTTTTTATTTTTGAAAGACCTATCTAACGATACCCTACATGAAGGGTTACGCAACAAAAAAAATATTCATCCTCATTTCACATGTTCGGGAGCTCCACTAAATTTTTTTATTTTTTTTATTCATTTTTACCACTTTTTCGGCGTGATCAATACACATATCTATACTAAATTTCAGCTTTCTAGTACCAAGAGCCTCTGAGCTATACCGCGAACAGAGAGACAGACGGACATTGCGAAACTATAAGGGTTCCTTGTCGGACTACGGAACCCTAAAAATAAAACTAATGTAACCAATCCAAAATAGAAAAATGGTCTAGCTAAAATAGTCAGACAATACAATACATTTTACAATTTTACATTTTACAATACTCTTTGAATAGCGTAAGCTTATTTTTTTATCATATTCTGCATTTTTTTTCAAATTCGTCTCGTAGCAAAGAAACTCGAACCCAAATTCACGTGTTTAGAAAAATATTTTCATTGGTAATAATTTAGAATAGCGCCACCTTGTTACCCATGGATAAACCGTTTTATTTACAAACCATTAAGTTTTTTTTAAGATATCATCCCATGCCTTGACTTATAGCTACTATTTATATAAATTCCAAACTATTAGGAAATATTGTAACATAACATGAAAGAATTTTAATTTTGACGATTATTTCCGACCTACATGTAAAATTTAAATGAGGTATGCAATATTCTCGTTTTGAATACGCAATGTATTAAAAGAAATACATATTTAAATCCTAAAGTACATTTAATTATTTAGTAAGTTAATAACAAAATATATTTGTCCTGCCAAATTTAGATACACACATTTTAGATTATGACAGATTATGGATGATTTGGTTTGAAAACACGTTATTCACATCAAAAAAATATTTTATCCGTATGTAGTGCCTTTTCAATGTAATAATTATAATTCACCAGTCATCTTATCACAAATATAATAATTTATTTACATCGTAATGTGCTCGCTCTGAGTGACAGCGTCTACCCGTGACAGTGGTCACAGACGTACTGCCCCCGTCGCCCGGTGGAGCCCCTCCGTAATTTCAACTCAACGTTTTGACAAAAGCACAAAAATTGACGTAAATGTACGATTAAAAAAATATATACGTATACAAAAAGACAGATAATTAACTTTTCTATAAAATGGTACAGGTTTCATTAAAATCCGCTTGATAAATTCTATGTAAAACTCAGTTTTTCTTCTGCGTTAGACCTAACTTCATGATTTTTTTATACAATGTTATAAATACATAATTAAAAAAAACGTTATACAAAATTATCAAGCATATGCTCTAGTTTAGTATATATACTTTTCAAATCATGAAAGCAAGTCGTTAAAGCGTATTCATTAGCTTTAAAAGGGGCAAAGTCGTATATCGCCGCCTTAATCCTATCAAGATATTACCTTATGGATGGAGAATGTATGGATCTATTTGTAGCTCCTAATATACTGCCATAATTCAATACGGAGAATCCATTAAGTACAGGTGCGGGCTGATTATCTCATTATAAACCCATTATAATGATATTTACTTAAAACACTATAAATAATAAAATAAAAAATCGTTTGCAAAATTCTAGTTATTTATAATTGACTGGCTTCTGTCCGCGACTTCGTCTGCATGGACTTAAAATTAGATCCTGATACCTGGATAATTATATAATGATATAAAGGATTGAAACTATGCGTAAACCACATTCCATCAAAATCCATTCAATAGTTTTTGCGTGAAAGTTAGACCCACACATAATATCCTTACAAACTTTGGCATTTTCTTCTTTGGATCCTAAGTTTTTCAATGGTTAATTCGCAAAGTAATTAATATTGTAAATTTTGAGAGATTATTAAGTCTTATAAATCTGTTACCTACATATTTTTAGATGCAATATAACGCAATTTGAACGATTATCTCTAGACTTCTATTACCTATATCATAACACCACCACCCCGTTGTCAGAATTCCTATAACAAGATATGATCAACCCGTATTTGCTAATGGATGTCCGGCAATAGGCATACATGAAAATTACATACACTATCTACAAAGGATTAATCGGTAAAACCGAAGCAGCGTATTGCGACACAGTGAATCTCGAATGCACGGAATTACGTGCGTCAATAATAGTTAATAAATCCAAGAATTTGGTTAAACTGAAATAGAATATAGTTGTATTGTACAAATTGGCTATTGTAGCCTTTCCGAACTGAATTGTCGTTTACAATTTAAATAGGAACAGCGTATGTTCGGCATGAGGGCAGGGCCGGATTAGGGTGCATAGTGCAATAATTTAGTTTGCATATAAAGAGGATTATTGGTTGCTATTAGTATAGGTCAGATTGGATTACCATTTATTTTGTACACAGTAACAACTCGTTTTTCATGTTTTTTTTAAGACGACCTTTACAAAAAAACTCATACTGAATTAAAATAATCACAACAGCTTTCTTATACTACATATAAACCATGGCTAGTGTGGAAAGTTAAAAAAATACAACAATATGAGAACAAGCTCATGCTGGTGGTGGCTGAAGATGTTGTAAAGGATGGAGGTACAACAAATTATCTAGTCGCTTATCATTTTCGATGCGGTTTTGACAATAATAACAAATTGAAATTTTGAAAAATCTTAGAAGTTTTCGAATAATTATATATCCTAGTCTATCCATTACTTATTTACTTATTAGAAATGGTTTTCTCACTGCTAGTATATACTTAGGTAACCTATTAATGAACTCAGCATTATACATGTACCAATTAGGGATTATCGCCATTTAAATAGCTAAGTATGCAGATAATCCTACTAATATTATAAATTCCAAAGTTTGTCAGGATGTACATATATATATTCACGAAAGAGCTACAGAAAGGATTTGAATGGAATTAAGTACACGCATACTTTATAACCTGGATTTACACGTAGGATACTTTTTATCGGGGTGCGTCTAGTAGATCCTTCAGGGTGCGGGAAAGTAAGCAAGCTTGTAACTTTAAAATAGTTTTTCTTTCTACAAATATTATGACATACACTTGAACACAGTCTTAATATTTGAATATTGTTCATTCTCATCGTTCGGCTTGCCAGCATAATTGATCCAAAGAAAACGGGATCGATAGATCTCATCATCTTTTTGGGTTTCGAGTGCGTTTCCCGCGGCGAGTCTGCAGCTTTTCGTTCGTTTCTATCGAGCTTCGGATGTTGATTAACCTTTACCACACGATGTATCCATTTGCGAGCAGTAATTGATGCTAAATAATTTATTTTCACCCGGTCATCGGACATTACGTATGAAGTCTGCTCACTAAGTTGTCACTGAATAAATTCATTTGTTAGAATTTAGAACTGGAAGTAACTTGTAATAATTATTTGGAATTAGCTGTTTTTCGGAGTGTTGCTGTCATCACGAGTTGTACCTGGACATTGATTAAAAAATCTAGTTATTTATTTCGAATTGTGCTAACATTGTAGACGCTGCAGGAAGATCTCATTAATTGTGAGCAACCATGCAGACCATTAGTCAACGTTCGTAATTGGTTTACATGTAAACAGTTCTTACGAGAAGAAATATGATGCTGATGTATCGCATTTGATACAAGATACACAGAAAATAATAATAAAATGTTATATTTAAATACGTTATGTAGAACTTACACTATTACGCCATATCGACATGAATGACAATTTGAAATGAAAGCCTAAAAGTAATACCATCGGATATTCCCACCTATGAAATAGTCGCGCCTAGGAATGGTTTCATTCAAATCACGATACATGGCCGACGGTGGGCGCGATTCTTATTTTTTTTTCTACTTTCATTACTAGCAAAAGAATGCCGCAACTAGATCGGGGTTTATTGGATTTCAAATTCGTTATTGCAAGTGTCTTTTTCACTTTGGATGGTGCGAGATTTTTTCCGTGGTGGACACAACACAATGGAAACTATTGAAGTCTATATTGCGTTTTTTCGAGTTGACAGTCGTCATTGGAACTGTGCTGGGTGGCGAACAGAATGTTTTATCGCTTTTGTAATAACGCCGTTTGATTGGACGCCTCGTTTGGGGGAAAGGGGTAGGGTCACTCGAAAACACCTTTTTTATTTAAAATAAATCAATGTCTGCAATCCATTGTTGCCGCTATTCTACGGGGAAAATAGCTTCATGCTAAAACTTATCTAGTTATTTTGAAATGAATCTTCTTATTTAAATGAAAAAAAAATAGGGTTAAAAATTTTGCAGGTTTCGAAAATAGTTTAAACGTAGAAGGAAAATAACAAGTATCTCCTAGATTTTTTTATCAATACATTTCTCGCTGTTCATTTGTGAGTTTACCGTATTACCACGTGAATGTTATGATGTTGTTAGCTTAAGAGATGTTTATTGTTATTTTATTTTTAAAACAAAAACCTAAAAAAAAAACTAAAAAATCTCAGATCTATTTCATGTACCTAAACGTCAATTTCAACTACCATCATAGCTGTCCGATACAAATTATTTAAATTATTTTTTTTACAAATTATTTAAATTTTGCGTCGAGGGTTAAAAACATTCACCACAGAAGGTATGTTTTATCAACTTAATTGATATAAATAGCCATAAGCAAGGACCTTTTGCCTTACGCGTGCTAAAAATAGTCGTATAGTCAACTATTTTCATTTTCATATTTAATAGGGAATTGTCGCCTTACAATTTTGCAAAAAGTAATGTTTATTAAATATCTTTTCATGGTGATTTTAGAGGGACAAGTAGTGGAGTTAATTTTGAGTCTTGATGCTGGTTCTGTAATATAGAGCGTACCCCGTATTGTCCCCGCTTGGGCGGAGCACCGCCGTGTCCTCGTAGAGGCGATCAGCGGCAGCAACCTCTCGCGTCCGGCCCTGGTACAGGCCATGGTCCGGAGCGAGTGGGAATGGGAAGTCGTCGCCTCCTTCTGCGAAGCAGTAATGCTGGAGAAGGAGGCTGCGGAACGCGTGAGGGAGCGACAGGCCTCACGCCCCAGCCGCCGCAGAAGACGCCACGGGCGTCGATAGCCGCGAGACGACTCCCGGCCACCGTAGGCGCGGGGCTGCGGACGGTGAGCTATGGGTCGCCGCCCGGCAAGGGCCAGACCCGCGTGAGATACCGCGCCCCCGGAATACAAAGGGCTCAGGAAGGAACATGGATGGGTTTTAGTCAGTAAGAGTCCGACACTAACGGCGCGGCGGGAGGGGGGGGGGTCATTTGATGATTTCCCATCCGTAAAAAAAAACCCGTATTGCTGATGTATCAGGCATAATGTAGGTAGGTATTTAGTAACGTAAAATTTTGGTGAGTGAAAATTGGACTGAAGGCAGTTCACATTTATCATTATCATAATGACTTTGAGAAGAAAAAGTTACAGAAGTAGTTGCTTCAACGTAGTTCTCACAGACCGCCATGATCCCTTCATGAGGATTCTTCTTTCCATACTTTCAAAGCGGTTGTGCTACAGGATCGTGAAATGCTGGATAATGCTGAAATGTACGTCATAAGACCCCAATTTAAACCGCTGTATGGTTTGGACCGTACGGCTTACCAAGATTGATGATATTTACAATTTACGTAAAATAAATAAACTTTGACCGTCGCAGTAGTATGGTCCACACTTGCCAACGGCGGGTCGCCGACTGCTGAGGTAGACGAAATCATAGCTCAGAGGTAATATTTTGTGCAGGTAGTTCGTAAAAATGGACGTGCGTAAAAGGTTTTCTTTTTTATGATAACATGTGTAGATAAGGGCTAAGGGTTATTTTTAATTGTTTAACATCCTAGGTTTTATTATTGATTAGTTATTTTTCGCGAATTTTCCCCGCATCCTGAAGAAATGCACGCCCGGATGAAAAGTGTCTTATGTGTTATTCCAGGTTATTTTTGTACCAAATTTCATCTAAGTCCATTCAGAGGTGTTTTTGTGAAAATGTAACAATATATACTTACTAGAAAATGTACTTTAGGTTTTAATTTTAGATTAATAGATATATTATAATATCGTAACAAGACACTTTGACACACCCGCCTATGCTCTGAAAAGGACACCTTAAGCGATATTGTTTTATTTTTGTCTTCTTTATTAGGCAAAAGAGGTGACAAAATGTTAGTTGAAGTCGATCTTCCTACGAATATATGGAACAAGTACCTACCCGTTTACTATGGTTTACATACACTTCATAAACATTTGAACGCTCAGTGACGGACCAATTGAGATGTCATTCAAAAGGATTTGTTAAGGTTAAGACGTTTATAGGATCGTAAGTTAACTCTACATCGATGCTTACGTGACAAGGTAATTGGTTCACTCAGATTTGATTACTACTTTAAACGAGTGCGGTACGTTGTGACGTTTTGTGGAATTTTATAATCAACTAGCTGTTTCCCGCGGTTTCACCCGCATCCCGAGGGAACTACTTAGCGCACCCGGGTAAAAAGTAGCCTATGTTGTTCCTCAGGGTCTATTTTATCTCTGTACCAAATTTCATTTATATCGGTCCAGTAGTTTTGGCGTGAAAGCGTAACAGACAGACAGAGTTACTTTCGCATTTATAATATTAGTAAGGATACTGTATCGATTTCGAAAATAGATTAGGAAAACGGGTATGTATAAGCGTAGATAGTTATGTTTATGAATACATACTGAATATTATTTAAAAATAAACAAAGAAATTACGTAAAATTCTGTATAAAGGGATGTATTATTTATATAT
Source organism: Pyrrhia umbra (assembly GCA_963891755.1). Lineage (NCBI taxonomy): Eukaryota > Metazoa > Arthropoda > Insecta > Lepidoptera > Noctuidae > Pyrrhia > Pyrrhia umbra. Next base: position 5,713,387 of record OY982916.1, on the reverse strand, counting down.
TTTATCCTTTTTTAGGGAGGTGCAGAGGTTTCGAAAAAATGAAATAAACATCGAATAAAAGATTCGAAATATTCGAAATTCAAAAATAATACACGAGCATTCCAGTTAAATCAATTTATATTCTCTTTCGCAGTTTCTTTTTTCGTCTGCATTTTAATTTGTAGTTTTTAAAAGGATATTCGCGAACTAAAATTCTTTGATCAAAATATTGGTCTTTATACTGCAATAGAGAATATGAAATGTTACACATATAGACTACCAATTAAATCTTGTTCGAATTTTATTCCAAGTATATATAAGCGAGTATCTAGTATGTACAACTCATCTAATAAAAAATATCTAATTTGAGAAAAAAACGTGGGTAGTTGCAAAGTCAACAACTAAATAATTTGCTCCACAAATAAACATTAATTAAAATTTAATAACTGATTAAAAAGTATAAACTTATGATAATTACAATTGCTTAGATAGAACTACCTGCTGGTAAAGTGTTTCTCCTTTCTACTTCTTCTATCTCACTACAAACTTCATCTTCTCTACAAACTATCAACTCAATTTCACACAATGGATCCGATTAACAACTCTCTGACTGGATTGATGGACATATTCAATAAGAGGATGTTTGAAGCACAACTGCAGAAGGCACCAGCAGATTTAACCAACTCCTCGAACTTAGCTGCTGAATTCTCTGCCTTGCTACCAGCTTGCAGCATCAAGTAGAGTTGCTCGCCAGAAGTATCGACTCCATGGAGATGCGCGGGCGAAGAGGCATCTTGTTGCTGCTTGGCATCGCCGAGGAAAAGGACGAAGATACAGCACAGGTTGTGGCTGGTATAATGAAGGACCGATTGAAGATGACTGGCTTCACAGTGGGTGACATTAAGCGATGTCACAGAATGGGGAGGTCTGCAACATCCTCAAGATCCTAGCCTATCCTCTTTAAGCTCCTGGATGTTGGTGTCCGTAACAACATATGGTTTGATAAAATTAAATTGAAGAGTATCACCACCATCTCGGAGTTTTTGACGAAGTCGAGACTTGACTTGTTCATGGCTGCACGGAAGAGGTTTGAGGTGACAAAATGTTGGACGAGAGACGGGTGCGTCTCCGTGCTTTCACCTGATGACTCGCGTTATCGCATTACATCTGCTACGGAGCTGAACATACTACAGCAGCATGACGCCGCGGAGTCGCCGAAAGAATCCCCCATAATCGCCACACCACAGAAGCCTAGTGTCAAAAGCAGGCCTAGGCGTGCAGTTGCTAACAAAAAGTGAGGCTATTCGTCACTTCCGTTAAACGTGCTGAGTCCGGGTATCATTACTTTTTTTTCTTTCCGTATACGCATACCCACTTTTTCACTTTCTATTTGTTCATTTTGTTTTTAATTATCATTCTATCTTTATAATAATGTAATTTTGTGTTGACTTTTTCTTTTTGTTTGTATGTGTCAAGTGAATCAAAAACCAATAGACGTCACAGTGACTGACATTTAAGAGCTGTCACATAATTGATTGTTTTACGTGTATTCTGGATAATATTAGCTGTCACTTTATTATAATGTCTCACTGGCATTCTCGATACTTAATAAATGATATCTTTTGCCGTTTCTATGCCCGGACCACACATAATGTATTCTGTAATACAGTAGTTACAGCTTGGCAAAAAAGAGTAGAAATTAATAGGGGCGCCACTTTACCGTTCGTGTGGCAACCCGCTGCGACCGTATAGCGTACCAGCCTATCGTCTTGATACTAAGCTGTATTTTTTTCTACTTTGATTTATTTTTAATTTATTAAAATCAATAACTATTATAAAATGTAATAACAATGTATTCACATCATGTAACTGAATACAAATTACTTATAAGGACTAATAATGTAAGCACTCCTGTGTTTTAATAATTTTTTTTTGGGTATAATAAAAAGACTTATGAGTATAGCATTATTATAATTGATTCCAATAAATCTTACTCTAAATATTCCACGCCCTCCAAATCCATGTCTTGGCTAGAGCTAGCCATAAACTCATCTGAGTCACGCTCAGATTCAAAGGCACTGCGCTATCATGTTGGAGATTGATTCCTTAACATAATTATTATTATTATTTATTGCACACATTACATTTTTTACACATTTAATACATAAAATTGATGTACAACGGCGAGCTTAACCCAGAGTTGGGTTCTCTAACAGCAAACCTTTCATGTCCACGTACTAGCCCTCTCATAAATTCATAATACTCCTTTTCTATTTTGTTAACATGCTGGCATGCATTCTTTTGAACTCCTACTCGGTTATAGATTGAAATGCACGTTCGGTGCTTCCTATAAAGATAAAAAAATTGATTAAACCTCTATCAATATTAAACGTAAAAAGTTTACGGAACCTATTTTTTTTTGTGATTTTTAAATGCTTGTTATAACAAGTATTATATTATCTTGTGATCACACTCATAGATAAAGATATGTAGAAATCGAATTTACATACTCTGTATCAAGGCTCAAGCCACTCAAGTAGCAATATTATCTAGTCGCGCTATACCAAAGTGTCAAAGACAAAACGTAAACATAACCTATATGCTCGATGTTTATTATTCAAAATTTCACTTATTTCGTATTCAAGCAATTCAAAACCAAATAGAGATCATAATTTAACACTTGATACAACTAAATACAACAAAACAAACTCTTACATACCTGTCATAATGGCGGTACTTTGGTAAATATCGTCGAGATCGGAAAGAAGAGTTTAAGCCTCATGTTCGACCAGATATCGCCTATAAACATTATAAATTGTTTCCTTGCTAGTACTCCGAATGGTTTTATTTATTATAACGTGGTTTTTTAACGTTTTGATGGTCGAAATAAAAAAATAAGTAACTCGCGACCTTTGTTTACATCGAACGACACAGAACGACATTAATTGCCAGCAATAAAAAAAATTAGTTCCGTTTCTAGACTTTTTTGCCAAGCTGTAGTTTTAATTTAATTTATTTTTTAAATGTTTATCTTGCACAACCGGCAGGTGGACTGTCTATGTATTTAACTGTCCCCTTTAGTTAAGTCTATTTTTATTTTATTAAGCTATTGCAATCAAACAATTTAATTATTTACATATTTACTTGTATTTACAATAATAAAAACATAAAAATAATAAATTATACTAATTTAATTAGGCATCAAAATATTCATCCGCATCGCTGTCAACGGGAATCGTGCCCAAAAGGCTGGCTGCATTGCCACGTTGGATGGCAATGCTGATTCTTTGACCGAAATATAGGCCAGCCCTTTGATCACGCGTGGAGTCTACTAAACGTTTGCCTATATCACGAAATAGTAGACGGGCACTTGGACCCATGGCCCTAATGTTTCAACCCCAAACGGCTCAAATATATAATTACCACTAAGGTTTATATATTTGCGCCGTTTAAGATTTTCTGCAGCTGCGGCAGCTGCACCAGCACAGCCCACCGTACTGGGAAGATGGGATGGAGCAACGGTGTCGACACAAGTTGCATCCCACACCAAAGACCTTCCCATCTTCCATGGCATTACAGACATCCTATCCGGTCTCTTGCCGTCGTCGCGTGCCAAACCATTGGGTTCTAGAACGGCTGGCACCCCAGCGGTGACAAGAGCACGGCGGATGATGTCGTTAATGCTGGCATGCCGTGCTATGCGACCTGCGCTCTTGATGCAGGAAAGATAAGCTCTTGATGTTAAAAGTAAATCTACAACTACTAATCTATTAATATTTACCGAATTTCTTTTTAACAATATGGATCAGCAAGTACAAGTAGACGCAGTGTACACAGACATTCAAAAAGCGTTCGACAAAGTAGACCACAATTTGCTTCTTACCAAAATTGCATTTAACGGCATACGCGGAGATTTGCTTCGCTGGTTTGCATCATGTGTTAGTAATAGATCACAAAGGGTTGTTATCAAAGTATTCCACTCGGCGACTACTGTCGTAACATCTGGCGTACCCCAGGGCTCAATTTTAGGGCCTCTTTTATTCATTTTGTTCATAAATGATATTGGAAATTGTTTCAGACACTCAAAATTTTTGCTCTATGCTGACGACCTTAATTTTTTTAAAGCTATAAGAAAACCTGCAGATTGTTGTCAGTTACAAGAAGATTTAAATCGATTCTCTGAATACTGCATTCAAAACAAACTTTACCTTAGTATTTCTAAATGTTTAACGTATAACATTCACAAAAAATAAAAACGTTTTAAATCATAATTATAGTCTAAACAATGTAACTCTATTAAAAACTCCATCCGTGCGAGACCTAGGGGTACTGCTAGATAACAAACTTCACCTTGATCAACATATTGATAACATCACCAAAAAAGCTTATCGTATGTACGGGTTCGTTATGAGATCAGCTACTGAATTTAAACACGCAAGCACTTATTCTCATCTCTATAAAGCACTAGTTAGATCTCAACTCGAATATGCAGTGGTAGTGTGGAACCCTTTTTATAATAAATATGGGGAGATGCTAGAAAAAGTACAGCGCAAATTCCTCAGATCGATGCTCCCACAATTTCCCAACCTATAAAAATCTACTTAATAAATACAATCTTATGAGCCTGAAGTCTAGACGTTTATATCTGGAAATTATGTTTCTTTTCGACGTATGCTATAACAGGTATAACTGCTCTGAAATTACTAATAAAATATGCTACTATGTCCCAAGAACTGTTATTAGACGAGAGGTGCGCGCACGTCCTCTTTTTGCTGTGTCCCATTGTCGCACCAATGCTGGTTTGCGGGCGCCTCTACGTCACTTGTGCAAAAACTATAATGCATTTTGTTCAGAAACTACAGATTTAGATTTATTCTCAGTGTCAGCAAATAGATTTCGTTCTGCTTTGTTAAAGAAACTTAAGGATTCCGATGTATAGTCATTTGAACAGTCTTGTAGTCTTACTCGCATAGATTGTTCATTAGTGAAGTTATATGAATTGTATATGCTGTGGATAACGATGTGAGTTTCACATTTATGATAGAAAGAAAGAAAGAAAAATATTTTATTGGCATAAAACACAAGTTGATAGAAATAACAAACAAATAATATCTTTGTTTATATTATTTGCGCAGATATAATGTGTTACTGTTTGTTTGTCCCAAATGAATAAATAAAATAAAGAAAAGACCATGGTGACCAAGGCTGTCCACGGATTCGCCGCATTGGCAGCGGTGCGGAGCTCCACAGGGAGCGCCCAGGCGCAAGCATGAAGCGAGCCGAAATGTTGTATCACCCAGCATAGTGCCTATGTTGGGTGATGGAAGTGCGTGAAGCCAAAGACCTGACTCCCAAAGCCAGAAGGCGAGCACGCTCAGCAGTGTTGGTAGACGTTTCAATAAGGTTTTTTCGTACCAACCTGCAAAGCGGCTCATCCCATTGTCTCTGGGAAGCATAGCTTTTATCGCGGGCCTTGTGCATAGCTTCTATCGCGGGCCTTGAGCGTGGAGACCGAATCCAGAAATTCCGTAACGAAACGTAATGTCAATACGGGTTGTAGATCTATGCAATTTTAACCTTTGTTATCACTACAATAGATAATATTTTCTATTAAGCATTAATAATCATATTTGAATCCAAACACTTTGGAACAATTTTTTTTCTTTTTAAAAACCATGTTCGAACTCTTTCGATTATAAAATGACAACGTCAAAAAGTCACTCAGCAATGTGTGCCAAACACTAATTTCTATGAGAATAAAAAGTAATAATTTGTTTTACATTTATATCGTGTTACCATGGAAACGTACTTTTACGCGAATGTCAACCTAATTGTATTTGAATGTATGCATAGATATATATGTTACTAAAGTAACAAGATGTGCAATCACCAAGCAAAATGCGAGCCATAAAGGTTCTGACCAGTCCCAATTCATTACATCTGTCACTTGGAAGCCAGTTTGAAACTATCAGAGTACAGCAGGACGATTTTAACAATAATAAGGGCAAATTTGTAGTAAATGCCATCCTTATCATACAGATGTCATGAACATTACGTTTCGGTTAGTGTGAGAGAGATAGATATAATTTTACATCAAAATGATTACTAGTTTCAAAGCTACGTCTGCATTCTAAAAAATGGTTACGTTTTTGTGACCGCGTAATATTCGGGATTGCATCTCTATGGATATATCTCGATGAATGTATGTATCAATATAGTCAAGTGTTTTAAATATGAATAAACAAAGTGCATTTATTAATGAAGAAAGTCACGAAAAAATAGTGAAAGAAAATGAGTTAGTACTCTATATACATTTATTTTATTATTATTATCACAAATGCAGTATTATTTTTTGTTTTGTTAATTTATATATAATACTGCTATAAAGATAACCAAAATTTTTGATATTAAAATAAGCGATATTAAAAGTAGCCCTCTTATATATATATATACACACACACACACACACACAAATAGTTTAAATTCTCAATTTAGATTCTCAATATGTATGTATATATTTATATGTGTAAATTCATTCTTCATTATGTATATAACAGAAACCATTAAACCAAGCACGTGTACTATTTAGTACCTTTGTTTTTTTTAAGCTATTGCATAGCTTCTATCGCGGGCCTTGAGCGTGGTAGCTTCTATCGCGGGCCTTGAGCGTGGAGACCGAATCCAGAAATTCCGTAACGAAAAAATAACGAAAAAAAAACCTAACACCCCCCACTCCGACCGGCACAGCGGTGATACTTTTTAGTTTTGCCATCTATCGATGAATAACAGAACTTTTAAGGATTTTTTGACATATCACGCTTGTCTCTTTAGTTCAGCAACTAGCCTCTAGGTGGCATTGGTTGTATCGGCGTTATTTATTTATATTAATTTATAATTGCATAAGTTGATCAAAAATGCTATGCAATAGCTTTACCGCGGCAGTCCCCGAGTGCCACACGTCTTTTTTTTATATTGCTTTTTAATACATTTATTTACAATATATTTATGTCTTCACAATACAATAACAATAGTAGTGACGAATCGGAAACTTTCTTTTCAGCAAGTAGTAATGATGACAGTTTTACAAGCATGCCTTTACTTGTAGATACACTTGTTGTAAATTTTAATGTAGTTCACATAAACGCGCAGAGCATTCCGGCTCATTTTCCTGATGTGCTGGCAAGTTTTGGCTGTAAGGATATTCATGGAGTACTTGTTTCAGAGTCGTGGCTAAAACCCTGTCTCCCATCTACTGCATACACTATACCAGATTTCCAGTTAGTGAGAAACGATCGCATGGTTGGTGGTGTTGCCATATATCTCCGATTTTATATTCCTTTTTCAATTGTGTGTATGTCAGCACAGCCACCGCCGTCAAACGCCGGTGAACATCTTTTTCTAGAAATAACACTAAACCATACTAAAATTCTTCTTGGAGTCTATTACTGTCCCTCTTTACGAATCAACTTCTTTTCCTCCTTAGAAAATATTTTAGAAAATCTAGTAACTTCTTACAGTCACATTATTGTCATGGGTGATTTAACACATGTTTCCTTAAAAATGACACTCGATCTTCATCTCTTCGTGCTATCATAGACTCTTGCAATCTATCTATACTTCCTCTAAGTGCAACACATCATTTTCCTCATTCTACTCCTTCCCTTCTTAATTTAATCTCTCTATTCTTCTTGTGATCACGTCGCCAAACACGGCCAGTGTTCGGCGGATGCATTTTCCTATATATATTTCCTATATAAATCGGGTAATGGCTAAAAAGGTGGCAGCCAAGTCGCGATATAAGTCACGCTCTACTAATACTAATTGGGAGAAATATGTTGCGGTCCGAATTCACTGCAATAAGGTGTGTAGGAATGCTCAACGCCATTATTTTCACGCGTCAGTAGAGAACGGAGATCCAGCAAAGGTCTGGAGATTTCTTAGATCAATGGGGATTGGAAAGTCACATTATTGTCACGTAAGTTTGTAGGAACATTCTAGGTCTAACATCCTAGAATGAATATTCTAGGTCGAACATACTAGAACGAATATTCTAGATCGAACATCCTGGAACGAATGTTCTAGGGCTATGAACTAGAATGGTATGATCCAGAATGATCTAGAAAATGCTACGCTACCGTCATCTATTATCGAGTAGAAGAACTTCAAGAATGCTCTAGAACCATGTAGATTACCTAGATGTTCAAGAACTATGTAGGTAATCTCGAACTTTCTAGAAGTCTGAGCTCAACATATAAATAGAGGGTGGGCAGCGCTACGAGTCAGTTCTACTCTGAACGCGATACAGTGAACTTCGAGTGAACGAAGTGAAGACTGATCAGTGAATCTAATTAGTGTGTGATTGTCTTTGATTTGTGAAACTTTGAGTTCCAATGTGAAAGTAGCTCAGGAGTTTGTTTATTTTTTTCAACAATATTCCATGAAAAACTACGGAAACTCTTGATTCCTCGCCAGGACTTTCTATGGCTCTGCTCAACAATAACGTCTCTGGTTGTCCGGTTGAATTTAGAACATATTAATCATATATCGGTTATCAAAGCTTTTAAAGCAATTAAGGTTAAATTGACAGAAGACCTTTGGGATATCTCGATTAAAGTTTGTCAATCTATTATACAGACCGTAGCGCCCTATTTGGCTTTAATTTTCAATTCGTGTGTGGATCAAGGGATCTTTCCTGATCTTATGAAGTATACTAAAGTTATACCTCTTTTCAAATCCGGGAATACTAAAAACTGTAATAATTATAGGCCTGTTTCTGTACTACCGGCATTCAGCAAAGTGTTTGAAAAGATTATGCTTAATCAAATGCTTCATCATTTTAATGCCAATAACATTTTACACGAGGAGCAGTATGGGTTCACCAAAGGACGTTGTACTACTGACGCTCACTGTGTCACTCTTTTAAAACATATTTTTGATGCTTGGGAGGAGGCAAAAGATGCAATTGGAATCTTCTGTGACCTCTCAAAGGCATTTGACTGCGTAAATCATGAGACTTTATTGATGAAGCTTCAGTTTAACGGACTAAATAAATTGGCATTTAGCTTAGTGAAATCTTACTTGAATGATCGACGGCAGCATGTTCAAATAAACGGTGTTAATTCAGTAGGCTTAGAGATAAAAATGGGGGTACCGCAAGGATCAATATTGGGTCCGTTTTTATTTTTAGTGTATATAAATCATCTACCCCATTTATTGAAAAATCAGCCAAAGATGGTATTATTTGCTGATGACACATCACTAATATTTAAAGTAGACAGACGTGCTGAAAATCTCAATGAGGTGAATAATGCTATTTTTCAGGATCATAACTGGTTCACTGCGAATAATTTAGTGCTGAACGGTAATAAAACTAAATGTATTAAATTCTCTTTACCAAATCTTAAAGGTAGTGACTGTGACGTGGTACTAAATAATGAAAAGCTTGAATTTATTGATAACACTGTATTTCTAGGGATTACGCTTGACTCAAAGCTTCAATGGAATCCTCACATAACTTCCCTGTCAGGACGGCTTAGTTCGGCTGCTTACGCTGTCAGAAAAGTCCGTCAATTAACAGATGTAGATACCGCGAGACTAGTCTACTTTAGTTAATTTCATAGCATTATGTCTTACGGCATTCTACTGTGGGGGCGAGCTGCAGAAATTGAATATTTTTTTATTCTGCAAAAGCGAGCCATCAGAGCTATTTATAATCTCCGTAGTCGCGAATCTCTCAGGGAATTATTCAAACAAATTAATATCATGACAGTACCGTGCCAATATATTTATGAGAACATAATGTATGTTAGGAAAAATCGTCATCCCTTTAGTAAAAGATGTGAAAGACATCATTATAGCACTCGAGATGGTAACAAATTAATTCAACCACGATTCAGATTGTCGAAAGTCCATACGTCTTTTATGGGGTACTGTAAATCTACACTAATATTATAAAGAGGAAAACTTTGTTTGTTTGTTTGTTTGTAATGAATAGGCTCAAAAACTACTGGACCGATTTTAAAAATTCTTTCACCATTCGAAAGCTACATTATCCACGAGTAACATAGGCTATATTTTATTTTGGGAAAAATAGGGTTCCGTAAGATGTTTGGGTTTTTCGGACACAAAGTGTAAGAAATCAACCAGAAAAGTTACTTTTTTTGCGTACGCTACTAATCTCAGGAACTACTGGTCCGATTTGAAAATTCAGTGTTAGATAGCCCATTTATTGAAGAAGGCTATAGGCTATATTTCATCACGCTAAAACCAATAGGAGCGAAGCACCACTATTCCACGCGGACGAAGTCGCGGGTAGAAGCTAGTGTTACAATAAAATACCTCCAAAAGTTCTTCAGTTAGAGGATACAAAATTCAAATTATATGTTAAACGCACACTAAGTAGTCAAGCATATTACAGGTTGGAAGATTATATTGCCGACAAGCATGCTTGGCTTAATGCTGGTCCTGCTCCACAGCCACTTGGTTCTAACTAATGATATCAGTTAAGTAATTGTGAATGTATTATTTGTCGTCTTTTAATTATAATTTATACTTTGACATATTTAGAATGACATTTTATTTATTTTTATTTTACAGATTTTTTCTACAAGTATGTTTAATTTGCACAATAATTTGCTTTGTAAAACATTAGTTTCATATTGGATTGTCTTAAATTTGATTAACTACTCTCTCACTGATGTACATGTGAGTACTTTGTAACTATTTACATAATTTTAAGCGTTCTTAGTCTGGCAGTTGAGAGTATGTCATGCTCGCTAAAAAGTCTCGCTGATGGTGGCGCGTGTATTGGATTGCTTGATTCCCTTCAAAATGGTTGAGTTCAGCGGTGCTGATGCACGCGTCATGTTCGTGAACGGATGCTGTCAGTCGGGACTGGTCATCTCGAAATTGCCATAATTTGCATTTTAAGTTGTACTTTAATAACATTAGATACGATTCAGATAACCTGTATATTTTTCTCACATTTTTTCTATAACAAATATTGTAAACTAAAATGTTGAAAAAGAGTAACCATGGAGTTTCTTGCTCGTTCTTCTCCATAGGAATCTACTCGTAGTCAGACTCTTAATTATTTGACAGTTAAAAAGTGCCTGTAAATGGTCTAATTGAAATAAATGTTTTGGATTGAATTGAATTGAAAATTTTAATAAAGTGCGGTAATTTGTGTATATTGGTGTAAAATTATTTATCCTGAATCCCAGCTCGTAACATTGTGATAAAATTTCTCACAATTTAGACACTAATTTATTAAATCAACATTTCTCATCGCCGTCTAATTTTGATAGGACGTCAAAATTAAATACTTTAAATTATCTTTCTAATCTTCCAACCCCTCGCTACTCCCCTATTGTCTTTAATAAATTTTCCGCTTGTGATGTTAAGAAGAGCATTGTTTCTATTACTTTCGATGCAGTTGGAAGTGACTGTGTCAGCCGTAAGATGATCCTCCCTATCTTTGATGAAATCCTTCCCGTCATATGCCACATCCTAAATTATTCCATATCCAGTGGTGTTTTTCCAAATGCTTGGAAAGAGGCCCAAATTACTCCTTTACCAAAGAAATCCAATCCCACATCCTTTTCTGAGCATCGTCCAATATCCATACTGCCCTTCTTATCCAAAGTCCTAGAACGTCTTATTCATACTCAATTAAGTTCATTCCTTTGCAAGAATAGACTTCTTAATCCTTTCCAATCCGGTTTCCGTCCGTATTGCAATATTTATAAATTCCATATCTCATAACCTATATACTTTCTTCCTACTACCTATATGCAAATGACCTCCAAATCTACTCTCAGGCTCCATTAGGACAATTATCGGAAGCTATCAATACAATTAATAAAGACCTCTCTCAAATAGCTGAGTGGAGTAGGTGCTATGGTCTAAGTGTTAACCCTTTAAAAACCTAGCTTATTGTTATCGGTAGCTCACGAATGGTTTCGAAAATTGACTGGTTTATTCTTCCGCAGGTTATTTTTGATGGTATTCAAATACATTTTAGTAAAAAGGTCAAGAACCTAGGGATATACAATGGATAGCAGGGAAGCCGCAGATGCAGGAAACCAGTAGACGGTTGTTTGCATCTGCAGGGTCCTTAAGACGGCTGCGGAACTTCCTACCAACTGCCACAAAAATTGCGCTTGCACAATCTCTTTTACTTCCTATCCTAGACTATGCCGATGTCAGCTATCTAGATCTCACCGAGGACCAACTTAAAAAACTTGAGCGACTTCAGAATGTTTGTATAAGATTCATATTTGGTTTGCGCAAATATGATCATGTGTCAAAATTTCGTGCTAAGCTCAAGTGGCTTCCAATACGGCTTTGTCGGAATGCTCATATTCTTTCCTTGCCCTACTGTATTCTTTTCCATCCTACGACCCCTTCTTATCTCAAGGAACGATTTGAGTTTGTCTATGATACACATACACGATCTCTAAGGTCATCAGAAAAATTAAAACTGAAAATGCCTATGCATTCCACAACCTTTTATGATAAGTCATTTGTTGTGCAAGCTACTCGTCTGTGGAATGCACTGCCACTGCCTGTCAGACGCGCACAGTCGTTAGCAGTATTTAAGCGGATGTTGAAGGATCACTACTTGTCTCATTAGTTTTTGTTACTACAATGTTATTGTATGTATTACTTTTATCGTAATGTATAAATTTTTTTATTCCCTTATTATATTAACGTTTATTTTAACGTACGCCAAAAACTGCCCGTTAACTATATTTTGTAATTTGACTCTATGCAAAGGATGTAAGAAATTGCTCTTAGCGATAAGAGCGCCTATTGTACTATTAACTTTTTGTTTGTATTTTTCCTGTGTTTTTGTCTAATGGTGAACAATAAAGAATATTCTATCTATCTGTCTATCTACTCTAACAAGGAGTTTTACAAAGTTTTTAGAAATTGTTCTATTGCTTTACCTATAAATACTCTCGAGACCATCACTCCAAATTGTATAACGCATAACAATAAAACTGAATCGATACCTACATAAAAAAAAAACAAAAAACCTCGCATCGGATATTAAAAGTTTCATAGCCGGTCGATTAGCAAGCATTTAAACGGGAAAAATTTTCCCGAACACAATATTGGCACGGCCAGCCCAGGAGTTATCTTTAATTTGTAAACCAATAAATGTTAATACATCAGGTCGGGACATGGCAATCGAATGGCCAGTCCAATTCAATTTTTCACGTTGCCAAACTAATTTGTGAACTATACGCATCGGTTTTGGGTTCCGCTTACGTTACTACTGTAATTATTTTGTTGGTAAAATGTTTTCGCGGCGGCGTTGTTACGTGTTGATCGGTGGTCAATATTTGATCGGAACGTGCGTACAGTTTTTTCGATGACATTATTTAAATATTGTTTTTTTTTCATGTTGTTAGTAGCTGGGATTTAAAAACATTTTGGAGGGTTTTTATTCAGATTACGTTTAAAATTGTGATCGACAAGCTTCTGTCGCTGGTTTTGTTTCGATCATATGCGTCTTTTGGGAAGGTTTCTTTATAAATTAGACACTGATTTCTAACGATGTGAAGAGTTGCATGGGGGTGCGACTAGGCAATGTGCTAATGTGCCGTATCTTCTTGTGAGTAGTAACCAATTTGGAAAGTCTATATTAGTTTCTGTTCCTCACGCTGTTAGTAAAAAAATCTAAGGTAGGCAATTTATTAGCAGAATAAATACGTCTATAAGCACGACATATTTACGATGATGTAACTTATTTCCTTCCTGCAAAACTATAGTGTTCAAATCACATTAATTTTGCCACAAGATAAGTAAGTATAATTCTATATAAGTACCTACTTTCTACTAAAATATTTTCTTAAAAGTCTGAACAAACAATTAGTTTTAAATATAGTTCACAAAAGAGCTAGATTTTAAAACCAGCTATGTCTAGCTTTAAAATAACTTTTTAAAACCAACCAATCGAAGTAATTAAAGTGTGTTACCAATTTAGCTCAACTAGAATTTTTAGCGATCTCTAAGCGTTGCTACGAATAGTCTACGATTGGCTACGAATAGTCTATGATTGGCTACGGATAGTCCACAGCGCTACGAATAGTTACGAATGGAATGTTAGTATCTTTAATTAGTTATCAATGATTTCTGTTTTAATTTCTAGTCGTGTTTTATATACCTTTTTGTTGCTTCAAAAGTATAAAAACATATTGGCTTGCATTAGTCTATCAAAAACCTCAAAAATGGCTTGACTGATTGGTTTTTCTTTCGGTTGTGTTTATGGTTGTAAGGAAAAGGTCTGCAAGAAAATTATAATCTTATAACCTGTCTCAACCCTCAATTAAGACTAAAAAGCTTTCGAAACGTTTAAACTTTAAACCATTTAAGCGTCTACATACGCCCGTAATTAATTTATTTTAAAAAGTACATAATTTAAGTGTGCGTACAGCGGATGTCAGAAGCTTTTTGCACTTGATATATCGTTGCAATCAACGCGCTTGTCGCATATAACATTTAACAACACCGTATAGATTTCATTTTATTACACACCCTGTTAAATGTTTCTCCGATGAATTGTGATAGGTACTATGATCAAGTTTTTTTTTGTCAAAGCCTTTTTAATTTAATATATTTCGGTTTTAACGGAAAGTGAATAGTACTCAGCAGTACCTACTGTAATTTTTATTTCTATTTTTTGATGAATGTTCTATGAAGAACAGAGATAGTTTTCAAAAGAAAGAAGTAATATATTCCGTAGCGTCTTAAGTTTATTTAAGTGCAATTATATTAGAGGAAAATATTTAAAATGAATATAAATTATATTATTATAGTTTCTATTTTTTGGCATAATTGAAAATCAATAATTTAAAACAAACGCGATAACCACTCATTTAATCAATTAGCCATTTTCAATCAGTCAGTTCAAAATGATACAAAAACGTTAAACATGCGATAGACAATGTTATCACAAATACATTGGTGTACCCCGTGCCTATTCAAAAGAGACGATCATCAACACGCATCACGTAACTCAGTAGTGTACACCGGCTTAATAATACCACCGCTGTAGTCGAGATCCTAGGCCCAGACTTATGCATTAGTTATTATACATTTCCCAAATAAGGCCAAACTTAATTACCCTATTACGTAGTATGTGTGCGACGACATTTTATTTCTATACAAAGAGGTTACTATAAAGGCGTGTACCTTGTTGAAAGGGATACAATATAAAAGGTCTTTTTGTTATGCAGCAAGATGCAATTACTTTAACTCCCTGGTTCCCCGGATAGAGGAAATTGCGAGCCGCATCTTGTCAATAACAGAATGATATCGAATAGATTAGCGGCAATCTTTTATAGTCCGCTGCACAATGTCTCTTTCATTTATATTTTTAAAGTGGTTAGGAAGTTTTGTAGCATTATATAAATAAAAAATAAATGAAAGTTAAACTCGACCGGGGAAAGCTGAGCTAACGCTACTTAACAAGGCTCCTGCCTAACTTTAAATATTAATACCAAGTAAGTGCTACATTTGGGATTCATTCTTATTAACGATTTGACCGCTACACAAACGACCTATGGGCTAGTCTCAAGCGCTGTAATGAATACACGAACTATGGCATAGTTTATTGAAAAGAGAATGTTTAACCCTCTCGCTGCCAGCCACATCCAGTAATATCCCGACGCGCGAAACGGTATTTTATCGCTCATAGTATATCCAGTCGGTTAATGAATTAAGCCGGGCGAGTGCGAAAACAATTTTGTCCGGACAACGGTGATAATACGAATTTATTATATCATTTAAAACGTCGAAACATTAACAAAACCGTGATACTTATACAACATTGGGCAGCCATCCGTTCGTGAGACCGCTGTGTTACTGTTCAATGGAAAATTTAAAACGTTACGTATTGGAAATGTTTATCTTATGCTATTTATATTAATATTCAACTATGTTATATTAATTGTGACTTAGTATTGCTAATGAACAATTCAGATTCAATATACTAAGACCATGGTAGTGGTGGTTAAGTACCCAACGTACTGCAATTAAGCCTCTTACGTTATGTAATTAGAGCCTACCTATATACCGTACACATACTTAAATAATATAGAGAAAGCATAATTTTAGCAAGGTAAAGATACTTATTTCAAATTATCGTATAGTGTAAAAGGGCAACGTAAATAATTTAGGCTTATAAAGCTTGTAGAGTAAATCGCAAACTACAAAGTATTTAAACGTAAACGGTACAAAAGTCGCTACTTTTAAAACGTGAGCGGGAAAAATTTAATTTTTTTATCTCACCTCAAATGGCTGAACTCTGATTGTCAATCGTCCACACCGCGGGATATGTCCCGATAGCGGTTAAAAATTCGCGTCAAATTAAACCATTGTCCCGGGGTGCTGCGCTGGTCGACGCGGCAGGGTTAATTGCCGGGACCAATTATAGCTACCGGTATCACTGTTAGTTTACGATAACTGACCGCTAGCGCCTTTTTCACGGGCCCACACTAAAATCTGTGTTCAATGTTTGCAATACGATCTGTCTATCCTGTTATTAAAATGAAATCGAGGACAGACCGGCCGGCTGCGAGCGGTATCGCCGTACCGTATGCCGGCCGTGCCGTAGAATTGTTAGGCAGACCAATTAAAATATCTTTCCCCAAACAATAATGGGTATCGGGTTTATTTGTTGACTTATTTTTTGTTCTATAAAATAGGCTGGTCGGAATTTACCACTCATAACAGAAGGCCTAATCCCGTCCGGTAGATGAAGCGACTTGATCGTCGCAGCCAAATTACAACCGGACTACCCCTCCTCTCAGCTTCACCCCGCGCCCCCATCGTGGTTAATTGCCAAAACAATTAAACCATTTATCAACAATACCAAATTTAAGTGTCCGATTTCATTCGACGTAAGCGGCGCACCCTGGCAATGTCACACCCCTAATTATTTCATGTGGCTAACGTACGCCATTCGCATCTTCAAATAGAAAATATCATTAACCTTAGTGGACGATGATTCGCCCATTTTGATTGTGTAATTATTTTATTGTCAATTAATTATAATATGGATCGGATCGGTTAGTTTAAATTAATATCGTTCATGCGTTAATGTGTTATTAATTTCCTATTTAGGAATGCGTTTTCGTATAGTCACGCAAAACATTCAGAAGGAAAGAATGAGCAAGTTTATTCAACTGTAACATGTAGTAAGTTAAAATAAAACAAAACAAAAACTTGGTACATAACCCGCATCCTTTTACGCAAATTCCCGCGGGGAGGATGGCATTCAGGTTTTCATATCAAATCTCAGCTGAATGGATTCAAAGAGTTGATTAAACAGCAATACATTTGCTTACGCTTCAACCGCAATAATATTATGCAATTGTTTGTCTGTTTGTTCAAGAAATTATGAAAAAACTTACCAATATGTTTTTTCTTACATTTTCAAGATGAAGATGTTTGATCTTATCTCGTACACAACATTTCATATAACAACTTCACGACATAGTAAGTATGGAGTCTTTATTTTTATATTTGTTTGTAAGGTAAATAATTATTGAACTTAATATAAAAATGAAATTATGACTTAATATAAAAATAAAGGTGTGAAAATGAATGTTGACAAAGTTTTGTGCAAAAATGTATTATTTTTAATGTTGCCCAAAAATGTATGCTGTCGAATAAAACCTCCTAAAATGCCTGTGCTATAAAATGTTTAGCTCAGTTTTCATCTGCTCGAAATCTACATACACACATCTACTCATATTATAATAAAGAAAGAGATAGAGAAGGAGTAGCATAAAGATTTTTTCTTACGTGACGATTTCTATCAATCACCTGTCGCAAGCTGCGTTAAGGAACTTCCTCCTAATAAGTCTTCGTTCTTCGCAGTCGAATAAAGTAAAGGGCACATTATAGATTGTAAAGGGAAGTTTATGTAACATTATTATATAATGGTCCTTAACAAATTCTCAATGTATAATTGCTTCTCAAATAAAATTTTATCTTAATTAAAAAAAACTCTTTCAAATGAATATTTAAGGCATTCGATAATGCTACAGGCAAAAGTAAGTGTCTAGCTGACGACTGGGCAAAATGGAACTCGTTGGGCGAGACCTGTCCACCTGTGCCCAGCAGTAGACCATTCTGACCTAATGATGATGCCAATCTAAATTATATCGATATTTTAAGCTTAATTCTTAATAAACTTTGATACAAGTATGTCAACCGCGCCTCTGAAGTTACATGCTCTAGACGCATCCGATACCTAAGCGTCTGTTTGATGTGGACTAAAAAGTTTCCAGAACTTTAAATTGTTGCAATATAGTTATTGGAGACTACATATATGTTTATGATAAATGTATGTTGTCATTTCTACACAGGGGAGTTAGAAACATTTTTTTGCTTACTACACTCCGCGTGAAACGTTATCCTTGTAGTTTTTTATACCAACGTTTTCCGAGTGTCCTTTATTACGTTCTACTGCTC
Organism: Pyrrhia umbra; assembly: GCA_963891755.1. NCBI lineage: Eukaryota > Metazoa > Arthropoda > Insecta > Lepidoptera > Noctuidae > Pyrrhia > Pyrrhia umbra. The sequence goes on along the minus strand of OY982916.1, from coordinate 5,694,919 downwards.
TACTATAGTTTTAACTCTTAAAGATAAAAAGATTTTTATTCGTAAAAACTAATGTTTAGGTATTATATCAACAATATTTTGTTTTTATAAAAACCATAACGTAATATTTCAAAACATTCCATAACATAAACATTTTACTAAAGTAAATCATAGATTGTTTTCAAACAATAATTTAAAAGCAGACAATACATTCTTGAAACAACCTCCTTGCTACGTAAAAGCGTTAAATACTCCATAATGCATAATTTGTACAAGCAACGACGCGCCGAGCGCACACTAGCAAGTTGCAGTAGTGGGGGCGACGACCCGAATCCACACCGAAGAAATGGTAGCAAATACCATTACCATTTCCCATGAGTAATTCATGTTTTTCCAAATACATTGAATGCTATACCTTCATATTACTATACGAGTAAATAATATGTGGGAAAGCGTTAGAAATGTACGCCTCAAGGATTTATTTACGAGATACTATTTTAATATTGACAAACGTAAAAAATCTTCATTAATTGCTCAAAGTGTAATTAATCAAGAATTTCCATCATAAATGACATTTAAATATTTTCATTCTGCCACATTGAAACCACTTCGTTAATTACAAATATGTCTTCAATGTTTCAGAACTACTTAAATATATTTTCAAGAACTTATTTCTCAATTTGTTGTCTAATGCAGTTTTCTAACGTCAGTAAACCTAAAAGTGAACAATAATGCTACAGTATTTTTCTTATCATTACATGTATGCCGATGATATCTTTTAAAATATGCAATACAAAAGTGGGGCAGCGCTGCATGAATAAGTTAGTGATGCTATTCCGCGAGATAACGTGTAGAATATATTCGATATAATATTTATTGGAGTTGAATATTTAAACGCTTTAATGAATTTTAAACACCTTTTAATTAAGAAGACTGAGTGCATCGGCTTCTGGGCAATGAAAAATTGAGACTATTTTAAATCTTTTTCTCTTTTCACGATCTCCCTGGATAAATATTCGTTGTATTGTATATTATATTAACCTTATTCGTAGATTTCCATTTCACGAGTAAGGGCATCCCAACACTTGTCCTACCGTCATAGAATTTACTGAAATTTTAAAATAAGAAAATTAAATGCGAACTTTCTAACAATATTGACTTGTACTTGCATTCTGGAGTATTATTTATTTTTGTTTTGAAATGACTTTGAAACTTTCCATTTAAGAAATGAAGCACAAAAGAATGAATAAGACTATTTTGCGTCTATCAAATCAAAAACCTTTCTACCAGAGTTTCAGCATAACCTCAAATGAGTCAATGAACTATTTTGATAATAATGTCGTTCTATGTTTGTACAGGAGATACATACTAGCGATAGCTTTATATTTTTTATAGAAAAATGAATTGATTGAGTTCAGGAAATTGACTTCATCCTATGCATTGTCATTCCATGCATCTCACATAAGTCTGACAGAGCGTATCCAAGCGAAAGTTAATTGTGTTAGCGAAAATTTTAAAAGCATACGCTTGTCCCGTTTTAGAATTGCAGGCAGCAAGTAACTTTTTTTAGGAAAGCAGAAAGGGGGCCTGTGAGGTTAAAGTGACAGCATTACTATGGCAACCATGTTTCATACTAGCGACCCTCAATCCAAACGAGAAAGTTCCTCCGCCCGTCTGTCTCTTTAAAACGATAAATAGATTTTTATTAAATTTGGTATGGGTGTAACTTTATCTATGTATCTATAGCTTAAATTGCGGCGTAGATTAAGAAATTTTTTGAACTAGGCAAAATTATGTTTATCTACACTAATATTATAAAGAGGAAAACTTTGTTTGTTTGTAATGAATAGGTTCAAAAACTACTGGACCGATTTTTCTTTCACCATTCGAAAGCTACATTATCCACGAGTAACATAGGCTAAATTTTATTTTGGAAAAAAATAGGGTTCCGTAAGATATTTGGGTTTTTCGGACACACGGTGTAAGAAATCAACCAGAAAAGTTACTTTTTTGCGTACGCTACTAATCTCAGGAACTACTGGTCCGATTTGAAAATTCTTTCAGTGTTAGATAGCCCATTTATTGAAGAAGGCTATAGGCTATATTTCATCACGCTAAAACCAATAGGAGCGGAGCACCACTATTCCACGCGGACGAAGTCGCGGGCAGAAGCTAGTAATGGAATAAAAATTCAGAACATTAAATTATGGCTTATAAGAATAGAGCTGGCTCAGCGGACTTGCGTACTTTTTTACTTGTTATTGTGATAACTGTTTTCAATAACAGATATAGGGAATTAATTGGCCTATTACGTTCGTTTGCCACGCAACTATGTTGTCTTACTACCGACCTTTATAATTTTATACATACGCAGTCATGAGCTTTTTCTAAACAGTACATTTCTTTTTAACTTTATTCTTCCCGACAAAACACTCGTCAAGTTTAGTAACAAAAACGTTTTAGTACTTAGGGATAAGTTTGCCCACACTAGGAATTTCTCCGGTATCATGGATGCGTTTTACAAACAAACATCACACATGCACATACACCCACATCCGCAACAATTTTAGTTGTCCGCGGGAATCGAACCCGCGCCATGCAGCGCAGTAGCCAAGCGCTCAAGCAGCTCAGCCACTAAGCCAGCCACCTTCAGATTCCAGATAGTTTGTAGAATTATGAGGCTATACAAGTACTATAAATATTAATTATTTATTTGCATAATTATGTTAGTCTATAGTAATACGTCTTTGAAATAAGCAGACAAATTAGCCATCGAGCTAGCTAATTAATTTACATTTTGTTAAACTATCTACTACTTTCATCATACATTGAATGTTGATTTATATTAAAGTTTTAATGTGCACCTGATATTTAGCTATTCATCATAGAACATCGGTGTGATAGGCGGCCTATTTAAGACCGTCATCTCACGCGATAATTTTCTCTAGAATATTGAATTCTAACATTGCTTGTAGCTTTAATTTATTTAGGAAATTACTGATAGTCGAGAAATTGTCTAATAATTATCTTTTCATTTTTCTAGCTACTTTCTAGGTACATAGTTTATTCAATTTTGCACGGGTCCTCACATTTGATTTAACATCATATTCCACTTTTCAATAGGCTCACCTCATTCATTTAAAATCTTTCCGACCACAAACAGTATTAATATAAATAAAACTATCATAATATTATTAGTAATTTTATATTCACATTAAATTACATATTATTAATAGATGGCGTGGCGATAGTGAAGAACAACATTGTACGATGCAGCGAAGCGGACGGCGTCCGTAACTTACAACACATGCATGTTACACTCATGTATAATATATTAATTCACGCTATACGGCCAACACTATACATATACATATATTTGTTTCTGTTACACCTGGCACAAAATATCAACGGTTAAGTATTAGAGTATATCGCTTCTTAAACCGAAAAGTTAGTAATAAATAAATATATATTTTGTACCGATAATATTTTGATGGTTGAAGAATTTACGTAGTTATTAATTTTAAATAAAAAAGCTGATCCGGCTTGTGCAACGAGGGCACCAAACTTTGCATGGATAATATACGCAGTGAAGCCGCATTTTCTTTTTTCACTGTTAAAGAAAATAACATATTAAAACTGTGATATTTATAATCATAGTATGTTTTATTTTTTCTGTAACAAATGAAAAACATCGAGCTCTTTCATATGATACCCCAATTTTTTGGTGATTTATCTATAAACTTGTGATAAAATTTTGTATGGAGATACTAAATTTCATCACAATTTATAGTTAAATACCAGGCGAAGGACAGACGATAGTTTTAATCCGAGCGCGAGATGAAGTTCTCTCAGGACATGGGTGACACCGCGGAAAATGGCTAGTGAAATAAAAATACTCAAAATAATTTCCGACCCGTTATTTGGTTTCATCATATGAAGTATATCTTACGGGCAAATAATCGAGTTAATTAAATGGAAAGATTAACGAGAGCTTTCAGAAAAACTAAAAGCCCTTGTTTTTTGCATCCATTACATTTGTGTCGTCGATGAATACATATTTTCTGTGGACGCATAAGCTTGTTATTTCTGAAAACCAAAAAAAAGAGTTTACATTTTAAAATAGGAACTTGGAGTTTAATAATAATTACATTATGTTTAAAAAGTATCCATTTAAACTTAGAACGTTTCCATTGTCCACTGTGTTTTGTAGTGTTGCGATTAGCAAACAGTATTTAACTAAAAATTACTTTCTTTTACAGGTAAGTGAGATCGCGTGCTTTGTAGTTTGGCGTAAGTACGAATATTTTAATTCACGTTACACTGGTTTAGAGACTACTGGGATTATTGGCACGTGTTAAAGAAACAGTTCTCATTAGTGTAGGTAATATAAAGATATTTATATAATTAAATATTATAAAAATATTTTTTTTTCTCTAATTAGTTCTTGTTGTGAGCCAGATAGTAATTTGTTTATGTTCATGAAGGCTCATTAATTAATAGGAAGATGTGACTATAAGGAATGTATTAAAAATAAAGACGTGGTTTTTATTATGAAGCAGAAACAGATAGTTTCTGCTTCTAGCTAGAAACTTAACAGCCTAACTTAATAGCAGATAATAATTTTAATATTTTATGATAATCTAGAACCTTGGCAGCATTTATTTTGGCATAGAACCTCCGCAAAAGGTAGATTTATAACAATAATAAATCAAAGCGGATAACTAATTAATCATTCAAACAACAAAACCAAATACCTGCATCATTAAGTAAAATAAGAAGAATAAGCCTTACACAGCAGGTAATCCGATGACGGAACCACGTGGCTTTAGCCAATCACACGTGCTTACAATATGTCTGTCAGATTAGCACCCGCAAGCGTCCACCGCCCGTGCGTCATTAGTCTTAGACACAATGGGGGCTGCCAATTACAGGTGAGTCAACTCCGGCTTTAAAAGAACACAGAGCACTCGTACCAATCGTTTTAGCCAGATTTTTAAAACTGGCAACCTTGGTTTTCAGTCCACACGCCAGATAAAGCTTATGGGCAACCTCGGTTCCAGAGTTTTCGCGTTGCTTCTGTTTGAAATCATGTTTTCTTTATAAGGTCATCCAAATACCACCAATCTGCATTCGAGGCTGATTGAATGTGTAATCATAAGCTCATATTGATGCAGAGGGTGTGTATAAAATAAAACCGCGTCTTCCAACGCTGCGTTATCACAATTCCCCATCGCGTGTCCTCAAAAATCTCAAGCTGCGCCTCCTCCGCCCTCCTACCCGCGGCTCGTCTATTTTCTAATTGAGCGGTCCGAACGCATCCCCCAATTAGCCCACCACGTGTGAAGTAACTGAAGCAGGGCCGAACAGATAAAAACTCACTCCTTCACTGAAACGATCGATCGTGGACACAAAAAGAACAATATGAAGTGCATCGCCTTTTTTCGAAGTCGGGCGGCGCGAGAGTGGGAAGGGTGAGGGGGACCTCCACTCTCCCCCTCCGAGTCGAGTGCTTAACGCGCCTGGAAAGTGCTTTTCGGGTGGCCGGATGACAGAAAGGCGTCAACGGTGACTACAGTATCTAGGAATTAGCTTTGAGAGTCGTTCTTGGCGGCTCGAGGGGTGCTGTAGACAGGTCATCTATATTTATAATTAGCTGTGTCTGTAAGCTGGCTAAGATGTAAGACGCTTCATCGTTCATGTCTAGATGTGTTTCAGACACCTCTTTGTTTTGTCGCGTTTAGCGTACCGTTCCATTTTAGATTACGGTATTGAAGGAAAATGTCATGTTAAAATATTAAAAACAGTAAAAGAACAATTTACATGAGATTGGTTCATTATAATAGTTGGCCAAGGCATTCGATTCGAACTTAAGTGCAGGTTTATACATAAATATTAAATTATAACAGCGATACTTTTAGTTTTGTTCAAGCACTGAGTTCCGTACATTCGCTATGATATATCCATTAAAATATGTATTTTGCACTAAACCAAAGCTCGAAAATTGTGAAGGTAAAGTAATAAAGTGTTCGACATTGCCTCTAGCGGAAAAATTGCAGTGTACCAAAAAAAATTGCCTGAACATAAACTGACTAATCAGTTTTGTATCATTACTTGGAAAAGCAAGTTTTAGTTTGTTTTTCTTTATTAAAGTTTATGGTAAAACCTAGGTCAAATACAAGCTACCTAGTATGTACAATATTTGTGCCAGGTATAGTACAGAAATAGACTTACTTCGTAGTCTTTGGCATGGGGAACCCTCTTACGATAATTTATCCGGGGTCATTAAAGCATTGTAAATTCACAATTCACAATCAATCAACCTAATAGTTTGCTGGTGTATTTTTCCTTTCGAATGGTAAGGTAAAAATGTTATTTATTTTTCCGACAGGTGAGAAAATGCTAGACGGAGCCATGTATCTGTTGGTGGCACCATGCAATTACTCTCGACGGACAATTAATATTCTTTTTTACAATTTTGAATCTAGAATTTCATATTTGAATTATTAAAAGATTAGGCTCTGTTTGTAGCGTCGCCAGTATTCTATGCACTTCGGGTATTTTTGGATTCGGTTCAGTAGACAAACTTTAATTATTTCTAATGAAAAGGTAACACAGAAGTCACATATGTTCTAGCTCCTTGTTGTTGACAAATTGGGGCCCTAATCTTTTTCCTGTAGTTATTAACGCACGGATATGTCGACGTCACGGCGACACGGCGACACTCGAGCCCCGTTTGCGCTAACTAACGTCAGTGAGAATCGAAAAATACAAATTAAAGGCTCTTGTTTATTCAGCTTAAAGTAAAATTTTAGATTTAGATGAGGTGAACAAGTTAATCTGACATAATTATAATACTATTATAATATAATAATAATCGTTTATTTCCAAAAAAGTCACAAATACAATAAAAGTCTTCTACTTAAAAATAGAACACAGTCGCATATTAGCCTGAACTAGGTATAAACCTGTGTAATATGATTATTTCCTACGAATATTTATAAATGCCAAATTTTGCGAGAATATCATAATACGCCCGCGTTAGATAAACGAATTCAAATAAAAAAATTACAGGGTTTTGTACAAGATCCTTTCTTATCGGACGTCTACGTCATACGAAGAACACACTCTCCAAGTTTCAGGTATCTACGATCAGCGGTTTAGTACGCACATATTGTAACCAGGATTTACAATATAGGATACTTTTCCGGGTGTCTCTCTCATCCGGGTATGCGTAGTAGTTTTCTTGGGAATGCTGATGAAATCGCTGGAATCAACTAGTTTAATATAAATATAAATAAGATAGGAAGTATTTGCACCCAATCCATATGGATAAAGGTAACAATATCAGTATCAATTATAAACAAAACGAAATGATTCGATAGGTAACCGGATCTATCGAGTCCTATTAGGTAGCTTTGCTGCGACATGTCCGATTACATTTAATAATGAATTTAGAAGGAAACGTAAATTAGATATACCAGATACCTACAGTCTGTCTGATATCTAACATCCTAATACAACGTGTCGTGGCGTGGTTCAAGGCTGTGTCGGAAGCCAGCGCGCCGCGAAGGCACGACCCGGAAATCCCAGTTCCGCCCGAATCCGGACCGGTAGGTACCATGAAAGCGACCGGACGATATCATAGTGACTCTCTTACGCTAGATACAAGACCTTGGATAAATTGCTACATCTTAATATACGGTCCACCTGACATTGAACTAAAAAAGTGTTCATATTAACACGACTTTATTCGAGAATAAAATATTATCTTCTTTACACGAAATCCTGGCTTTATTTTAGATATGGATACAGAGTATTAGTTACAATAGAAAGTAATATTTAAAGAGCTATTTAAAAAAAAAGCAGACACCGCTTTTCTCTTCTCAAAGCACAATAGAACAAACAGCAAACATTTGGGTCATTTGTTGTCATTCTTCCCAGAAATTTGTCACAGCGCGCATTAACGACTAAATTATATCAATTATATGACGCATACAGAAATTGCTTGCAGCACTACTTATAGGAGGACATGAATGGCGATTTTTAATTTAATAAAAAAACGTGTGTATACTCGCGTTTACGATATTTAATATTTATTAATGCTCGTTTACACATTACTCAGGTAATTTCCTTTAGCTTTCTGTTTGTTAACTTTATCGATTACGGTTAAACGGCCCTGTCATCGGGCACAATGTAGATTGTTAACTAGCGTATCGTAATTGTCATAACGAGTACCTATAGCTTTTATTGAAAGTAAGGTAACATTCGAGAAATTAATAAAAGTACATCCTTCGTGTGTTCGAATCGATTTTCAGTTGGAGCATTAAAGATATTGTTGCGTGTTAAAATTTTAGTTTTAATTAGCGATCAATCTATTTAAAGATAGTGTAATTTTTTTAAATTGAAAGTTATGATAATTACAAAGAAATTTAAGGAAAGTATTTACTGATAAAACTGATGTATAGGATAATCGGAGCTTGTTGAGCTGAGGTAAATGCGATTTATTTTCAACCGCGGTGAATATTGGTCAGTCGTGGTCGCAAGTTTGCACGCGTCCTTAGAACCAGGTCTCTGAACAAGGAGGTGGATGTCGGTCATTCAGTCGTTCGTATGTCCATATACACGCTTCCTTTCATTTATTTTAAACAATTGGATGGACACTGCTATCGCATAACCTGCAGTTGGTGGGTTTTTGAAGACATGTTGTTATTCGTTATCTATCAAATTTTTTGAAATGAATTGATCACTGCTGTAATTAATATGTTATGATACTGGTAAGATATAGTTACAATTCAAAGATGCTGATACTAACTTGTCAATAGATTTTAACGGCTAACAAGTATTAAATTTTTTTGTTCATGAACAAACAAACTTTGTGAACTTTGTTCTTTCAAGCGTTAAATTTAGACTTAGGTATTAGTAAGACTTTTTTTTTTAATTACTCGGGACTGAGTAATATTTTCGGAAGTCCGTGAACCGAACCGAGGCGCTTGTTTTGCTAGACTAGCCACACTCAAATTGACAGATGTTTTCCTGAATAGCAACCAGTTACTGAATACGGATGCGACTGCTACCTATAATGTCATATTTAATTCAGCTCTTAAGTGTTTATTCATTGCCAGTTAATATTTAAGTACCATTTTAATAAATAACTTTTAAAAGTGTATTCGGAGTTCATCAAGCGTTTAAGCTCATTTTTGTTGGCAGCTAAAGGTTCTGCAGGTTGCGCAGAATGAAAACTTTTTATAGCGTATCAAAATCAGGATGTATTTCAATGTTTGTTTCAAATAGGGGTGACGTGAAGATGGAATTGAAATTGCAATGAATATTTGATAGAGAAATGTGTAAAAAATAACTTTGGTTAGTATTGATAAATTACAGGTGAATATTGTAGTAACAAAAACATTAAACAATGTAATGAATATTAGGATTGAGCACATTTTTCTTTTTCTTTTTTTTCTGAGTACAATAGTTACTGGTTATATAAATTCATCTCTATTCTTTGGTTTAAGTTAAGTTAAAGGAACCTAACTTCATAAATTATTTAGTGAATATTGCTGCCAGGGGGGGCACACTTAGAACTACTCGAACTGTCTAAGAAAATAGCGCCATCTCTATTTCCTAACCACGAAATACAGTTTTTAAATTTGGCACAAGATGTCTCTATAGTGGGACTTATAAAATATCTTTTAAAAAATAAATACTTAAATACAGTTTATTTACATTAATTCGTTTTCCTACAAAGGACTATGTGTAAAAATAATATTTCTTGTAAAAAATATAAACGAAAATGAATTTCCCATTTCATGACGTCACGAATGTGAGTATATATACTCTGTGGTCAGTAATGTAATGGCTGCCTGAAACCCGCTCTTGCGCATATAAAATTTACTACTTATTTCTTAGTGTTGGTGTTTTCATCGGAAATCTTACGTTGGATTAAATTTATTCCTCCCCCCTATTATCTAGATCACTTCATCGGTCGAAATGATCTTTCTCTTTAAATTGTGTCGAGCCCACGTCGGGTTGCGATATTGACGGTTTGTGTAATGTTCGTGGCCTGTTTTGTGTTAGAAAGTCAATAAAATACTACTGTTTTTGTTAATCCGCCCCTAAGATGACCCACCGACCGTTAGTTACATAAATAATAACTTCAGCCAGTGTATGAAAATAATGTTTGTAAACATCTTCAAGCCTTTTTTGTTTGTAATTATAAATATAAGAAATAAAATAAACTTAATCGATATTGTTGTTTTATTTTAACATTTACCTGGGAAATACAATTCACTATACGAAGTAGTACTTACTATATATATATTTGTACCCATACTAACGAGTACGTATGTATAAATATATATAGCTTTAGTTCCGGCACTGTCTACCAGAGGCGTTTCAAATCGTGTTTCAAAAATATGCCGTGAGTGGGCGCTCTTTACCCTTATACTTACTTTACTCTTTGATTGCTGCTATCGAACAATGATATCAGACATGCCCAAATATAAGATACATAACCTTATTAGTTATAATATAAATTTGACGGTACTCTGAATAACCACCCGACATGTCGCGTTCATGTTCGACGGGGATAGCAGAAGCTAGTGACAATTAAACCGAGCAAACAGAACCCCTTCACCCCACAACCTCAATGTTGATTTTCTTTTGACTATTTACTCACAAAAAATGTTATTAATATAGGTAAATGTGAAAGTAACTGTGTATATCTGTCTGTCTGTCCCGTCCGCTTTCGCCGATTCAGATGGAGTTTGGTTTGAAATCTAGTGAAGGACATAGCATAAATTTAATCCGGGCACGAGAATTAGTTTGCCCAGGATGTGCGTGAATCCACGGGAACCAGCTAGTGAAATATGTATAATATTGAACACCAAGGGAAATAATAAAATTAATGTATGTGTAGATAATTATGCTTTCGCGAAGATAATACTGTTATTTTCCTATTAAATTCTTCCTCCAGTTTAATGGTTATTTTTCTAGTATAAGAAGCGGAGATGTTGTCGATAAGTAATTAGGTTTTCTCACAATCACTCTTTGTTATATTGTATACTTTTTCTCACTTTGTATGTAATGTGTGCCTACTCTCTGAAACCACTGAAATTATTCTAGAAATTCTGTTTAATTCCAAAGAATTCAAAAAGCTATATGCTTTTTGAATAAAATAAAACATGATATTCAAAAAGCATATTATGCTTTTTGAATATCATGTTTTGATTTTAAAACATGTTACCATAAATCAGAAAAGAATGTCCTAGGCAAATAGATACAGTAGAAGAAAAGAAAAGAAACATATACTTCTAAAAATACTGAAAAGAGAAAAGCAAGTTTTATTTAAACGCTAGTGGACATCGTTCTCGAAGTCAGCGTCTCTAAGTTACTATTGTTAGTATTTTGCCACATTTTTTTTCGTCGGTTAAAAATACTAAGCCATAATAGAGACAACAACTTTTTTTGCGCCCCTATGTTTAAATTTTACCTTCACCGATCAAAATTACTGGTATCATTATCCTGGCTCGTTATTGCTACAAAACTCAAACCTACGTGAGCAATAACAGGTTTCCTATGAATTTAACATTTGTAAAAAGTACATAATTTTATACTTATACGTAATACTTCTGCTAGCTCCACTCATTTCTTTAACATGCATCAATAAGATATAAAAATGCAATGAAAAAATATCAAATGACGTATAATTGATGGCCTTTGTTGTGTTTAAGAGACGTGTTCACTAATTAATTGAGCATTAACACAGTTGGTAGTTATTATACTAAGTGAAATTCCAACAAGTGCCCGTTATAAGTTGGTCTGCGCAAATAAAAACATATTTGTGTTTGAAAAATGTTGACATTTAAAAAAATACAATATCAATTTTTATAAAAATGTCGCGCCGTATACAAAGTACAGTCGCAGGGAAAATGTGTAATAACTTTATAAATATCCACCTGCGTGTCTACCATCTCAGCGGATGGGAATACCAACTTATTAGACAATTAATAGATAAAATAACTAAGATCTGGCAACATTCGTATTTTGCATTATTTATTATTAACAAGTTTAAAAGCAGCTAATGTGTTGCTACAATATGTTATCTGATAGAAGAGGTAATTGGTTTGTAAAAATATTATTAGCGTCCGTTATCGGCGTGGATAATTATGTGACATCTTGTTGAAATGTACAATTTTATGTAGTTTTTTGAATTCTGTCGTAATTGCTTCACCAAACATTGTAGTAATAACAGCTTATTAATGTCGCTGTGCTAAGCAAAGACATTCTGTAATGTAATTAAATAATCAGTAAGTACAATTGGTAATTACTGGTTGCTGATACTTTAAACAGTATTGCAATAAGAACCGACCTGCAGAAATTCTTTTAAGTCATTTAATAAACACGTGTACTCGGATTCTTTCAAATGACGTATTGTTTAACATAACAAAAAGCACAGATCTATTTCTATTGTAGAATATTTATTTGTCAAACCACCCCAAAGGGAGGCATCATTGATAAGCAACGAATCCCTGTCGCCACCTCTCGCTACCCACTCCGTCTCAAGGTGAACGACCGGAGTAACTTAGCCGCCCGCCCGACCACGTGACCCGCCCAGCACTTGAGCTAGGTCAGGGTCGGCCCGCGACATCTGCACCGACTTACGCTGACCCCTGCCGGCTGGGCCGTCACCTACGCACGTGGGCCTCTTCTCAATGGCTGCTCCTCGCCTTACCGCGTCGCCGACCCGCCCGATTTTTCCGTTCGGATAGTTTCTGATACGTCTGATGGGTCGCGTCTGTTGACCCCTAGCGGGTTAGGTCAAGGATAAGTAGATTTAAATGCGTGCGTGATAGGATGTGTAATACGGTTGTTTGTGGAAATTGGCATTTTTTTGCGTGATTGTACTTTTTGGATTACGGATTGTACTTGGCGTTGAAAATATTTCGTTTTCTCATCTTTTACGAGGACCGTGGTGAATTTTTATTTGTAATTAAATATATCATTGAGATATCGCCGCTGTTCTTGATGCATAATTAGATACGTTAATGTGAAGATGATGCTTCCTAAAATTGTGGAAGATTCATTGGCGTAAAGATATTCCCGACTATATCTAGGATTGTTGAGACTCAATTTGTTAATAAATAGACACTAACGTTTTTATTTAATTTATTTTAGACGGTGCTAAAGACCCTTTACTTATCGACTATTATACTGCTGTGAGAATATGTAGGTATGTGATATTTCTGGACCATTAATGTTACTTGATCGATTACCGGCCAGTTGCACCACCACCTGATATAAGTAACAGTTTAACTTAACCGCCAGAAAATTTCGTAACAAAAAATATTCTATTTATAAATCAATCTAGTAAATAATTCCTATCCGGAACTGGTGCATTTTGAAATCGAAGGAAATCTTCCATTTGTGGCAATTTAGTAAATTTTTAACTAGCTTCTAAAAAAAGGAGCACGTTCTCAATTCGTGGCTTTTAAGTCAGTCTTAGAGATACAGGTGAGACAGAATAACAGTCACCCCCACTGTGAATTCTTTAGAAGACGGAACCAAAAGGGGCGCTCGTCGCTATTTATCCTTATCAGATTAGATGTATATACGACCTCCTCCGATAAAATATCGAAGAATTTAACCGTTCAAGTATAGACAGATTAATATTGTTTACTATGAATAAGGATTAAACTTACAGGATGATCCGAGAAAGAGAAATAAAAGCGGAAAATGAACGATTACAAGGTACCTCCTCCTATATCAAAAACACAATTTATGTAACATGTAATCATTCACATATGTACATCTAGAAAAATGTAGTTTTTCGGGCATAGCAAACAGACGCTTCAATTTTATTTGTACAGGTAGATAGATTTACTATGGGATATAGTATTTTCATTTCACAAAGTCGGACCTATGTCTATTTCAATGGGGAATAAAAGGCTTCCCTATTTTTGAACGGGATTTTTTCAACATTTTCGGCAAATTCAATACATCCTCTTAGTTTCATTCTTTTTTAAGGATTCCGTATCAAAATTCGTGTTGCTCCATTTTGAGGCTATTATTAAGAATAAAAAACAAAGCCTTTATTTATTAGAATAGATGTGGTCTAGAAAATGTAGGTAGGGAATTTTGCACTCAATATCAACGTATCATTTTTTTTATATGGATTTCTAATTAGAAATTTGTTAGAATAACCTCGTAGATAGGTACACACCGCGCCTGTTTTGCCCAAAACTCGTGTATTAGAGGCGACCTTGTTGCCATTAATGCAACTAGTGTGACTTTTCATAAGAGTCTGCAAAGGCTTATTTAAAATATTTTTTTTGACTTTTTGACTTTAATTAGCCGACGCAAATCCAAGCTAAAGGCTATTCGTGGAAAAACAAGACAAAATCCTAGACTAAATTAACACTCCCAACCCGGTAATCGCTCAGCAGTCAATGTTCAGAAAACAAAGAAAATACCACCCTTAGCACCCTTAATTTGGCTGGCGAAGTACAAAAGGCTATAGCTAATTCACTTATAAAAACACAATTCTTAAAGCATAAAGAACGCGCTTCTTTGATCTTCATACATATTATTAGCATGTCTTGAAATGACAAGTTTAAATTTAAATTGAAGGCTGGCAATCCTTTGATTCCGCAAATTGCTATATAAAAATGACATATTGTCTTTCCCAGACTTCCGTCAATATCATTAGCCTTTTATTGTCTTGAAGAAATGAAAACTTGTCACATAAGACAGGACTGAAAACGCTTAGTACTAAATACGGTTGGATCAGAGAAAAAAAAAATTATGCCGTGTATTTCTAATAATAATCACTTAGCGCCCCTATTTACTTGATAAAAGGCTTAAATGAATCACAATCTATTAAAAATTACGATTCTATAAAAAGATCGAAGAAAGAAGTCGTGATGGCCTAGTGGTTAAGGCACCTGCCTCTCATATACGAGGGTGCGGGTTCGAAACCTGGCAAGTACCAATGTGACTTTTCTAAAGTCATATGTACTTTCTAAGTATATCTTAGATATCACTGACTAACGGTGAAGGAAAACATCGTGAGGAAACCTGGACTTAAAAGTCTGAAATCGCCAATCCGCCTTGAGCAAGCGTGGCGATCAATGCTCATGCCTTCTCTGTATGAGAAGAGGCCTGTGCCCAGCAGTGGGACAATATATAGGCTGGTGATGATGATAAAAAGATGCGAACACATCAAATCTGTTCTCCGCGTCAATTCAACTTCACAATTTTATTACTCGACTGCGACAGAAGGAGGGTTATGTTTTTTAAATGCGTAAATGTAGCACTCGATTTACGCGCTAAAGGATGCTTACAACCGTCACCGTATGTCAGAAGATGCTTAATCAAGTGAACGCATGATAACGGATGCTTAAGCATGCGATACAGTCACATTAACGCAGCTAATTGCAACTGATCGGTTGCCAGTGCAAGTAGACAAACCGATGTAATTGGTTTGTGTCCGAGAGGTGGAGCATGCTTTGCTGTCGAAAGTATGCGCTAATCACCTATCGTAACCTTTACGATAGGAAGTGATACTAACATAGATTTAAGTTTCTATATACTAACAAGTTTTGTATATAATTATATATATGTTAGTCTGTAAGGTATATATCTATGGGCCATTGTAGCCTGAAAATAAACGATTTTGAATTTGAATTTGAATTTGAATTTACTCACAATACATCTAAGTGTGTCCAAAACTAGCCAGCTTATTAGTGCGTATCGCTTAATGATGTATTTCACGCCTAAGTCACTCCATCGTAAAAACATTTTACAAGAAAAAAACGATGGAAGCGCAAACTACTCAGTCATATCTCCATGTATAGAATGAAACGTACATTTTATATATTCAATACATAATTTACATTATACAAACATAAGAAAAGTTTTTTTTTTCTTAGAAACCATCTAAATAAAACAGAAATAGCTTTACGGATCACGCGTGCGATTTGTATAATATTATGATTTTATTATTAATTTAAATATCCCGTATGAACGTTCTGTGCCGGGGCAATTTCATTATTATTTCAATCAACTGAATGTAAATTTATTCAACAATCTCACGAGGTAATTGCGATGTGTTGTTCTCTTTCGCTCGCGGTGCTGTCTCGTTCGTTCGCGCGGTGTTGCTCGCGTCTCCCCACATTCTTATGCGTTCAATCAAACCTAAGTAGTGGTACGCAGTCGCGAGTCCCTACATCTCGCCGGGTCGCATTGTTCGTTCCTTTTGTTTTGTTATGAAAATTAGACGTCGTCGTCCGCAGTATGTTCTTGTGGCAAAAGTAACACGAGCCGCACAGTGTTGCACGGTCAGTCCGCTCCGACGTTACGTAAAACAACCCGCCGCCGCTGCCGACGGTTGCGCTTCTTAAAACTCATTTGCATCTAACGTATGAAAGCTAGCTAACTACTAACGCTCCTACAGTCTGTGGCCTCATTCTAAACTGTGCAAATCCGAGTTTGTATTCGAAAAGTTTTGTAATCAATGACAGTGAATAATTAATATTTCTCCCCTCTAGATGTTTGATGAATTCTCCCTTAACTTTAAATGCGCCGGTTATTATATTAGCATCATAAAATTCCTAAAGACCACTTCCGTAGGTAATATGCATAGGCGTAGGTTCAAACAAGCCTATACGAACATGATATATTTTCGTAGGCCGTTCTAGATCCTCAAAATCGTTCGCTTCCCAGTCTATTTTTTGGTCCCTTTTTATTAATCGATCCAATATTTTCCATGTTATAGCTGTATTTATGTGGTATTGTACTTGGCATACGGCCTTTTGCTTTATTTTTGCAATGGAAATTCTACATGCAATTGGTATCGTAGGCCAGTTATGCGCCAAGCTCCGGGTTTTTCAACATTTTTCATTTCGTGATTATGTTTTAGAGAGTAGTAAGTTAGGTTCATTGGTTGTTTAGCAAAAAGATATAGTGCGTGTTAATGACCTAGCGGTTAAGACTTGCGCACATGTTAAATTAAACTTAACAGATAGTTCACCTCCTTAAAAATGCTTGGCTACTGTAACACAATTAATTCATTTCTGTTTCAGTAATGATTCTGATAGAGGTATCAAATGGCTCATAAACCCATTATTTATATTAAGTTAGCTGCTACTTACTAGCTTTAAAATCTAACACGAAATGTTTCTTGGTTTCTCAAAAGATCATACAAATAATAAATAGAGTGTTTTCTCAAGTTCTCTGGGGGTTCTCTGAGTTCTCCGTATTACTGAACAATATGCAAACATAGATATTGTCTAGACCTTATATTTTTAGCCAGATTCAGAGTCAGACTAGTTAATGATGGAAGTTTTATTGCAACCTTTTTTTTGATACAAGTATTTACTGTTATATGAGTGTTTATAATTATTTATTCACTATTCACCTATACATACATATATCAGAGACACAAAATTGCTTTTAGCCTTTTAGACTAGTTGAGGCACTTATATTATATTCATGGAATATGACAATAAAGACATTTTATCAAACTACATTCGCAATAAAAAAATGTGTGAAGAACTTCATACCTGACGGGGATCCCTCGATCGCCTACCTTTATTACCCGACTACGAAGCAAAGGAGGGTTATGATTTTTTTATTTACACACTTCAAAGATTCAGTGGTATTAAAAGAAAATCGCTGATTGAACAGATCATCAAGAAGTTCAATAAACCACGAAGGCTGACTGAAGCATCCACTTTGCATTCTTCGTTCACTTCATGCAATTACTGTGTACAACCCTCGCATGCCGCATCGGGTCTTAGCGCTCCCCAAGCTAATTACTGATTAGGTTTAATTTATTGACATAATATAATAATCGAAATGCCTATTGATGATGCGAGTATTTAATTATTGTGTGTTCTAATTTTGAATCTTCTATGTTCAAGCTTTATAGATCAAAGGATGGAACAAATCCTATAGCGAAAGTTTATTCGGATCGATGATTATACAAAAATTTACTGAATGGATATGGATGAAATTTGGTACACACATAGTTTATAACTCGTATTAATACTTTTTATTCCGGTATCTGGTCCCATTTCAAAACCACGCAGACCATATCCCTCGCAGAAGCTTGTAGGTATTCATTAACATAAAAAATTAGGTGAAGTACTTAAACTTACATTTTAGAGATATCAAATCATGCGCATCGTACCTTTGAGTTTTTTTTTTATCTTCAATTACCTATATTTTTGTAAATCTCTCATGTTTAAAGTTTTCGCAATCTGTTTTAGAGTAGTAGAGGTCGTTTTTTGGAATACACAATTTTTTATTTATTTTTTGTTCTCTATTTACTACAATCTGTCTCCTTCGTGGGACATTCAGAAGTATGTTGGTTGGTGCTATCGCTGGCTCGCTCAGTATGTGACCTGTGTCACATCCTCGTTGTTATATTTACAGTGGTTATATTTACTGTGATTGGATTAGGTCTTGAGGTACTTTGCGCTTTAATCGTCGCGCTTTGTTGTGATTCTCCATTAGTGACCGAGCCAGAGTATTTGGGTGTTGTTGGATTCGTTCTGTGTAGAACTACACAATTGACATACTTTTTATGAGCTTTCAAAACGCGATTCTCCCATAGAATTTGTATGCGATCTGTGCAAGCAACAAAAAACCTATTTTTACATTTAACTAAAAGTTTTTCGGCTTTTAGTGGCAAATGTAAAGTATTTTTTTAAAGTTGTGTCTAAGTATTAATTGGTATTCATGTCATATGAGTAAACTGAATGGTATGCGCTAAGCTAAAAATATCTCCTAGTTAAAAGATTATCAAGAAGTTTTTTTTACCTATAATGAAACTGGTCCGCACTGATTAATGTTTACTGAAAATATGGATGGACACATGTTTTTGTAAAGGCTCAATTCGTATTTATTTTTTTCTAAAAATGTATCAAAGTTAATTAATAACTTTCACGCAGTACGAAAATGCATCCCTCATCATGATTCACATTTTCATCTTCCAAATGGTTGTTTTTTAATTGAGTTGATAATTACTCCTTTGCGTCTGAACATGCTTCATTAATCACAATATCAGAGCAAATAAACGAAATTTAATCAAAAACTCATTCACATACTCTGTATGTAGACAAGTATGAAGAGAGTACGGTATATGCTATACTGAATGTCTATTTCGCAATCACTCAAAGCCAAAGCAAATGCTAACATGCGCGGCCTCCGACGTCCGAAGTCAATATTTCAATCCAATAACTCTTAAAGACGTTATTTATAAAACGTTTTCCACTCACAGTGCGCAGTGAATTAAATTCCGACAAAGACAAATACAATATTGAAAACCTTTCAAGATTTTTGTCCAAGCGGCGCGGCCGCTTTGCTCTATTTCCATTTGTCCAAAAATGTTGCAATTGAATGCAATTCGGTATGGAATATTGAAACCTCAGCGGGCGATGCGGGTATTCCTCATGGTTCGAACGTGCACGCACCGCGGGGATGGCGGCAGGCCGGCCGGGGGATGGGTGGCCGCCACCCCCCCATTCTACCTCTCCACCTTTCCTAAACCTACCCGCAAATACTACGAGTACGTACACGTTTGCTTGGCAACATTTCATGCTTAGTGTGTACAAATAATGTTCGGTAGCGCAACAAACTGCAAGGGAATACCGATATAAGTAGAGCTATGGAATGAGGTAAATCAAACGAATCTCTAATGATTCACATTGTAGAGGTTAACAACTTATCGGATGCACAGAATTGACTTCGTTTGATATGCAATTAAAATGCATGAATTCATTTGGAAATAAGCACTTTCAGTAGGTAGTTTGCGCCTGTGCTCTGCGCCGCCACCTCTGAGCTTTTCTCGAGAAATGTATAAGAGTGTCAAGTAGGGGTTAAGTTTTAAATGCATATAATAGGTAACTTTATTTTTGAAATAGAAGGCGGAACATTTTAATTAATGAACAATGGTCAACAAAAAATAAATAAATAAAAATGCTAAAGTTTATTTTGCTATTGCATTACAAAACTTATATTAAAAATAAGATCTTAAAGTAATATTCAGGATATTAATTTAATTTTTAAATTTTTTGGTCATTCTGAAATGAAGGTATTTTGGAGGTTGTGATCCATTATGCTTGTTTTGTATTCTGTTGTATTATGGTGTTATGTATTCTTTACAGTGTATTTTAAGTCTTTTATTTTAATTCCTGAAAACTATTTCATGAAAAAAAAACTACACTGTCCCCTGGTGACATAGTCTGTTTTTGACTTATTGATATTAAAGTTGATGTTCCGTGGTTGAAATGGTTATCTAGATATTTTCCGTGCATCACCCGGGTCCCCAGGCAATAACTTAACCCACAAGGATAAAAAACCTACTTACTTCTCCATTTTCCGTTTCATCTAAATCGAGCTGTTTTACTAAAATCAAATAAACTCACTAATTTATAATATAAGTTATAATAGTCATTTCAATTCAGGGGGGCTAGACAAGTGGCAAAACGCTAACGCTAACGCTATAGAATAGAAAACAAAATGTATGGGAATGACATATAGCTAGTCGTAAACGAATGTCATTCCCATACATTTTGTTTTCTATTCTATAGCGTTAGCGTTTTGCCACTTGTCTAACCCCCCAGAACTGTTACCTAAGGGTATACTAGATGTTTAAAAAGATATTATATGCAGTAAATTCTACAGTTACGAGAATTTTAATTTACTGATAGGGAAAAACATAAAGCTTTAATTTTCTTATTTTCATTTCGAGAATTATAATATTTTTAAGGTCTTTATGGAACTGACAAAAATATATTATTGTCAAAAGCTCTTGTGCTTTTTTGCTATCATCTCACTGCTAATTTAGACTTTAAGTAGGTCTATTAGAATCACTATTGCTGCGTTTCTTTGTGGAGTTAAGTATTACATTGTAACATTTTACCACCTAAATTTCCAATATTCGAGGATTTTTAATTGATTGTGACAGGAATGAAAAATTTTCAACATGCCTTTGCAGTTCTCTAATAGCTATTTCCTGAAGCTGTAAATTGCCTGCCTAAGGCTGCATTAATCCATCTCTCCTACCTTTGGGTAGCGATTTGCACCAGTCAATAGTGATCAATGCTGATCACATATCGATGTAGGTTCATTTCTCGGATGTTGAACACTTTTGCTTCATGTTTGTGACGCTTTATCGCGTCGGAGTTGCTTTTGGGAAGCGGATTTACACGGTAAAGCTATTTCGGATATTCGAATCGAGGTCAATCGAAAGGAATACAGTTCATTTTTGTGTATACAGTGTTTTTAGGATTGGTGAAAATACATTGTTTTCTAACTTATCACTTTATTATATATGTAGGTTATATTATTATAATAAACCAGCTTTTCTTTTTAAGTCTCAACTATCTGCGTACCAATTTCGCCCTTTTACCGTTGAAGCGTAACAAATAAACAAACTAAGTTTCGAATTTATAACGTTACAAAGGGAAGATTCCTTACATCCAAACCACATTCTATCATTTTAAATTAAAGAATATACGCTTAATTTGGTTGTTCAATTACATCTAGCGTGCTGGACACACTTACGGACGCGGACGTATTGTATAGTACTGCTACGTCAGCACCGCGATTTCTAGCATGTTGTACAGAAAGATGAATCTTGAATAATGCGCGTTAAGCGTAAACTAGTTTAATTTTCAACTGTTACTGTAGTTTTTCCGGCCTGTTACAAAGCCGCGGGGAACTTTGCGCGTCATACTGAAACTACCTATGAACCAGAAAATTGCTCAGCTTTTTTTCAAAAAATAAATAAGTCTAGTAACAATTTCATATTTTTAGGAGTTTGTTTTATTTTTATGCAATTATTTATCTTGTAATGTAAAAATGACTATACCATATCATCATATATCATCTTAATGTAAGTGCTTAAAAAGTCTTCACAAATCTCACAAATTTTGGTAGTAATAGATACTTATCTTTCATGACTCCAAATTATCAATTAGTTGACATTTTACATTCAAAACAATGATCTTATACACCTGTTCCGCTCTATCATTGACCTACATTTTTTCTGAAAATTGTAACAACTCGAATATAAAATAGAAAAAAAAAATTGCAAATTGTCCTATTGTCAATTTTTCCGCGGACATTCAACTCGACATACGAAAAGGGAAAGTTTACAATGTATGAAAAAGAATTCGTCTGAAACTCAGTACGTGTTGAAGATAATCCTTGCCTGAGGCGAAACCGTGGAAAATATAAGCCATTTAGTTTATTAGGACACACACAAAGGGGGGATCTCTTGACCTTTTAACTGACCTTGATTTACTGTGTGTTTTGAATGTAGGTGAAAGGAACGGAAAGTTCTGTTTTTATTTGTATTTCGGAATTTATGGTCAATTCTAAGTTTATTTTATTTAGACTAGGTACTTATATTATTGAAGATGTTACTAACAGTAAAGGAAAACATCGTTAGGAAACCTGGATTTGAAAAGTGTGAAAACGTCAAACCGCCTTGAGCAAGCATGGTGATCAATTCTCATACCTTCTCTGAATGAGAAGAAGCCTGTGCCCAGCAGTGAGACAATATATAGGCCGATGATGACTGTGGACAATGCATTCGTGTTAAATGATTACTTTAGCATTTCATAATGCATAAAGAATTGAGCTTTGAAAGGTTATATATGATTATATATATGATTCCTTTCTTTGTGATCCATTTTTTTTTATCTGAACAAAGTTCGTTGGTCTGTAAGATGCTTAGATTATGCCGCATTTATTTTTACTATCCATCAAAATTGGGTAATTGACACCAATAAAAAATAATTACATATGGCCGATATATATATAAATTAGCTTGATTTATCCCTGAAAATTTGGTGAATTTACTGTTAAATTAGATTTTAAGTGACTTTCAAATCAGTAATAACTGAATTAAGTTGAAAAATTAGTGACGTCTCAGTTTGGTATTGCCGAAAATCTATCCAATGGGGGATGATCACGGTTTGACAGTTCGTAAAAAGTATGTCAATAGATTGATGGGGTCAATTACCCCATTTGACTATGCAATAATCGCAATCAATTTTTCATCCCATAGCTTATATAATATAAGCCGTGTAATTTAACTTTGTTTGATTACCTACTGTGAGAATTTAACCAACCTAACCATTGGTTGGAAAAAGGCCAAGTGAAACCATTTATATTTTTCAAATCGATAGTCTAATTGACCTGATGGCATCGTTTACGATTCCTAAGTAACCACTCAATAATTTTGCTGTAATACAATCTGACATTGGCATCTTAAAATTGAATAATTATAACCTAGGTAAAGAGGAGTATACATGAGTGAAAGTACTTTATTAATTTTACTTATTTATTTTTAAAATTTGTTGTTGACACACAGATAAATTAAACAATACACGCAGTCGCTAATATAGTAAAATTTTTAAAGAATATTTCTTAATGTGGGTTAGATCTGGAGATTTATTCAGGTTTGTGTAAACATCCCTTAATAGTAATAAATAATCGATTAATGTCTTTAATAGTTTTAATTTCCCATCGATTGCGTGAGAAAAGGCAGAGTAATAATATTATAAGTATAATAAGGTTATTACCGTAATAACTACCGTAATTAAATTGTCAATACCTACTGATATAATACATATCTAAAAACTATTGTATCATTGTAATCACGATATCACGATTGTAATTAAAATATGTATTATGTATATTTAGCGAAGAACTGTCAAATACGCGGTTCGCCTTGTTTGTTTATAATAAACCTGTTAAAAATCGCATTAGGATGACATCCACCATATTTTATTCACACCTAGTTTTATATTTTGTAACAGTATCTTGTACTAAATAGAAAGGTGAGAGGTACCTACACTAGTATCCAAACGTTACAAAGAATCGTATAGTACTGCAGCTAGCGAACACAGTTTTCAATCAATAATTTGTGTAATTGTCAACGCATACATTGTCGCCAACATCTGTTTTCCCGCTAGTTTGTCGGCCCCTAAAGACAGAATAAATCGCGGTCCACTAAATCGCACACATTACTTCATACACCTATAGCTGCGTTATGCTCAGACGTGGCAGCCGACAGCGAACAGAATCCCCAAGCGCACGGATAATTCAGCAAAAGGCAGAATCCACAATCTGCCTGTGACGTTCACGCATAAACACTACGGCTCCCCAGGGCTACCCGCACAAAGTCGGACTGATTCGCAATGCAAAACGCATCGGCCGCCCACCTATCTAATATTGCCCGATGTATTTTGAATAATTGCTGGGCAGTGGGTATGCCACTGGGCGCTGATTGCGTCCACAAAGAGACAAGGGTTGAACAGAAAATGTCTTGCCAACGATTTGCAGCGCCGCCGGTCGCTTGTATTTGTGATGTCACCAAAGGTCGCCCGTCCCAAGCAAGGCAGTACAGTAAACTGAACCAACACCCATGAAGCATTTCTTGATGCTTTAACACTTAACATTGGGGCATGGGAGCTGCTGTGACTTTGAAGTGGGAGTAACGAGCAATAATTCGCTGTTCACTTCATTGTTAAGATTCAACATCAATATACGAAAGATGTTTTATATACCTACAGGAAAATGATAATATATGTGTACAAAAAATATCATTTATCATTGTCTTTTTGGGAAAATGTAGGTATGTACATATTATTTGAGATAATATTCATCTAAATAACGAAGTGCGTCGTCTGTTGGCAGTTATTATTTCGGCCAGTGATTTTCCGTAGACAGGTACCTACTGTCACAACATAAATTAATGCATAGCTATAAAAATGAAAATTACCTACTTAAACTTTTGATGTAGGTACCTAGGCAACGCGAAACCCAGCGATTAAAATATATGTATAGCTAACTAAAAACAGCCAATGGTATCCAGCATCTGAAGGCTTTCAAAGGTTTGCAATAACGAAACTCTCAGTCTTCCTGGACCATTACCACTTGTAATAAATATTGTGGGAAAAAGTACCCGCTGGCAGATTGCAATAAAAGTAAATAAAACCGAGTTAAATAAAGAGAGAAAATGTACAGCGCATTAATAAATAAAATTAATTTAAAAGTGGTAAGTAACTTTTTGTTTTTAGTTAGTTTTGTTTTAAGTGGTTTAAGTTTAGCCTTTTCTTTACTACTTGATTTTTAGGTAGAATAAAATATATGCTATTTTTTAATAAGACAAAAAAAAACAAAAGGTTCTCTACCGATTTTTTCTGTCCATTTCAAAACTGGGACAAGCTAAACGGTTTGCGAAAAACTAAACAATCTATAGTTGTTTAACATGGTGTAACGCACCGCTCCCGGTGGTGTAACGAACTAAGACAAATTGTCTTATTGCATGTAATAGTTAAGCTTTCAACGCAACAACCGAGCGTAAAGTACCTACTTACACATAATTTTATTATACACTCGACTTTTCCGCACTAACGTCCGGTTTATACAGCAGTCATTCAATAAATAGTCGTTGTTTTGAACCCTTAGTTATGGTCAGCATATTAAGGCTACTTTGCTTGGTACCACTAGAGCGGAAAGCGGACTTGTAGAAAGAAAAGCTCTGGACGATTGGATTCATGCTGACTTGCATGTGTAATGAATATTTTGTAATGCACCTACTTCAGGAGACAATATAAGTATGGTGCAGATTTCATAAAAAATACTAGACTGTAACTAACTGTCTTCAAAAGACCATTACAGCCCTTTGCGGCAAAAATATGAAATGGTTGTATAATTAAAAAAAATATTGCTTTCCGTAGTGATCATCATATGCTTAAAATTTACCTATGTTGAGGTCGACTCCCAGTCTAACCGAGACTCTAGAGACTCCTCTCTGGACGGGCAAGTTCCTCGTCATTGTTCACTTCATCTAGTCAGTGAAGACAAGTCGAAGACGAGGAATGGTGACTTCTCCCTAGAGCGATCGTAAACCTATTTAGTCCCGCGGTATCGCTACTCCTTGTCATTCGCCTCAAAATACCCTTTTCTATACATACATTATTAACTATTATAATCTCTCTATACCAATTTCTAATGGAGACTAGCCAGGTATGCAGGAGATATTATAGTGCAGCGGCACTTACGAAGGGATAGGTGTCCGCATATTCCCTTACTCTCATAGTCCGATGGGTCGGTAATTCGACACGACCGGGGAGAGATCAGGCGCAGGACTATATCAGATCATCAGATACCCAGCCAGCACCAGAAAAGGATATGTTTTCGGAATCTAGTGGGCGAAATATTTAATATTATAAATTATGATTTTATCGTAACTAGCCTTTGGAGAAGAGATTCTTCTTTGACTTGAAAAACATAATAATAATATGTATATAATGGTTCCATATTTAAAAAAAATATCGTATTGCCACAAAGCCAAAAGTAATGAATTGACTCGTGAGTTGTTAATTAATAATTGGTTGGCAAAGTGAATGCAATCTTTAATTAGTAAAAACGATTTTGCATTCCTTCCGCGTTAAAAACATTGCTGTTCTGAATTCTTTCATTGCTCGTTGTTGTAGGAAGAAAATAATTGCTTGTAGGGAAAACGTACCTAATTGAAAAGTCCAAAGTTCCTGGCAACACTGCATAATGACTGATAGGACTTTTCTCGAAATGTATGACAAACATACTTTATTTGTTGAGAGTGTCACCTTTATTTTTTGAATACCATATCGTATATATAAATTGTATGCAGGATAGTACTGTTCCTTAAACATGAAGTTTCTCTTTCAGTCTTTATTTTTATTTATTTTTTTATATTTAGGGGTACGTTTTTAAATGCAGAAGTTGACACTTCCTACTTACTACTATACATACATACATATACATATACATGAAGAAAACAAAAAATTAAAATTACTATAGTACCAACAGCATATAAAAACCACACTCCTCCTTACCTAACACCTAACACACAAAATCATACACATAAATACATAAACAAACTCAAGTAATCAAAATATATAAATGCAACTTACCTAGTTATAATAATTACTACAACCATATAAATTTACTAGTAAGATAAAAAAAAAAAAAAATTACGAGCACAACAATAACAACATTGTACCTATTTTTTAACGCGGTGAAATATGTGTCATGGGCCTTAATAAACATGTATTGTACTTTTCTATGACTGTACTCCACAGCTCATGCACTTCTACCCGCATTAGCGATGCGCATAAGATGTCGTGCACTTATTTCTACAATTACCCTACCTTCTTTTTTTTACGCGTCTACTAATACTGTTACGAACTGATGTTATTGACTTATTGTACCAATCCACTACGCAAATCGGCTTCATGTATTTATAAATTATAATATTGTATTTTCTCTGTAAGTGATTGTGTAAATCTTTTGAGAAAATAAATGTCTAAAACCGTAAAACCGTAGAAGTCTTCTTTATTTTTTATTTTTATTTTTTTTTCATTTTTTGATGTGTTTAATTATAAGTGCGCTTGTTTTGTCGATAATGACAGCTTCAGCAAAATTTCCATAATATCAAATATTTTTTTTTTTTTACATTACACTTTATATTCTTTGGTTTATAGATATTTTAATTTTAGTCTCTGGTAGCACATGATAGAAATTATTGTCGATTCAAGACTATGTGTAACTCTAATTGTGTCCTAATTGGCGATAGGCCCGCCCCCACTTTGAGATGCGGCCGCCATCACACCACCGCCATCGGCAAACTACGGCGTTCGATTCATAGGCAATTGGTACACCTCTATTATATCCTTACAAACCCAGGTAATTATTTTCTTTTTCTATTGCCGTTTGTAAAGCTTTTACGCCTAAACCGATATTGGTGAAATTTTGCACCGAGCCTAATCTTACGTGGATACCCACGTAAATGCCAATGCCAGAGATAGCCCTAATTAGATTACTTTATCATTATTTATTTTTGTTTGTATGATTCGGAAAACAAATATTATTAACTATTGCATTTTACAGAAAAATTCTAAAGCAAAGCTCTGAGTAACTTTTTGACGCATAAACTAAAATAAGTAGCGACGAATACCCTGTACTGTTACTTAAAACACTAGTGACAAACGATTACACGAAAATTAAATTATAAAATCGATAATTTATTCATGAATAAAATGCGTGAAAGCACCCATTTTATTCCCGATTAAATTATCGATTTTATCATACGCGTATGTTAATCTAAATAATTAATTTCATTCACCGTGTTATCTATATGTCCACACTGACAGATGTATTTGGTATATCAAATGTAGCATAATATCGAAATTACGAATGCTGCTTTCTTTTAACCTTTTTAGTAGTGACCCGATTTTTGACGTTCTGCCAAAACGAAGAAAAACAGCACATGTGATGCGGATCTTCTATACCGACTAGAATGATTTTTAATTAAAAGACTATCGGCACCGCTTCGCATCGCCCAGACAGAATATGACTTTTCGGAAAACAACGAAAGATTAAAATTTAGCTAGTCACGTCTATAGCAAAAAAGACATTCAACGTGAACAGTAAATAGAAACGAAAAAGCTCACCGATTGGTTTATTAAAATACGTGTTTTCAATCAGTATAATTGGAAGGACTAGCCCGGTGGAATAGCTGCTGTATGGCGCTCCAAGCGCAAATTCTAACACATAATAATAACATTAACAAATCATTAGCAATGACTTCTAATCTAGGTATAGGTATAGCCTGAGTTCGGCCTGCATTGTGGGGGGAGGTGGGTGGCCAGGCACTAGGCACTAGGGAAGGGGACCACAGACCGCCGTTAGATCGATTCCTACAGTGGATATTATTCTGTGGTAATTAGAATTCGCGCTTCGAGGTACAACTTGTTATGGTGCAATGGCGTATAGATACGTACGTACTGGTTGGTAGAGATACTCAGCTACTGTGTACATCGTTCAAACAAAGTCTAATTATTATACGACCATTTGCGGCTTTAAGTTTCTTTCCGATGTGAGTGTATACAAAAGGTTAACCGTTGTGTTAGGTAGGTATGTATATTTTAATGATTCATATCATTATATTGGCGTTATATTTAAATAATGAAAAATATCATTGATCCAATGTCTACGTTGACATAATTACCAAAAACCTAGATTTAAGGCTGAAAAATCTGAAACAAAATTTACAGATGTATCCGTAAAACAAGCCCTAATTACAGTACGTCGGTACCTGCCGTCGTCCGGCTTTCAGTCCAAAAAATGGGAACCACTATACAAGCTCCATTTTTCCTACGTAAAAAGCCCCTTTTCGATCGCTTATCAAATTTGCTAAGGCTTTGGAATTTTTGTTTCGTAAACGCGTAGTACCGTATAGGACCGGTGGATTTATTAGTTTTCGGACAAGATTTCAAATTGTGGTTTAGTTTTCGAAAGTAAGCGCACTATTGTGAAGAAAAGAGGTTTAGTTTTATTTCATTTCAAATTATTCTTAAGGTACTCTCATATTTTTTTATATAATTATGTATCTGCTGTTCATTAAATTGTTATCACAAAAATTGGAGTCATCGTGAAATAAAATACAAATCAACACAGAGTTCTGCAGCATCTGTAACATTTTTTTCTTTTACAAGCTTTGCTTTTCCAAGTAACGGCCATCATATTCACATAGCGTTGTTTCCATTCCTTCTTTGGTGCGTTCCACCGGCCTATTTGACTTTGCAAAAAGAGTCACGCCGGCCGAACAATAAAACCAGGAGAAGTAACCCTTTCCGTTCGACTTCACACTCACCGCTTTGTTCGTCCTAACACACGATAGTGGCAAAGAAAAGTGTACTTGTATTGGCGAATAGTGACACAAAGTTCATTAAGGCGCGAGGCGTGTTGAAGTGGCGGCGGCATGAGGGCCGATCGACCGCCCGGCACTGTAGAGGCGGTCCTAATATTTTCGATATGAGTGTGCGACGCACGCGGTTTTGACGAACAGCGATGCGGGTTCTGCAAGCTGACGTAGACTTTATGATTTTGAATGGTTTAGTGCGATTTGATGA
Source organism: Pyrrhia umbra (assembly GCA_963891755.1). Lineage (NCBI taxonomy): Eukaryota > Metazoa > Arthropoda > Insecta > Lepidoptera > Noctuidae > Pyrrhia > Pyrrhia umbra. The sequence goes on along the minus strand of OY982916.1, from coordinate 5,664,965 downwards.
GTTCGGAAGAATATAGACATGTACATATTTAAATTTAGTAAACTGAGCATAGAAACTATAGACTGCATAGCTCTTACGAAATAAATGAGATGTAAAACTTAGCCTAACTGAAACTAAAATCTATACTAAAATACATAGTATATATAAAGCGGGAAAAGTTTCTTATTAAAAAGGATGGGCATACGGAAATATATAACATCTCGCTATGGCCCTTAGGAGCTGAGCAAAAGAAAAAAAAAAGACAGGCGGGCGATGCGATGCCCTCGTGAAACCGCGGCAGTTACTAGTAAGCCCGAATTGTGTATTTTGTGCTCGTCTACTGAAGCTATTTCTACTGTACCTTTAACTATGAAGATATTAAAATTTTTGCAACGACTTTGAAGAGAGCAATTTGCTCTCAAGTCAAGTATAAATATAGGTACTTACTACGTCTCCTGTTACAAAAACTAACCCTTAGATCACTTAAAATTAGATAGCCACTGGTTTATCCCCTTGACTATTGCGAGAAAATTTTCATATAAAATTATGACGGGGGACAATAACAATTTCACTTCATGTTTATTCGAATCCGCGGTCTTGTTAAATAATTGGTACTCGCGGTACAAGTTCAACTGAAAAAATATAATAGTGGATCTCATTTGTTTGAAAACGCAGTCTACCTTGCTGAAATGAAATAAACAATGTTCTCTAGCCACTTGAGTTAATTCCACTAGGCAACAGAGATTATTCAGTTCAGGCTTTATTGTAAAATGTGCCTATAGTTGGGTTTATTTATACGTTCTTCATTCAACTGTTGATGTTTTACCAATAGGAGTTCCTATAATTTAAATTCTGTAATTTAAGAGTATTCCCTATGGTAAATTTAATAAATTGAAAATACCTAATCAATATTTATAACGGCATATACAAAATACAAAAATAACGTAGGCATTACAAAAATATTCTTTACGTAAAAATTCAACTGCATTGTTGTCGTTTTTTTTCAGTTCTACTACAATTTCATGTTTTTGGGTGCCTCTATATGGAATTCATACAGTATAAATAGCATGGAATTTTTAGTTTTAACTAGCTTTCTGCCAGCAGCTTCGCCCGCGTGGTCTATATGAATTCAAATTAAAGATGAACCGCTCGACCCATTTTGTGCAAACTTCACATAAACCATCTACTAAATAGTCCGAACAAAGCCTAAACTTGGTTTGGATAAGTTCTTGAGTTATGAAATTACAACGAAAAGTGGCATTGATTTTTATATATTTATATTGATTACTATGATGACAACTTTATTACTTGGACTTGATGCCGAATATACTATACACTACGTGCATAAATTGACCTGATTTGACACTTGACACTTTTACCCAATACAACTTCACTAAAACATCGAAGAACATCGCTACTGCAACTGCTCTCAAACTTGCCTTGTGCCAAACTTGCCTCCCTAGTAGTACAAGTGTCCGACATCGCGCTAAAATGTGGACACCCCATTAAACTACACCACAACTCACGCTTCTGCAAATGCGAGTAACTTTATCATATTGTCACACTACTGCATTGGAAAATACTAAGGATATTTAAATTATGATTTAACTATTTTTTTATCGGATGGCCAAATTGGATGGTATTTATGTTTTGTTGAATAAAAACTAAATGATTATTATTAATTAATATAAAGATAATTATTATTAATTTTAGAAAACTTGGCCTCAATGCCTCTCAAACCAAACTAAAATGTAAATTTAAATATTGGTGCATGTCGAAAGTTCCTGAATCATAGTAAAATAGAACACCCGGCAAAATTAACCCTGTAAATGCATTACTTCAAACAGTTACCATCTGAGAACACCAAATTAAACAATGTACTATAACACTCATAACCCTTAAATTCTACCTACCAAAAAACCAACACGAAACGTAAAGCGCAACCAATGCCCAACAAATCTAGCCGCCAATCGATTCGGCGAGCAATTTAAAATCCACTTAAAGACAACCGCAGACTGCTAATCGAAAACTTCGTCGGCTTCCAGTGGGAACCTCTAATTGCTTGTATTAAAATAACTGACTTATGTCAAACATATCTGGGGCGCGGCGTACGTCGCCGCCTGGCACCAAGCTTCACATGTTAATAATCATTATGATAGCATCAAGTGTACGATAGCCCGGTCTTTCACTCACCCCCAGTTCGTCCGCGAATAGTGTTGTAATTGTAAGCAACGGAATACTGAATTTCGATTTTACGTGTAGCTGTATCGCGATCTCCAAGGGTTGTGATGACAAGGTAGAAACTTTCCATGTTAAAAGCGTTAAATTTAAATTGTTGTTAGTCTGAATAACAAAATAAATAAATAAAGTTGAGAATACTCTTTATGTGTAAAAGGTGTTTTAAAAGCTTCCTTGAGGAATACAGTGCTAAAACTATCATAGTTACGTTGATATAAAAAAAGGATGGCACTGCATAAAGTATAGCTTTGCCCTTAACTCACACAGAAACATTGATAGATAAATCAGTTCATTCTTAACTTTCAAACTATGATGTTAACAAGATTAAGGAATTTAATATCCCTATTTAACATACAGACTGACGACGATACAAGTTTATCAAATAATGAATAAAATATGCAATAAACGTTTTTCGTCATTTATAAAAAATGACGAAAAATTTTAATTTTATTAGTTGCCCCAAGACTATCGTCGGTAGACCGATATTTTCGCGGATCTGTGTATTTGCAGCACTAGTGGGGGGCCCCTCGGCCGAGGGAGTGAGCGAGCCAATGTTTAGCAGTTACCCCAGCATTACCTCGCTGTTTTGTGTGAGTTAAACGTCCTGCGCTTTGTTACGTGTCAATAAAATGAAACTACGAATACGTGGATACCGCATTTAGATCTTCATTTATTTGTTTATTTTTATTCCTATCGATATGGTGGGAAATAACGTAGGGCATCAAGATGCAAGTTTCTTAACTTATTTAAAAGCTCTATTCAAGCTAAAAAAAGTGCCACTACTTAGCCAATGTTTTTTCAATTTTAGCATAGATCATAAACCAATCTCGTCGTCATCATCATCATCATCAACCTATTTACTATCCCACTGCTGGGTAAAGGCCTCTCTTCATACAAGGGCACCACTCTTGCTCAAGGCAGATTGGCGATTTCAGATTTTAAACTCCAGGTTTGCCTATGATGTTTTTCTTCACTGGTGTCTAAGACAGACTTAGAAAGTACCTACATATGGCTTAAGAAAAGACTGGTACTTGCCAGGTTGCGAACCAGCACACTTGTACAGGAGATCCAGGTGTTTTAATCACTAGGACACCACGACAAACCAACCTAAAAATTTCTTCCAATTTTAATCCCACATTTTTTTCAGATGTATGAAGTAGTGTCCAAAAGTAGGTGTGGCAACCGTAGGCTGGCCATTCTGCTGTCACAAAATTAACATATATATTATATTATAACTTACTGAATGGTTCATTTGTAATACTATTATATTAGTAACATCCCAAGTGAATGTAACCAATAGACTGATGTATGCGGCTGGGGTGATCCAATATGCAACTCTATTTTGTTGTGCTCGGCTTGATCTGATTCTGAGGTTTCCACTCGATGTTGTACACCGTTCCGCGTCTCAATTTCAATTCGATATAGATTCATGGTATTCAAGAAAAATACAGCCTTTTATAGCAGGAAGCCACGAAATTATTGACGTGAGTTCTTTGGAATTAGTTGGTTTAAAATGCTTAAAATTCTTAGCTACATTTTTAACCGAATTGAGCAATTAATTAATATATAATAGCAAACGATATTTCTTATTTAATTTCTAAATCCGCAATAAATAATTGGAGTATTTTTGCATGTATAGCTACAGTAAAAATATAATTTGAGACATTTTAACTGAAAAGCCGCGGCCACACTTTGATTTCATTTAAAATTCGAATCAGAGAAATTAAAAGTGAATATTTAAAAGCCTAATTTAATTAATGAGTAAACAGTGCATAATAAAGCGCCTGGTCACCGGACGCGGCGCCGCTTACCATCATCTCGACACCTTTTAAAATGGCAAATGGCGCAATTTCCGTTACGATTCGATACTCGTATCTCGATTATTTCCCGACCGGTTTTCCGACTCGATACCGAACAAAAACTCGATTTGACTATATTTCGTTAATATGACGGACGTTTTACGTCCCCGGGTTGATTTTATTATGTTTTTTTTCAAATTCGATTGTTATGTTTGAACATTTAATTAACTTATTATTAATTTTAAAAGTTTATTCTAGGTCAGATGCATTTTTGTACAGCCCGCTGTACATCTGAGTAAAAAATTATATTTACATGTAAATGGGAAAGGTCCCCCCCCCCTCCCATAGGTAGGTGTTCAAAAGTTTTTAAGTTAATTAGCGGACCTTATGATATACAGTTCCGTATATTTACGGATCAACGCACAGCCTAAACCGCTGATCGTAGAGACCTGAAACTAGAAGGGTGTGTTCTTTGTACGACGTAGGCATCCGATAAGAAATAATATAATAATAAGGATTTTCCGAATTTCTACCATCAATGGGGTGAAAAAGGGGGGCAAACTTTGTATAAAACTCTGTAATTTTTAGGGTTCCGTAGCCGACAAGGAACCCTTATAGTTTTGCCATGTCCGTCTATCTGTCTGTCCGCAGTATAGCCTAGAGGTTCTTGGTACAAAAAAGCTGAAATTAGTTTAGATATGTATATTCATCTCGACGAGAGTGGTAAAATAAATTTTGCCAAATATTTTTTTGGGTAGTTCCCTAACACGTCAAGTGGAGATGATTTTTTTTTCTCATGTATCCCTTTCTATGGGGCATCGTGAGATAGCTCTTTCAAAAAATTATAGGTGTGTAAAGACCTTTTTTCGGTTAAATGAGTTGTTGTTCGATACGTTTCCTCTCTAACTTTTGAATGGCTGTCCCTAGAAATGTGAAAAAAATCACATACATAGCACATGTAATGAACTTACAAGGAAAACTATCACGGTTAAGTAGGCTTAACCGGTTAGAGAGTTATAGTCGACTACTGCGCGGACCATACTGCGCGTGGCCCGACACGCACTTGGCCGGTTTTTAATTTGAATTCGTATAGCCCACGCCGGCGAAGCTGCTGGCGGAAAGCTAGAGTACAGTACAAATACACATGTACATATATGCGTTAAAATAACTATATACAAATTAAAGGTATATTATATACTAGCTTCTGCCAGCGACTTCGTCCGCGTGGAATAGTGGTGCTCTGCTCCTATTGGTCTTAGCGTGATGATATATAGCCAAGCCTTCCTCGATAAATGGACTATCTAACACTGAAAGAATTATTTAAATCGGATCAGCGGTTGCTGAGATTAGCGCGTTTAAACAAAATGACAACATTTCCCTTCACTGCTCTGCTCCTATTGATTGTAGCGTGATGAAAAGTATACTATAACCATCTCAGGAGTATGACAAATAATTGTACCAAGTTTCGTTAAAATCCGTCGAGTAGTTTTTGTTTCTATAGAGTTTATACAGACAGACAGACAGACAGACGGACAGACAGACAGACAGACAAAAATTTTACTTATTACATTTTTGGCATCAGTATCGATCCCTAATCACCCCCTGATAGTTATTTTGGAAATATATTTCATGTACAGAATTGACCTCTCTACAGATTTATTATAAGTATAGATAGACCTATTCATTTTGCACACTAATAAAGGTAATATAATTCAGTCTGGGGTAAAATGACCACCGTCCATACGGTAAAATGTCCTGCAGTGGTTTTAATAAATAATTATTGTCTTTTAATGAACCAGAACATTATTGTTAAAGTTACTTTAAAGGATTAATAAATGAAACATTATTTTTAATTATTTATGTAGGTAAGTACTTTGGTAAAATACTCATATGTATTTTTGCATTGGTCTTTTTAACAATATTAACGGTTACTGGTAGCCGACTTAAAATGCGGTCTAATAAAAATGTAAGTATACTAGCTTCTGCCCGCGACTTCGTGCGCGTGGAATAGTAACTTTGGGCTATCGCTAACTTTAACCCCCGATTTTGAAACATTCTTCATTGATGCTCCGCTCTTATTGATTTTAGCGTGATGATATTATAGCCTATAGCCTTCCTCGATAAATAGGCTAGATTTTTTTAAATCGGTCCAGTAGTTCCTGAGATTAGCGCGTTCAAACAAACTCTTCAGCTTTATTATATTAGTATAGATGTCGGGACCTATTGAAAATCAGTAGGCAAACGGTAAATAGAAGGCCAGCTCATCAGCATCTGACAATACGGCTTGGTATGCGCTTGGTATACAATACAAAATATCGTTAGTCCTTCTAAAAAATATTCTGTGCTAATCTACGTTTTAATTATGTTAAGTACTAGTATACAGTTTTTAGTAAAAGGGTTAACGTACATACATATATACATCCTCACAAAATTTCGCATCTTTAATATTTCTCTCAATTATTTCTTTATACTTCAAAATCATTCAAGTATTTTTAAATAAAATGTTACATCCCTCATTGATACAAAGCTTCATAGTTTCATTCTCAATCTAATATGATACTATTTGCAATTAATCAATATCACATACAAATATATATGAATAATAATAGATCCAGCTCCGTCACCATTGCAAATGTCTTACATTAACTAATGACAAACATTTACAAGGCATAAAATTGCACATTGTATTTTAATACGTAGTAAAAATAATAACAGTAGACCAATTTATATCAGATCATTATTTTGTTGCTAAGAAATGGACATCCTACTTGTTTCCTCCAAAAGACAGAGCGCATAATATAGTTGTAAATTTAATAGTTTTAGCATTACAATCAAGCTGGACAGGATGTTTCGTTTCCCAATCAATACCTACCTAGTAGAAATCTTAGAAAGTATTGTCGAAAAAATAGTTTTTCGGACTTATTATTAAACTAGCTTCTGCCAGCGACTTCGTCCGCGTGGAATAGTGGTGCTCCGCTCCTTTTAGTCTTAGCGTGATGATATATAGCCTATAGCCTTCCTCGATAAATGGACTATCTAACACTGAAAGAATTTTCCAAATCGGACCAGCGGTTCCTGAGATTAGCGCGTTTAAACAAAATGACAACATTTCCCTTCACTGCTCTGCTCCTATTGATTGTAGCGTGATGAAAAGTATACTATAACCATCTCAGGACAGGTACAAATAATTGTACCAAGTTTCGTTAAAATCCGTCGAGTAGTTTTTGTTTCTATAGAGTTTATACAGACAGACAGACAGACAGACAGACAAAATTTTTACTGATTGCATTTTTGGCATCAGTATCGATCCCTAATCACCCCCTGATAGTTATTTTGGAAATATATTTCATGTACAGAATTGACCTCTCTACAGATTTATTATAAGTATAGAAGACAATATCTGATTATACAATACGGATATATGTGATTGATAACATTGGGTTTAGCGGTTAATAAGCTGGCTAGTTTCCGTCTGTCATTTTAACATATAGGTACCTAAACATCTTATTACACTGTTTCGGCAGGTGCCTTAAGGTTCTATAGTTTCCCATATCCTAGTCCGTCCATTATCAGCCCATCACAATAGCCCAAACAGTTTTTTTTTTCATGTTTGGCAATAGTCCCACACGAAGCGAGATTGTCCCTGGTGCACCCACCTGTGTTTATAGTGTACACAGGGATAATCGCCGTTTATGTGTCACCATTACGATTCTTTAAAGTTGTCTCAAAGGGCTTCTGTGTGTTGGTTTCGACTTCACGCCCGTCTCCCAATGGTCCGGGACTCTGTAGTCCCGTGCATGGTAGACCATAATTTCATGTAGGTACTCTAGCTCCTGCTCGCGACTTTGTCTGCGTGGAATTCGAATGGGGATAAAAAGTTAATGTGCCAATTAAATTTTATCCAAATCCTTTCAGTGATTTTTGCGTGAATGATTAACAAACATTCAACTTCACAAAGTGTAGTAGGCACAGTAATAAAATCACTATGCCAGTTTGCTTACTGTTTCTTTTTTACTGTACACTTCGAGATGTGCATTGTTTGTACAACAAAGAGCATGTATTTAATTATTTTACTTCACATTACTTTGTATGCAAATGCAGTGCGTTAGATTAATATTTATTACTGAACGTATTTCTGCCTATGATAGGCACGGGGCCAGAACAGAAAGACGTCTTATCAGGTTAGGTACGAGGTGGACTATTAAGAAAAAATACAATTATAAAAAAATAACAAATAAAAAACTAGCACATCGGTTTCCAAATACATTCTGCAGTTTGCTAGAAATAGGCAGAGTTTTGACGTTTCTCAGGCGTCAAATTACTAACTTTTCTTTGAGATAAAGGAGGCTTCAACATACTTTTTGATATACCTGTTAACTCGTGTAATTCTAGCGTCAATTATACGAACAATCCCAAGCAATGTCCTTTTGTACTACACTCTCTGAGCCCTCAATACTTCTGTGTTCTACGTCACGAGAAGCGCTGCAGATCATTGTCGAGACTATTGAACTTATCAATAAACTCCTGATCGTCACAGCTCATAATGTAGGTAGTTGAAAATTTCTGGTAACCAAAAACTTTTGAGAATAAAAATAGGTACAATATACAAATAAAATAAGATTTAAAAAAATGTTGTCATGTTGTAAGATTTAAAAGAGTGTTGTTAAATAATGTTACTGATAGAAGATAAATGTCACTGTAACAACCTTTAAAAATACAGATTATCGTCTCTATGAAATGATATTATAGTCTAAGTATTAAAATTTTGCCTCGGGGAGTATCGGAATTTTATTAGAAGAGTGATGAAATATGGCTATTTTACGTTACGGGATTACTCAATAAAAATTGAAAAAATCGAACAGCGGTCCGTCTGCGTCGTCGACGTGCCGCCGCCCGTACCCATGCATATACTTTTTCATCTGCACGGCTCCGGGTGCAGGATATTAATGAATTTCCTCGTCAGAGCGGCACGTGATTAGTTCGTTAATGCGATTAGTTGTCTCCTCCGGTTCGCCGGTGGGCATTGTTTATTGAAGCGCGACGCGCAATGTATAACCCGATAGCCGCTACGGTATAATATGTCGCAGCACTCATTACTAGCTCTAACAATCGGAATAATTAGTAATGTGGGTATGTAAGATGAGATACCTAGCTAGATAATTGTGCAGCCATTGTTGCAGTAGGACTGCTGTTATTAATTACGCATGCAGCTTATTAATTTATAAGTCTACCTTCAGAAGTTGTTCTAGTGTAGGGAATAATTAAAAGTTAACCAGATAATGTAATGGAACGTACTTTAGACGTCATTTTATACAGATTTATTAATCAACTTCACTTAATTAATATATGAAGGCTAACTAAAATAAAGAAATAAATAATTTAATAAAAATGGGAACAATTTATTACTACAAAAAACTGTAGGTATTAATATAAAGTTTTTCTTACTCATTTAGTCCTTATTGGCAATAAAGCAAAGGCTGATTTGAATGATCTGTACATTGTCCTCTCGCATGTCACTCGTCAATAGTAATTGCCTGTAATGGATACAGTAATACATGCCGTCAGAACATCGACTCGTCTTTGCGACACAATTCAAAATATACATTTAGATCTGATGTGTCATTGAATGTACGATGTATGAATATTTGTTTCAATGTGCGAAAAAGCGAAATGTGTGTCAAACTGCATCCACGGCAGAGTCATAGCGTGAGGCTGGTTTTGAATAAGCGAAAAAACAGCAGTAAATCCAAAAGTTCATTCATACGCTGCCAGTCATAAGGAAGCCAACAGAGCTTGACCGAAAAAATATATCAAATTCGAGGTCAATTTCTACACCACATCGCGGTAGGGTTTCAAGCGTTATGTCGCATTGTTAACTCGTAAGTGACCAATTAAATTGTACAAAACGACTCCCGTACTATATACATATATACGCATTTTCGTATAGGGTTTTTATGGGCCTCCCATGAAGCTAAACCGACCGTATAGAGATATAAATCAACTTCATATTGTGATTTAGCAAGACTCGTTACTGCAACAGTACGCCATATTTACATAAAAACAATATTTTTGTGTGTATATTTATAGCAGTAATTCAATATTTTCGTACCAATACGGCTAATAGGCTGGCTCGTGTTGCCTCGGGTATTAATTCATAAGTCATAACCTCTTTTATTTGCTTTTTGCTTTTTTGTATTTATTATGTTTCCTGAGCGGGTTGCTTTGCAAAGAAACTTAAAAATAGTTCTCGTTGAACGACTCGTTGTTCTTTAATGAAAATATGGGATCTTATAATAACCAGTTATAATGTGCCAGCGTGCCGCTTGCGACTCTGATAGATTCTGAATTCAATACTTGTATTATTTTTAAATTTTATTGATTACTAGCTGTTTCCCGCGGTTTCACCCGCATCCCGAGGGAACTACTTAGCGCACCCGAGTAAAAAGTAGCCTATGTTGTTCCTCAGGGTCTATTCTATCTCTGTACCAAATTTCATTTATATCGGTCCAGTAGTTTTGGCGTGAAAGCGTAACAGACAGACAGACAGAGTTACTTTCGCATTTATAATATTAGTAAGGATCTTATCTAAAACAATGTATAGCCTATTACAGATAGCATCTGCTTCGAGTAAGTACTCAGTTGTATTGTGTTATTACTCGCAATTCATTAATGTTCTCGTCCAAAGACATCTCTTATATTTTCAAGTCAATAAGTTGGGTTGTGTAAAACCTGTACACGTATGTACCCATAGGTGTACACATATTTTTATTTTTTTTCAATAATAAAATTATTGGTCGGCTGGGGCCACCTGTTATTCAGAACAATTTAATTATACGTCATTGTATTTTGTAATAGTTATGAAAGGAACGTAATTGAGATGTACAGTACTAACTTATAATTGCTTTATTTATTTTAATTGCCGTTACCTTTTCATTTTTTAATAATGTCGACCGGAGGGGAGTTTAGGGGGGATATAATTTTTTTTAATAAACTTTAATTGGTGGCCTTTTTTATGTTCATCGAATGTAATAAGTTGTCATCGCGTGATATTAGTTCTGATGAGGGGATCAACTATTGGGGTCCAGCGACAGGTGTGTACTGTCTCAGACAAATACAGTAATATGTAAAATAGACGTGTGCGCATCACAGACGCTGGTCACTGCCGGCTACATGACACATTGACACAATTCCCTTGATTTTTTTTACATTTAATTGGCACAACTAGCAGCTGACAGCTGACGGTTTACTTTTCTTTCCCATCAGAACGATACCTATAGAATTTTTAATGATAGGGTAAAAAAATAGAACAGTGAAGGCCAACTGAAGAAAATGTGCTGAATATTACTTTACAAACGTTTTCTACTATATACCTAAAAGAAGTTACCAGTAAATGACAGCTCTATAATCTGTGTAGGATACTAAATAACAGACTTTTTAACTGTCCACAATTACCTTCACTAATTGAAGTGTTTCAATAAGCAAATACCTTGATTTTGAGGCGGAGAAAAATCAATATTATGACACCGTGAAGTCTGGACTTCTAACGGTTACTTACAACACTTCTACGTTAAAAATCATTACCCTTATTTTTGCTACATCGTAGTCGGGTAAAAAATAATGAACACCAGAGGAAATAGACGAATCCGTCCATTCTCAGTAAACAAAAATCCATCTTTAACAAATAACAAGAAAAATGTCTCGAGTGTCCTCGAATCAAAAACGATACGCCCTCAATTATATTGTGCCAAATTTAATATTCACAATAAATCGCTTATAGTTTCTATATTTGTACCAACATGCCCACGACATGCGACCTCCGAGTCTCAAATATAAATAACTGTTGTACGTGTGTGCGTGCGAGATTTGTGTGTGTTTACAGCACACGAATTACATTTCACAAGCAAGCGAAACAATACGAGCTGTTTGTACACGCTACACAGCGCGCCCAATGCGATACAAAGAGATATTGATACAGATACAGTAGCCATTAAATACTAGTCTAAGTAAGTGTTTAAACCACGGCGTACCACCGAGTGTTACCTGAAAAGCAAATACAAGTCCGTAGTGTCACTCGGCAATATTTTGAAGGGTTAGTTTAGTTCTCCAAAACAAGGTCGACTGCTGAAACGACTTTTGAGATATTAGGTTTTCTTCATAAATGAATTATGTCAAGTCAAATTATAATGTAGCTACCGAAACACATATTGTACAATGTATTTTTTGTTGTAAGCGATAATTACGTTTAAGTTTAGGTATAGATGCGAGAATAGAAGACAGTTCTAACCATAACATGTACATTTTATTAAAATATCAGATATTTTAATTTTTGATTAAAAAAACGTCTACTAAAAGGAGTCTTCATGAATAAAAATATAGGGTCTATCTTTACATGTTTTCAAGATGAACGTTACGTGCATGTCATCACAATTTTAAATAAAAACAATAAATTTAAATAAATTATGCATGTGAATAACATATTCTTCAAACACCGTTATGCGACATACAGCTTTCATACAATATCAGATACTAGTACTATCGCATTAAATATCTCGCGTGTCATAGCTTCTTGTATAACACGGAATTAAACATTAAATGCATGAAATATGCTCTGATTTGAAACAATGGCAAAATATACATATAATAACATCAATGAATAACAATGGAGTATAAATTATCATTTAAACTGTTGTATATTTTATAAAATATAGCCCTTGTGTTTTGTTTAAACAAATACACAGACATATAATTTGTTTGGGTGTATGTTAATCGCAAAAAATAGAATGCGGGTACTATGAAGATTTTTAGGTTGACATAAGTGCGAGGGTCAAGGCCCTTCCGTGCCCTTGTGGCTTGCAGGCCAAGCTGGGGTCTACCGCCATAAAGGTAAGTCAATCTTAATTCCCTGATTGTATTGAAGAAGTGGGATAAGGTATAATATCAAGCGTTTAGTAGGCGCGGGCACTTAATTTTCTTTTTTTAAAAGTTGTCTATAGACCATGCATACGGTACATGGTGGTGCAACATAGTATACCTCTTTTTAGGGTATGGGAAAGGCGGGCTTAAAAATATAGTGAATATGAATTTAACTCATGACTCCAAAATACCTATGAATGCGATTATACATAGTTCGGAAAACGTGAAAAAAATGTAGTGTACAATTTCCTACTTTAAATTAAATAAACGGCTTTTCTTCTTGTGTTATACAGCGAATGGAGTGAAACTTCTCACTTTGTGTTACCGGCACCCGTGTATACGCTGTTTTAATAATGACGCTAACTCGATATTGGGACCAAGTATATTTTTTATTCAATTTGCAATTGTTTGTTCCACTGTTGGATTAAAACTGGAGTTTTCCTGTCCGCTAACTATGTTTAGGTCCCATTTGCTTTTGAATTAAACTTCCACATGATTACCTTAGCTAGTTTCGAAACTACGTTGCTTTAATTTAACAATGTAATCAGATTTTGAAAAACTAAAATTGAAACTGGTAAAAGTTTTCTGTAAATAGTTTTTATTTTTGGACTCACTTCACTTTGAATATAAGGGCATTTGCGTTTCTGCTTTGAGGCCTCAACAACATCAACATAATTGTCAGGCAAAGTCCCCGATAGCTAGTGGCGAATAAAATCATTTTGATTCTGACATTCAGTGCCGTCGGCGATCAGGTCCCGAAAAGGTCATAAAACAGTCCGTTGTCCGGAACGGCAGTGGAATGAGAAGCACTAGGCCCGCCCCGCGGCTCCGTCTACACGACTACCGTGGGCCAACCGCACGACTAACTTGTAAGATGATTTTTTCGTGATCCGACGTTCATTGTTCAGTAGCTGTTACGATTCGATTGAAATTGTTTACATCGGCCACTGCGGTGGGCCGATATACTCGTCTTTCTATAGCTACAACGTTGTGTCGTGATTTTTATAGTCACACGTTTTTGGGGTCTCGTGAGGCGTGAACGTTGTGATTGCAGTACGAATCATGTATCGCACACTTGCGGTTTCATGGTTGCACCGTGATCAGAATACATTTTATCGAAAACTATTAAAAGCTCTATAAAAGTTAATGTAGTCCATATTTAGCGTTGGTCATAAATTCCTTAACACATACATACATTACTTTCGTATGTAGAAATGCAGAAACACAGATCGGAGCAGAAAATACCGATATGTAGCAAACAAGCACAGTGGTTGATGCAATGACAAATACTTACTCTTATAATAGCCGTACATTCTATTCAAAAGGTATTTCAAAGAGTTTTCCACAATACGCCGGTGGCGCGTAACGGTACCGCTCGGTTATAAGAAAACGCCAATCGTAATGGCCCCCATACGTTATGGAAAATAGAGTACAATAGCAACAATTTGTACTTCACAAACGGAAACAATGTACGAGATATCTTCAGGTGGGTACAATCGCATACTAAAGTCCCGAGCGTGCGACGCTCACAAATTAATTATCACTTTTCAAACTCGCACTTGAAATTATTCTGAGGCAATCGCAATATTCAGAGCTAAAGCCTAATTGAATAGATACCGTCGGTTACTCTTTAGTTTCCTTCTTTGACTGTGAAGTTTCTAAACGTAATAAGGTTTAAATTATACCAGTGCTGATTATATGTGACAGATATTGAATCTCATACCTGCATACATCTTCATATTTTATGATAAGACGAACCCAAGAAATACATAATACATACACCTTTATAATTTAAGGGTGAACAATGTTTTTAAAGACAGTAGTTTCGTCAAATTGTTCTGTATTTTATCGTTTACGATCATTGACTTCTAGGTACTTGTTTGATGTTAACACTTCGTTCAAAATTCTCAAGGCGACATCAAAAACGTACGTGCCAATTAATTTCACAGTCATCGCATTTTCACTTGAATTACAAATGCAATTCATAATACGTTAAAAATAACAACCAGAAAAAACTGGGCAAAAGTGTTGGACGACAAAAAAGTCTTTATTAGCGCCATTACAATTTTTACAAGGCTTTTATTGCACTTTAGTAGGCGAGTGTACGTGCCTTCAGCGGGCCTCTCGGCCCTACACTTAATGCATTTATGCAAAACACTGCAAATATCTCGTTTGCCTCCATCAACTTACCCGAGCTGCCCTGTTTTTTTCGCGGTTTTTTTTACATTACCTACGTAAATTACATTTTCATTATCGTGTGGATGCATGAAATTCTTCAATTTTGTATTTTTACACTCTTTTTCAAATCTATCGTAACGTTTTAGCGCTAATTTTCAACTTACCTGAGTCTGGGAGGGTGCTTTTATAATAGATATTATGTTATAAAGAGGAGCGGAATTTTTATTACGTTAAAGTCAGTTTGATATTAAAGTGAACAGTTAAAATGGAAGCGTTATACGTTCTCCGTTTATTAAAGGAAGCTAATCTTTTTGACATTACCATTTTCAGCTTATACCATTTTGAACTTGATGAATTTTTAAAAGGGTAAAACATAATTGTATAGGTATAATAGATAGCAGAAAATGATCTGGCCTGAAATTACCACACAAAACCACCATCGACGAAAATATCCTGTCCTTCTTATATTAGCTGTATATGTAAGAAATCGATCACTAATAAAATAGAAAAACCCTGCCGTATAAAATAAAAACATTTCAATAAAGACTACAAGTCTCGAGTGACAAAGCGTTGCAATAAAACCACCAGTTCAGCATCATACATCGCTAAATCTAGTACACAAAAACACTCAGTTTCTTATTCATAAAAGTAATTTTCGATCCGCCACTTATGCAAACACGCCATTGTTTCATATCTGGCAATATTTTCTACTATTTCGGTCCGTTCTCCCGGCAATTTTCCGGTCGGCTGCCCTCACCGAGATACTCCCCACCCGGAAGAAGGTAACCTCCCGCATCACGCGTACTCTCATTTGATTAACATTTGTACTCCGCACAATTGAAAAAGCGCTACTTGGAAAAACTTTATCCCTTAGATACAGATATCTTAGAGCTAATTGACTGTGCACTATAAGCTATTGTTGCAACTACGCAGCTTTCTTATTTTTTTTTTATTTATTCTACAGCCTAAACATTTTCAATACCGGCTGGGCCACAGAGTACTCTAAAAGTTTCTTTGGCTATAAATAATAATTGCATATTCTCTAAAAATAGTTGAAACTTTCAATCTTGTCATCGTAAATATGTAAATTACAATTTATGAATCTAGTTCACTGTATGATTTGGAATTCATAGAAGCCCACGTAACATGAGAGTTGCATTTCAATTGGAGTTGGATTATAAGTAGCACCTTCGACGGCTTGCGTCTATGAACTTAAAAACTTACAAACAACCCCGAACATCGGTTTTAGGAAATTTGGTTTTCATTATTTTATCCCAATAAATATCAAAAAGATGACTATGTCACTATGAAACACAACTATGTAACACAATGTGTTGACATAGTCATCGTCACTTCGTAAACGATACATTGTTTTTTTTACTTAATGAATAAAAACAACTACCGTAGATAAATCTCTAACTAGCTTAACTAACAAATTAGTGAACAAATTAGCTGGACACTCGGAACAATAAATAAATAATTTAAATTACACCTTACTTCCATTCAGGTAGTACTCGTATTAGCTTAAATAAAAAATAACATATAATTGTCGCCCTACGTAACTCGGTGGCGTATAAAACTTCCAGGGTCATTATTAATTCAAATGCGATCGTTCAAGGCAGAGCACTGCTGGACGGATCGCGTCTCATTATAATTGTGATCACTGAATTGATCGAAAACATCGGTATTTCAAATTTAGATTTTATTCGAGCTTTGAGCGCCAGGGTTGGTAGATGTATGTGTTCGTTTAGCACCAAGTTCACGGCTGATGGTGATGAAAGATGCGATGCAACTTGAAGTTTCTTAAACAGTAATAATGAGGTTATATAGCTTTTTACTGAGATTTTGAGGGCGTAGTTGCTGAAGAATTGGCTAACATAATTAGTTCCGGGTCTGGATGCTTGTGTGTGTATAATGAATATTTGTAAACGCACCCACAATACAGGAGTAATTCCTAGTATAGGGCAACGATTTTTCTTTTTTACATGCTGTGGGGCTATCTCTATCTATCTATGAAGCTTTCACGTGAAATTTTCAGATGAAATTTTGTATGGGCTGGGAATGGATTGAAACCTTAGGAAGGGAATAGAATGATTTAATCCGTGTGCGTGAAATATTTCCCTCGAAATACAAGAGAAGTCGCGGTAGTACAGCTAGTATTAAAATAATTTGTGAAATCTTGATTACTCCCGGGTCCCACCGAGGTTCCTTAAGGCTATAAATACGGCTAACAACAATACGTCGTTGGACGGACGGAGTTTTGCGTCGCTACTGGGCCCATTGAAATGCATGTTTTTATTACTTATTCGTTTATTGGCGTGATGGTTGATTATGTACCTACAAACAAAATATAGACATGTTCTTTTGTTAATGTACGATTGTATCTGGCTATTTACAGGCGGTTGTATCATTTTTTTTTTCATTTATACTTTTACGAATATCACAAAACGTGTTTTCAATAATTAGCATACTTACAATATGTATTATGATATCAATAGAAAGATATAATAATTTAGTGAACTTAAATTTAAATAACTTAAATAAATAATACATGTAGTTTTTTGGATGCCCTTTATTTTTTAAATAAGATCTACATATATATATATATATATTGTATAATATATATATATTAATATATATTTATTTATAATATTGTATAATAATACGTACATATATATATATATATGTACGTATTAGTTCTCAATACACTATTTCCCGCGGTATTAAGGCTTTCTCAGGACGTAGAGATATAAGTATCCTATAGCCTTCTCTAGGGTTGAAACTATCACCATACCAAATTTTGTCTAAATGAGTACAGCCATTTTACCGTGAAAGTTTTTATATACAAACGAATTAACTTTTGCATTGTAATGTAATGTGGTGTCTTACATAAAGTTATTTTTTGACACCGACTTCGACTTCAATTTTCTTAACTTTTGAAACCAGTTATATTATTATAATGTCCCTTGCTAAAGAAGTCGCGAAAGTAAGACGAGAAAATTTACAATGTGGAAAATCATTGAAAGTGAGAACCATAGCCATTAGATTGAGATAGCTGTCGTTTGGCGGGCTGCCGGCGCCGGCGCCGCGTCCTGATGCCTGCTAATAATATCTACATTTTGTCTAACACCGTGCTGAGATACTGGTTAACTATAGAAGAATGAAAGATCGATTCCTTTCATTTCTCTGACGCAACATTAAGTCACAAATGTTTTCTGTTTAGTTTTTACAAGTTATCTGTCATTCAAGTGTACGTTGTGATCCACTGATGGGCAAAGCCCTCATCTTTTTCAGAATTTCTCTCTTTCTTTTCTCACGTTTGCCCTGGCAAACATCTCCAGATTGACGCACCATATTTTTATTTTTTTATTTTTTTCTCTTTTAATTTTCTACATCAAGGTGACCCAAACAAAAAAAAAGTAAAGCAAAACTTCTCTTTCAAATTCTCATTGTAATACAAAAGATTGTAAGCATCAAAAGCGTGCCAAAACCTCAGTTTTGACATAAATTAAAATTGCGATACGCCACGTCATTCGACAATGTACTATTTAGTGAAAGTAAAACATAATGCTTGATGGATAGGTGTAGGTCTCTAGGGGTGGCACTAAAAACCTTTTTGCTATTCCATTTTTGAATGTGATGCGCTGAAAAATATTTTGTCCATTTTTTTTATGGGTTTGCTGTTGACTCTAGCTTAGGCTAATTATTTACAATTTATATATTTTATTCATTTTATGGGTCAGATAGTAGATGGCACTATAATCCATTGACACACTTTTTATGAGCTGTCAAAACGCGATATTACCTTAGATTATAGCAATACAAAAAAGTCAGTTATTTTCTAAATTGTTTAATTATTTTATGATTTCAAAGCAACAAGAAATATAATTTTACAGTCAATTTAAAATAACTATGATTATTAGGGTTACATTGAAATGCTTTTTTAGAGAAATTTAAATTATTAGTTATTGGTGTCATCTACCAAATTCTTCAAAGTTTGTACTCTGTAGATAATTTGTAAACTAAATACAAAAAAAAATTGTTTAACCATTTTTCACCTCGGCATTTTGACAACAATTTGAATGTCTTATGCCATGAACATGACACAGGTATGAGCGCAGCACGTCGTTAGGGGTGTTAGACATACGCACGGCGCACACTAGATCCAACTTTGATATGAAGGCACAGACAATACCCTAAAGGTACGTAATAGGATTTTGAGAAATTGAATACAGGTCACTATTTGCGCCTCGGCACGTCTGTCCGCCTGCTGCATAGGATGCGTGGTACACTATTACCTGACGTTAAACGTTACTGTGGGATAGACTAATCTCATACTATCAATTCAGCTGACGTTACCTCCTTGAAATCCAGCTTTTCGGAGCGACTCGACGGCTACGGCCATTGTTTCGGACTTGAACGGGTTTATGGCAGGTAGTATCAGTAGAACGCATGAAGCTGAGTTCGTATTTATACAATAGTGCGTTA
Source organism: Pyrrhia umbra (assembly GCA_963891755.1). Taxonomy (NCBI): domain Eukaryota; kingdom Metazoa; phylum Arthropoda; class Insecta; order Lepidoptera; family Noctuidae; genus Pyrrhia; species Pyrrhia umbra. The sequence continues at coordinate 5,645,370 of OY982916.1, read as the reverse complement.
TTCGGTTCTGGGAAAACAAACAAGACATATGTCATAAGGTTATACCTGAATGCGAATTTGGGTATATTGGCTTGTTATGCTTTCACGACAATTTAGGATATAGATGGGACCTTGGAGATGGTTATAGGGTACTTTTATCCAGGTGAAGAAAAAGTTCCGATAGGAAGTGTGTACACCACGGGAAACATCTAATTTTGTCTAAAATGCAAAAATTTGGTGTTGTGTCATCCCTGTGCAGTGGCACAAGAGGCGCGAGGCGCCGGCAGCTGGCGGCGCGCGGCGGCGGGAATCTCACAAATATATAACAATAGTGGGAGATGAGAGTGAGTCGCTAGATCAAAGCCCGGCCATGCCGCCGACGCGCTTTGTTTACGCCAACGCCGGCGAACCATCGACTAATCAACCAACTGATTAATTTAATTAAACATTACGAGAAAGTTCTGTTTATTTTACGTTTCCTCGGGCCCACATGCGAGTTCAAAGGAATTACGCCGGGAATGTAAACACGAGGATATTGTTGGGACGCGAGGCGAGACGTATTGTGCGTTGCCGACGCCACTGCGACACCTCTTTAGTCCGCGACTGCGACTTTTAATAGGCTCTGCTTTCATACGCACCTGTCCTCGCCTGTCGGATTACCTGAACGCATATCTTCGCATACGCTTTATTACACTATGGTTCTTTAAACAAAGTGCTGAAGCTATGAAGCGTATATTTTTTTGCTTTTATTATTGACTTCAAACTCATAGCATTGGTGAGGAGCGAGGGACAAATGAAACACCTACTATAGGATTATTGTCGGAGCTTCCTCGTTGTGTCATGCGGGCAGTGCTTGCTGTTCAGATAGGAGATAGCATAGCAAACTAGCATACGCAGCTTATCTCCGGACGTCCTGTAGGATATGCATAGATGGGAATGCCAATCATTACATTATTTAGTTAATTCGCTACGCAATTTAGATTAAGACACTTCTGCAAGCGTTCCTCTAATTGATGTTATTACGTTCACTTAGATGTTCTATAAACATAATACTATGTTGAGACAGATAATTCATATGATAGCGTCCTGATTTTATAATTCAGTAGGATTGTGCATTTAAAATTAATACCTGCTGATGATTACTGCGCTTAAACATAATATTTTATCGTTTCCTTAGGTACAAATTGCAAACGCTAAAATGTTTCTCATTTAATAATAGTGACAAAATTAATTTACTGTTACGTCGGATGTAATAATATTAATAAATATTAATATTAAAGAAGGTCGGACGTGAAATAAATCGAAGTCTCATCCGTCTACGGCCATGCTCGACAACTAATGGCACAAATTGAACGATAACGCAATTACTAATCGTCTGTTAAGACGGCGGGCCGGAGAGTTTCCGCGCCCTGTTTATAATTAATTTACTACATTAGTACTGCGTATGTTCGTCTGTGTGTCTATTGTTTTGTTTTAATAATGTAAGCGAAACTGGCGCCTCGCCTTCCTCTTGTTATGATAAAATCATCTTATTTTATTTCTGTTTTCGTTAAGCAAATGGAGTGTAATGTTAAATCATTACTACTCGAATGCCTCTGCCTTATTCGTGATTCTGTAAATTAGTATGGAATGAGGACAATGTTGCCTTTTATATTTATGGTGCTCGTTATCTAAAGCATTATGTCAGTTTATGATATTATTTAAGTGAAACTAGTAAATTGTTTTCGTGAACACTTAACGAATCGCCGAAGCATAATGTATAATGTCCCTCAAAACGCAATAGAAAGGGGTCGAAAAATAACTGTAGAAAACAAAATGAACATCGCAAAACGCGCAAAAGTTTAAGCGGCAACTAATTAAAAAACAAAAGGAAAGAGGCTGGCTCGACGTGCGGGTAACTAGCTTCCCGAATTATAAAACTCGTTTCTTTTTTTCGCGCGTTTTCGCTTTCGTCCGGCTAATTAGGGTTAAGGAGGTTCGTGTGTTGCGTCGCTTTTTAAGGTTTTCACGGTCGTATGTCGTAAGGGAGTAAACACCCAGACGTATAAACCGTGCGTATTGTTCACAAGTGCTATTAAAGCAGAGGACACGCCGAATGCTATCGGTATATGGGAAATCTTATTTCTTATGGGAATAAAATACTAAACTGTTTAGATAAATACGGGATATGTCTGCGCTTTTCAATTGTCCTCATTTAGATACTCAAGCTATTTCAGCAGCGTAGACAGAAAAATATAAAATACCAATAAGTCGTATTTCATGTTAACGGCTGACGCCCTCAGCGTGAATTGCCTCAAACTTTTTAATTTCCAACTTTTACTAAGCAAAGTTTGCGCCGATACGATGGAATTTTGCTAATGTGTAGAGGACTGATTGTTTTTTAATTTATTTTAGTATAAATGGTTAATGGTATCGATTCAAATTGGAATAAATATGGATATAGATGTTGCTAGAATTATCGTGCCTTGGAAAGCATGTTAATCGTTGGGCCCTGCTGCCATTTGTAGATCTTAAGTCACTACGGGATTTAGGCGCCAGAAAGTCTGAACACCACTCTTACCGGGTACCGTGTTATCCGCTACCTGGGTTGCGGAGGTAAGATAGGTAATCGGTTCATCTATACTGGTACTCTGGCATGTGGTTAGACTGGATGCCTACCCCCATACAGTTAGAAAAAGATTAGGCTAGGCAAAGCAGATTTAAGATGGAGATGTCGCTAGAATGAGGCGATGTAGTATAAGTTTTCTCAAACAGCAAGCTGCAAATTAAATTACTCTTTGAAACGGACGCTACTTCAGCGAACTATTCCCGATCTTTAAAATTATTTTGCACAATACTTAAAACAAAAAATAAATGACTACAAAAGTACAAGCCTTAGCTTAGCTAAATGACCTGATAGAACCGTTAAATGATACTTATTTTTCAATATAATGAGCACATTAACTAATTCATTCCCTACTACCTATGCAAGGAAGTTAGGATTGACATTCGTCGTGAATAATATAAAGGCAGTGTAAATTTCGGGTGCTATCGTATAGTAGAGCGGAAAAGCTGTTTGTAAATTAAAAATAAATGTTCTTCAAAGTCGGTGGTATATAATTCAGGGCGCCCTCTAACGGGCTGTGTTGGAATTGGAAGCATTAGATAGGGCTGTCATCTTATATTCAAAATGACAGAATTACGTAAACAAACTTATTAATAATTTAAAGTGTAATTGCTTTGAAAACAGTATCTGTTACTGTTTTCAGGAACACTGAAATATGAATAGATTCAGAATTGTTTATTCACGGTATAACGGTAATTACACCTACCTACATTTTCTCACTAAACTAAAGCTATTTCACAACATTAAACTATTAATTAAAATTTGTTTTGTTTCAAACATAGAAGCTAATATTCAGGATTAATTAAGTAACAATTAGTAAGTTCTAAAATGAGACCTTTATATGTATTTATAATATGGTTCGTTTGGTGTGTAACAGAAACCTGACAGTTTGCCTTGCGTTTTCATTTTTTGGATTCATTTTTGTAGAAACAAAATATTCATTAAAATCATGCACTATTCACTAAACTTTGTTGTTGGTCGTAGAATATGTATTTATCAAATATTTTTGTTTTATTTTTTCACAGTTCTCCGAATGCATTGGATATTGGAATACTATCTAAGTTAGTTGAGTTATTATTGTATACAATAATATCAATCTGGCGGATAAATTAAAAAAGAACTATTAATAAATATACCTAACAAAAAATAAACAAAATCTCAATGTATAGTTTCCTGCCGTTCTTATCTATTAAACTATTAATTGTATTATATACAAAAATAATCCGACAAGAGCGTGGAATATTTTAAAAACTTTCGATGTTTATTAAAATTTTGGTTTGAATATTGCGATAAGGATGTATGGCAGCCCTGTGCTGCGGGGTGTACGGGGTGATAGGAGAGGGTGAAAATTAACATGTTTGTCTTGCTTACATCGTCGCCAACACTGAAACTACGCCTAAGTCAAATAAATTTCCTCCCGTTTAACATAAGCATATATACTAATGTTTAAAACAAACAGAACAGGGAGCGGAACGACACTTGTTTCCAGTAATTAATGCTTAGAATTAAAATGTTTCGTGTGTTCAAATGATTTTAAGTTTGGTTTTCTATTTGTTTCGGTATTTTAGTTACTGCCTTGTCTGTATCTAGCTGTTTTCTACGGATTTGCCCGCATCCGCAGAGATTTGCGTTATCCGATAACTATTATTTCCCAAGTTTTAATATATCCTATATTCTCTCGCCAAACCCAATTGCATTCAGATTGGGTTAGCTGTTTAAACGAAACTTGAAACTTAAAAGCGTGACAGACAGACAGCAATTACTTTACTTTTTGTTTTCATTTCTTTTTTTTTACTGAAAAATACATTAGTAAGGATTTAAGAGCTACAAATAAACACATCTGCACCCGACGGGGTACTCAAAGATGTACTCGTACATTGCACCAGTTCTATTTCAATCCTATGTACAAAACCAGTTTTCAGGCTGCTCTTTACCAATGGATTTCCATTGATTTCCAGTAGCAGGAAAACTATTTGTATACCCGGGCATCGATCCTAAACCACAAAACAAAACCAAGGCAATCTATTGATAGTTTACAGAGGTTAGTAGCTATAAACTGTAGCCTACAATTTTCTACCACACATAAATACTATACATTATCAAGAAAATAGTTCAAACAGTGCCAAAATTATTGTGATTACTACGCTCCATCGACCCATTGTTAAGGGGATGTTAGACCAGCGTAACCTAGCTTAATATGCGCCGCGGAAAATGAATGAATCTCATTTTTTTGGGTTCCGTACCAAAAATGGTAAAAAGGAACCCTTTTTTTTTTTTTTTTTTTTTTCGGATGGGAAATCATCAAATGACCCCTCCCGCCGTGGGTGGGGCGGGTGGGAGTGTCAGACTCTTACTGACTAAAACCCATCCATGTTCCTTCTTCAGCCCTTTGTATTCCGGGGGCGCGGTATCTCTTTCGAACGTCCCGCAGCCCCGGCAGGCTATGGCCCAGTGGGAGGGCCCCGTCGCTATTGCTGACAGCTTGTTCACGGAAAAACTACTGAATGAATTTGGATGTTATTTGGTGTCTATGTAGTTTAAAGCCTGGATTAATTTATCCGGGTACCCAAGTAATTACCTCAGGATGCGGGTTAAACCACGGGAAATAACTACATACTGAGCGAAAGGTGTTAGAATATTGAAATTTAATTAAAAAATAAATATATTGAATTAAGAAATAAATAATATCTGTTTTAGCAACGGATTACAAACAATTGTATTATACCTTACGACACAATGAGAAAACAGTCACAAACAGTACAGTTACATTAATAATACATTCCATAATATTTAATAGTACCTCTATGAAGATATGAATAGCGGAAAATTGTGTACCTCGGTCGTAAACAGAACAATAATTTGACGACAATAGTTTACTGCGCTCTTTATTACCTAAAGTCAATATAACAATACAAAAACATAATTCCCGCAACTTGATATCAACTCTAATATTATGTGCATTAAGTTAATTTCACATGTCAAACATGTCACATAACAATTTAGTGCCTATGAATATTAAACCATGTATAATTAGAATAAGGCTTCTATTGGCGAATATGTATCGTAAAGCGGTAACCGACGTGCAACGATTTATTCAGGCTTGCGGTTTTTTTTATAACAATTCACCATAAGTACTTCTTTCCTTTATTTAAACGGCAGATGGTTAATTATTTTTAATAATATATTTGTCTTGCTCGCTGGTCGTTAATTCATATTATTATTGTCAGAAGAAGGCCAAACCAAAGCCTACTATGCGTTCTAATAATACGTTATTGCGGAATAAAAACTCCGGAGTCTGGAAAGGACGACCACGAAGGACATATTCTGCCTCGTTGTGATGTACCTACTCACAACCAGCAAGCGTGTATCTCTCAAATGTAGATATAGCGAGGATCATTGCCAGCCAACCACTGGAGAATAAGGCGTAAGCTTAAATTTTAGTTACAAATTCAAGACTGCCCATAATATTCCCAAATATGGTTAAACCCCTTTTCAAAGCTTGCGAATTATTTATCTAAACTTAATAATAGGAGTGCAAAAACCATATCAACAATTAAATTACTCCAACAAAAACAAAACAACCAAGTTGTCTCTAGTTAGGACACCAAACACTTGAAATCGTTGTAAAGAAAAAAACTTAATTGCGGACACGAACAATGGCGCGAACCGCGTATATGTAATAGAGAGGCAAAGTGCCTATCAAGCCTTCAGACGCTGTAAACATATAAAATGAAGGCGCTTATTGTTCCTTCACTAACAATAAGAGAACCATTTTTCCACAATCGACTGAGGCCATTTCGAGTGAGAGGAGTGGAAATAATAACCACTGGATACCGCATCGACGCACGTTTAAACAATCAAACGGGGAACAAAAAGACACTAATGCGGAAATGGATAATGCAGAAGCGACGTAGAGGCGGGGCGCCACTGTCGGAGATGAGCCGAGCCCGGCTTTAATTGTGAAGTGCACGCTGTATTTTATACTGTTGCGTAATGAGCGTGTACTAATTATTATGCTTTTTCTTATGATTCGCATAACGTCACCGTAAGTATAAACTTCTTAAACAATAGGCATAGAAGGCGTAATATTAATGGTGACGATAAAACATAACCTTAATTCCAACGTTTTGAAAAAGAACAAAGATTGGCACCTACATAAGTTAGATTTAACCGGAATGGCGAGTTAGCACATAAATCTTTGGTATTTTTCACGTTGTCCCTCGCTGCCGTCTATCAAAGTGACCCCACGCTACGCTCTATGAAGAGGATGTGTGATTAGTTTTATCCTTCGCCCCTCGGAGCGTCACCCCTTCACCCCCCTCACACCCTTTCGCGCGCCCTTCCCCCGCCATTCTTCGCCAACTGTATCTCGGAACAAATGAATCACCCTGTATTAACGGGGAAATTGCATAAGCGTTATTATAGCAAATTGAAAGAGGTGGAATGACGGTAAAAAACGATAAACAATATGGTATAGATAAATTGGAAATAAGTTAGGCTTTGTGTAGGTATTTTCAAGGTATTTCCTGATCAAAACTGAAGAAAATAGTATCTAATAATAGATACAAATAGCAGAGGAGAAATGAGGATTATGTAGTGAGAAAGGTTTTGGACATGAATGTGGATGGATATAGAGGAAGGGGACGACCGAAGAAACGATGGATGTATTGTGTAAAGGTTGATATGATTAGAATGAATGTTACTAGTGAGATGACGGCATATAGAAGAGTATGGAAGAAAAAAACATGCTGCGCCGACCCCAAATAAAATTGGGATAAGGGCAGGAGGATGATGATGAGATACAAATAGCATTAACAACTACAAATCAATTCCAAAATTGGTAAATACTACAAGTTATTTACCAATTTTGGAAGTCTTTGGAAGTTTCCAAAAGCCATTTCTAACCAACCTGAGTGGGTCAGGTTGCACTTCAAAATTTACTATACAAGTCAAACATTTGGCTGTCGAGTAACTCAATCAGTGGGTGATAGGGACATCCTAAGATTTTCCGGCGCCCAGCAAACCCTGTCACTTCACCGTCAACCGTCACAGACGACGTAATCCGCCCAACTATCACGAAGATATTATCGATGTGTTGAGAACGGTCAACCATTCAACACAGATCGCGGTAACAGAAAATTAATTAGTCATTCTGCTATTTTAATAATAAATTATTAATAGTCGGTTATATCACGTCTCTACAACGGCAACGTTTTAAGCCGAGAATAAAATGATTATCGGTAATTATGCTTGCTCCTTTGCTCGTTGCCTTTTACCAATATAATTTTTCAGTGTAATAAAATATAAATAGAGATTAAATGAAACATTTAAGTGACTATACGCACCTACATCCCTGTACAACTTCGTTTGTGGCTTGGGTGTGAGTTTCTAGGACTATGTCATGTTCCTTTTTTTGGTTCTCCGTGTATCCAGCCAACGATAGGCAGTGTCCGAGAACCTTGGTTACAAAACAGCAAAATTAAATTTCGCGTAAATCGTACGCTAGGGCCGGCTGACGCGGACTTATTACGCGTATACATACGTAGACAGTAATTGCGCGGTACCGCGGAAGTTTATTATTGCGTTTCGTACGCAAAGTTTCGATTAGAGGGGCGCCATGCCGCGCAGCCGCCGGAATAACATAAATAATGACCGACTAATGCGCTGGATTGCACTCATTTGCTATCTAGGAAGTTATTCTCGCAGATGGTGCTAGATTTTTGTTATGTTAATTGAAATTCTTAAAATAACTTTTCTACGTGTTTTTCTATCAATTTTAAAGTAACTACAGATGCCTTATGAAGAGCCATACAGCCTTATGTTTCACATCTGTAAACCCAATTTATGAAGTAGTTTTGACGTGGCAAGGCCATGTCAGGCCAGCTAACAGGAGATAGTTGATAGCAAGGTATCGAGTTTGTTAGCGACATCAATGGATGGCATCCATAATCCGATGCGCTTCAGTTTCAGACGGATACCACAAATATACATATAGGTACGTACCTACGTATTTGCACGAAGATATGAATTAGGTGGATGAACTTGAAGGTTTACAGTAATGATCACTTCCATCTGGGACGTAGATAATCCTGGATACCTGTGTATATGATATCTCGCGATCGGACGTGCACTTATTTAAGCCAATATAATAAAGGAGAGTGACGTTCTCACCGACTAGGCTTTTAAAATGACTTAATCACACATTGTCAAATCGAAATTAAATTTAGGGAACCTATTAACAAATGTTTGAATGATATTACGGATTCTGGATTACGGTATCTTTACGCACACTGGCTTTTAAGAAAACAGGTCAGGTGCATAACAAACATAAAAAAAATCTATTAATTGCTGAAATAGCAAAAGCACAAGAACCAGCACTACCAGACTAAGTATAAAGTTCAATTCTTTAAATTACCGGCCAAGCTTGTTACATCCTTTAAGGATAAGCTTACAGGTCGCCGATTACGCCCCCCTACCCTCGTCAAACCACCAGCTGCTTATGTCGATGACGTAGCACGGCTCAACAAGTTAGCAAATGTCCCACCCACCCTGCTCGCAGCCACGGTCGTTACACCTCTGACACACGCGTCACACGTCCACACCACTAAATTAACATTTACTTATACGATCTTATCCGTCTTGCGCTCACTGACCAATCTCTTCCTACACGATCGTTATAGACTTGTCTCTAATCAATCACACAACGTTTAACTGATTGTTATTTGGTTGACTTAAGTGTACCTAATTTAATAATATTATCGAGGCGGTCGCGTTCCGCCGCACCTCTCGCACCCCGCCCCGCCCGCGCCTACATAAATCTATTTTATCGTACACTGGCAATAAATTTTATTTCGGGATCTTTAATTCTTTGTTATTGAATTGGATTTTAGTGTTTTATTCGGGTAAACAAACAATACATCGGAACGTTTCAACCGGTACTTAGGGCACGTGTGCGTTTCGTAAACACGACTAGCGGCGCGCCCGTCGTCGCCCGGCTAACTTAATAAAAGATTTTATTTGTAGATTGAACTGCGTTCCGTTATTGCCGCCGTAAAATGGCCGGCTTTTGTCTGCGTTCACAATTAAAACTTCGATAATGTTTAGTTGTAGCGCTGGGCACAAAGAAATGCCGCTCTTTGCTCCAACAATTACAGGGTGGACGTAAATAAACGTGCGCTTGAGCGGCGCGGGCGGCGCGTCCGTCGCGTGATCTACAGTAGCGATCGATAAAATGTGCAATCGTAAACTTCCTGTACGAGATGGGAAATTGTAAATTAACTGACGAATTGTTCTTTTTCATCTGACCGTTATTATTATTGTACGGTAATGAAGCCGACTTGTTAAACCATTGTTGTAATTGTGTCGGCAAATGATTTAGAACCCTGTTTTATATACTTTACTACCCATGTGCGGTGTCCATTACTTTGCTAATGAAAGGGAATAAAGCTTGATTTCTTTCTGATGTTTGTGCCATCAATTTGTGATTGCGACTTTTCCTCCAATCGGGGATATTAATTTTATTCATTTGGTTCTGCTGTGCACGCAAAAGCGTAAACAATGAAAAATTATATTTTTATTGCGTTTGACATCTCTTACCGCATGACGTCGTCCCGTACACATACCAACTTTTTGCCGGAAAAAATGTGACATGACGTATTAAAAAAAATCTCTGTGGTTTCAGATATCCAAAAGGGCAACGGTTTATGGGGGGGTTATACTTTGGGTTCCTCTATCAAGTATCTAAAAAGAGTTAATTATAAAGAAGAAATTGTAAACGTTCAAGCGGTAAATACTTCTGAAATCTCTATAATTTTTTTTCTTAGTTATCATTTTTATTCGTTCTGAAATTAAAACTGGGCGGAAAAATTTAACCATCAATATTTTTTCCTCGTTTTGTATTTACGTGTGAGTCAAAGTAGGTGCCTACCGGCTAAAAAAGATTATTGGTACTGGCTGTTTCCCGCGATTTAGCTCGCGTCCTGAAGGAATTACTTCTAGTACCTGGATAAACTCTATTTTCTAACCTTCCCCAGAGGTCAAGTTATGTTCGTAAAAAATTTCATCTAAATCGGGTCACACGTTTTACGTTATAATATACATACCTATGACAAAATTAGTAATCGCACTAATTCGTGGGGACGTTCCTAAAAAGGATGATATTTTCAGTTTTTTTTTTTTTTCAAAATAAATCGTGCAATCATCATTCGAACTACTTACTAATCCTACGGCGTTGCTTGCAACGATGGCTCAATTACAGTGACAATGCATTTTTATGGTAAGCATGAGTTGATTCTACCCAGGATTGGCTCAAGGAACTCCTCAACTGTAAATGATATGACATAAAATTCAATTTAAATTAAGTAAAAGCTTTTTCTGAGAAAAATACTTTTATTCCATCTATTAATGATAACATACTTTTATATCGTAAATAAAACAGTGATTTTATTTGACCTAAAAATAATATTGATAGTATTTATATTATTCTCTTTCAGCTTCTCTAGAAATGTTTGTCCTTGCCTTTAGAATTAACTGTCGTTTTTGTTCACAGGCCAAAATGATTGAAAACTCCCAGGCCTGGCTTGGCGCATCCACATCGGCAGCAATTGCAGGTCAGTAGAACAGCATTTTTTTTCTAAAATTCTATAACATACAAGAGTTTATTTGATATATATTGATCAATTAGTTAAGATAAAGTAGTATAGTATCTAAGAAAGGAGGAAAAGCAATGAATCCGGATCAGTCTCATTTTTATATAATACTTATTGGTAAAATAATAATTATATGAGTAATAAATAATTTGGGTAGGTAATTCATTACATGCAAATAAAATTTATAGGTTTTGTTAGATTTTGTTACTGACCCGAATTTATTGCTCTAGGGCGAAAAATCAATTCACAGTAATCACTCTGTTGTTGCGCTGGAAAATATTTATTTTCGATTTTCCAAAAGTAACCATTTTAGTAGTTTTTCTGTTTTTAATAATTTCACGAGTTTTTTGGCTTGTTTTTTTTTAGATTTAAGATATGCACATGCACAAGTGTTGTTTGTGCATGTTGTTTTAACATTCGTAACTAAACTATCGTTGTTTTTTAAATCCGTATGATTCTGATGCAGTAGCTGTAACGAAATATTTATTGGAGCACCCAAAATTTTTCTAAATATTGGATACTCACTATAATAATAAAAACTCTTGAGGAATGTTTCCTATTGTCGCTGTATTATAAATTCCCCGCATTATAATACAATTATAAATAGCAAAACATAGTCGTTCACTGTATTTTATTGCAAATACTTCTCATTGATAATAACTTCTTATTCTCTACTGTCATTATAACGTGAGAAAATAATATAGAAACACTATTATATTAGCTCAATACAACATTGTTAAGGTTACGATGGCCGTACGCCGGTGAAATTTTATAGTTTAATAGCATAAAAAGTAGCATTGTGGTTAGGTACATTGTGAACGTAAAAGTTAGCTCGTTTCCCGTGAGGTGTGGTTTCATTTTATCATATGTTATTATGACGTCATATAGGTACCTACCTACCTACCTATAATCTTTAAAGCTAATATGGTTTACAGATTTTCTAAAGATACTAAGAGTATTAATAATAATTGAACATTTATATCTCGTTCACAGCAGTATTTTATTTTTATTTGTCATGTAAGTCGTGTTCCATCACCACTGCTCTAAATAAGACAATAGAAATTAAAATTAAGATCCTCTTATTTTTGAATTTTCATATTTCAAAAATTTGCATCATACATTGCAAATCTCACTAGGCCAACGAGGATCGACACCTCTCCAGAAAGAGTGGCGGGTATTCTATCTTACAGTGATAACTCACACTCGTATTTACGTAGAATACTGTGGTAAGGAATTTCACATAGTGTATGAAGTAGCCATTCTTTTATTCAAAAAATCTAAAGCTACCCTTTGCAATGCGAATTCTTAGATTACGTTTTTATTCAGAAAAATGTAGGACAAACCTATTTAATCTGGCCAATCTACGAAAGTAATTTCAATCTTCAGAAACGGCTATTGTATATTTTACTGTTTATAAAGTAATAATGAAAATGTTTTATAGTATATTATGTCCATAAGTATTTTATTGGTCATAAAATAGTAGAAAAATGGTAGGAGTTTCATTACGGTTTTAAAAATACGGCAATGTATTGAGAATTTTAGACAAAATAATATCAAGTGCTTAATGACTGCTACTGCTGCATCATATTGATACGGATTTATTTATGTTTGAAAGTTTATATTGTTCCCCCACCCTGTCAGATTACCACAATACTAGCACACGCAAGCTGAAGTCGCCTACGTGGACACAGAGCCAGCTGCAAGAAGCCATCCAAGCGGTCGTCACTCAGAAAATGAGGTTCACTCAAGCCGCCACACAGTACGGCATTCCTAAAGGGACATTATATGATAATATATTAGGAAAATCTAAACGAATGGCCGTTTTAGACGAAACTGGTCTTCTAGGCGTCGAAGAAAGAGCCGTGTTAGACTTCTGCTGCGAAACCAACGTATCACTTTACAATAGACGGACAAAAAAAACTCTAAAAGAAGTGCTGCATTTCGTGGAAAAGTTGAGAAGGATAAGAGATCCTGGTTTCAAATTCATAGGTCTAACAGGGTTCCGATGGTGGTGGGCCTTTTGTAAAAAGCACTCCATAGTGTCACTCTTCTATGAAGAAGCGCCTAAAAGTAAAAATCCAAAAGTTAAGACTGAATTGAATGTGGACGATGAGGCGTGAAATTTTAACGGTTAATAAACGATTAACTAATTAATTATGATGTTCTAATCTATTATATTCTATTCTATTTACTAATGACATAATATTTTCTATTAGGTATGATAATATGGTACATTTTTGGCGAAGTAATTAATTTTGTATTTAATGAAAAAAATTATAACCGCTAAAGTGGTTCTATAATCTTCAAGCTATAAACCGTCGACACTTATATGCTGTACCTATATAATAAGAAATAATTTGGTCGTAAATAAAACCCACACTTACCTTTTTTTTCATACTTTTCTTAACAATTGCTTATTTAAGACGTTGAATATTATTCACACAACAGTCACAAATTTAAGGCCATTATTTTGAATGATTGTCGCTTAATAGTGAAAATAATCTTATTTCATTATTAATTTTGATTAAGAAACAATTTGTATTCCGTAAACCCGACAGGTGTGCGGTGGGTAGTTATTAAATTTTCAACGCACGTAATAGCAGAGACATATTTTTTACGCGATTCCATTTTTATCATCATAATTATCACATGGCCAAAATTAAGTTGTAATTTGTCGTTTCTATAAACATTCTTTTAAGTGCTATATGATGGATTTCGACGGGTTAAGCAGGATTTGGCGCCAAACCGCGTTTTGGCACAATTGGATGAGATAAAAGTTGATATTATCAATGCAATGAGCAGTAACAGGTTGGCAACGTATTGTGTCTCTGCACACTTCAGTAAGATCACATGGGACATTAAAGAGTTCTTCACACTTTCCAATATATTTATCCGGTTATGAAAATGATAAACATATAACTCTACCTTGCTTTGAATATACGGAGTTTTAGAATTACTTCTAAAGTTGAGGCCAGGTTTTAAATATTTTTGTATGAAAGCTTATCTCGATAATAAGCGAAACAATGAACAGTTCTAAGACGTCAAATCATAAAATCATATTTGAATTTGTATGTGTGTATTTCATGTGTTTTTTTTAATGTGTGAAATAACTTCGTATAATTCCACTTTAGTGTTGTATCATGACACTGACGAAAACGTAAACGTAAAACGAAAACTAGCATAGCTTTAAACAATATGAATAAAACTATTAGGTACGTATTAGATTTTTGTATAACATTGAGCAAGCATGGCGATCAATGCTCATGCTTTTTTTTAAGAAAAGGCCTTTACCCAGTGAGATAACGAACAGGTCGATGATGAGTAAAATCAGTGTTATTCCGTCCGGCCAAATGTGGGGCCGGATCATGGGACCTAACAGCTCTGTCATCAGATATGATGTAATTAAGTTGTACTTAGATTATCTCTAAATATTAGGTTACTGTAGTTTTCCTTGTCAAATTGCCATATAAAAAACATATCTACTTTAAATATAGATCGTACTTAATTAAACTTAATTGCTTTTAAGGGGGACCCACCTTTAATAAGGATGTTTTTCAATATTTATGGCCAAGTTCCACCACCTTCGGATTAATACCGGTTAAACTTATTTATATGTGCCAGTTCTATATAAATGACGTTTCAATTATGAATCAATCTGGTAGATAAATTCATGTCCAGAAGCGGTGGATCAGGTCCTTAGAATATAAGACTGATTTTGAGTGTAGATATGTAGACACTTAGCCATTTAAAAGAAAAATTACATGCTATTTAAGATTGTTACTGTTTAGATTTTATTTCAAAAATATTATATATACATATATAGTACTTTTTTTTCGAAAATCAGTTATTATTATTATCATGATTTAAATAATATAATGATGCGCATTTTTTTTTATTAATTTAGTGTAGATTTTGGTAATGTAATTTTATTTTGCATTTGTATTCTATAAAAATTATTAAGTAGTTGTCAAGTAATCAATGTATACAGTAATCATAACTTAATTTTTGTGATTACGTCATAGGCGTGATGCAGTTCGAATTTGACGGATAGAAATGTAGTGAGAACGATTTGTGATATTTAAATATTTGATGAAGAGTTAAGGTTTATTAAGAATTCAAGCTTCTAATATTGTTAATGAATTAGTGTTAGTAGTAATGTGCGTACCCATATATAGCTTCCATCCGCAAATGGATAAAAAGCATCATTATGTAAAAAACCAGGTTCGAAACTATGTGTATATCAAATTCAAAATCCGTTTAGTAATTTTTGCTTGAAAGAGTAACAAACATAAATTATCACAAACTTTCGCATTAAGATATTACTAGAGTATATTTATAAAAAAAAACATGAAAGTTATGTTAAACTTGGTATACATTACACTATGACTTAAAAGAGTGGGGATACCCATCACCTGTAACGCTTGTATCAGAATATTTTATAAACACATGAATAATTAAGACGTTTTGACATTTACCCGAAGAACCTTAAATGGTATGTCAACGGCGAGACATAGTGTGTAATTTTCCATTAAAAATAATGGTTATAACAGCTAACAAGGAGGTAATATATTTTTAAACCTCAATTTTCAGACATCAATCAAATGATACTGTCTTTACTCTGACAGGTTCATATAATTTACCAATTGTCGGCCACCGGTTATTATTGTATACCCATCTAGGTGCACGGTAGTGTGTCAGCTAAGTTAGGGACACTATACATAATATATTACTTTATACACCGTATCAATTCAATTGAAATTCCTGGTGTTAAATACACAATAATTATTTTATGTTAATTTCTTAGGCTCAACATTTCATTACGTCATTAATCGCACAAGTCAATAGAAAGTTTTTCTTTTTCAACAAAAGGTATCCATTCAATGCCGTCTTTACTATACTGTAAGACTATTTAATACTGGTGACGAACTATGGCATGTGTAAAGGCTTAATGGACGTGCTGACATCCACTTACTCTCTATATATTCAGTCTTGAATCAGTTAAGAGCTTTGTTCTTAGTCTATGCGACTGACACAAGGTTTTACTTCTGACCTCCAGCACTATGCTATGTGGCGACACGGGTACTTGTCATTCGTTTATGCTTAACTAGCTTTCCGCCAAGGCTTCGACCACGTGGGCTATAAGAATTCAAATTAAAATTACAGAGTTTCATACAAACTTTGCACCCTTTTTTCACCCCATTAGGGGTAGAATTTCGGAAAATCCTTTCTCATCGGATACCTAACGTCATTCAAAGAACACACCCTCCAAAGTTTCAGTTCTGTGTTGATCCGTCAGTCATTCAGGACAAAGTATTTTATATGTATAGATTACAATTATTCCAGTATGAAAGTGACTTCACCAAACAAACAGAATATCAGAAGAAGACATATTCTTAAACAATTAATGAGAAATTTCACACTGTATCCACCTTATTTACATCATCATCAGCCAATTTAATATTTATGCATTCTTAAATATTTATCCATTGATGATGACTTTGCTCAAAAAATATTTTAAAATTAATAAAAGATTTTTATCGGTATACAAGAAAAAAAAGTTTGATTGATAGTGATTACGACGTAAATAATATAGGCTGGTACTATATCATCACTTTGTCATCTGTTGTAAAAAATCAAGTAGTTTTTAGGGTTCCGTAGTCCGACAAGGAACCCTTATAGTTTCGCCATGTCCGTCTGTCTGTCTGTCTGTCTGTCTGTCTGTCTGTCTGTCTGTCTGTCTGTTCGGGGCATATCTCCGAGGTTCTTGATACTAGAAAGCTAAAATTTGGTGTGGATATGTATATTGATCACGCCGAGAGAGTGGTAAAATAAAATTTTGAAAAATATATTTTTTTAGGGTAGCTCCCAAACACGTAAAGTGGGGATGAAATGTTTTTTTCTCGCGTACCCCACCGTGTGGGGTATCGTTTGATAGGTCTATCAAAAATATTATGGGTGTGTGAAGACCATTTTTTGGTTAATCGAGCCATTAGCGAAATATCTAGCTTTTCAGTGCAAATTTTTGTTCGATACGAGTTACCCCCCCCTCTAACTTTTGAATGGCTGTACCTAGAAATGTGAAAAAAATCACAGACGTAGTACATGTAATGAAATTACAAGGAAAACTATCACGGCTAAGTAGGCTTGACCGGTTACAGAGTTATAGTCGACTAACTAACTCCTACTACGGAACCCTACTGCGCGTGGCCCGACACGCACTTGGCCGGTTTTTAGGGTTCCGTAGCCAAATGGCAAAAACGGAACCCTTATAGATTCGTCATGTCTGTCTGTCTGTCTGTCTGTCTGTCCGTCCGTATGTCACAGCTATTTTTTTCCGAAACTATAAGAACTATACTGTTGAAATTTGGTAAGTAGATGTATTTTGTGAACCGCTTTAAGATTTTGACACAAAAATAGAAAAAAAGCAATAAATTTTGGGGGTCCCCATACTTAGAACTGAAACTCAAAAAAATTTTTTTCATCAAACCCATACGTGTGGGGTATCTATGGATAGGTCTTCAAAAATGATATTGAGGTTTCTCATATCATTTTTTTCTAAACTGGATAGTTTGCGCAAGAGGCACTTCCAAAGAGGTAAAATGTGTGTCCCCCCCCCTGTAACTTCCAAAATAAGAGAATGATAAAACTAAAAAAAATATATGATGTAGATTACCATGCAAACTTCCATTGAAAATTGGTTTGAACGAGATCTAGCTAGTAGTTTTTAAGTAATCAGCGATTTTCCTCTACAAACAAACTTAATTATGCGGTCGGAAAAAACAAGATAATTGCGACTTTATTGCGTATTTTTTTTAGGATTAGTATTGATAGAGACGTAGTTATGTAGGATTTTGCGTGTAAACTGTAAATAGTAATAATAAATATAATGGCGGCCAAGAAAGCAGGTAACGCGATATTTTAATTACATCAAAAAATAATTCAAATTTTTTGGAGCGTTATTAAAATGCTAAGTTTATTATTTCTCTCCACGGCTCCGTAGTTATTCGATAAAAAAATACTGTTTCTTTGTGAAAACTTTATTTAATTCTCTATTAAAATAGTTGGAATGTAAAGCCGGACTGCGCTCGTGTTTTTGCTCGTCACTGTACAAAGTCTATGGTAATAAACTAATAGCTCCTCAGTTAACGGAAATATAATTTATTAATTAATATAATTTATTAATAAATTTGGTATGTAATGCGTTCGAAAAGGAGATTCAATGAGTTGAATACATTTGTGATAATTTATACTTTATGGCGAGTAAGAATATTTTTCTTAATTGGCTTTGTATACTTGATTTTAGTGGCACCGTATCGCAAAACCTGGAAAGGTTGAGAAAGTATATAAAACTGGTTTTTCTGTAGGATCGGCAGAAAATTAATAAACTGCCTAGCTTCTGACGAACGAAATACATAGGTACATACACAAGTACCTAACTAATTTAAATATTCTGAGCTTTCCCTTTTGACCTGCATTCCGGTAGGATGTTCTCAGGTCCGCAACATTTGTATATCCGTCATAATTACCGAATGCCACTCCTGACAGGAAACAGAAGAATGTTTTTACCGCATAAATATTTTTCAATGAAATACACAATTATGTTTTATCGCTAAATATAAATTAAACGCACGCTCGCATTCTCGGTTTTTCTTGCATTGTTACACACATCCCCACCTGCGCGGGAGCGCCTGCGCATCGCTCTAGCGTGTTTTGAACATAGTTACACTTTAAAAGTAAAGAAATTGTGTATACATAATATGTCACAGTTAGCGCTATTTTTCATTCAAAACTGATTGACTGATGCTAATAGTTTGAAGTCTTTAACAATAAATAGTATAAATTAATAGATGAGCAAAATTTTTAACACTTCATCAAATTAAATAATTAATCTCTATAGAACTATTGTATTAATAATAGTTTATTTGTATCTAAATTAAAATCGTAAACAAAAGAAAGATGTTATTCTAAATTGTTGGCAATTGAAAACAAATCAGTTTTAAGAAAATTGTTGATTACTTGTTTTTATATCTATTGTCACTATAAATATTTGTTCAAGATTTGTATCTATGTTAAACTATGATCAACAATGAAGTATTTCTAAGTAACTGTTATGATGGTATTCAGAAACTATGTTTTATAAGGCTCATAAGACATAACATATCATACGTGCCTAAAATTGACGGGAAAATCTGATAGAAACAAAGCCTAAAAATATTCATTCGTCAAGTTTTTAATTTGTCCATAAAAAATACTGTTTGTCAAAAAATGTTACGTGAAATAAACAATTATGAAGAAAAAAATCGGATGTTCGTTATCTGTTGGATTTATTCGATAAAGCATTTCTGAAATCGATATTAGAATCAGTTTTAGACCTATTTTATTCGTAGATTTAAGTATACATAAAAACTTAGTTTTAAGTTTATAATTCATACTATTTGTTGATACTCATATTATAATGTCGTATTTTTAAGACATTTTACGTCAATTAAGGACTTAAATATTAATTTTAAAATAATAATAAATAATTATGTGCAATTGCTATGCATAAATTAGGCAATTTTACAAATAATAGATGACTTATATGTATGTGAGTCCAGTCTCACCCTTTTATTTATAAAAAAATGACATTTTTAAACACTTATTTTTTAAACTTTCTGTCTTTTTCATTTTTATGGCATTGAAGTGAGAGAGTATATCTAAATTAGTCATGATATTTAAAAATAAGAGGGCAAAACAATGTCTAGTTCTTTATTTTTTAATTATAAACTCAATCGCATTCCGTAGTCAATGTTATGTTGGCACTACACTTGGCCTATTTGTCCAAATATTCGCGTTAATTCATAAACACAAAGTGAACCCTATTAGTAGTTACATAATGTACACACTTTGCAATACGGAACTGGCACAAATATTGGACCAAACATGCCAAGTGAAGTGCCATCTTTAGAGTTAGCTTATATTATGAAGAAGATAACGCCATCTGTCGTCCTATAAAAGACTGTTTTTTTTTTACATAAATTGTTTCGTATTAATGAGTAGTTTTATTTTGTGTGCCTCTAATTTTTCTTTTGTTTTTCTCTTAGTAACAGGTTACCTCGAGGTCAGTATATAGTGTGACTTTTTAATTATATTTTTTCTGCTTTACCGGGGCGTTTTTACCTCCTTACACGAATGCCCTGTCAAAGTTTTTGTACAAGTATTTGTTTTTTTTATGTTTTTGCATTTTTGTAGCATTTCTATATAGGGGATAATGAGCATACTCAATTTGATATATTAAAGACTTTAGCTACCAATGCAGTCATAATACTATAAAAGTAGGGCTATTATACTTATATTGTCTCTCATGTTTTCTATATTAAACTGAAAAAAGTGCAATTTAAGTAGGTGTTACATTATAAATACCAATGCAATGAGGGGATACGGGAAGTCATTTATCTTCAAGCTGCTTAAGCTTACACAGGATTCCCTTGGTTAGCAGGTGGAAGTTTAGAGGTCCGCCTTCAGATACAAATATCTTCTATTTTTATAATAATATATTAGGAGTATATAAGCTCCGATATAAAGCTTAATTTGAAATGTATATATGATGTTATTAAAAATAATTAATTTTTATACTTACTATCATCCCAAATTAATTAATGCGAACTTTTTAATGTGGCAAAGATAGCCACGAATAAATAGAGAATATAATTTATTGTGGATTATGATAGTCGTGTCAGTTAATCGACTGCCAAGGATAATGTCGATATACTCGGCATCGCGAATGGAACTCGACTCATACATACTGCTTAAATTATTACAATCGATAAACTTCTTCAATAGAGTTGTAGGAAGTTTTAAGACGAATTCTGCTGTTTCCGTTCGCTCGTTTTGCGAGTGTTGTTGTTATAATGTTTTTTTTACTTTTCAATATATATTTTTATATTAAAACATTTTGGTACCTGTTAATAAAGTTGTTTAAAAACTTATAAGAGAGAATTGATCAATGTTGTTTTGGCATTGAATTTCGGATAAAAAATTGCATCTCATAATAAAATACATCCATTTATGTAACCCAATATTTTTGGAATAATATGTATTAATGAAGATTTTTATTACCTCTACAGATAGCTACCAATACCAACTTCAGTCGATGTGGCAGAAGTGCTGGAACACGCAGACGCTGGTCCACAACCTCAGATTCCGCGAACGCGGTCCGCTCAAGTCCTGGCGACCGGAGACCATGGCAGAGGCAATCTTCTCCGTGCTGAAAGAAGGACTGTCTTTGTCTCAGGCAGCACGAAAATATGATATTCCGTATCCGACGTTCGTCTTGTACGCGAATAGGGTGCACAACATGTTGGGCCCCAGTGCTGACGGCGGCGCAGGTATGTTAAGCCATTGTTCTATTTCAAAGCTCGGATTACTGGCAAAAGCCCCTTGTAGTCTACACTGTTTTTCATAAATCCTATTCTGTTTAATGTTGACCATTACTTTAATTAGAAAAATTTCTGCGTCAAGATATTTTTTTTTGTACTGCAAGTCGCGTTCGCCAGTCTGATCCCGGCTTAATGAGAAGTGGAGATGTACGCAATTTTATAATGGCGTAACATCTTCGCTGTGAATGTTGTCTCAGGTTAATTTATAATTTCCTCATTGAAACATCGAATATGTACGTTTGAAGGCTTAATTCTTAAGAAACAATGAATAACTCAGTCACTAGGCAGTCTTATATAACAATGATCAAATAAACTAATGCAGATTTGGATTATAAAAAAAAAGTTTTCAAATAATTGAATCTCTTGGTTCAGACTTGATTCAATTACCCAGCATTTTTTGTACTTATTGAGACAAATTGAATCGATCTTGAGAAATAAATTACATAAAAAAAGAGCAATACCATTGTTTCGACTCGTTTTTTTACAAAATGAATGCAATACACAAACATCCTTAATACATAATTAAGCTGTTAACAGAATGCAAGTGGTCTTTCGAGTTCATTGATCAAGAGCAACGTTTAATCTGTCAACGACAATTAAACTTTAATATTTATAAACATAGCATATCTTCGATCATTTTATTTATAGAAAATTGTAAATAACCTGTGATACACCATTCTTTAAAAGCCTTTGAAATGATAATACTCTTATGATAGGCATTGAATAATGTACGGTGCACATGTATAATTATAAGGTGTGTGCGAAATATAATAAAAAATATGTTTTAGCATTGCGAACTTATCTGCTAAGCGATTGCTGGGAGCAATAGTCATTTCTCGTATTATTTGTGACTGTGTGAAACATTATGAATATGTATACGTATTTAATATCTATAGTGGGCTGTTTGAAAATTAATGTCAGCCATTTATGGATACGATATACGACACAAGAAAACGTTTTCCAGTTTTTAAATTGAACACGACGTCGTTTTAACAGATATAGACTGAGATTTTATTAATGTTTAAATGTTTAAGTATACAGCTTTTATGACGCTGCTTATTAAGTATAAGAAGTAAATATATGTACTTACAAGTAAAGAAACGCTTTGATATTAGTTTCATGTTATATAATACTACTGTTACTAGTAACATGACGACTCGACTGCTTAAACATCAAAGTATATAAGTATGGTTCAATACTTTAATGACTTCACTACTGTAAAAGAATTACTGTGAAACATTGATGGTATACTTAATGCTTTCTTAGGCTAAGAATACAACAAATGTCTGTTTGAATATGAAAAAGGTTCAGATGACGAGTACTATTCGCGCTAACCCCGCGTTTAGTTTTTAAACAACCAAACGCGCGGTTTCGTAAAGTGAGATCGGCAGTTTTGGTTGGATTGAGAAATGAAGGGACAGAAAACTGAAGTTATATGAGTAAAGAATAATTTGAAATATAACTATTGACAATGTTTAAGTAGCGCAGCGCTTATATGAACAGTTTATTTACGGTCCGGCAACGCGCGGAAGTTATTTCCACCGCTACGTCGGCCAAATACTCGCAACAAGTTGCAAAACCGTCATCTGAACTCAGCCTTATCTTTTAGTTATTTGCCTTATATGTTCAGTGAGTAATTTAAGTTCACTTAATTGTTACTTTTCTGTGCAGGGTTTATAGAAATAATAATCTTTATTTTTTCTTTTTATTCTACGGCACTTCTAAAGAGCTCACAATCGCAAGTAAGTTAGATAAACACTTAATTAAAATTTCATCTTAATTTGTCAATTTGTTTTTCTATGTGGTTTAGTTTTCTTGTGTCGTGTTGTTGACTCAGAGGCAGAAAAGTTTTGGAACACACATATACTACTAATTTAAACTGCGCTTATTGCAATAACCTTTAGATTTATGATATCGACTTTGCCAGCCGCGTGGAGAGTAACGCCTCGCACGGTCGATAAGTCATTGATTACTATTAAACTCAATTGCCTATAGAGTGTTCGAAATAAATTGTACCCTATACTAATTAAAAATATTTTCATTTTGCCATATTGATAATTATTTCGAATAAGCTATAATTAACAATAAATAAAATACCTTACGTGTTCACGTTTTACTATTATGCGACTTTCCAGATTTAAGACCAAAGGGAAGGGGGCGGCCACAAAGGATCTTACTGGGCGTTTGGCCCGACGAGCACATTCGCGGCGTTATTCGCGCAGTAGTGTTCAGAGACACCCACGCGCCCTGCGCCACTCAGGCCACAAACCTTAAAGAGATCGAACTGCCAGGCTACCCTGCCATCGCACCGGTCAGTATTATAAACTTTGCGCTAGCCGACAGCACACTGCGTGACGTGTGCCGCCTTACATGGTGTACTCTCGGCTTAACTTTACTTCGCAATTTCATGTCAACTTAAAAAAAAGATAACTACGTATATTTAAAAAAATATAAACCAAACGCGTATAATGACGTAAGATTGCGATAAAGAAACACTATACATCTTGTTCAAAATGAAAAGTATCTGTATTATATAATTGTATTCATAATCTCATCTCATCTCGCTGACCCCTTGTTTCCGCAGCTATGCGAATATGCCATTGCGATCGTCAATTATAATAATTGGCTCGCGGTTAGATTTGGTTACATATTATGCCGACGTTTATGTTACACTTGAATATGAGTCGAAATACGAGCTTTAAGCGCCATACGTCGTTATCTAATAGTTTGATTGCCTTGCGATTCCCAGCGTGTCGAGCAAGCATTGTATGTGGGGGAATGCGTGTTTCAGGACGGTGTGGCCGTTCAGAACGCTTACATCGGGTGTGGCAACGGTCGCGAGGGCCGCATGTCGCCCAACGCCGCCGCCGCCGCTGCCGTGGCCGCCGTGGCGCACGGGCTGCGCCGCCAGATGTGCAACATGGTGGCGGGCCAGCGGCCCCCGGACCATCCGCCGCACCTGGGCCCCCCCATGCAGAGTTCACCGCAGCTCACGTCGCCGCTCTCCACTGGGCTAGAATCCCCACTGTGCTCGCCCCCGCCGCCCGGTCATGCGCTCGAGCCCGCCAAGCACACCGACCCGTTCCGCCCGTTCGCCTCACCGACTGATAGCCGCTACGGCGACCGCGACACTTCTTCCGACATCACGCTGATGGGACCGCCGAAGAATGGCCAGGGCCACGTCAGGAAGGGATCCGGCCAGGGCTCGTCGCCATCCGAACTGGACGCGGCTGACGGGCGTGCGGACATCTGAAGTGAGGCCGCGGGCATGGCGCCGGTGCTGCCGCCTCTAGGCCTGCCACCGCCGCCGATACCGATGCCCGCTTATAAATATTTCGTGCCGAACGGAAACAGCTCCACATATTATTAAATCCTTATGAGGCGAGGTTCCTTACATCTACAGAGCAGTTACTTTGGACACTCGTAGAAGTGCCTCAAGTACCTGACGTGACCCCTGACTCTGTTAACCTCACGCCTGATGCATTGTGTCTCTCTTTCAAATTAGCCGATAAAGTCGACGACATTATTTTTATCACCGCAGTACAGTCAGCATCAATAACAATGGTAAGTTAGGATTTATTGCATTTAAACAAAAGCTTGAAAGCACGTGTTATGGTGCTGACTGTGGAATTGAGTTAAATAGTTTAACTGTTAGAAAACGAAAGTTTCCACAACAGCGTTTAAACGGTTCGAATGAGACTTTTTTCTTCCAAGCAACATTAGATGAGTGAAGCTGTAATGTATTTTTTTATTGAGAAGTATATTATGTTTTATGCGGGACAGTCGAAACTGCGGTGAATATAAGCAAACAAAATATTGACGGTATTAAATATGTACGACACGGCGTTGTCGTTTAGTTTTTATGCCGTCAGGCGTATCGAAGCGACCAGCCGCGAGATGCCAAAAATCTTGCAATTCCTAGGATATAATGTGGGATTGCAAGTAAAGAATAATGTAATTTTGTGATGTGTGTGTCGGTATAAGCAGACATTGAGGTTCGTTGCGCCCGTTGCACATTCCAAGGACTAAGTGGAGCTGTTACCACTGGAGAGCTTAGAGACGATCACGTGACGGGCCCGAGACGGGTCAACTTGTTTTAATCAATATTTCAAATCGGCATTAATTTACGATCATATTTAATAAATTATTGTGGACTCGCTGTGCAATACAATGCTTTGTTATTAGTTGACTTTTGTAACATTATGGATTTATTATAATTTTTATCATTATGTATTGTGTTCCATTGATATTTTAAGTTTTTTCTTTAATATTCTTGGATGGGCTCGGGTGCGACGCAGGCCACGCAGTGAGCCGGCGCCACCCGCTCTCCCTACACTATTATTATCTAATCATAAGTAGAACTTCGAAATACGTGTAAGCTTAACTAATACATTACAATCTAGATCCATCTGTGAACGTAGGGTTTATCAAAATTAAAAAAAAAAGTATATTATATATACATATATATATATACATAAATATTTGGCCCGATTCAAAAGACTGTTCGGTATACCTACTCATTATAATTCAGCAAACATATTTAAGAAATGAAAAAAAAAATGGATTAGTGTTAGATGTAATCCTTTAAAGTATAGATATCCTATAGTTTCATGTCAGGTTGATGTCAATTTTTCTAGTAGCCGTTATAGTGGATATTGTGTGTTGTCGCTTGCGGATTTTCCGCGCCCAAGCTCATTGTTCACTGTTCGTGCAGCGATTCACATACATGTAGAATTAGTGACCGCCAAATGTAATTTAGATGTATCGATAGTCAGTAGTGATTGTTCCAAATGTTAGGCTAAATTAGGCGTCGCGACGGTGCCCACTTCTACTTGTTAACTCCCCTTTCAATTTTACAGATAGAAAAATCAGAACTGTAAATATTTAAGTCTCCCGGGGTTTGACTTTGGGAAAAAATAATATTTATGATTCTGAATGTACTTTTTAGTGTGGCAACATTTTTCACATTTAATTAAGGATATATTTTAATGCTACGATATTTTGTTTCAGTTATTCAAAACATTTATTATTTAGTTACTACTTATATTGATACTCTCATACCATGACAGTTTTAAATAAATGTTTCTATTCTTCATTATTGTTATCAGTAACTTATATACGAAAACCCTTTGCGAGGATCGAAGCGTCATTGGTATAATATGATTATAAAACAAATAATACAAACCAATAAGCTTAATAAAAGCTCTATGTCAAAATAAATGCTGCCACACGATAAAATCAACATCTCTTTCTGTTTTCCATAGAAGTATTTAATTAAAAATAATAGAAGATTTAGTTACATTATTGAGATTGTTTATAAAGCTTATCGATAAAAATAGTATTATTTTATTAAGATTAATAAATATTATTTTATTTAATGGAGCTTACGGATAAAGATGGTTACTTTATTTAAGTTCGCGGTGGCGCAAGTATAACACCTTGAATAAGTTGCGACTTCGAAAACTGAGAAGTACCAAATTGACTGACTAACGATGAAGGAAAACATCGTGAGGAAACCTGGACTTCAATAGTCTGAAATCACCAGTGCGCAGTGAGATAAATAGCATGGTGGTCCAAGTTCGTTCCTATCTGTTTAAGACAGACTCTTTCTTGTTGAATCCGATAATCTATAGAATAAATATTTTCTACTCTTAAATAAACCTATTATTCATGACATCAGTTTCAATATTATCCTTAATATACTTAATTTCTCCGAAGCTTCATGTAACTTTTGTTAATAAATCGTTAACTCACAGAAGCGTGGCCCGCCGCATTAGTTTTAGATGCACTGAAATCGCCAAGTACTGAATGTTCATCATTCATTTGTCTGCTATACTACCTACGCATAGTTAGTGTTATACATTTCAATTTACTTAGATTAGCTATGTAACTACTCGTAGCGATCAGATCCAGTGTTATTCGACGCTACAAAGCGCACGAGATCGAGGTGCGCGCGCGCCGTTAAATCGGGTGTTTCACCGTCGCTAGGACTTTAAGGTGTATATGTACAAATTTGTTTTACCAACAACTACTTCCCTGGACGCATAGTTTCGTTTCATAGTTTGGATGAAAAAAATACTAGTGTTACCTTCTTGCCGCAGGGGTATCCACGTTTTAGATATTGTTGGCGGAAATTGTTGGCGTTCACGTATTCACTTGTCGCGTTGTGGGGAGGCTGGGCGGCGAGAGACGCGCGCACGACTCGCCCGCGCGGCTGCGTGCCTCTCTGGCGCTGCTCGGCGAGGACTCGTCGCAAAACATGGTGACCATGTTATATATTTAGTCTCCAAGTGGCCTTGATACTTCATTATTATTTGGTATTTGGAATATCCGGTTCGGTTAAAGTTTGGAACTAGAATATAAAAAAGACCAAATTATTAAAATTGAGGGAAAAATTATTACATCTGCAATTCAGATTAATGTTGAAACTATTTGGCTGTCCTTTTGGAAATAAATTTAATCTAGGAAAAAAAATTAAAAAAATTATATACTGGGCCTATAACGTTTCGGACGAATTGCGTAGATTTTGGTAAATTTTACTACGCATATTTTCTATTGTGTAAGTCTAGGCTAATGTGTTCAAAAAAATAAATTAAAATTTAAATTTTTTGAAAAGTAGAAAGTGCCTTCCAAATTTTTGACCACAGTAAGTGTTGGGGGGGATGCGGCGATGAGGGGTTGGGGGCGGCGGGCAGCAGCCGGCAGAGCTGCGCACGCGCGTCCGCCAACGGACGTCACAACTAGTCGCGTTCGGCCGCTGCTGTCCGCCGCTTGAACGTGCTTAACTATAAAAAAAGTTAGAATAAATAAAAATTCAAAATTATTATATAAAAGATAAATACATATGACTATTATATAGAAAAAAATATACATAAAATTATATATTTGGCCGATGTGGTAATACCCTGACAGGCAAGCGTTAGCGGACTATTCGGTGTCAAAATTATTCCTATTTCTTTATAAACGATGACGAAAATCCATTGAGTAAACAATGCAGACATGCAAGTGCCATTTGTTTTGAACTGAATCACTTATGGTTCATATTTTTTTTGTATCACAATGTGGATTTTGTAGTTATAATTAATCATTAATTTATTGTATTGGAAAAGTATACATTTCGGATTACATAAATAAGTACCTATGTGTTATTTTCGTGATAGATAAGTAAAAACACTTGTAGTAATATAATATATACACCTACAGAGGCGGTTTTGGTTGGATTGTAATTTATATGAATAGATGTTAATTTATGATTTTTATATTAATCTACTCGTTACTGGCGACCATTACAATGTGTTATGCTGCATGACAAATCTTAACTTTTTGTGATATATATTATTTTAAAGGACGATATAGTATACCGATATAATTGCTCTTTTGGATTATTATTGTGAGTATTTATTTAATTTAGCGCAACCGCCGCCGTTGGGCTCAAATTTATTGACGTTACTATAGTAGCATGTCTGTCCATTAAAACCAAAAATACTTTACTGTAACAATTCCAGTGGTGAATGTGCGACTGTTTAGTTATTAAGAAACGTTGTCGTTTAGGTATCTAAATATATTGGAACCTAAGTTTTATCTACCTTACTTTTCAGTATAACAGAAAATACAATGCTTTGCATATCACCAACAGTTTGGCCAATATTGGTTTTGTCACCCCAGTATATCGTACCTAGGTACCAACTTATAATTAGCTAATTTTTTCGTCAGCATTATGACGTTTTTGTGAATAGATTCTTATTTATGATAGGCACTGTTCATATTTCTAAGTACCTGCTGATTTATTTGATTTTATTTATTTAACACTATCACTCGCTTGTATAATATCAACCAAAAACATTGATTGCGCCCTGTTTTATTGGGATGACAAAAGCCGATCAAACAACAATAACAAATATTATGTATTTTAATTTAATTAAAATGTATCGTTAACTTGTTCAGTTTGCGATGTAACTATTGTTATATGACTTCAGAATGATGTAAGCGCTTGGACGCTACGTCATAATATTACAATTTAAACGCTGCGTTGGTACCGCTCGTGCAGGCGCAGACGTTTCCGCTTTCAGTTACTGTTAAGATAATTTCATCACATTTTCGCTACTCTGTGTTCCTGATTATGGTGTAACCTTGTTTGTATGTAGGTAAACACGTAATTATAATAACATTAAGTAATGTTTAGGCTGTTGCCACGATACGATATAACCATAGATCTCGGTAGAGTAATCGTTTCAAGCCCATGTTCATTTTCTTATAATTGTTAAGTTATCCTAGCAATTGGCTAGTTAAGAACCACATCTGTGGTTATATTAACTTAATTTATTAGCTAGTTTATTCCTGATGTTAATTCAACTGCTGAACTAACATCAGCGATTAATTATTTAAATAATATTTTATTATTGTATTAGTCAGACGATTTTGTAAATGAATTGTTTTTATACTTATTTTCGTTGTTACTTTCTTTTGCTTGAAATAATATTTTGTTGAAATTTCGCCTCTATTTTCGTAGAAAATAACTTGGCTTGAAGAGCGAGTATTCTACAGATAAGTGGCACAGCAATATCGATACATTCAGTGTTTATCTTAAGTACAATTTGTGCAAATTGGTGTAATCTTTTAATCAAAGCTGTTTACTGATATTCGTGTAGTTAATATTCCGATTGAACACAAGTTTTTAGTGGCCGTTAATCTGAATAAATTATATGTAGTATATCTGTCTCAATTAAATTCATTAATTTAAGTTTGTTATTGTCACAGTGTACCGTTGTCTGAATAAATAATATAACATGAAAATAGAGCAAATATGTGTTGTTTTATTTTATAGTCAGTTTATTTGCTTTCAACTTCTCTTCACCTAAGTGTTTATTTATTACTCGCCTGT
Source organism: Pyrrhia umbra (assembly GCA_963891755.1). NCBI lineage: Eukaryota > Metazoa > Arthropoda > Insecta > Lepidoptera > Noctuidae > Pyrrhia > Pyrrhia umbra. The sequence goes on along the minus strand of OY982916.1, from coordinate 5,614,839 downwards.
ATTTTGTTATGCAAATAGCCTCCACTCAGAGATAATGTAGCTTTCTATAAATAAAAGGATTTCTGGAATCTGTAGTAGTTCCAGAAAACACACCCGACAAACAAACTTATAAACTCATTAACTTATAGATACGGATTAGACTTTTGGTAACAAAGAAAGGTAACAATATTCGGGGCGTATCTTTCTTAACAACCTCGAAAACAATGTCTAGCACACACCGGAATGAATTTGAAAGGATGGTATTTAATACGTTAACTGTAAATCCCCTTTTTTCAATCAAAATATTCGAAATACTGAATTGCACACTAAATTTGCTCACCAAATAAATCAATTATACTATACTGTTAGATCTTTAAAGCTTAACTGTTTGACTGAATGACTATCAGTCATATTTATCTAATCAAAGTTCACTGGTCGAGGGTGGGCTTGGTCGACGGAGCCCCGCTATGCGGGGCTCCTACTTCTAGGTGGTTTATAAAAAAATAACCACGAAGGGGATGGCGGGGTCTATTCGCTCGCTTCGCTCGCTCACAAGACCATCCCCATCGCCATCCCCTTCTAACCTAACCTGTCCGAGTCGGGGTGCCCTAAAGTCCAGATTGCAATAATTTGTGTGCAAATCAGTATTTTTGTCTGCAAATCAGTATTTTTGTTTTACGGTGAGTAATATTGTTTGTAAAATTAGATAAAAAAGCCATCAGATTTTGATGAATTTTAAACATTTTTTAGTACCTACAATATGTTTAGGTAATCAAGTAGTTATTTTGTAGTACAGTCATTTATTTGATATGCAGTAGGTTTATTAGTGGAGAAATTTTGTTTGCTTAAATTTCTAAATAGAGGTGCAGTTAAAAATTCCCCAATTTGCAATATGTCTGTCAAACCTGAAAACTAGCTTCAGAATCAAAGCTATTATTAAGACTAAGGAATTGTGTCATGTTGTTCAGTGTAGCGTAGAAAAGGAAGCTTATTATTATAGCCTTCTTATCGTGTGTGCAGGTTTTACCAATGTAACAAACCTTAGTGTCAGATTTTTCTCAAATCAGCCTGACGGCCTCTGATCTGTAACTGTAATAACAACTGCTATCAAGATAGCAGCTGGGGACGACAGCCTAACACCACCAACTTGCTGACTCCGGGCTGCTTTTATGAAAATTTCTAAAACCCACAAAGAGATTTCGGCCCGACCCCGTTTACAGCAGCGATACATACAACTTTCAAAAGATACTTCTAAATCTAATGAAAATACAAAAATAATAAATTAATTGTACAAAAAAATAATCCGATTTGAATTTGAGTATTTTGATTTCACCCTGTTATTTTTATTAATAAAAAGAAATGGATGTGTCTTATCATAGAAATAAATAGTCAACCTAAAAATAAACATTATTATTAATAATAATGCATTAACTATCCTGCAGTAAAATTGTACAAGGCGCCATCTATGCTTTAAGACACAAACTACGAACAGACAGTGTAACTCAAATTCTACTTTCTACATGTCAGAGGTTCAGCTGACGTAAACGTTTTGTCCTAATACAGAAGAGTGCAGCTAAACACAAAACTTAATTTCTAGAATGGTAGGTAGGTATATATCCCAATCCCACGAGCCCGTAGTAGGTAATATTAAATATGCGAAAGTTTATTTTTTTTGTATGACATCTCGCAGGTCAACCTAGAAGGTTGTCGACTGTAAGTGCCTTAAATGAATTTAGGGCCTCCAGCCAGGGCTTAACTTACAAAACTAAGCGACTACACGCTAAGGGCACCCTTTAGTAGGATACGGGCCTCAGCTTAGGGCGTCGCTGGGGGAGGACAGCAAGGGACAGGCTGGATCAGAATATATAATAATATGACGAGCTAGGGTCGGGAGGGCATGGACAAGGTCGTCGCGACGGACCTCGGCGGCGAGGTCGATAGGAACGCGGTCTGTGTTTGTATAGAGTGCTAGTGGACCTACTACTCTCTTGGAAGGGGGTTATAGCGTCATCGGGTATGGTGAGAGTATGCCTCGGGCGGCGAATTTTACTGATCTGGGAGGGTGCGTATCCGGCGGCCGATGAGACCAGAGGGTTTGGATGCTTTTCGGCAGCATCGAAATAATGCTTGGCGGCACGTTTCATGAACTGTTGGATGGTGGGCAGTTTAAGATCGAGTTGGAGGTTCTCGTTTCGTACGTAGAAAGGGGCCCCTGTAAAAGCACCCGGGTAAAAAGTAGCCTATGTCCTTTCTCAGGCTCCAGACTATCTGTTTAATACATTATAATAAAAAAAAAAAAAAAATAATAAAAATACGTTTATTTATCTCCCCACAAATTACACTCACATTAAACATCTTATAGATACAGGAAGCAAAATACGGAAATGCAATTTGTGGGAGATCTGGAGTCTAAACTAAGCCTAGGCCTGTAAAAAACAAATTAAAAACAACATTTTGATCGGTTCAGTAGTTTTGGCGTGAAAGTGCGACAGACAGAGTTACTTTCGCATTTATAATAGATACTAGCTTCCCGCCAGCGGCTTCGCCCGCGATATTTTAGCTAATGGATACAAAACTTGATAAATTATGTACTAAAACTTTCCTCATTAATCACTCTATCTATTAAAAAAGACCGCATCAAAATCCGTTGCGTAGTTTTAAAGATCTAAGCATACATTATAGGGACAGACAGCAGGAAGCGACTTTGTTTTATACTATGTAGTGATTAGTAAGGAAGTAAGGATCACCCAAATCCGTTCGGTAGTTATTCCTTGAAGGAGTAACAAATATACAAACAACTTTTTTAGTTTATAATAATGTTTTTAGGGTTCCGTACCAAAATGGTTAAAAGAAACTATATGGTTTGACTTCGTCTGTCTGCCCGTCCGTCTGTTATAGCTGATTATTTCAGGAACTACTAATGCTATCGACTTGAAATTTGGAACAGTTATAAAGAATAATTGTTCATAAGTATTGCAAATGAAAATAGTTGGAAAAAATTGTTTATGGAAAAAGTGGAGGGAAGTGGTGTTTAAAATGTTAAAGTATAGTAACTAGGTCATGTGGGGTATCATATGAAAGGTCTTGATTTGCACATTCTAATGTATTATTTTGTTTTCTTTTATAGCGTCTGTTATAGCTGATTATTTCAGGAACTACTAATACTATCAACTTGAAATTTAGAACAGTTACAAAGAACGATTGTTGCAAATGTTCATGAGTATTGCAAATGATTTTTTTATAAGAAAATAAATTACTTTAAACCGGAATTTAAAAAGTTTAAAAACATTTTTTTTATGCAAAAAGTGGAGGGAAGTGGGCTTTAAAATATTAAAGTACCTACTTATAGTTACAATGTCATGTAGGTTATCATATGAAAGGTCTTGATTTGCACATTCTAATGTGTTATTTTGTTTTCTTTTACGTATTTTAAAAATATTTGTTTTTTAATTTTAATTAAAAAAATTGCACAAAAATCTGAAATAATTAGGATTGATAGATATTAACCTAAATATTACAGGAAAAATAAAACCATGATTCTAAGTATCACAGTTTATAAGTAATCTGCAATTTTCTTTTACAAACAAACTTAGTAAATGCGGTCGGATAAAAACATGATAATTGCGGCTTTATTGCGTATAATGTTTTTTCCAAAGGTCGGAATCCTCGGTGCGCGAGTCCGACTCGCACTTGGCCGCTTTTTTATTTAATTGCATTATGGATTTTGGCTATTCATATAAATTTGGTTTGAAGATAGATTGAAACCTAAAGAGAAACATAACATAAAAATCCTGGTACATTTAGTAATTCCTTCAAAATGCAGGTGAAACCGGGGGAAAAACTAGTATTGCACAAATTGACTACTCACCGGTAGATGGCGTTGTAAGAAATAAAATCTCTATTCACTTATAGACAGCGCTGCAGTGAATATGTTCTCTACTCAAAGATAGGTGACGCTGCATCGAATAAATCTTCTAGTAACCGATAGGTGGCGCTGCATGGAATAAATCATTTCTGCACTGCTAGGTGGCGCCGCGTTGTATAATTCAAATCTGCACTACTAGGTGGAGCTGCATTGAATAATTCATTTCTGCACTGATAGGTGGAGCTGCATTGAATAAATCATTTCTGCACTGATAGGTGGAGCTGCATTGAATAATTCATTTCTGCACTGAAAGGTGGAGCTGCATTGAATAAATCATTTCTGCACTGATAGGTGGAGCTGCATTGAATAAATCATTTCTGCACTGATAGGTGGAGCTGCATTGAATAAATCATTTCTGCACTGATAGGTGGAGCTGCATTGAATAAATCATTTCTGCACTGATAGGTGGAGCTGCATTGAATAAATCATTTCTGCACTGATAGGTGGAACTGTATTGAATGACTATTTTTTTCACTGATAGATGGTGCTGTATTGAATGAATCATTTCTGCACTGATAGGTGGCACTGCATTTAATAAATAATTTTTGCACTGATAGGTGGAGCTACATTGAATAAATCATTTCCACACTGCTAGGTGGCGCTGCATTGAATAATTCATTACTGCACTGATAAGTGGAGCTGCATTAAATAAATCATTTCTGCACTGATAGGTGGAGCTGTATTGAATTACAAATTTTTTCACTGATAGGTGGCGCTGCATTTAATAATTCATTTCTGCACTGATAGGTGGAGCTGCATTGAATAAATGATTTCTGCATCGCTAGGTGACGCCGCATTGAATAATTATTTTCTGCACTGATAGGTGGAGCTGCATTGAATTACTATTTTTGTCACTGATAGGTGGCGCTGCATTTAATAATTCATAAGTGCACTAATAGGTGGAGCTGTATTGAATAAATCATATCTGCATCGCTAGGTGGCGCCGCATTGAATAATTATTTTCTGCATTGATAGGTGGAGCTGCATTAAATAAATCGTTTCTGCTTTGATAGGTGGAGCTGCATTGAATAAATCATTTCTGCACTGATAGGTGGAGCTGCATTGAATAAATTATTTCTGCATCGCTAGGTGACGCCGCATTGAATAATTATTTTCTGCACTGATAGGTGGAGCTGCATTGAATTACTATTTTTGTCACTGATAGGTGGCGCTGCATTTAATAATTCATTAGTGCACTAATAGGTGGAGCTGTATTGAATAAATCATATCTGCATCGCTAGGTGGCGCCGCATTGAATAATTATTTTCTGCATTGATAGGTGGAGCTGCATTGAATAAATCGTTTCTGCACTGATAGGTGGAGCTGCATTGAATAAATCATTTCTGCACTGATAGGTGGAGCTGTATTGAATTACAAATTTTTTCACTGATAGGTGGCGCTGCATTTAATAATTCATTTCTGCACTGATAGGTGGAGCTGCATTGAATAAATTATTTCTGCATCGCTAGGTGACGCCGCATTGAATAATTATTTTCTGCACTGATAGGTGGAGCTGCATTGAATTACTATTTTTGTCAATGATAGGTGGCGCTGCATTTAATAATTCATTAGTGCACTAATAGGTGGAGCTGTATTGAATAAATCATATCTGCATCGCTAGGTGGCGTCGCATTGAATAATTATTTTCTGCATTGATAGGTGGAGCTGCATTGAATAAATCGTTTCTGCTTTGATAGGTGGAGGTGCATTGAATAAATCATTTCTGCACAGATAGGTGGAGCTGCATTGAATTACTATTTTTTTCACTGATAGGTGGCGCTGCATTGAATTACTCATTTTTCACTGATAGGTGGCGCTGCAGTAAATGAATCATTTCTGCACTGCTAGGTAGCGCTGCATTGAATTACTCAATTTTTCACTGATAGGTGGCGCTGCATTAAATGAATTATTTCTGCACTGCTAGGTGGCGCTGCATTGAATTACTCAATTTTTCACTGATAGGTGGCGCTGCATTAAATGAATTATTTCTGCACTGCTAGGTGGCGCTGCATAAAATAATTCATTTCTGCACTACTAGGTGGCGCTGCACTGAATAACTCATTTCTGCACTGCTAGATGGCGCTGCATTGAATAACTCATTTCTGCACTGCTAGGTGGCGCTGCATTGAATTACTCAATTTTTCACTGATAGGTGGCGCTGCATTAAATGAATTATTTCTGCACTACTAGGTGGCGTTGCACTGAATAACTCATTTCTGCACTGCTAGATGGCGCTGCATTGAATAACTCATTTCTGCACTACTAGGTGGCGCTACTATTTAATGTTGCGCCACCTATCAGTAAGTAGAAGATTTATTAAATGTAGCGCCACCTATCACTGAATAGAGGACCTATTCACTGCAGCGCCGTCTACCAGTAAATAGACATTTTATTCCTTATAACGCCATCTACCGGTGAGTACTAAATTTATGCAATACTAGTTTTTCCCCCGGTTTCACCTGCATTCTGAAGGAATTACTAAATGTACCTGGATTTTTATTTTATGTTTCTCTTTAGGTTTCAATCTATCTTCAAACCAAATTTAATCCAAATCGGTGCAGGCAATTTTACGTGAACGCGTAATAGACAGACGGACAGATATAGTAACTTTCGCATATTTATGATGACTGTGAGAATACGGCGTCTATTAGAAAAATATACAATGCTACAATAAAACACTATGAGTAGCCAAAAATTACGCCATTAATAAAAAAAACGGCCAAGAGCGAGTCGGATCCGCGCATTGAGGATTCCGACCTTTAGAAAAAACATTATACGCAAAAATGACCAAATTATCTTGTTTTTATCCGACCGCATTTACTAAGTTTGTTTGTAAAAGAAAATTGCAGATTACTTATAAACTGTGATACTTATAATCAATCTTTTATTTTTCCCGTAATATGTAGGTTAATATCTATCAACCCTAATTATTTCAGATTTTTGTGTATTTTTTTTAATAAAAATTTAAAAAACAAATATTTTTAAAATACACAAAATAAAACAAAATAATACATTAGAATGTGTAAATCAAGACCTTTCATATGATACCCCACATGACCTAGTTACTAAACCCCACTTCCCTCCACTTTTTCCATAAAAAAACACAGTTTCTGTTCTATTCTACAAAAATGAAGACAAGTAATATACCTATACTAATCAACAAAGAACACTTTTTTCTTTTAATTTCAAATGTGATTTATACATGCTTCCGTGATTTTTAAACTTAAAAAATATCTAAAGAAGCTCATTTTATTTCTTGATAAATAGATGGGTTTATTTACCGAATACAATTTATTTAGACCATTTTTTCTGCCCAGCAATTGGGCATTTATTTGGATGTTAATTAGTTTTTGCCCAGCTTATGCCCATTTCTGCCTTTTGGGTTTAAACCCACGGCCTATCACTAGCTATGACAAACGGACAGACAGACGAAGTGAAACCATAAGGGTTCCTTTTTACTATTTTTGGTACGGAACCATAAAAGCAATATTATAAACTAAAAAACTTAAAAAATAAAACAGACTTCCAAAAAAAACTGAAATTTAAAATATTTTTTTTATCGACCAAAACATCGCTCTAGAAGTCGGTGTCAAGTGGTGTAAGTTACTATTGTTAGTATTTCGCCACCGACTTCTAGAGCGATGTTTTATTTTTTTTGTAAAAAGTTTAAGTATTATTTTTCGCTTTTCAGTGACTTGATCTTGTTATCTTAATGAACACACCACATCTATAAACAAATCATCTAACTATTTAGCGTATGCGCAAGTAGAGTTATTTTTAATCTATACTATTATATAAAATGACAACCTCATACACTGAATGACTGACTCATCAACGCGGAGCCGAAATGGCTGGACCTAGAGTAATGAAATTTGGACAGGAGGTACCTTTTATGTCCTAGACAAGTAATAAGAAAGGATTTTTGGAAATTCCGACCCTAAGTATATTAAAATAGGCTTGAAAGTTTGTATGGAGTAAGTTTTATTTCTTATTCGATTAAACTCAAATTTTATAGGGACACTCTAAAATGAAAATAATTAAACACGTGTTTCACAGTTTTTCAAGATTTTAGCCCTAGGGTGAAAAAATATGATTTTAAGTTTGTAAGAAAAAAAATCTGTTTTAGCTTTACGCCAAAAGGTCTGAACAGTTTTACTTGAAATTCACCAAAGATGTTTGTTATGAATCGGTTCAAGTTTTAGGCTACAAATCATCACACTAAATATTATGAGGAATGAGCAGTGAGGTATTGAAATAAGTTTGTAATGGGATGACCTATCAAGTTTTTATAATTACCTATATGCATTTTCGCTATTATCTTTGACATGAAAATCATCACGCCCGTTTGTAAAGAAGATAAGCAGTAATTCAAATTGATAACACGTTGTGTTAGAATGTCAATTTTACCTAAAATGTCAAGGAGCGCTGTAGTGGAGGGGCTGTATTCATGATCATGCGAATCGGTTACATCGAGTTCAAATCCCACATATTTTTGTTCTTTTTTGAGATTGGTATTTACTATTATTATTTTTTTTGGTTGATATCGTATTATAATATCTTTCACCTTAACGGCTTCAAGAATTAAGTTACGAATTTGTTATAATGTGTAGATGTTATTCCATGGTGATTAATGCCCATGCGTTCCATGTATGAAAAGGGCCTCTTTTCATACATTTTTTTTTTAAAACGTTGCCCCACACTAGGAATCACTCCTGTGTCGTGGGTGCGTTTACAAACATTCATTACACATGCACAAACAACCAGACCCGGAACAATTTTTGTTGTCCCGTGCGGGAATCGAACCCGCGACACGCCGCGCAGCAGCCAATTGCTCAGCCACTGCGCCAAACGTGTCGTCATAGAGCGGGAAGAGCGGGATAATTATAAACTAAAAAAAAATGCGCTTTACTTTTGAATTCATTCTATTCCACACTTCAGAAATTAAGAATCTAGAATTCCCTACTAATAAACAAATCATAAGCCACGGATGAACCTGCGTGGGGATTGTTGTGGCGTTAAATCCTCTCTTCGCGGAGTGGCTAAGGAGGCATCATCTGGACCTACCGCAGATCCAATGCCTACGCCTGACGCAGGTTCTCACTGGACACGGTTATTTTGGGAGGTTCCTGGATCGAATCAAGCGAGTGAAAATGTCGGGGTGTCGACACTGTGAGGATCACCTGGAGGTCATGGTGGAACATACGGTGGAGGGCTGCCCCACTTGGGCGACGGCGATCTCTCACTTTCGGCCCTGGTTCCAACCATGGTCCAAAGAGAGTGGGAATAGGAAGCAGTCACCTTCTAATGCTAACCAGTCATGCTGGAAAAGGAGATAGCGGGTTGCGTGAGGGAGAGACAAATCTGACGCCCCAGTCACGTCATCAACATTTGGAGCCAGGAATCGACTCCAGGCCACTGTAGGTCCGGCCTGCAGACTTTGAGCAATAAGTGGCTAACCGTCCGGTAAGGATTAGGACAGGCCTAATCAGCGGGAAGACTCGGGACATGATTTTTCATTCCTAAAAGAAAACATTTTTTTTTGCAAAAATAGAATGCAAATACACAATACCTAATTGGAGACACCGACTTCTAGAATTTTATCTATTAGTTATTTTTAAATTTGTATTATGTTCCAAGCCAGTTGTTTTTTGAAAAAAAGTTTTTCAGATCTCTTTTTAGTGGCTCAGTTTGTAATTTAGATAAATTACAATATCCTAATGTCTAGACAAATGTTCATCACCTTTAATAAGGGTGAACTCTATATGTCTGTTTTCTCCTTTAAAGCATAGAGGTGTGTTGTTATGTTATAGAACAGTGAACACAATCACAGGCATACGATCGCAGCAATCGTGGTTCCTTTGCTATTAGTAATTGAAGAGTTCCATTGGTTATTTACGAAGAAATTCAACAGATCCCAATAATTGTATATATTGTACTAAAACCTTTCTTGAAAACTATGCATTTGAAGAACGACAACTCTCATCCAATTCAGATCAGTAGTTTTTGAGAAAATCAGGGACATACAAACACATGCATACCGGTCAAATACAGAACCACCTTTTTTGAAATCGGTTAAAAAACAAAGACTACCTACCCGTGCGAAGCCGGGGCGGGCCACTAGTATATTTATAAAACGGCTGAAGCGATGTTGATAAAATGAGACCACACGGAAAGCGTCAGCTCTCAGTATGATCAAAATCGATTCACCCAGTCAAAAGTTATGAGGTAACAAACATAAAAAAACATACAGTCGAATTGAGAACCTCCTCCTTTTTTTGAAGTCGGTTAAAAATTTATTTGTATATTTGTTACTCCTTTAAAGAATAACTACCGAATGGATTTGGATGAAATTTGGTACACAAATAGGTTAAAATCTAGATCAACACATGAGTTACTTTATTTCTGGGCGCGCGACATTTAGGTAAGTACCTCATACTGGATGCGGGTAAAACCACGGAAAACAGCTAGTATTTGATACACAAAGAATATAACTGATATATGATAAGTCGGAATGTCGGTATCAATGTAGGCGCCGGTAGCAATGTGGGTTGGTGTCAGTGTATGCTACATAATCGCTTTATTAAAGTACCTACTTACACAATTATGATCCACATATCTATACATATAAAATGCTTTGTCCTGAATGACTAACGGATCAACAGGCAGCCTAAACCACTTATCGTAGAGACCTGAAACTTGGAGAGTGTGTCCTTTGTATGACGTAGGCATCCGATAAGAAAGGATTTTTGGAAATTCTACCTCCCCCTCTCCTACCTATGGGGGAAAAAAGGTGGGAAAAATTTGTAAGAAACTCTGTCAATTTTAATTTGAATTCGTATAGACAACGCGGGCGAAGCCGCTGGCTGAAAGCTAGTGGAAATAAAAATAAATATTCTGACGAATTGATAACCTCCTCAATTTTTTAAGTAGCTTAAAAATTGTAGTCTCTATGTAAAATGTGAAAATAACAGCATTTTACCAAATGCTTAGGAATTTTGTCAATCTGTTTATTCCTGGTAGGTTGGTCGAACTTTTTCCATTCATTCATTCCATACTTTGGAAAGAAAATTATACTTAGGGAACTGGTAATTATGTGTTTTTTATGACCGCATAGTTAAGTTTGTTTATAAAGGAAAATTGTTGATTACTTCAGAACTCTGACACCAATTTAGAATCATAGTTTTATTCCTGTAATGGGTACCAATTTAGATAATTATCTCTCTACCCCAATTATTTCAAATATCCTAGAAAAGAGGTGGAGTTTGTGATTTTTTTATTATAAAATAAAAAATTTAAAGAGACAAAAATATTATGTGACACATGTATATTATTTTTCAACTTTTTCATTCGCAATATGTAATTCTTTCTTCCTGGGATAATCAGCTGTGACAGACGGACAGATAGACAGACGTGAAGTAAGTGATAGCGTATACAGTGAATAGGTTACCATTTTCATTCGAAACCCTAAAAAAGAGTCTTCGGAACGACCGAGAATTGATGATAACTTTTTTTGTGGTAGGTACAGTAAGGTGTGATCTGATGCTCTGACATAACCACCAAGAAGTCACGTAATGCCCATTTTAAATAAACACTCCATCCTTAAGATGAAGTCACGCCGTAAGGTGCACTTAGTTTGTCTACTATTTGGGGTTATCGAAAAATTTTACAAAAAAAAAATACAATAAGCTTCCAAAAATACTAAAAAGAAAAAAATAAGTTTTATTTATATGCTAGTGGACAAATACATCGCTCTAGAACTTGGTGTCTCGAAGATACTTTTGTTAGTATTTGCCTCCGACTTCTCTCTATTTTTCTCTTTTCAGGATTATTTATTCCCGCGGTTTCACCCGCGTCCCGAGGGAACTACTTCATGCATCCGGAATTGGACGAAAAGTAAACTTTCTCCAGGATTCCCTTTATCTCCGTACCAAATTTCATCCAAATCGGTCCAGCCGTTCACACGTGCTACCGTGACCAAGGGAAATAGGGATTCATTTTTGTATAGATGCTATCCGGACAGACTTTGTTTGTCAAAGTCTGTGTCAAAGTTAAAAGTAAAAAATAAACAAATGTGACGTTTTCCAAGTAATCACGTTATTTATATCTCAACAAAAAACGACGATTACTTACAATTGAAACATCGTAACTGAAAGTTGAAAGCGGTACGAAGACGACGTCACACGTCTTCGTACTTACTGCTTTCAATGTTTTACGACTTCCCCACTTTACACTATTGCCACCGTCGAGATATATCCATAGAGATGCAATCCCGAACATTACGCGGTCACAAAAACGTAACCATTTTTTAGAATGCAGACGTAGCTTTGAAACTAGTAATCATTTTGATGTAAAATTATATCAATCTCTCTCACACTAACCGAAACGTAATGTTCATGACATCTGTATGATAAGGATGGCATTTACTACAAATTTGCCCATACATTTACTACAAATTTGCACATATTATTGTTTAAATCGTCCTGCTGTACTCTGATAGATTCAAACTGGCTTCCAAGTGACAGATGTCATGAATTAGGACTGGTCATAACCTTTATGGCACGCATTTTGCTTGGTGATTGCACATCTAGTTACTTTAGTAACATCTATGATTGCCACTATTAATTCGTGTAGGTAATTGGTCCGATCGACGTCGGCCTACTTAATATATGCTGATGAAAAGTAGCTTATCTAGTAGCTTGTCTTCAGGGTTCAATCTATTACCGTGCGAAATTCCATCCATATCGGTCTAGCCGTTTTACCGTAACAAACAAATAAACAAACAAACTTACTTTCGCATTCAGAGATCCCGTGTATTGGAACTGGTATTTCATTACCTACCTATTTCATGATATTATCACTAACACGTTTTTTGTTTAGAATCAATTAAAAATTTGAATAATTCTAGCAAAGTTCTATTTTTCTCTTTCTTATTTATCTATCTCTTTCATTTTGAGCATGACGCCATTGACATGTCTTTTGTTTGGAATTGAAGTATAAATATTTACAGGAATATATATTTTTCTCTCTTTCTTATTTATTATTTCATCTCTTTCATTTTGAGCATGACGTCATTGACATGTCTTTTGTTTAGAATTAAAGTGCCATAGTTGCTGGAATAATTATATTCTTTTCTTACTTATTTATCATTCTATCTCTTTCATTTTGAGCATGACGTCACTGACACGTCTTTTGTTTGGAACTATTGAAAATAATATTTTAAATAATATATTATATTGATTCGATTTTTTCAAACGCATATGAAACAAGAAAAGTGTTAACTATAAGTAGGTACGTAATTATATTGTTACAGTTCGTGAGGTATTAATACCTAATAGGTAATATAGCTAAAGCCCGGTTATTTAAAATAATAATCATATCAATATCTACATCGTTTTCCAAACACTTCCAAATACATCACAAAAGATCCGGAGCCCAAAGTTAAATACAAATAAACAGACGCTACATAATATTTTTTTTTAATTTCTAATATACCTTATTTTCAACAAAATTATGCTTATTGTTAGTTCCACATTGAGATACCTAAAGTTTAATCAGCGGCCAAATATGCTTAGTATTTCAGGGCCATGATTACAATATCGTAAATAAAAGGTAATACGCGACTTTACGTTCTAACACAAACAATAATTATTATTACAGATAAGCTTTCCACCAGCGCCACAGAATACATAATAGTACAAGTACAGAAGAGCCACTTTGAAAAGTCATCTAAAGAAATATAGACTTTAGCGACGATACGATTAAGTTCAATTCAGATCGCGCAGCGCGTAATTACCCACGCTTATAGTTGCCTAGAAGTTGCGTCTCTTTCTAGCGCGTAACGCTTACCTTTTCTAACGAAAACAGGGTTGTCTCCTTTTAAAAAATAAATTAATCTAAATACTGAATTACCATTTTTGTAGTACTCTAGAAAACAAATGACTTTCAAAATAAAAACGTAAGGTAGGTGTTAACAGTACTTTAATTCTAATACATTTGAGCATACATACCTACTTACGTTTTCGATACCTTCACGAAAAGAGACACACGCCTTATATTACTCAAATAATGTTGAATTACGCCGCCTTACTATTAATACCTTTGTCAACAAAAGACGTTTCAAATCGTATCACACGGTCACCGGAATGACTTACGATGCAAACAGATTAGTCCGGAAGCCCGTTCCTAAAAACTTACGAATAATTGAAACGAACAAATGAAGTAGATACGTCTATAATTAAAGGAACAAATCTTGCGCGTACGTCACTCACGGCTCGCGCGTGAGGCCCCAGTGACTAGCCGTCTCGGATAGGCCGCTGTGCGTAGGTACATTTTTGATACCTACACGGTGAGTGGGACAGGCCTGCCAGCGCGCAGCGGCTCGCCCGCGTGGACTATAGGTACGAATCCAAATTAAAAATGACTGAGTTTCATTCAAACCTTGCCCCCCTTTTTCACCCCCTTAGGAATAGAATTTCGGAAAATCCTTTCTTATTGGATGCCTACGTCATACAAAGAACACATCCTCCAAGTTCGAGGTCTCTGCGATCAGTGGTTTAGGCTGTGGGTTCATCCGTCAGTCATTCAGGATATAGCATTATATGTTTAGATTATTGTCTTTATTATGTTCTTTCTTGTATTGTGTCTTATTTTTGACACTAAATAAATGTTTTATCTATCTACCTATCTGTACATAGAGGGATATACTTATTATTTACCTAGTAAGATCCAGTTCGAGCGAAAACCTATCCTATAAGGCTAAGATTGTTAGAAATTCAAATCAAATATTATGTGGATTTTAGTCAACATAGTTTACGAGAGTAGAATACCCTGAAGCTTACAGGGAGACCCAGGGTAAAAAAAAATGCAGAAAAATCAGTTGTACTGGCGGAGCCCAACGGAAGTTTTGTGTACAACTTATGCAGAGGAAACAGCGTCGTCACGCTTCACAGAACTTGCATATTTTAGACAGGTACCGCTGTGTGAAGCTGACTGTACGCCTCATAGATGGCAATATTTCATGACACTGTTCCATGGAGCGGAGTTATGATGACATATCATAGATGGCAGTATTCTGTGATTGTTTTTATTTCTACCTACTAATATTATAAAATAATGGGAAAATAATGAGAAGTATGTTTGTTAATCATCATCAAAGGCCCATTTACTATCCCCAGCGCCACCTATTAGCTAAGCAGAGGATTAACTTGTTGCAGCTCAACCTATCAGTGCCGAAATGTTTTTTCAATGCAGCGTCACCTATCCATACAAAAATGGTTTATTCAATGCACCGCCAATTGTCAGTGAGTAGATGACTTACTCATTGTAGCGCCGTCTAACAGTGTATAGACATTTTATTTCTTACGACGCCATCTACCGCTGAGTAGTCAATTTGTGCAATACTAGTTTTTCCCCCGGTTTCAACTGCATCCTGAAGGAATTACTAAATGTACCTGGATTTTTATATTATGTTCGTCTTCAGGTTTCAATCTATCTTGAAACCTGAAATATGAATAGCCAAAATCCATAATGCAATTAAATAAAAAACCGGCCAAGTGCGAGTCGGACTCGCGCACTGAGGATTCCGACCTTTGGAAAAAACATTATACGCAATAAAGCCGCAACTATCATGTTTTTGTCCGACCGCATTTACTAAGTTTGTTTGTAAAAGAAAATTGCAGATTACTTATAAACTGTGATACTTAGAATCATGGTTTTATTTTTCCTGTAATATTTAGGTTAATATCTATCAATCCTAATTATTTCAGATTTTTGCGCAATTCTTTTAATTAAAATTTAAAAAACAAATATTTTTAAAATACACAAAAGAAAACAAAATAATACATTAGAATGTGCAAATCAAGACCTTTCATATGATACCCCACATGACCTATACTCCATTTACAATAAGGTTGGACATTTAAACGCACCCCATTTACCGTTCGTTCAAACGATTTTGAGTTCTATTCCGTATAGATAAGGATGGTGTTGAAAGCAAAATAATGTTTACAATATCATATGTATTCCGCATCTGTTTTTTGTATCACCTCAGCAATACAGCTCAAAATCGTTTGAACGAACAGTAAATGGGGTGCGTTTAAATGTCTAATCTTATTGTAAATGGAGTATAGTTACTATACTTTAACATTTGAAACCCAACTTCCCTCCACTTTTTGCATAAAAAAATGTTTTTAAACTTTTTAAATTCCGGTTTAAAGTAATTTATTTTCTTATAAAAAATTCATTTGCAATACTCATGAACATTTGCAACAATCGTTCTTTGTAACTGTTCTAAATTTCAAGTTGATAACATTAGTAGTTCCTTAAATAATCAGCTATAACAGACGGACGGACAGACATACGAAGTGAAACCATAAGGGTTTCTTTTTACCATTTTGGTACGGAACCCTAAAAACAATACTATAAACTAAAAAAGTTGTTTGTATATTTGTTACTCCTTCAAGGAATATCTACCGAACGGATTTGGAAGGGTACACAAATCCTTACTTCCTTACTAATATTATGAATGCGGAAGTAAATCTGTTTGTCTCATTTTCACGCCAAAACTACTGAACCGATTAAAATGTTATTTTTTTTAAATGAAATTAAACAGAATATAGTCTAGAGCCTGATAAAGGACATGGGCTGCTTTTTAGCCGAGTGCACGAAGCTCGGGATGCGGGTGAAACCACGAAAACAGCTAGTATTATAAATGCGAAAGTATAATAGATGTATGTTTGTTATTCTTTAACGTAAAGAAAGTACTGAATAGATTTGAATGATATTTGGTGTACTTGCGTTTGTCTTAGCTCCTCGTCCCAAGTCTGGAAATAATAAAGTTTTTATTGTTATTAACTTAAAAACTACCTTAAAACTACCGCTAACGTCACAAAAGTGAAGGTTAATCTTTATATCTAATACTAGCTTCTGCCCGCGACTTCGTTCGCGTGGAATAGTAACTTTGGGCTATCGCTAACTTTAACCCCCGATTTTGAAACATTCTTCATTGATGCTCCGCTCATATTGATTAGCGTGATGATATATAGCCTATAGCCTTCCTCGATAAATGGGCTATCTAACACTGAAAGATCTTTTTAAATCGGTCTAATAGTTCCTGAGATTAGCGCGTTCAAAAAAACAAACTCTTCAGCTTTATTATATTAAGTATAGATTTAACAGTTTTTCCTTTCAATATTATAATTATAAAATAACATGAATAACATAATTTATTTATCTTATATCATAACCTACACTGAAAGCATTATATTTATGTTATTACAAACTATTATTCAAGTACTCATATAGGTATATGAGTTTCACACCACTACATTATTGCCACTACAGGGCGGTTAGACAAGTGGCAAAACGCTAACGCTAACGCTATAGAATAGAAAACAAAATGTATGGGAATGACATTCGTTTACGACTAGCTATATGTCATTCCCATACATTTTGTTTTCTATTCTATAGCGTTAGCGTTAGCGTTTTGCCACTTGTCTAGCCCCCCTGGTCCGCTCGACGTCTGTCCGTCATTGCAGGGTTCTAACAGAATAGATTGTTAGAAATTCAAATCAAATATTATGTGGATTTTAGTCAACATAGTTTACGAGAGTAGAATACCCTGAAGCTTACAGGGAGACCCAGGGTAAAAAAAAATGCAGAAAAATCAGTCGTAGTGGCGGAGCCCAACGGAAGTTTTGTGTACACCTTATGAAGAGGAAACAGCGTCGTCACTCTTCACAGAACTTACATCTTTTAGTCAGGCACCACTGTGTGAAGCTGACCGTGCGCCTCATAGATGGCAATATTAAAAATATTAAATATTAAAAAAATATTAAATTATATATACTTAATATGTATTATATATTATTTATATATATGTATATATGTATTATATATTATTTATATATACATAAATGTATTATTTATTTACTTATATATAGGTATATAATAGGATTTATGTTTGTATTAAATATGTTTATTTCGTATTATGTAAGTATTTCTATTTAACTGTTTTTATTCTGTTTTGTTGCACCTACCATATTATCTCTGCTTCTCCCAAAGGTTGACTGGAAAGAATGCCTGTGGCATTAGGTCCGCCTATGTACAAATTGTTGCATAAAGGATAAATAAATAAATAAATAAATAAATATTTCATGACACTGTTCTATGGAGCGGAGTTATGATGACATATCATAGATGGCAGTATTCTGTGATTGTTTTTTTCTACCTACTAATATTATAAAATAATGGGAAAATAATAAGGAGTATGTTTGTTTGTTAATCATCATCAAAGGCCTATTTACTATCCCCAGCGCCACCTATTAGCTAAGCAGAGGATTAACTTGTTGCAGCTCAACCTATCAGTGCCGAAATGTTTTTTCAATGCAGCGTCACCTATCCATACAAAATTGGTTTATTCAATGCACCGCCACTTGTTAGTGAGTAGATGACTTATTCATTGCAGCGCCGTTTAACAGTGAATAGACATTTTATTTCTTACGACGCCATCTACTGGTGAGTAGTCAATTTGTGCAATACTAGTTTTTCCCCCGGTTTCACCTGCATTTTGAAGGAATGACTAAATGTACCAGGATTTTTATGTTATGTTCTTCTTCAGGTTTCAATCTATCTTGAAACCTAAAATATGAATAGCCAAAATCCATAATGCCATTAATTAAAAAAAGCGGCCAAGTGCGAGTCGGACTCGCGCACCGAGGATTCCGACCTTTGGAAAAAACATTATACGCAATAAAGCCGCAATTATCATGTTTTTATCCGACCGCATTTACTAAGTTTGTTTGTAAAAGAAAATTGCAGATTACTTATAAACTGTGATACTTAGAATCATAGTTTTATTTTTCCTGTAATATTTAGGTTAATATCTATCAATCCTAATTATTTCAGATTTTTGTGCAATTCTTTTAATTAAAATAAAAAAAAACTAATATTTTTAAAATACGTAAAAGAAAACAAAATAACACATTAGAATGTGCAAATCAAGACCTTTCATATGATAACCTACATGACATTGTAACTATAAGTAGGTACTTTAATATTTTAAAGCCCACTTCCCTCCACTTTTTGCATAAAAAAAATGTTTTTAAACTTTTTAAATTCCGGTTTAAAGTAATTTATTTTCTTATAAAAAAATCATTTGCAATACTCATGAACATTTGCAACAATCGTTCTTTGTAACTGTTCTAAATTTCAAGTTGATAGTATTAGTAGTTCCTGAAATAATCAGCTATAACAGACGGACGGACAGACATACGAAGTGAAACCATAAGGGTTTCTTTTTACCCCTAAAAACAACATTATAAACTAAAAAAGTTGTTTGTATTTTTGTTAGGTACTCCTTCAAGGAATAACTCGAACGGATGTGTATGGGTACACAAATCCTTACTTCCTTACTAATATTATAAATGCGGAAGTAAATCTGTCTGACGCACTTTCACGCCAAAACTACTGAACCGATTAAAATGTTATTTTTTTTTAATGAAATTAAACAGAATATAGTTTAGAGCCTGATAAAGGACATGGGCTACTCTTTAGCCGGGTGCACGAAGCTCGGGCTACGGGCGAAAGCGCGGGAAACAGCTAGAAGGTTATAATCTGGATTAACACATATACACACAAAAAAACATATCTTTTTATACACACATAGTTTCTTTCTTTTTGGGCGCGAGATATACTGTGTAAGGTTACGTTACTATTAATTAATTTAATATGTGATTTATTGTCAATATTTATTTATATTTATTAAAGACTTAATAAAATGCCACTTATAGGTCATTGTTTCCTTGAAAACTTTAATAAGTTTTATATATATAGAATGGTTTGGAATTCGAATTTTGGCACAGGCAACACGGATTTGAAAAAGAAATAAGAAAAAGAAAAAACGATGACCAGGGTATTAAGGTTGGTTGGCAGAAAGAAAAAGGCGGGAAATCGGATGGGCGAATTGTATGAAAAATGAAAAGGATGGTACCTAATTGAAATTAATATATGCATTGGATTAGAAACTGAAGTTGTGTCATTTATTCACTGAGCTGGAGTCGAGTTAATAACTGGATGCGGGTGAAACAACGAAAAACAGCCAGTATTATAAATGCGAAAGTATAATAGATGTATGTTTGTTATTCTTTAACGTAAAGAAAGTACTGAGTAGATTTGAATGACATTTGCTATACTTGCGTTTGTCTTGGCTCCTCGTCCCAAGTCTAGAAATAATAAAGTTTTTATTGTTATTAACGTTATTTTATTTTTGTATTCAAACTACCGCTAACGTCAGAAAAGTGAAGGTTAATCTTTATATCTAATACTAGCTTCTGCCCGCGACTTCGTTCGCGTGGAATAGTAACTTTGGGCTAACTTTAACCCCCGATTTTGAATCATTCTTCATTGATGCTCCGCTCATATTGATTAGCGTGATGATATATAGCCTATAGCCTTCCTCGATAAATGGGCTATCTAACACTGAAAGATATTTTTAAATCGGTCTAATAGTTCCTGAGATTAGCGCGTTCAAACAAACAAACTGTTCAGCTTTATTATACCTATTAAGTATAGATTTAACAGTTTTTCCTTTCAATATTATAATTATAAAATAACATTATTTACATAATTTATTTATATTATATCATAACCTACACCGAAAGCATTATATTTATGTTATTACAAACTATTATTCAAGTATTTACATAGGTATATGAGTTTCACCGCACACTTTACACTATTGCCACTACTGGTCCGCTCGACGTCTGTCCGTCATTGCAGGGTTCCAGCAGAATACCAGCGCTAGGTATAGTACCTGACACATGCTGAGCTGGACACCCATTTGGTGCTAACTTAGGACACACCGCACGGTCGCTCCATATTTGAATTTGTAATTTTTTTTCTTTTTAATCTTTCGTGCTACCGTCATAAGTGTCATTTCTTGTATTTTTTCAGTTTCGTGTTGTATATGTTTTAAGCATTAGTTTTAAATACCTTTTAGTTTTCATGTCGTGTTTAAATATGTTATTTTCTAGCTATTCTACGTTATCTATCAAAAGGAACATTATTATTATAATCTTATTTCAATGAAATCAAAGCGCAGGTCTTATTGAAATCCAGGGGCTGCGGGACGTTCGAAAGAGATACCGCGCCCCCGGTATACAAAGGGCTGAGGAAATCAGTTGGTTTGATTTATTGCGTTCGTTTGGGACTATTTCAGCACACTCATAAAGTATTTGAAATTGTAATAACGGCATTAACTTCAATTTTAAACAAACTATCAAAATTATACAAGTTAATCGCTCAACGATATATTATTTAATTTCTGATAGTAGGTACCTGTTTCACTCTTCATATATGTATTTCATGATATTATCCATTAACGCGTCTTTTGTTTAGAAGAATCAATAAAAAAATTGAGAAATTCTAGCAGTTCTATTTTTCTCTTTCTTATTTATTTGTCTATCTCTTTCATTTTGAGCATGACGTCATTGACATGTCTTTTGTTTGGAATCAGATTCTTACATTGCTGGATAGTCCTTTTTTAACTCTTTCTTATTTACTAATCTATCTCTTTCATTTTGCGCATGACGTCATTGACATGTCTTTTGTTTAGTATTATTATTATCATAGTTGGTGGAATATATTTTTTCTCTTTCTCATTTATTATTATATCTCTTTCATTTTGAGCATGACGTCACTGACACGTCTTTTGTTTGGAACTATTTAAAATAATATTCTGATTCGATTTTTCCAAACCCATATGAAACAAGAAAAAGTTTATCTATAATAATATAAAAATGAATCGCTGAATATGTTGTTAAGCGCAAATCTCGAGAGCAGCTGAACCGATTTGTAGTGTTTGTGTAGTAGTGGGGCGGCCCAACGGAAGTTCTTTGTACACCTTATACAGAGGAAACAGCGTCGTCACTCTTCACAGAACTCTTTTAGTCAGGCACCACTGTGTGAAGCTGACCGTGCGCCTCATAGATGGCAATACTTCATGACACTGTTCCATGGAGCGGAGTTATGACGACACATCATAGATGGCAGTATTCTGTTATTGTTTTTATTTCTACCTACTAATATTATAAAATAATGGGAAAACAATGAGGAGTACCTATGTTTGTTTGTTAATCATCATCAAAGGCCTATTTACTATCCCCAGCGCCACCTATTAGCTAAGCAGAGGATTAACTTGTTGCAGCTCAACCTATCAGTGCCGAAATGTTTTTCAATGCAGCGTCACCTATCCATACAAAAATGGTTTATTCAATGCACCGCCATTTGTCAGTGAGTAGATGACTTACTCATTGCAGCGCCGTCTAACAGTGAATAGACATTTTATTTCTTACGACGCCATCTACCGCTGAGTAGTCAATTTGTGCAATACTAGTTTTTCCCCCGGTTTCACCTGCATTTTGAAGGAATTACTAAATGTACCTGGATTTTTATATTATGTTCCTCTTCAGGTTTCAATCTATCTTGAAACCTGAAATATGAATAGCCAAAATCCATAATGAATTAAATAAAAAAGCGGCCAAGTGCGAGTCGGACTCGCGCACTGAGGATTCCGACCTTTGGAAAAAACATTATACGCAATAAAGCCGCAATTATCATGTTTTTATCCGACCGCATTTACTAAGTTTGTTTGTAAAAGAAAATTGCAGATTACTTATAAACTGTGAGACTTAGAATCATGGTTTTATTTTTCCTGTAATATTTAGGTTAATATCTATCAATCCTAATTATTTCAGATTTTTGTGCAATTCTTTTAATTAAAATTTAAAAAACAAATATTTTTAAAATACACAAAAGAAAACAAAATAATACATTAGAATGTGCAAATCAAGACTTTTCATATGATACCCCACATGACCTAGTTACTATACTTTAACATTTTAAACCCCACTTCCCTCCACTTTTTCCATAAATAATATTTTTCCAACTTTTTTCAACGCCGAAACTACTGAACCGATTAAAATGTTTTTTTTTTAAATGAAATTAAACAGAATATAGTCTAGAGCCTGATAAAGGACATGGGCTACTCTTTAGCTGGGTGCACGAAGCTCGGGCTACGGGTGAAAGCGCGGGAAACAGCTAGAAGGTTATAATCTGGATTAACACATATACACACAAAAAACATATCTTTTTATACACACATAGTTTCTTTCTTTTTGGGCGCGAGATATACTGGATGCGGGTGAAACCACGGAAAACAGTTAGTATTATAAATGTTAAAGTACTTACATATTGGATGTATGTTTGTTATTCTTTCACGTAAAGAAAGTACTGAATAGATTTTAATGATATTTGGTGTACTTGCGTTTGTCTTAGCTCCTCGTCCCAAGTCTGGAAATAATAAAGTTTTTATTGTTATTAACGTTATTTTATTTTTGTATCCAAAAGCGACTGACTTTTTTGACGCGATTTGACTTGATTTGACCGTAGGCTAACGTCACAAAAGTGAAGGTTAATCTTTATATCTAATATTTAACAGTTTTTTCCTTTCAATGTTATAATTATAAAATAACATAATTTATTTATCTTATATCATAACCTACACTGAAAGCATTATATTTATGTTATTACAAACTATTATTCAAGAACTCACATAGGTATATGAGTTTCACACCGCACACTTTACACTATTGCCACTACTGGTCCGCTCGACGTCTGTCCGTCATTGCAGGGTTCGTATAGCACCTGACACATGCTGAGCTGGACACCCATTTGGTGCTAACTTAGGACACACTGACACACACTGCACGGTCGCTCCATTATTTGAATTAGTATTTTTTTTTCTTTTTAATCTTTCGTGCTACCGTCATAAGTGTCATTTCTTGTATTTTTTCTGTTTCGTGTTGTATATGTTTTAAGCATTAGTTTTAAATACCTTTGTTTTCATGTCGTGTTTATATTATGAACTCGACTCCAGCTCAGTGAATAAATGACACAACTTCAGTTTCTAATCCAATACATATATTAATTTCAATTACAATCCTTTTCATTTTTCATACAATTCGCCCATCCGATTTCCCGCCTTTTTTCTTCTCCCAACCAACCTTAATACCCTGGTCATCGGTCTATCTCTTTCATTTTGAGCATGACGTCATTGACATGTCTTTTGTTTGGAATCAGTTGCTGTATAGTTCTTTTTTAACTCTTTCTTATTTACTAATCTATCTCTTTCATTTTGCGCATGACGTCATTGACATGTCTTTTGTTTAGTATTATTATTATCATAGTTGGTGGAATATATTTTTTCTCTTTCTCATTTATTTTTCTATCTCTTTCATTTTGAGCATGACGTCACTGACACGTCTTTTGTTTGGAACTATTTAAAATAATATTCTGATTCGATTTTTCCAAACCCATATGAAACAAGAAAAAGTTTATCTATACTAATATAAAAATGAATCGTTGAATATGTTGTTAAGCGCAAATCTCGAGAGCAGCTGAACCGATTTGTAGTGTTTGTGTAGTAGTGGCGCGGCCCAACGGAAGTTCTTTGTACACCTTATACATAGGAAACAGCGTCGTCACTCTTCACAGAACTCTTTTAGTCAGGCACCACTGTGTGAAACTGACCGTGCGCCTCATAGATGGCAATATTTCATGACACTGTTCCATGGAGCGGAGTTATGATGACACATCATAGATGGCAGTATTTCGTAATTGTTTTTGTTTACCTTCTAATATTATAAATGCGAAAATAATGAAGTTACTCATCATTTACTATCCGACTCTATCCCACTATTGGGTAAAACCCTCTTTGCATCGGGGAATGAGAATTATATTGATCACCGCGCTTGCTGAATGAAGGCAGATTGGCGATTCCAGACTTTTTTGCCCGGGTTTCCTTACGATGTTTTCCTTTACCGTTAGTCAGTGGTGTCTAAGGTAGTCTCAGAAAGTAAATATGACTTTAGAAAAGTCACATCGGTACTTGCCAGGTACTACTAAATTAATGGATTTTCAAGAAATTAAGTACACACATAGTTTATAATCTGAATTGAAATAACACATGAGATACTTTTATCAAATTGTATGAAAGAGTTCCTTTAAAATGCGGTTGAAATCGGGGGAAACAGCTAGTAGGTACTTTACTTAAGTAAGTATATGAGAAAGTAAAGAGGACCTATGTTTATTAGGTACTGCCATGTCGTACACCATACGACGAAAGGCAATAACTAATTTTTTTCCGATATTGAGAGTAGGAAAAGGTTCTGATTATAAATACATTATGTATTTAACTCGACCTGAGTGGTTTAGTTGACAACATCAGGAATGGGTACCACGCAAGAGGTCCCGGATCGATTCCCGGCCGGGCCGAAATTGAAATGATGAATTTTAATTTCTGTGCCGGGTCTTAGAGTTACTATGGATGTATTTAAAAAGTATATAAGTAGTATATCCGTTAAGCTAGCACCCATGCAAATTAGTTGCTTACTTTAGGACTAGATGGCGCTGTGTGGAATTGTCCAAAGATATTTATTTATCTATTATATAATAATGAATCCCTATTTCATTTCGTCACCGCATCACGCGTGAACGGCTGGATTAATTTGGCTGAAATTTGGTACGGAGATAGAGGGGACCCTGGAGAAGGTTCTTCCCTGGAAAAACTTCCGTCGGGACGCGGGTGAAACCGCGGGAAACAGCTAGTTTATTTATAATCTGAATTTACACATAGGATACTTTTATTCTGATGCTCGAAGTAGCTCCCTTAGGATGCGGGTGACATTGTGGGGGAATAGCTTGTATAAAATACTTATAATGCTTACGCGGAGGTTGCCTCAGTACCTACTACCAAAAGAACGGTAATTTTCTATCACTCTTGTTGTTGGTAATCTTATGCATTATACTTACCTACCTTATGAAACCTTAGTATATTGGTAAAAATAAAACAGCAATAAACTTTCTTTATTTATTTCACATTAAAACATTTTCAAGCTATCTTGATATAACTATACACTTAATATGATCTTTTATTACAACTAAACAAATAGTATCTACCTTCTAAAGTATAGTTTATTCATAGCTGGCCGGCGAACTTTGTACCGCCTTTGTTTTATCTCCGCAATTTTAGCTGATGTTTTAATATAATTTCAGCTATTCAAGGCGGAGACAAACCCAACTAAACAAAGATCGTAAAAATCGGCTCAGCCGTTTTTGAGTTACAAATGGCATAACTAACCCGGCTTTGTTTTATATTTAAAAATGTATAATAGCAACAAATTAATCTTAAAATGCTTTAAGCTAAAAAACTTGCAGATTTAAAATCGATAAAACATCGAAATTAATAATAAACAGCTATGAAAACTTTTATTTTAGTTTTGCTTTAACCGTTCAAAAATAGATAAATCAACTAAGTAAAAATACTAGAAAAATACTTTTATAAAAGAAGCATTGTTTTGGCACGTATTGATTCATAAATTAAAATGAAGTACATGATTTAATTGAGGGAATGTTAGGACTATATAAAAGAAGACAATTCCTTAATGTTAGATCAATGATTTACAGATTATGATTGCTTAAGGTAATAATTGAGATGCAATAATGAAAATAAATCCTAAAACATTTTTATACATATTCATTAAAATAGCGCAATTAATATTCTATTTTTGATTAAAAATCATACAGTGATGAAAATGTGACGATGATAGTGCATGACAACTTCACATTGCTATATTATATAATACATACAAATGTTTTCAGCAAGAATGTGCTCCAAAGTGTGCAAGCCAATATTAGTTTTGTTATACATGACGTGATTTGCAACAAACATTTAAAAACCTCAATCGTTTGCTTCACCTACCTATTTTTTTTATTATTATAATTATTTTACTCTAAATAATAGCTATGATTATCTAGTTCTATTACATGTATATAGATGTATTTCGAGTCTAAAAATAAGGATATTATTTTATACATCAATATTATTAGTAGGTAGGTATTATTACCAATTTAAATACAATTCCGAAAAAGAAAATGCTAAATATTAAATAATTATAATAATGCTAAATAATTCATGAATGGCAATAATTATCTAATATTTTTGACGGTTTTAATGATAAATTCAATATTGATATACGAACGTGGACGAAGCGAAATTATTTTCTAAGGTACTTACGTACGTGAATGGCGTTTAGTAGTCTGCTTACCCCGTAGGAAAAGGACGTCAGTTTTTGTATGTAAGTTTTTTGTTATAGAAATTCAATTCTTATGCATTTAGATTAGGTAACTTTTTCTTATCACAGTAGATTTATTTTCAGTTTTTTTTTTCTTATAACGAGCCGTCAAGAATATTATATAGTTCATAATATAATTTGTATACCAGGATTCTATGTAATTTGTAAATAATAATACAACAAATAACATTTCGTTGTATTTGATGGGCCAGTTTTTTATTTATAAATCAATCTTATTAAAGTGCTCTCTTAAATTCAATTTTTATATTCAAATTGGTGATTTGGGATAAAAAATGTGCTTTCTTATTGTTATATATTACGCGAGCACATATTTAAGAGAGTTTTATTAATAAGGTTCTCATTAGTTCTTTTTAATTTTTATGTCGTTGCTTACTTCCGAAAATATACTGAATATATTAAGGAGAGAAATTATGTTTGGCACTAATCATGGAAAGGTATTAAGTATTACGTTTCATAGTAGTAAGTAATGTTAGGATCTTAGTGTTAGGATACAGTAAGGTACACCTAAAATTTATACACATACAGTTACATAGGTTATTATGCGTTCTGGTAGGAACTCATAGCACAGACTGAAAGGCAGGATAAAACTGCAGTTCATATGATTAATCTATGATGGATAAGTCAATACTACTCATTACAATATTCTTCTTATAAATGATAACATCTGTTATTTTTTTGTATTTTTTCTTGTGTTGGAATTAGAAACACCAATCACAATAAGTATTTTACAGCATAATCAATTAGGTATCCTCAAAATGTGCTTGAATTTCGTTGTTTGAGAAAACGGCATGGGGATAACTGATATTAAAAAACTTAATAAAATCCGCAAATTAATAATTTATCATAATGAAGCAATATAACAAGTACAATAACATACTTACACCTAAAATGTTAGTACCGAGTAGGAGCCCTCGCGCATTAGGCAAACGTTAAGTCCTGTTCAATGATTTAGGTAAAAATTAAATAAAAGATCTCTGGTTATACCGTCGATCAATAATGGTTATACCGATACCAATTTTATTTGCAAGGACTGCTAATGTTTTTGAATAATTCATCATAATATATCAAAACCGCCTAAATATAGATAGTCGTACAGAAACAATATGTGGGATGTGTTTGCTGATAGTCTGAGGAACTCCTGTATTACAGAAACTGGCACAAAACGAGACCATTACTTGAAATTAGATTGAACCAATCAAATTGTTCCAAATCTATGTTCAAGATGAGATCTCTCTGTAATGCGGACTCACGTTTGATAACTACAGCAATGTAACATTTTATTAGAAAGATGAAATTTTTAAGATTGGAATTGTTCAGTTTTAGGTGTACGAGTATATTTTATTAAAAAAATCTGTATTTCTTTTTGTATTATTATTTCCACTGTCATATTGCGGTTATTAATTAAATAAATAAATAAGAATTGGCAGTATGTATGATAGATGTATCTATCTAAATCAAAACTATAGTAGCACTACGACTAGGTCGCCTGGTGCGCGTGAACTCTTAGACAGATATGAAGCATCGACTACAAGGTCACAGTATGTCAGTCTCGTAAACCTTATTGGTAGTGGCCACAGCTTCAGGCATGCCTTTCTCTGGGGCCATTGAACCCTCAACGTGTCGTTCATTGTTAGCGGCAAGATGAGTCATGCTACCAGATATTGCTGCCGGGGCAAGGTTCAAGTTCATTTTCGTCAGCAAATTGGATTCGCTGCCGGTCTTCTTGAGATCCGGCTGCGCAGTGGGTGGCAGTGTAGGCCCGCTCCGTTGGATCATCTGTAGGCGCGCGTACTGTTCTTGCAGCGCCTTCTGCTTCTTCAACAGCTCCTGGTGTCTTTGTTCGAGAGGTGTGTGTCGATTAGTGGCCTTGTCGTCGTCGGAAAAGGTGTCGGAGTGTTGTAAGGGGAGGTGGTTAGGATCGGGTTCGCAGCGGGGTGGTGAAGCGGGTGAAGTGGGTGAGGCGAGCGGCGAGCGTGAGGTGGTGCGCGGGGGTGGCGGCGGCGGTGCGCGGCGCGCTGCCATGGCAAGCAGCTCAGGGTGGCGCTCGGGAACCGGAGGTTTGGGCGGATGCTGGCCACGCGCTCGCACCGGCGGCGATGCGTCCGTGTCGCTGCCGCTCGGGTATGAGTGCAGCCGCCGCAAGGGGCCGTCGCCACGCCCGCCACGCTCCGCTGGCTTGGCGAACGTCTGCAGCTCGTCTAGTAGCGCATCGAGGGCGTTTTCTGGCCGCACGTCCGCTCCCCGGCTCGTACCGCCTCGCCCGACGCACACGCCGCTGGTGCCCTGCGCACCATTCCACGCACTTCTAGCTGTGCTCGCCGATCTCCAACAGACATTATAAAAGAGCGGTTGCAAGTAAGCCCCTAACTTTTACACTCGTTTTGATCATTTACTTATCTAGTAACATAATATAAAGCATATTGCAACCGCGCTTTTAATACACAAAGAAACACTTATTGAAAACATAAAACACACGCATTCTATTACACCAGATAAGGCCACTTTTTATGGGACAGATAATCTTTACATACTTCAGCTAGATTTCTGAATGCGACCACAATCATTCAAAAAGAATAAAAGAGAAACGAATAAGGCGAATGCCTCTCTTTTTTGTCGTTGAATATTTTATAAAAACTTTTGTATAGGCTAGTCTTAATGTTTGAAATTCTGTAAATATTATTTTAGTAAAATTGAGCCAATCTGTTTAATGCAGTTATTCTGATTATTCAAAGACAAAATGTGAAAAGGAAGTGTGACGAGCGGCCAAAATATAGTGGAAAGTATAACCGATACGTGGTGGATCGACGTAAAGATGTATACAGGTGAAGAAATAATTAGATTTGATAGTTATAAGAGGTACATATTATGGATAGTTATGTAAATACATTGGGGTTTGTGTGATATTAGATACATAACGCAGCGATTTAATTTGGTGATTTAAATGCATAAAGAATATAATTATGTAATTAAATATTAGAGACGTATTCACTCTTAACAATTGTGATGATTTTGCCATTAGTCAAAAAAAATATAAAGTGTATAATAATGTTAGATAAGTAATATAAATTTAATTTTAACAGTATTCTACTAGGAAGCTAATGCCAAAGTGACATTATAATCAAAAACTAATCTAAGAAAAGCTCAAAGTGGATTACTGCGATCGCTACATGATTACACGTCATCCTCAATGTGCAAAGGTGTTAACTTTTAATAAACGACTGTACCTACTTATCTCAAAGCGAATGATATATTTTATTATTCATTTACCTGTGCTCCGACGTTGTGGGTTATTATATTTCTAATTTAGTAATTTATAACAAGGGAGAGATTAACGAAGGAGTTTGAAATGAGCACATCAATTTTAGATCATTGGAAATATTTAAGAATTTAGACATCTGACTGTGCCCGATAGAAAAAAGAAAATTATAGTTGGGGAAGTCACGAGGGTTAAGAAAGTTGTAAAGAATAAGGGAGAAAGGAGTATGAAGGAGTGTTGTTAAGGCAATTCATTCATTTCCGGAAGCGTTGGGCTGTGAGCGGCTCCTGACAACAACGCGCTGCAACAGAACGAAAAACAACAAGATGCACAAACTATTCCAAAAGCCACTACAACTACTTACAACATGCTTGTTAACCAACATTATGACTACGACGATGTTTTCATATTTCACGCAAACACACATAAAAAAAGAATATTCTAATTAATAAAACATAATGTAAAAAAAAAAATTAAAAAATAATTTAAGTAAATTAAGAAATATGAACACACGCCTGAAGAATGTGAGTATTGAATTTGAATATGGTGAAATTGGTTTAAACTCGATGTGATCGGCACACAATAGTGATAATTATTTTAGATAAAAATCAAATAAAATTAGTTATGCGTAACGCCTTAGTATTGAGATTATCGACTCCTGACTGGCAGTGAAGTACAAAAATGCAATAGCAATAATACTATTATTTAAAAAAAAAAACATATTTTTTTGAGTAACTAATGTGTCGATGACACAAGTTAACCCAGATCCTCCATATTTAGGTAGGTATTAGATATACTATCGAAGCATGTCGCATGCAGTGCAAACAATTTGTTTAACTCCTAATTCAATCATTGTAAGAGAGTCCCAGGATAGCTTCTACGTTTAAAATAATTTGACAGATTTGATGTATTTGAGAAAGATATTTATATTTTTAGGGTTCCGTAGTCCGACAAGGAACCCTTATAGTTTCGCTCTGTCCGTCTGTCTGTCTGTCTGTCTGTCTGTCTGTCTGTCTGTCTGTCTGTCCGCGGCATAGCTCCGTGGTTTTTGTTATTAGAAAGCTGAAATTTGGTATGAATATGTATATTGATCACGCCGAGAAAGTGGTAAAATAAAATTTTGAAAAATATTTTTTTTTAGGGTAGCTCCCAAACATGTAAAGTAGGGATGAATATTTTTTTTCTCGCGTACCCCTTTGTGTGGGGTATCGTTAGATAGGTCTTTCAAAAATATTATGGGTGTGTGAAGACCATTTTTCAGTTAAGCGAGCCATTTGCGAAATATCTAGATTTTAAGTGAAATTTTTTGTTCGATACGAGTTACCCCCCCCTCTAACTTTTGAATGGCTGTACCTAGAAATGTGAAAAAAATCACAGACGTAGTACATGTAATGAAATTACAAGGAAAACTATCACGGCTAAGTAGGCTTAACCGGTTACAGAGCTATAGTCGACTAACTAACTCCTACTACGGAACCCTACTGCGCGTGGCCCGACACGCACTTGGCCGGTTTTTATTTTATACTCCATCCCCGATCTCTCTTACTTAATTTTAAAGTAGGCCCAATTTAATGTTTTCTGGTATTTTATTAGGCAAATTGAACAATCAACTTTATTTAAAGACTTTTCGTACAATCAACTTTCAACGTTAGTTTAACAGCCATAAAACACACAAAATTCTTAGAAGGTAAGAAAACTTAGTATTAGAAATTGCTAAATTACTAAGTTGAAAGTTGCATGTCATTGGCCCAAGGTTATTAGGACGACAGCTGTTAAAATTCAACCAATATCAATTGAAGCGTTTTTTTTTAAATTTAATAAATTATGTGCCAATTCAAAAACTGTACGTACCACTTCAAAGATATAGTTAAACTTTAAAATTGTTGAAATTCAAGATGATATTATGATAAGGTTCCATTTATGTACTATTTTTTAACAGTAGGATGTAATATACATAGAATTCGTACCGATTCAATTAAAACGGTAAGGACTGCAAAAGATACATAAAATTTCTATATAAATACTTTTAATATCTGACAGTCAAGATATTTTGGACGAACTTTATTTCTAAAGCTTATATTTAAAAAAATCAGTGCACCAACATGCCTACAGAGATATAGCAAAAACTTGTGGTAAACAATTACACAAAAATAGAAGATGGAATTATATTTCAAAGTAAAATACAATAAAGTAAAAGTACGGATGTAGAATAAAATATCGAAATAAATAATTTTAAACAAATTTATGAATAATGATATATTATATATTATGAAGAGATTTTATTACTCGTGTATAACTATCGCTTCTCGGAAGTTTTGGCTGTCTCTCCAGGCGAACTGACGGGTCACGGAAAAAAGACCATGAAATCCATTGTTAAAACAATTTGATAATAATGACACAACATAAAAATAATTATCATAATGTTTAAGAGTCAAGGTGTGAATGTGTGGCGATGCATCATCAATATAATAAACGTATGTTTTAGATTCAACTGGACAAATCTGTCCATAGTGTTCCTAGCGACGCTGACGGCGATGGGTCTCTCATAGATGCATATTATAATATAGGTGGGATGCAACACAGCTACAATAAAGTAGTTCAACGAGGCCCCTCTCGACTTGCATACAATAATGTCAAAAGATTATTGCTAAATACTGAAATATGCTGAGTTATAGAATCAAAACTAGAAGTATAAGAATCTAAATAAAACTTTACGGTAGAGGTATACGAAATTAGTTTTCTACTGACCTATCTCTGAGAAATGACAGAATTTAAAAAAAGCACATTAAAATATGCAGTTCTGAAAATTTCACTATAAAAAGTTGTTGGTCAATACCTTAGGTAATGCTTCTTAAATTCTGTCATAAGATAAATAAACACTTATCATACAGAAACCATTACGTATGACAAAACTCTTTCAAATTTATTTTTAGATTCAGCATAATAACTAGACGTAAGTCTACGATACGCAATCATGATGATTAGTTTTTTTTTCTGATTTCACACATAACATTCGTTCCATAAATCTTTAATTACGTGAAGTTCAATGTGATCCGAATTTCCGATATCTTTTCACATGTGTCTGAAGCGTAGCTATCTGTGTCTTTATTATTATTAATTTAAATATTAAATTATGGAATCTAAAAATGCTTATAAAATCAATTGCCGTGCGTTAGCCTCGTAAAACTTGAAAATGAGTCATCAGATTTTGATACAATTTCTTGTGTGTTTTTGTGGGTCCGTAAATGTTTTATATTCACAAGTTGATCGAGTACGTAGGGAATGCGATCGGGCAGAACATCTGTCAGATCTACTGGTACAAGATATATTTTGACATATTTTAATGAGGATATAAGATGAGGAGTCCCCCAAGGCTCCATTTATGATAAATATTTCTATATTTAAATACAACAAAATTATAACATTTTCAAGTCCAACAGAGATAGACCTCGTCAAACCACTTGCCTCGTTTACTGATGATCATATTCAAAACTTACAATATAGTAACATAGCTACCTACTTTATCGGATACTTATACAGGTGTATTATCAAGTCTGTAGACAACTTTGAGGGTGGCAGTGACTGGCAGGTCCTTCTATATATGGGTACGGTTGACATATTTGTTAAAATTGGCATTATTTTCCGAAAGCAAGGATTGTAAGATGCAACGTTTACGGATGGTGCATTGGTTGCAGGAATGTGTGCAAAAGAATGTCAAGATTCTGTATTCTGTAATATTACGTCACACTCTGTTTTATAGTACATACTTACTGCTGTATTGGATAGTGTTTATTAATAATATAAATAATTTAATGTAGGTACGACGTGGTTCCGTCGTACCGCACCTCGGCGCCAAGCCGTTTACGACTCCGTGCCGTTTTCATGTGACCAGGCCCTTACTGGCTACCAACCTGTTTTACCGCAATCTTTTGCATGTGAATATAACCAATGTAATCTACCCTTATTTTTTACAATATGTATCAAGTTTCAAGCAAAACCAGGTTTCTGGATCTGGCGATGACACCGCCACAGGTCTGAAAACCTTTTAAGCCAAATATACATTTTTTTATATAAAAAAGTACTTTTGATACAATTATATATTACAATATCTAATAAATGATCCTGTAAACTACTGTAAACTAGATAAACTTTACACGCGACTTCAACTGGTCGCGGGGACGGGGCTGTGAGCAACTTTCCCATATAACGGCTCATCCCCCATAATCGTAAAGCGTGATCATTTATATACCTATATGAAAAACTATTTTCCTATAATGTTTTTATAATTATTATTGTTTATAAATAGTTAATATTTAATTTATTTTCTTTTAATTACTATATATCTTGTTAATGAATAATCAATTATTAAAATAAAAAATAGTTCTATGAAGAATAACGCAGGACGAACTGTCTCGAACCTCTGTCTCTTGTATTGTAGCAGCGAGCGCGCAGACACCCCGCCATTGACGTTATGAAATATATTATACGATATACGATTTAAAGATCAAATTCAAATGACAAGTTAATCGCTGGGTTGGGGCGGTACCGCTGCCGCGCTTGAAGTGTGCCATGATTTTAAGAACGAATAATCATATTCTATGACGGAGAGTAGCGACCCCGCGGACCTAGTATTCATTTCATTAGAGTTATCTCAAGGGTCTTCTGCGTATAAATGTTACTTTAATAAACTTTCAAATATTTCTTGATTACCTCACTCATTTCTAGATATAGAATCAAGCTGTGATCCACTTGATGGTAGGGGCGGAGGAATAATAAAAGATGTGATTTATATCGATGCCTGTTTATCTGGATGACTATCTCACCTTCATAACCCAGTCATAGGTTCTTAAAGTCTTAAGTTTTAAGTTCTTAAAGTAATAGGTTCTTAAATTATTTGTCGTCATGAGGAAATTATTAAGTTATTTTTAAATATAATACTTTATAAACCAGAGTGCGTCGTAATATTTTTGTATACAAACTCCATTTTAGTAAACCAATAACGTTTTAGTTACATTTTGACGAAACACACTTGCATTTCGTGACGTAAAATTTTAAAGCCAATTTCGATAATTTTGAGGACACCCAGAATACATAGGACAATATTTAAGTTATACTTCGGATATCCAAAATGCACGATGGGCTAAAGGCTATAGGAATATAGATTTACATTAAATAAAAGGAAAATAAGCCACTATAGTCAGCTCGTAAGAGGTGATGTTAGGATACGCTAAAGAACAGGTGCACAAAACATGCTAATTTTTTGTGATCGAAAAAAATGGGGGCACATGCATATAGTACAAACTAAGCTATAACTGGTATATAAAATATTAGTACGGAGTTACACGTTCGGCCTAAGGGGTGACGTGAAGAGCAACTAAATAAAACGAACACTTCGCAAATAAATCGAAGTGTTGGAAAAAAATGCAAATTTTATAACTCTTGGCAAACCTGCAATTGTTAAGTGCATGGTATATTAATAAGTATGAGCATCAGAAACTTGAAGTAACTTAATCGAATGGTATCTGTCAAATAGGAAAATAGAGTTGTTATGCGTTAGTAAATACTAAGATCTATATACAGAATTTTGAATCAGTGCCCAAATTGACGATATTTGCTCAGTCTTTTCATGAAAACACTGATAGAGTTGTTACTTTGTAATAACACTGAAGATTCATTATCTCATTACAGTCATCTGTATTGAAGAATACCCCTATATAATAAACAGGTTTTTGAACACCCAAAAGGCCATAGAGCTTTGTAGTCTCAGGATTTTGAAGCAACGATGTGCTAAATGCTGCTCATTCAAAATAGGAAGTGGGTAGGACATGAATGTCTGCGCATATCGAATCAGCTGTTCTTAAATATTTGGATCAATACCTACGATATTATGGCAAAATATAGCCTAAGAGACCGATGCAAAAATTGTTAGAAAATTTTATTGATAGGTATTTAAAATGTATTTGAGCCAATGTTGTCTTTTACAGAACTTACAATATTTTGGGCACTGTTAAAAACCCTGAATAAGGGAGAAAACCAACCACATAATATGAATTGTGTCCTTCCTGCGTTTATATATATTTTTTCAATTTATTGCCTAGAGTTCAGAAGTAAATTGCTTTCAATACCTTGTTGTGAGCAAGAGCATTTGGACATGATGTGCTCAAATCAGACGCGAAATCTTCCGAAGATTGTCCAGCAGTGAAGGTTGAACTTTGAGAAGATACAGGTGAGACACGGCCGTCAGTGAGTGGGAGACGCTGTTCTTGCACGCAAGCAAGGCTGTTAAATGAACGAAATCATTATAATAATTGGTTCATATAGAACAAAGCTGTTGAGAACTAAATAAATTGATGTTATGATGTACCGTTTTAGCGTAACCAGTGTTCCAGTAAGCTTCTTACAGCGCCGCAAGGCGAGCTCCAAGCGCTCCGGTTCTTCTTCCAGCATCTTTTCCTTCCGAACCACCTGGAAACGACAGCAATAGCAGTTAAAAAAATTAATATAAGCCAAATAAAACTGTTTTTTTAATGATAATTAATCTTCGACATTATTTATGACTCACCTTTTCCATCTCAGCAGCCAGTTTGGTTTTCATGGTCTCTTGTAGAATCGGAAATTTGAGTTTCCAATCAGCGACGGTCTTGCTACTCTTGGACAGCACCATAGCAATGCGCTCTATGTCAGCCATGTTGACGCGAGTTTCCCTTAAAATATTATTTACACCTTGTTATGAAACTGTTGCAAAAATTTAATATTATTAAAACAATGTTCTTAGATTTTTAATAAGGACTAGGTATATAGCTTTTATAATAGAAATCGTTGCAAAAGTACATACTCAGCTCTGGATCCACTTAGAGATGCAACTTCAATAATCCTATCCCTTGCAAATGCAAAAAAAATCAACTCATCATTCAAGTTTCACGCTGATAAATAAATCTTTAAAAAGTTAATATGCTCGTACATTATTTTTTGCAATATATTAATTAAAAATATTTTACCTATTAGCGGCCTGGCCACGCAGACGTTCAACAGTTGCCTCAAGCTCATACAGATCGTTCTCGAGCAGCAGCATGTCCTGACGATAGATCTCCTCTTCGCGGCATAGTTGCTGGAATTGTTTATAGTACTTCATTGGGTTACCAAGTCTTTTGAACCACTTCTAGATATTGTTTATTTCTGTAATATATTTTCTAAACCTTGAATTATTTTAACAATTGAGCTTGCAATATATAGGCACATATTTTTATCTATTCTTAATAGTTCTATCATAGTCCACAGATTATTTGTGTAGATACTTACAGAATCGGGATCAAGTTCGCAAAAGCTGGCAGCAATGGCTCCAATCTTTAGGATGGCCTCGCCCATGAGCTGCCGCATCTGAATGGCGTGCGTCAAAGTCGAGCGGCGCATATTGCGGGTCTGTGAATAAACGTATCATCTTCTAAGACGTAACACTCAATTTAAAACAATAACACACATCGCATATGCTTGGAATTTCGCCGAGAGCTTTCGTAAATTTCGCATTAGTTCGCGCCAGAGCAAAACTATTGTCTATTTAGTGAAACTTAACACACAACATACCTCAATCCTGAGATCACGACCTTGCTTCTGCAACAAACGTAGCTGGTTTTGGAAATCCGAGGTAACGTTGATGGTATAAGTCTTCTGCGGGACCAGAGCAAGTTGCTGGCTGGCTAGCCCAGCAGGCTTTGGTGGAGGCGCTGGTTTCAGGCGATCCCGCTCTGAAATACAATTTATCATTTTCTTATACATTAAACGAGCACTTTTGAGAAAGCTACAATATAAAGCATGATTAATTTGAATTTGCAATAGCGTCACTCCAGCAAATAAGTTTCCTCCTGGAACATCATTCAAAGCCGTTGCTAAGCTTTTAACGAATGATGCCGAAATTGTAAGTTTGCGCTATCTCATGAAGATTAATAAGTACTTATTAATACCGACATGAACCACAGCTAATGGCATTAGAAGATATACACCTCTGTTAGTATATTACAAAATACGATTATTCAAAAAGTTACCTTGAGATGACGTCCTTGGCAATGTCGAAGATTTGATAGCCGGTTTGGTAGGTTTGGAATCGGCTTGTTATGGCAAAGAAGTAAGCGGAAAGAAATCAAATACAAGAATTATGAACATGGTTATGATATTAACTACGACAGTGATTAGAAATAAAATAACCAGCAGAGGATTCTATCAGCTTTGAGAATGGTGTGACCACACTGACCATATTAGCTAATGAAATAATTAAATATAGGTACTTTAATTTCATTCTCGGATGTAAATACAAACAATATTAATGTGTGAGCGGCCATTCTCTTCTCGATGATAATAATGATTGTAACTGTACACGAACAAAAATGATTAATAACCGACATTAATGTAAATGTATAATGTGGGGAATTATTTCATCTCACATAGGGAATTTGATTGACAACTGGCAAATGTGAGGAGTTGACTTGTGTGTATAAAAAGGCTAGCTTCAAAGGGTTTCCGATTATTAAAGTTAAAATATTAGAACCATACAATACATTGTCAGGCAAAACACGTTTTAACAATGCTCTGTATCCTCGTGACGATAAATTTTGACTTAGACACGAGTGAGACGCGAGCGCAGAATTCGTTATAGATACTAGATACTTCTAGATCAACAACCACCACCGAGGTTTATGCAATTCAATTACCATACTTTCTGCACCCTTTACTTAATTAACTACTTAATAGACTACGAATGCAGTCAACTTGCAACAAGGGTTTTATACTAAAGTAAACAATGAGTTGTATGCATACCTGTATGTTGAGGTGAGTGCTGCTTTGGTGAGCTCATATCGGGAGGATCATCGCTAAATGATACTGATTTCTCAAAAGAGACAGATTTTTCTGAAATAACAAATGTTTAATTTGGTCAGTCACCGGTATTACGTAACTTCAGGATTATTTGTTTGTCTGTCACGATGCATTAATAATTTAAATCTTTTACCAAAAAAAGTACAGAAGCAGTCTGTACACTATAGTAAAATAAAAATGCTTAATCAGTAGCATAGTGCACAATATTGGTCTTCAAACATAATTTGGTGGATGAAAGATCGTGTTTAGTAGGTAGGTGGTAGTAGGTTTGAGTGTCTGTAAGGAAATTAAATGCAAAATTATAGACATAAGAAGTGCAATATTGTTTGTCAATCAAAAAGAACGTGTTTGTGTAAGGAAGTAATAATTAATAAAAAAATGTTAAAAAAATTGGGCTGTTGATATTCATTCTCATATGGGGAAAAGTAAAGGTTAAATCAAAAACCAATGTTTAAAAAAGTCAATATTCAAACATTACGTACTAATGACAAAGAAAGGATAACATCTACAAAATTAATAAAACGAGATGTGATCAGTGAGTAAAGTTAATATTTCCGCACGCTCCACGAGACGATGGCTACTACTATTTACATACACAATTTGGCGCACGTTGATAA
Source organism: Pyrrhia umbra (assembly GCA_963891755.1). Lineage (NCBI taxonomy): Eukaryota > Metazoa > Arthropoda > Insecta > Lepidoptera > Noctuidae > Pyrrhia > Pyrrhia umbra. The sequence goes on along the minus strand of OY982916.1, from coordinate 5,574,987 downwards.
GTCAAGTAAACCAAGTCCAGCAATGATAATATCTAAGTAACAAAGCCTCTTACTACCTGATTATTCATGAATCACCATTTCGATGATTATAATAGCAGTATTTTTACTAATTCAATATTCATAACGTTTAATGAATCAACGATTGTATTAGGTGGATGAGATGACGGTGTTCAAACGAAGGTATAATATAAAACAGATGCACTTGAGCCTAATACAATTGTATAAGAAAGCTGAAATAAGAACAATACCACTCGATTTAGCAAGCAAGCGTTCGGCGTGATAATGATGTGGTTCGCTAAATGCATTGCGAATGTCATAGGTTTTGAAATACATTTGGACAATAAATCACTAGTGGTAACCATTGACGGCGTGAAAGTGTCGCTTTCTCCGTCCAAAGTGCTAAGATGTGCGGAAGCATCTCTTCTATCGCATTTACTCGGTGGTAATGGAATGTGGTAGTACCCATAATTTGCGGTTTTGTTTTTCTGTACAACCCACCGATGTTAAGTGTGACGTCAAACGACCACGTTGTGCACCCAACATTGGAAATTAAGGAGAAACCACCATTAAGATACCCATTAAATAATATGTTCTTTGCTTAAATTGCTCTTTTCCTTATGACAGGGAATGGTTGTCTTGATATTCACCAGTGTCGGAAGTTCTGTTATAGTGGAATTGTTTTCACTTGACAATAGCAATGCATCAGCGTTAACTCTATAACCGCCTCCGATTACACTTACGAAATTTATCTCTGCCTAACTTAGGAGGTCTCTCGGTGCTGGTAAATCGTGCCGCATCTGAGTGCAGGAAAACGCAAGCTACATTAAAGGACGAAGCTTTTAGTTTAAATTTACTAAACCGTCAGGAACAGCCACGACGATCAGAATATGTACGATTATTGATTTCTGTTGAACTGTTATAAATTCTAAGTTGACTAATTATTAGCTAACTTTGTTAGTGCTGTCACCGGTCGATTGTTTTTACACTTATAAATTGTACTAAATATGGTGCTTTTAAAAGTTTGGATTATAATATATTTTTCGTGGCTTAGTCACAAACATAAGATTAGTCTTAAATTCTGCTTAAGAAGTGGGTTTAGTAGATCTCTCACCTTGTGTGGCAGGTCTGGTATTGTATGTTTGGTAATCTTGACGTGGGAGGGCTGCAGCAGTCGTCGGTTGGTTGGGAACCTGCAAAGCTTTTTGCACGAGCCCCGTCAAGTTTGCCAGTTGCCTCTCCATCTTCTCAACGCGCAGCCGTTGCATGTCATCCAATTGCGGCCTGCAAAATCATGATTAGAAATCCTATCTATGCTAAGATACGCCTATGTAGGGTATCTTTCATTGAGTATTGTGTGAAACATACAAGAAATCGCTTTTTGCAAAAATCGCATTGCTATTATTTTAATGGAAGATATGTTTATAAAATTATATATTGATTTTATTTTTATATTGTGGCCACAATATTGCACAGCACGAGAATCTCGTATACTCCGTTTAGTTAACAAATGAATATCAAAGTAGTAATCTTGCTAGCAAATGTTGCGGGTGATATTGGAAATTTGATGAAATTGAAGCAAGTGGTAATTCGATTTCTTGAAGTTACCTGGCGTCATACGGTGGCCGAGGCATCGGCCTTGGAGCAGTTGTAATTGGGTTTCCATACAATGTATATGCATCGTCCATTATCCCAGCATCGCTGTGAAGGGGGGAAGTAAAATTAAACATACTAATGACAAACTAATAGACATTATTCCTTTTCTCAAGTGAATGTTGCTTTAAGATGAAACAATATTAATAAACATACGTTAAGTAACACCTTAATAGTATTGCCAAATTAAAGTTTTTTGACATAATCGATTTACGGTAAACTTAATATTATTTTGTGACTAAAATTTAAACGCGAGCGATATTTAACCCGGTCGGAACATTCACCTGTCCACGATTGACGTGCAAGATAAGCAGACCGACAAACTTTTGCTCAAGAGATGCAATTATTGAGTCAAGGTTTTGACGCAGCAAGCTGTTTGACCAGTCAGCATGATGTTACTAGTTCATTTATATTTATTTTAATTCAGAATAGTTTGCCTATCATATTTTTGAAGCAAATGAGACAAAGATGTGCTTCTAATACAGTACCTTCCTACATTTTTGGGGTCGGTTTAATAAACTGAGTTTGAAGGGCTTACCCGGCTTCCTCATCAATAATCGGGGCAATATTAGCTCTTCCAGCAGCAGGTCCGAGGTATTGCGTGTAGTACGGATCCTCATAGGGAGCCCTGGCGGCCCCGCGCTCCGGAGACGACATGTACCCCTCAGCATGGCCTGTACATACATGCAATATTGCAATTGAAACAACTTCCACCTTTGATCGGCACTAACACTACAGACATTTAAATTATTTTCAAGTTTATTATATAGTCAATATTTTATAAATATTGAATAATTGAAGCTATTACATATATTTAATTGTCATCAAAGCATGCGATTTTACGAAATATTTTGATTATAAATGTGAGTATAATAATGCCATTATAAATATAAAATGATTAATAACTCATAATAGCTTTTGGTGGTAACAGAATTGATATCGATAAATTTGAGCGTAGCCACAATATTTTTGTGAAATTACTCTTCAATAATATTACTTACATTCTGAAAATTATCAAGTAGTGTTAATGTTTAGATATATTAATTATAGAATTCAATAAAAAAGTAAACGGTTGAAAAAAAATACATATAAAAAATGAATCAAAAAGTGCATTCGTTAGCACAACATTTAAAGTTCATAATTACGGTAAAGCATTAGCAAATTAATGTTCAGAAGCGAAGTAACGTGTTTCAAGGACGAGGGCCTGGTTACCGGGGATCGTGTACAGTTGGTCGGGCCCCCGAGTGCAATCTGCCGCAGCGAAGGGGAAACAGCGTTCTGACCCACTCCCCGGGATGTATGTGCGCAACGGCTTGGCCGGCGCTGTAGGACCTACAAACACCGCTTTTACCTAACACAAATACCCCGGAAAAGTCCCGAATCTACGCTCGATTCTGATCGTTTTGGGGACTGTCTTCAGTAATTTTGTTAGACAAAAAAAAACTCAGTCTAACTAAACAAATGGCTTTTGATTTGGTCCTTTCAACCTGACATTAGTCGCTAGCTTTTTATTTTTTACTTTTTTACATACATTTTCACGGGATGGATTTGAGTCAAGTGGATGTACCTAAGGGCAAGGAAGGCATCTTCCAAAACTAATTGAAAAGGCATTGATTAAAATTAGCTCGCTTCTTAATTTGTGTGAATAAAAGTGCCGATCTTCGAAACTCCGCCTTTAGTTGGTCATTTTCTTAGATTTATTTAATTGGTAGCTATTTTAGACGTCGACATTCACCTGAGGTGGAGTGAGCCTTGATGCGATCAGCAGGGACAGGCGGGGCGGCGGGTGAATAGGCGCGCAGCATGGATCCCCCGCGCGGCAGGGTGCTCGGCTGTTGGCCACCAATATAGTAAGCAGGCGCCTTGACCTGTAAAACAAACTCTGTTATAGCTTTATAAATTCCTCAAACTATCAAGAAAAATTAATAGTTCATTAATCATCAATACATTGTTCAGAGTTGATTCAAAACATCAGTGACTCGTGCTAGGCACCATTCATCGACCAAACTAAGTATGTATAATGTTTGGTGTTTCGCACGTGCGTAGCATTATAATATACTCATAAATGTTACCGTAAATGGAGTGAAATGTAGGAAATATAGTGGGAATATTTTTCCTTTGAAATATTACCTACGACAAGTTGCTCACGGTTCAGGGTAACTATGATAGGAATCTCAAACATTCTACATGTATACAAATGTATATTTATGTTTATAAGATATTATTATTCAAAGCCTAATAATCAGTTTGACAAGAGAGAGGTATGTTATTGTCGGAATATATAAATTATTTACTGAGGTACAATCATCAACAATGTATTGCAAGAAATAACATTGTGGTTTACAAACATAATGTCGACGTATTGACAATCAACTGTGCAACGGGAAGGAGTCGTCAGTCTGCCAATTGTTTTTCCGAAGAAAACACTCCTCGGCTTTCTAATAGCTCGATTTAATAAACAGATACTCGTTTAGTTTTAATATCAAACCGTTGGCATTGTTCTGTTGGTGTTATGTTTAGTTACTGCTGCACCTCTATGAAGTCTACTACTTATAAGTTTATTATCTCGACCAGTTCCATATTTAAATAATTTGAGTTTTTATGTGGTTTATTTATTATAATGCCGTGGATAGTATTAATTGTGCTGCTAAGTGTAGCTTCAACCGGTATTTCGATCAATAGGCCTGTGTACAAGATAGTACTCAAACAGAAAGGATATGCACAGGTTAGTGTGACGGTAGAAAATGAATCAGCGAAACGTAATGTGGAATCTAAACCTGTAATGCTAATATTGGGGGCGAAGTGTATTTAGCTGTACTTATTAATGATGACGTATTTCGGGAGAAGTGGTATAAGGATTATTTCGGGTGTAACCATATTGAATTCGACACGAATTCGCCGCGTGGTGAGCTTAATGTTAAAAACAGCGTTCGTGGGGCAAATCGTATAGCGTGATAAAAAAAATCTTCTATTTATCAATTAAATCGCTAATTAGTTGTGTTTATTTAATTTTTATTTTTTTTATGTTATCATTTTTAATAAGATTTTAAAATATTGTTTTACCTCTATACAAAATTTTATAATATAATTTTAATTGCCTACTTAAATTCTAATTCTCTTTAATTTGTATTTTTTTGCACACCGACTGACAAAATATGGCAGAATTAATTTATATTATAACACCATTTACTTGTACCAACCTATATTTCAAAATAAAAAGTATCATTATCTTTAATTTTAGGAAAAATGCTTAAAAAAATTAAAAGAAAGTAAATAAATATCTAAATTATGATTTCAGTTCTTACAGTACGATATTGAGACACCGCCGCTCAGAGAGTTTACAATTTGTACCTGGATACGTATTTACGACCTGAGCGGTGACCAGAGCATATTTACATACGTCGGTAAGTACCTTTAAATGTGTAATGTAATGTTTCAACTATAGATTTTTTTATTTATTAAGGTCGATATAAAAGTTGTCGTCACGGATGTGAAAGTAAACCGCTACTAGTGAAACCACAAAATCAAAGTAATGAGCAAATAATATTGCGTTATTATAATTAAATCGACCCCCTTAAACATGAACTTGCTTGCAGGTCCAGTGTTGCAAAATTTAAGCAGTTCTGGCAATAAACGGTTTGGTTTATTTTGTCACGCCTACATGCCTATTTTTTTTTTCAATATACGGCACGCACGCGGATTGTCCTCGAATTTTAACGTTTTTGGTATTTGATTGACGGTAACTTTTCTTAACTGGTAGGTGGGCGCTAGCGGGATGCGATCTTGTCAATATTATCGTATTGCACACCACAACATGCCTGATAAGGACAACAGATAATCACAATATTTTCTCAAAACAGATTGGTCTTGAATTAAAAGAGGGATTGTTTGGCTTTGTGAATGATTATAATGATTGTTGTTTTGTTTGCTATGGTTTGATGTTTTTGAAGTGCTTGTATAGGTACATAGATGAATATAAATCATACATGCCCTTTGAAACAATATAGGCACTCGTAATACGAGTATACATAGATTATATCGTTTTTAATCCGTAAGCCTTACTACCTAGAACTACTCGAACGCATTCAAAAATGATTTTTCAATGACTGACAGCTCTTGGCTATTCCCGAGTTTATGTTTACGTCATAAAAATAACGCGCACAATTGAGCTTTATTTTTAGTGATAGTACGAGTGGTTACATTTTTACATGGAAATATAAGCTCTTATCTACGCTTGAAATGAATTATTATTCCAATCTCAATGCAGTGTTAATAGGCAACGTGTTAATAGGATAAAACATTCTAAAATGTCCATGTTAAACGAACATTTCGTAATACACACGCACTCACTGCGCGTGATTAGGACTAATATGGAGACATACATAATTTATGTGCACTCGATATGCGACTTCACGGTCCAATAAAATGTTTTTTACTAACGTATTAATGGAAACATTTGATTAATGTTTTAGCGAATGGCAACAATCGTGTTGTAAGGCTCTGGTTGGACTCCGGAGGGAAGCACATTAACGTATCAATCAACGGCAAAGTGACGTCAAGCTCGGCCGTGGAAATCACAAAGGATGTTTGGCGCCATGTCTGCTTGTCCTACCAAGCGGACTATGGAGCATGGGCTCTCTACGTCGACTCCCGTCTCCTTTCCTGTCAGTCATCTCAGAGTGTAAGCAAATTAATCACAGTTGCATTTCCAGCAGCATACCGGTCCACTATAAATTAGTAGGTATTTAATGTAACAAATAGGGGTCACGACAAGTTCAGTGTGTAACAACGAAAATGCACGAACAAATTACTCAGCCAAAAGACAAATGGCCGCATAACTTTATCCGGATAGATGAGGTCACTTTGGGCACGTTTTAGCATACAGATAAACATAATGTGATAAATCGACATGGACAGATATTACGTAACTAGTCTTCAGACAAGGCTGTCGCGGGTATCCATAAAGAGACAGTTCCATCATAAAGTATCACGATTACCTGCGGCTAATCAATACCTTGATAATGTGTTGGGTAACGCGAGCGAATTTTATGACAAGGATAAAGTATTTGTTAATCAGCCGGTATATCGACTTACAATATTTCTTTATTGTCTTGCTCTTAAAAAACTTTTATTTTGTCTTTCAGCTCCTCGGGTTTGTGCTGCCAGGTGGTGGCAGTGTCATTATCGGATACGGTACCGCAGAAGGAGGTCAGTCAATGACAGTAAAATATAGTGCTTGTATTTTGCTTATAATTCATCAATATTTTTATTACAGGTGCTCCAAACGGTTTAGAAGGCGAAATATTTGGCACAAACATGATTTTAGCATCAACTATAGAAAGGAACTACACGATTCGGAACGACCCTCTTTATGAACAAAAAAGATTTCAGAAAAACAAAATGAAAAACGGCAGCCCCCATATGAACTATATCATTTTAAACGATTTGCAAACTGGAGAGCTAAAGAATAACTTCGAGACTACCCAGTTGCCTACAACAAATGCAACCAAAAGTTTCATAAAGTTCAGAACTCCCCATAGCTTTATTGAACATGCCGTTGGTTTAGAATTATCGTCAAAAAAACCTAGTTTATTGGATATGTCTAACGACAAAGACTTTTTGGGATTATCAGTTACTGATAAAACTGAACAACCCGATGGTCTAAGCTTTTGGAACTTAAATAATAACGAACATACTGGTAGATATAACATTCCTGACAAAAATAAGAGCCAGAACAATGGTGCTGATACCAAAGCCCCACTCATATTATCTGAGTTTGAAACGCCACCACCCGTACCAAAATTCACATTCTTTGAGAAAACTTTGGAGATAGAAAATGCTCTTCCAGATGCTACTTTTAAATTTAGAGCCGCTACTGAATCGGGCAAACCATCATTAACCAAAAAGTTTGTGGATGAATTATCCGAAATCGAGACCCCTCCCCCAGTAGAAAAGAATACTAAAGTTTATGGTCAGTGGACAAGTTCAAAGTTTGCAGGAAATGTATTAAACTACCTTAAAAACATACAATTGCGTTCGAGAGAGCAGAAAAAGGTTCCTCAAACCATACCATTAACTAAAATATCAGACAGTTTCCCGTATGCATCTGATTTTAAGATAAATAAAATTAGACCCCCGTTTCAATTTCAACGTAGAAATTTGGTCGAAAAGCAGTTCGAAACTAGTAAAAGAAGTCCTCAAATTAATGTACAAATATTAGAAGACGATCTAAGAAACAACATTTTGAAAGCACATGCTCAAACTCAGCCCAAACATGTTGAGATAACTAACAGAGGGATCAGAAAGAAAAAACAAGAACACAGATTTTATAGGAATGTTGATAGTCAGGATAATAGCGACAGTTTTGAAAGCTCTGAAACTATTCGTAGTGCAAAGCCGTTTTCTCCAAAACATAAAATAAAACCAAAAAATACGGCAGATTTAACTTTGCAAACGAATAATTTGCTGTCTATACTACCGTTTTTGAAGTCATTAGAGTATTTCGTAGAAAACTCGCAATTCTCTGATACTCAGAAGGAAACACAAAATAATGACATGTATACTAGAAGCCTATCATCTGGCAATAAATGGCATAATGTTAAATCCTACAGTAATGATTATACACCGCGTGAGATAAAAATTGACCCTGAAAATGGTCAGAGTGCTATAGAAGAAAAAATTGCTCAGGTGAACAAAAGGCATCCAGCTGTTCGACTAAACTACAAGCATGAAAATCGTAACCTTATACCGTATAAAGAAGATCCAATTTTAATAAAAGGTCGGGCATTGGCCATGGAGGTATCCAATCAATCTGATTACAACAAAGATTCGATATCTATTCTGAAATATAATCATGGATTTTTACCTGGACACAATAAGAAAATTAAAATGGAGGACAAGCTCATTGGTTCAATGAAAGCAAAAAGCCATTCTAATCGGAAGAACAACTTTAACAAACAAGTGAAGATAGGCAATGCATTAAATGAACGTCACGTAATTGGCGTAAATGCGGAGCAGAATAAACAAAGTTTTGTTGGTGGAAACGAAAACATACCCGATATAAATAAATACAGATCGGATATAGATAATGATAATGCTGATTCGGTAGTACCTGGGTCTTTGGGTCCGAGAATATGTAAAAATCTTGAATTGTACGATCGTGTTTTATATGTGCAACCTGACGAGAGTATTGACATGACACACATATTGTCGCCGGTTAGAGTGAAGAATGTCGGTATAGAGTTTATTATGCAGAATTATAAAAAGTGTTCGCTGCAGGAATCTGATTTACAAAACAACCCGATGCTGTATATAGATTGGAGCAGAACGCCGGTTAGACTTTTTGGTGGCTCTTATCCGAAAACGACAACTGATCTCTGTGGTTTCTTTTAGAACGATACTGTTAATTTACAATAAAGATTATAATTTACAAAGTAGTTTTTTTATGTCAATTTTAGTTTTCGATGATATAAATTAAGAAGCCCAAGCTAAATTCATGAATAGATTTATCACATAAAAAATACAATACTGCTTTTAATAGTTTATTTATTGGTCATGAATGTATTACTTGCAAGTACCTATATCAATAATAACTAGTTCTCCAATAGGTTAGGTAATTCATTATTTTAATCAATTATAAACTGTAGGCGTAGGCTTTCAGCATAAATTATAATAGGTACAAGGTACAACCCATTAGACTCAATAGAAAAATATACATATATAATTATGCACTTACAAATAATATCTAAGACAGACAACTTTGGATAGAGGTAGGTACAAGTATGTATCTATCAGAGTGTATGTAATTATTAAAAATCGCTTTATAACAAAGAAAAATTTACTAAATTTTTAACAAGCAAATTAATAGCAAACATAAACTGTATAATAATCCTATATTATAAATGTAAAAAAAAAATACTTCACGCAAAGTGTACGTGCAGTTTGAGCGAGCATTAATTGCACGCAGGCGCTGTGTAAATATAGTATTTTATAATTAAAAATGTTCAATAATCTGGAAATAAATTGCCCCGAAAATCCTGTATTTCAATCTTCATTAGGTACCTTGTACAAGCTTCGCTGTACATTGAATAGTTTGCAGTTTGTAGATCTGTCCTACTTTATAAGAATGACGCATTGTTTATGTACACATGTATCATTAGTTTTAGTTTTGTAATTATATCATTTTCAGTAGCAATAAATCCACCACGGAAACTAGTTGTCTATTCATTCAACACAACATAACAATTCTAACATACCATAACAACATCTCACTGTTGGGAGTTACGCCCCAACATTTGGTCCTTCGAGCAAGTTGGTAGTGTGTGACTTATTTCTTTTACGGTCGCGTATCGGTTGGACTGGTCTCTCACAAGCGAGTCGCCCCAGTAACCAATTGAGAAGACGCATTATCGTAGAAGGGAAAGTGGCACAACACCAAGAACCAAGATTGTGGAACAACAGGTTACACTTAACAACGAAGTGTTCGCCTTACATTTAGAAAGCAATTTTTCAAGATGTCAGCAGAAAACGTTTATGAAACTCAGTCAGAACTCTACGAAAACATCAAGAAAATCGGCATCAACATCAAGAAAGATGGCTGGGATAGGAAGAATACCGACTATTTTAAGAGGCGGTTGCAGATGCTGGAGAACTTATGGAGCGATTTCCAGTTCAATCACGACCGTTTGGCAACAGAAATAAGTGTAAGTCATCCTTATTTTACTAATAAGCTATTTAATAAGGCATTACAATGCTATAAAGAGGTTAAGGAGTTGATCAGACAACAACACCAACAAGTTTCGACGCCCAAGGAGGCGCCATATGGAACATCAGAGCGTCAGTCAGTAAAGGGGGGTCCCACTAAACAGGAGGATGCTGGTCCTTCAAATATATCAGAGAGAGAAGAAGAAGGAGAAAAAATCAGTAGAACAAGTGAGGATCAAGGATCTTGTTCTAGAGATCCATCTCCTCTTCCTCGGCATCAACAGAACTATAACAGACGGGAAACAGGATCCAATAGCAAACTGGATGATTTAATACGCAAGCAATCAGCAAATTTTAAAGCGTTTATGAGAGCTGTTGCCAACATTCAAGTGGAGTTTATCACTGAAAAGTGGGAATTTCAGGACGCTCTACAGACTTTACAGGCACGTTGGGCAGCTATTGATAGTCTTCACTGGGAGATTGAATGCGAACTCAACGGTGATAGGATCGCTATATATGAAGAGCGCTACACAAGATTCGAAAAACAATTTCTCGAGCTAAAAAGGGCGTTGAATACCAAGATGTGGTCCGGAGCTTATCGCGAAAAAACAACACCAAAGTTGGAAATACCAGTCTTTCATGGCAAGTATAACCAATGGATTCCATTTAAAGATCTCTTTACGGAAGCCATACATAACAACCCGTCTTTATCGCATGCTCAGAAAATGCAGTTTCTAAAAAGTAAGGTGCAAGGTGAGGCGGAAAGATTGATCCAGCATTTGCAAATAAGTTCGGACAACTATCTTGTGTGCTGGGAGATCCTCAATCACCGCTACAACAACAAAAAACTAATTTTTACATCGCATATCAATATGCTATTCAACCTGCCAAATATACAACAACAATCATCAGGACAAATAAAAAGAATACATGACGTAACAACAGAATGTCTGCATGCCATCAAAAATTTGGGCGTGGACGTCAGCACGTGGGATCCACTCTTGATACATATTTTGTCACAAAAATTGGATACTGAGACTTATTCAGACTACATTGAATCGCTAAAAAACTCACGAGAATTGCCAGTGCTAAAGGAGTTTCTAGACTACTTAGAAACAAAGTTTACTTCGTTGGAAGCATCAAATCGAAAACAAGATCAAAAATCAAGCTCATCGCATCAGAATCAAGATTCTTCGCATTCGAAAAAACAATTTAATAACACCTACAAAAACAATCAAGCAGCTAGCAACAAGAATGTTACGAAATCATTTCATGCGTCAACACGACAATGTCCAATGTGCAATGATGAGCATGGCATATTTTTTTGCTCAAAGTTCTTAGAAATGTCGAACGAAGTAAAATTGAACACAGTAAACAAATTACAATTATGTGTCAATTGTCTATTCAGCCACAACGGAAAAAAATGTGTGTCAACTAATCGATGTCGCAAGTGCAATGCCCATCACAATACTTTGCTTCATGATGCCTTTGCAAAAAACAAGGAGGAAAAGCAAACGAATTCTTCACAGATGTCGCAGGATCATGACACCTCTGAGATTCTATTAGCTACTGCCATAGTTAAAGTAGCAGCAGCTGACGGAACGAGCTACAACATGCGTGCCCTCATTGACCAAGGATCTCAAATATCATTGATCACAGAACATGCCGCTCAACTTCTCGGTATCAGAAGAAATAGGTGCAAAGGAGTAATTTTTGGAATTGGTCAAAAGGAGAGCAATTGCAAAGGAGTCATAACAATTTCATGTGGTTCCGTTTACAATGATTTCAAGTTTGAAACCTCAGTTTTAATCATGAAGAACTTAGTAAAAAATTTACCAAACAAAACCTTTGAAAAACCATCATGGTCACACATACAAAATATCAATTTAGCTGATCCAGAATTCTGCAACAGTCGTCCCGTGGATCTATTGTTCGGAGCTGACATATATTCTCAGATCATGTTAGGAGGGATGATTAAAGGCGATAACATTAGCCAACCCATCGCACAACAAACGCATTTGGGGTGGCTATTATGCGGAAACGTTCAAACATTTCAATGCAATGTAGTGCTGAACAATCTGGAGGATATAAAACAGTTTTGGGAGGCCGAAGACATCAGCGACCAATCAAACATATCAGTGGAAGATCAGACTTGTATCGAGTTTTACCATAACACGACTAAACGCTTAGAAAGCGGGCGATATGAAGTTAGATTGCCAATGAAAAATGACATGGAAATGAGACTGGGTTCCTCTAAACAAATGGCTGTCGCCCAATTTAAACATTTGGAACGTAGATTGGGAAGACAAGAACATTTAGCACAGGCTTACAAACAATTTATGTCGGAATATATTGACCTAGGTCATATGCAACAATCAATTCGTAACATGACTCCCGAGTGCTACTTGCCGCACCACGGTGTGGAACGCGCCGAGTCAACAACAACCAAATACAGAGTGGTGTTTAATGCGTCCGCCAAAACATCTACAGGGTGGAGTTTAAATGATCTCATGTACAAGGGTCCAAATCTTCAACAAGATTTGCAAACAATGTTGATCAAGTGGAGACAATATAAATACGCCTATACAGCAGATTTAGAAAAAATGTACAGACAAGTGATGCTGGCCCTCTGCGATCAAAAACTACAAAAGATTGTTTGGCGAGAATCGCCAGATCAACCTCTAACAACATATCAACTCTCAACTGTTACTTATGGCACGAAAGCAGCGCCGTTCCTAGCGATAATGACACTACGACGGTTAGCGATGGACGAGCGTCAGCATTTTCCGGAAGCGTCTAAAATACTAGAAAAATCATTTTTCGTTGATGATCTGCTCCACGGATTTCATTCAGTTGAACAAGGAAAACAGCAAATTTCAGACCTTAAACAACTGTTGAAAAGTGGAGGATTCAACTTAAGGAAATGGTCGTCAAATGACATGTCCCTCTTGGAGAACATAGCGTCATCACATAACAATGAGAACAATATTTTCAATTTCAAAACAGAACACACATCAAAAACATTGGGGCTATGTTGGAATGCAAGAGATGACAAGTTCACATTCCAGTGTTCGATTTCAAGCAATAACAAAAAACATTCGAAGCGCAGCTTATTAGCTGAAATATCAAAATTATATGATCCACTAGGCTGGCTAGCTCCCGTATCAACAAAATTGAAATTATTATTTCAAAAACTGTGGGAAATCGAATTACAATGGGACGACGAAGTGCCCGACAACATTAACAAAGAGTGGCACAAAATACAAGCAGACATAACCGCGGTAAATTCTTGTGAAATACCAAGATGGCTTCAGTCGGACGGAAAAGAAACAATAGAACTACATGGGTTCAGTGACGCTTCCCTGGATGCGTATGCGTGTGTTATCTACGCTCGGGTTAACACTTCGACAAAGGTCACCCTGGTCGCCGCAAAGTCGAAAATTGTACCAAACCGAAAAACAACAACTTTACCCAGACTAGAATTAAATGGAGCGTACTTATTATCGAAACTTATGCGCAAAGTGAAAGAGTCTCTTGACCAACAAGAGATTCGAGTCTATGGCTGGACAGATTCCATGGTGGTACTAGGCTGGCTACAAGGTGACCCATCACGTTGGAAATCGTACGTTGCCAATAGAGTACTAAAGATCAATGACGTTATTCCCGGATCATTATGGAATTACGTCAAAACATATGAAAATCCAGCTGATGCCGCAAGCAGAGGTCAGTTTGCCGGCCAGTTGAAGGATAATCAACTATGGTGGCAAGGCCCTACGTGGTTATCTCTGCCTAAAATAACCATGGAATCGCAACACAATTACACAACAGATCAAGAAGTCAAAACAAGGACAAAGCAAGTTAACGCGGCCCAAATCAATTCAGAAACCACAAACATTATTGAACAATTACTACAAAAACACAGCTGCATTGATTACGTAATTCGAATCGTTGCATGGATACTTAGAGCATTGAACACGAAACATCGGCACCTACCAAAGTACCTTACGTTGCATGAACTAAATAATGCTACTAAGGTAATTGTGAAACAAATACAGCACAAGGTATTTGAAACAGATATTAGTCATTTGCGGAAACACAACAGAGTGGCATCCAATAGCAGTTTATTATCTCTTAATCCGTATATTGATAAAGAAAACTTGCTAAGAGTGGGAGGCAGACTAAAAAACGCGTTGCTACGGGAAGAAGTGAAACATCCGCTGATCATTCCCTACGATAGCCGTTTAACACAACTACTAATAGAGCAAGCTCACCGAATGACATTTCACGGCGGGCCACAATTCACGTTGTCACAACTTCGCCAAAAATTCTGGATTATCGGCGGCATTCGAGCCACAAAAATGCAGGTCAGGAAATGTGTTACGTGCCGTAAATTCAGTCCAACAAAACAACAACAATTAATGGGTGAGTTACCAAGTGCAAGAATCAACCCTGCCCCACCATTCTATCATACAGGAGTAGACTACACAGGATTTGTGGATGTCAAAATGAACAAAGGAAGAGGATCTAAGACCACCAAGGGTTACATAGCCGTCTTCATCTGCATGGTGACAAAGGCAGTGCATATAGAGTTGGTTTCGGATCTCACCAGCTCAGCATTTTTGGCAGCCCTAAACAGGATGGCGGCAAGGCGAGGTGCCCCTTGCCATTTGTACAGCGACAATGGTACAAACTTTATTGGTGCCAATCGACTTCTCCTAGAACAATACGGGGAAATTGAAAACACATACAAAAGTGATCAACTGCAAAAGGAAGTCGCCGAAATGAACATACAGTGGCATTTTAACGCCCCGGCATGGCCATCAGCGGGAGGATTGTGGGAACGAGCAGTGAGAAGTTTAAAACATCACTTAAAACGTGTAGTGGGAGAACAGAAACTAACCTTCGAGGAATTCTCCACAATCCTTACAAAGTTGGAAGCTTGTCTCAACTCCAGACCTCTATGCTCACTCAGTGAAAATGTGGAAGACCTAGATTGTCTGACACCAGCACACTTCTTGGCAGGTAGGCCGGGAGTAACCATCATTGAAACAAAAGAAGACGCCCGCACGAGATGGGAACTAACGAGAAAAATTTTCACTGAAATTTGGAGCAAGTGGAAACACGAATACTTGAGCCAGCTGTTAGCAAGATCAAAATGGAGAAGACCTCATGAAAACCTGAAAATTGGTGACTTGGTTGTTGTACATGACGACCATCTACCTGCGGGGAAATGGTTAATGGGCAGAATAACAGAGCTGCATCCTGGAGCAGACGGATACGTTCGCGTCGTTAGCCTAAAAACAAAAAACGGTTATATGAAGAGACCTGTAACAAAATTATCCATGTTGCCAGTTGAAAACAGTGATAGCTCTGAGACCTCAAATGTGTCGAGCAAACGCGAACCAGAAAGAGACAAGTGTACAATCAAGTCGAAACAATCAACAACAACAAAAATGAACTTTGTGGCACTAGTCATGGCCTTACTCTTCCTATGGACTCCAATTACAGCAACAAACACAACAAATGTTATCGAGTTGCAACAAGGCTTATACTTCGATAAATTAACAGACATGAGATTGGTTCGTGACGAGTGGAATATCATAGTGTACTATGATGTCAAACCCTATTGGCATGCCATATCAGTCTTTGACAAGTTCAATGATCACTTAGAAAATATCTGTGAAAACTTAAAACAAAAAAAACAATGCAATATCATATCAGTACAATTACGTCACGCGTTCGCTGAACTTGGACACTACAACCATATGTTGCTGAATCCACAAGGCCAGTCGAACTTGCGGAATAAACGCGGACTCATCAACGGTGTCGGTAACATAGCACGTTCCCTGTTCGGTGTATTAGATGACCAATTCGCCGAACAATATCAACGGGACATTGAACTTATAAGAGAAAACGAAAAACACTTAGCGCTACTAGCAAGAAATCAGACATCAATAATAGAAGCCGAATACAATTTAATAAGAAGATCAGAAGAAACTATTGACAAACAGTACAAGTTATTCAACCAACATCTAATCAATCTACACGAATTAACAAACAATCTGAAACAACAAATGGAGTCACAAGAATTAGCTATAGAGTTTGCTATGTCCGCTATCTCGGCAAACAGCTTATTGGAGCATCTTAGAAACATTCAAGAGATCCTGCTGGAGACCGTCACAAACATCTACAATGGCAAGATGAATTTACACCTCATCGCTCCAGAACAACTGCAGAATGAACTGAACATAATCTCAGGACATCTATCAAAGGATCTAGCTCTTCCTATCACCAATATTCAAACAGACTTTTTCCGATTATATCAACTTCTGCAAATAAGGGCAAAAATGACCGAAAGATATCTCATAATCGAGATAAAGGTTCCATTAATCAGCAGAGAAAATTATGAGATTTACCAAGTTATACCCGTACCTAAAAGGATCGGCGAAAATATGGTCACCCTACTACCCATATCGGAACTAGTTGCAATCAACATTCAAAAGGATTCGTACCTACCGATGTCAGGTACAGATTTACATCAATGTATACATTACGAGGGAGGAACTCAACTGTGTCTCATACGAACACCTATATACAAAATGAAGGCTGAAGATAATCTCTGCAAAAGAGATATAGACTCACCTGATTGCAAAACAAAACAGGACAGCTGTCGAGACACGTGGTTGGAACTGCGTAAAGTAAATAAATACTTATACTTTTGCTGCAACCCATGCAGAATACGAGTCATATGCAAGCATCAAGTTTCAAAACAAATACTGAACAAGGCCGGGATCATTGCCCTCGGGCACGACTGTATCTTGAACAGTGAATCGCTAACAATTCATTCCCAAAGACAGCAGACAAACACCATCCATACTCAAGCCGATGCAGCCTCAATGGAAATTTCTCCAATCAATCTCATCATCAACTCATCCGTACCAACTTTGAAGTACAAACAGCAGAATGAAAGCATGCACCGAGAAAATGCGTTACTGCTAGACCTCGGGAAACAAATTCAAGAAATGAAAGCCGCGACCACAGAAGGCATCTTGTCGGACAGAATAACATCTCACGACGTCCACCAATACGTCGTGTTATACCTGTTGGCAGGAGCAGTTGTATCCGCAGCTGTAATATTTACATACTACAGACTGCGCAAACAATCAATAAACCAGTCACAGTCGGAAAGTCCAGCTGTTCCTGATCCCGCGCCCCGGAGAAGATCTGCCGCTAGTATCGCCGGCAACGTCATGCTTGACGTCACAGAAGACAACGTTCGCACGCAGCGCAGCGCACATGCACTCAATAAATCGACATCGCCTATTGCGCGTTACAAAACGGACGATATTTCTTTATAAGACTTTTACATTTCTTTTCGGTTTTACATTTTACTTTATTGTCTTTACATGATTATTTATATCAAACATTTACAAATTACATTGACAATGTTACCCTTTGTGAGTGGGCAATATGTACAAGCTTCGCTGTACATTGAATAGTTTGCAGTTTGTAGATCTGTCCTACTTTATAAGAATGACGCATTGTTTATGTACACATGTATCATTAGTTTTAGTTTTGTAATTATATCATTTTCAGTAGCAATAAATCCACCACGGAAACTAGTTGTCTATTCATTCAACACAACATAACAATTCTAACATACCATAACAACATCTCACTGTTGGGAGTTACGCCCCAACATACCTATATTAAATAAATTTAATACAAGATGTTTCCCGCGGATTTACCACGTCCCGAGGGAACTACTTAACTCACCCAAATAAAAAGAAGCCTATAGCTATCCTTCAGGTTCCTATCTATCTTCATACCGTGATAACGTAACAAACAAATGAACTCACATTTAGTATGGATTAGCTCAAATAATTTTATAACAAAAAATCAAAAAGGGCGAAAAATATGCGGAATAATATGTGGAAGCTAAAAATTAGGCCAAGGTCTTATACATTATCGAAATGAAATAGTGAGATGTGGCTGACTCTCAGTGAATGAACGAGTCTAACCAGTTGGAAATGACACAATGAGTAGATACCCACGAGAGACCGAACCTCACACAATCACGAATTGATACGACTACTTAGCGCACAGGGAAGCTAGGTTGCAATTATGACAGACAATTTTATCGCATACTAGCTTCTGCCCGCGACTTCGTCCGCGTGGAATAGTGGTGCTCCGCTCCTATTGGTTTTAGCGTGATGAAATATAGCCTATAGCCTTCTACAATAAATGGGCTATCTAACACTGAAAGAATTTTCAAATTCGACCAGTAGTTCCTGAGATTAGTAGCGTACGCAAAAAAAGTAACTTTTCTGGTTGATTTCTTACACCGTGTGTCCGAAAAACCCAAATATCTTACGGAACCCTATTTTTTTCCAAAATAAAATTTAGCCTATGTTACTCGTGGATAATGTAGCTTTTGAATGGTGAAAGAATTTTTAAAATCGGTCCAGTAGTTTTTGAGACTATTCATTACAAACAAAGAAACAAACAAAGTTTTCCTCTTTATAATATATATATATATTATAGAGTAGAAAATTTGGCAAAAAACATGCGGTTACGTATACGCGAAACGTAACAACTGTCAAAATGATCACACTTAATAATTGTAATCTTATTTTATATTTTTGTCTTATAATTTATGATATACGTTTACATAATTATTATAACTGTGTTTTAATCATATGAAAAATCTTAAAAGTATGCAAATTGTCGATATCAAGTTTTGTTACATTCGTAAAATTATAAAGTATAAATGATATGAAGTTTGATGCAACCGGCTATTCGTAAACCTATCGTTAAATCTCCACGAAATAGCCGCAAAAAGTAACGTTTTTCTCGCTTCACATGCTGTTACGCGTCTGATCGAAGTACGGAGATCATAATTTGATGATACGCCGATAAAGTCACTGAGGAGAAGCCGAGTGTAAGTGTGCATGCAATTCGTATGGACCGCACGTAGGCACCGCGTAGTCAAACCGGCTGAGCGAGTGGACAAAATCGTCAAAGTCACGCACACATTAGCCACAGCATTGCATAAAACTTGGCATCTGTTGACTACTTACATGGCTTGCAAATGAGAACGATTAATGACATAACTTTAACCGCAGTCAGTTTTAACGTAAAATATCAGATCAGTAGTTAGAACATATTTTATTACCTTCTGGCTGGTTGCATCAATCTTCACATAATTTTACATAAGTATGTCTTAAAACTAGATGTCAATTATTTGCATACTTTAAGATTTTTTATATGATCAAGACAAATTATAACAATTAAGTAAACATATATAAAAAAATATGACACAAAAACATAAAATAATAGCAAATAATTAAGATTCATCATTCATTTTGTTAGATCTTCCGTTTCACGTATAAGTAATCGCATTATTTTCTTGGTGCAACTGGTTGGCAAGCCAATACACGCGCGAGGATCTAATCATGTTATGGAAATGTTGATGAACATAGCTAAACTATAAAGGCTGCAAACAGAAGTGTGATGGGTCATAATGAAGCCCAGGCAATATGGCACACTTAGGGGAGGCCCCCGTACGCAAACGGCTAAAGAAGGAACTTGAATGGGTTTTAGTCAGTAAACTAGGCTAATTCTGTTGTTGATTTTACCGAGCTAATAAAGTTAATAAGTTTGTAATTAGAAAGTTGTTATTTTACTACTGAAACACGTTATGATTCGTTAATAAAATAACAATATCCAGACTTGATCTGTGTGACAAAATTTTTCATTCGTATTTATTTACTATGGTAAGCAAGTAGGCTTCTGCTCTCGCTAGAATGATGTTTTGATTTCTAGATCTTGAATGTAAAACCCGACAGTCCTACTTAATCCTAACTAATATTATAAACGCGAAAGTTCGTTCGTTTGTTTGTCACGCTTTAACGTGAAAACGGCTGAACCGATTTAGATGAAATTTAGTATAAAGATAGAAAAAAATCTGGATACGTTACTTTTTATTCAGGTGCATTTAGTTAGTTCCCTCGGAACGCGGATGAAAAAGCTAGATTAACTAGTAACATAATTTTATCGACAGTTCTACAACAGCGATGAGAAAAATTCGTGAGCAAACTGACAAATGTCTCAAAGCCAAACAAATGACGACATACTATGTATGCGACATCCAGCGGATAACGACACGCTTCGGCTAACGGACCACTCTCTCTCACAGAAAGGAGGTTGAGTTCTAAAGTATTCCAGAATATTCTCTAAGTATATTTTTTATGGTTTTTAATGTAACAAAATCTGATGAAATAAAGAATAACAAACAAGTTAAGTATCATCATCATCAGCCTATATATCGTCCCACTGCTGGGCACAGGCCTCTTCTCATACAGAGAAGGCATGAGCATTAATCACCACGCTTGCTCAAGGTGGATTGGCGATTTCAGTCTTTCAAAGTCCAGGCAGTCTATGAAAGTTAAGTAGGTATAAACAAGAATAATTACGCTATAAGTTCTCTTTTACGAAACAATTGCATCCCCCCAGTGATTAGAGTCACCGCGTCGCTCGTAATCTTGTACTTGACTAAATCACGAGGCACTCTGTTTGCACGACAGTTGTTAGTACGGATTGTCCGTCACCGTCAGCTGTGTAAATCTAGAAACGCAATGCAATTTAACAGTGCTCGAGTTATTTAGGTCGCCATTAGGCTTAGGACGTCCTGCGGATCAATCTAGGTACATTACAGACGACGGATGGTTCTTAAACTTGTTTTTTCACTTTCTAAATTAAAACTTATACCTGTTTTTGCTATACTTTTCACCGTAATCCTAATTAATATGATAATTGCGAAAATGAGTTCGTTTGTTATGCTTTCACGTTAAACGGCTGAACCGATTTGAAAGAAATTTGGTGCGGAGATAGAGGTGACCCTGGAAACGGTTATAGCCTAATTTTCATTTGGGTGCGTTTAGTAGTGCTCTTGGAAAGCAGGTGAAACCGCGGGAAACAGCTAGTCTTTTATAATTTAGCACATGCAAACCTTCTACTCTACGGGTTGAAAATTAGCTTGAATATTACACCTATATATTATGGAGTATGAAGGGATGGATAAAGGAATGGAGTATGAATGTGCAAAACCACATTATTTTTAACTAGAAAATCTATATTGAAGATGAAAATGACCTATGGACTGTACCTATTTAATAAGATTCACATTGAGAACCGCAGCCTACGATTACGCACTGATACTTTTCAAGGATGCCAGATAAGGCTATGGTTGTTTTTGATCGCATTGCCCACAGAAGGAAGGCATAATTGACCGGAAACCGCACAAAATTTTATAAGAGACACTTTAAAATGTATCATGTGTCTAACTTGCTGATCTAAATACATGCAAATTTCACTTTCACACGTCCATTTATAATGTATTTCGTATAATCGCTTTTATTAGACTCTTAAATAATCCGGTTACTGACGTATGTGTGTACTATGCAATACGTATTTTTACATTTAAAAATTGTATATGACTGTGATAGGTGTATTTCGAGAATGTTACCATATACAATAAAATATGTATTAATTCTTGAAAAATAAAGAGATTTGGATATTAAACTGAAAGATACTACGCTCGTCTCTGTAGATAATGACATTATTATATTAATCAAATTGACAAATACAATGATTATAAACAAAGAATATAACTTTGTTTCCTCCTCCTATGGTGCTTGTTCCGAGTGTTTTTATTTTAGTAGGAATAGCTGTGACGAAACATATGTTTAATTTGGACACTCATATCAAAAATGGTAACCAATCTTTCATCAATATGTAGTGACAAAATCACATGTAATGCAATTGAACATCAAATTTTTTGGAACACAATTACTTAATGCGGTTTGTGGTAGGTTGAAATCGTCAAGTAAAATTATTTTGCTGCTTTATTCTCTCTGTCTATTTTTAATAAGTTCATTCAGTCATTCAAATAAAAAGCCTATGACCGTCTCCTGGGTCCCCTATATCTCCGTACGAAAGTTCATCGTCGTTTTACCGTGAAAGCGAAACAAACAAACAAACTTACTTCGCATTTATAATAAGATAAGGATTAACACGCTTCTAAAGTTCATGCCATGAGCCATGATCAATTTAGTTTTTAAAGGAAAATTGCTGATTACATAAAACTGTGATACTCCAAATCATAATTTTTCTTGTTATATTTATGTAAGTTGTCCATCAATCCTAATTATATCAGAATATTGCTGTCGTAAACGGAAGGTAATGTATTTTTATGTATATTTTATTGTATGGACAGCGAACTGAACCTATATGCAGTCCGTTTTTTTGATTGAGGTACGAAAATCCGATAAAAAATAAACAAAAGACTCTCGCTTTCTGATTGTACATAATATTATATATTGATACATTAATCTGTAAAAAGGTTATAGGTAAACAACAAGCGCTCATTGAAATATAGAAGCCTTTTAAATGATTTATACCGAACCAGTTCAGTGCTACCTGGAATACAATGAACAATTGGGAGGCGGCTTACTATTCAACGCTAGGACAATACTTGGAATATGCGGAGAGCCCTCGCCGGTGCGTATGCCGTGGTTTTAATACTCATACACATAACTGTGCGGTACGTCATCGGCATGGATTAAGCACTGCATAGAGCAGAGTACAGAATATTTTTACAAAAAAAAAACAACCAACCTCTAAAAAATAAAAATAAACAATAACAACAATCTACTTCCTGCTAACTGATACGATATAAATAAGGCCTTTTTAGTTTTTTTAGTCTTTATCAATTTTATATTATCTGACGCCTTTATCATCATAGGCCTATATAGTTTACTATTCCATTGCTGGATAAAGGCCTCTTCTTATTCAGAGAAGGCATTGATCACCGCCTTCACCGTTAGTCAGTGGTGTCAATGATAAACCCAGAAAGCACTTATGACACTAGTAAAAAAATCACATTGGTACGTATGAAATGCAGGTGCCTTAACCACTACGCCATCATAATGCGCATTGAAAATCATAACGTGAAATCATAATTTTCAATTTTCAGAATGCTTGTTAGTATCATATCAGATTAACATTGATCTGGAAATATCATAATCTGATAAACTCATAATAACAGAATGGTATGTGGTGCATAATTACATTGTGCACAATTCCGCGTTTTCTGAATTAACAGATAATATGATTCCGGATTATGAATTCAAAGAGACATTCCGGCTGCATGAGGGTATGGTTTCATGTACATAAATCCCAATTATACGTTTCAACGAGAACATAATCAATACTCTGTATTGTTATGTCTATTGAAAATCATGTTGTACAAGTATAACCGCATAAAATGATTTTCAATACATACATACGCATTAATACATGCAGTATTTTTCACAGAAGCTTACATAATTTTAGAACCAAATAAATAAAACACTTATATTTTATTTTGCTTTGTATTTTTCCTACAAACTTTCGTTAAACTAATAAATATAGAGCAATATAAAATAATAAATGGCAAGGATAAAAATGTAAGTGTATTCGTTCAAAATAGTTTAGGTAGGTTATTTTCATTATAATTAATCCATAACAATGAAAATTATCAAAACTATTTCAGACCACCGAACTTTATAATACCACGTTGCACTGGTTAACTAACTAATAACTGTAATCGTACATAAAACTAAGTTCGGACGAAAGCATATACTCGTATATAGTAAAATAGAACAGGCCAATCTTGGCAACTTTCTATCTCTTTCAGGGATACCTATTTCGGGTATACAAAGACTTTCAATTTCGTTTTCAGTTAGACGATGAAATATGTATATCTAGAGCGAAATTATGAAACATTGTGAATGTCAACATAGACTGTTTCCTAGTATCTTGGGGTCGGATGCTGGTCTAACCGGATGCAGCTGGATGTGTTTTACACGACTGACTATCAGAATAGACTATCTGACTGGCCCGGTTCCCGGGTAATGCAATGTCCCATAATAAGACTGGTTGTCACACTTTCTAGCTTTTGAATATCTGTTAAATATTTAGAAACGACAGCCGGAGACGACCGTGGCAAGCACAGCTTAACCTATTCTTAATCAGCTTAATCGAACTATGCTAATATAAAGAGTATTATTAATATGTACATTGCATAGCTCTTTAAATACATAGGTGCCTACACTATGGGTACGCCTTTGAATTCATTCTTTGGTCTCGTGGTATGAAGCATGACGGCTGAGTATCCACAATCTTAGCAATTTCAGTCACTTGTAAATCAGAGGAAAAATAAATAAGAGGAGGTAGTTTTTTTTAAGACATTTGTTAGCTAGTGATCGTTAAGAAAATGCTACCTACCCATGAGTGAAAAGAAGAACAAAAATAAACATTTGAATGGAATATTTTAAAAGGGACCAAATTTAAAGCGTTTAGAAAGTAATTGGTAGAAAAAGATAGAATGAATGAAATATGACGTCATCATGTCACAACGATAACAAGACAACGACTCTTGCAAATAACATTTAGAGTGACAGGATAGAGAGTTCCCCTCCAAAAGCTTCTAAAGCTTGTTTTTGTTATGGGCCAAGTGAGTAATAAGACATTTTATAAAGTACCCATTATGAAAGGTCAAAATAAATAATATATTTAACTACTTATTGAAATAATGAAATTGCCCGGGCTTTAAATAGTGTCCTTGACCTATTGGGCAGAATAATAAAAATAAGTAATTTTTTTTTTTTTTTTTTTTTTTTTTTTTTTTTTTTTTTTTTTTTTTTTTTTTTTTTTAAACGCGAAAGCGAGTTGTTTATTTGTTCCACTTTCACGGTAAAACGGCTGAACTGTTTTGGACAAAATTTGGTATGGAGATAGCGGAGCCCCTTATACGCTACTTTTTATCTGGGTGCGTTAGGTGCTTCCCATGGGATGGGGATGAAACTGCGGGAAACAGGTAGTATTTACAGCTATCCCAAAAGTCCACGGTTGAAATATTTTTTTACTTCATGCTTTTCAGTTCGATTTTTCTCGTAGTCGGGTTAAGTTTTAGATAGTAATATATTTTATGAGTCCTTGGCTTTTTTAGGGCTGGGAAATCATCCCATGACTCGTCCCGCTGTGGGCGGAGCGCGGGGTAGGAGTGGAAACTATTACCGACTAAAATCCTTTGTGTTTCGAAGCTGCTGTGATTTCTTCCTAGAATCCCACAGCTCTGTCAGGCTTGATTTCGAGATACTAATATCACATATAAAGACAGTTAGTACGTCTTAGAATACCCTCTACCTAGAATACAATGCTATCAGATTCCTGTATTTACGTCTAACGTAATTAAAGTGTGCGTTAGGTTATTCTCGGAGACATTGTTAGCTAAGATGGATCTTAGCTGTTCCTCGCAATTATGGGATAGCGTGTTTGATCGTATTCGAACACCACTATTGCAATACCTTTAGGGACAAAGGGCGATGTTGCTATTGTTGTACTTGGACCTTACTCAATTTAACTTGATTACTATTAATGTTTGGTTGTTTGAACGCAGTAGGTAATCTCCGGAACTACCAGTCGGATAGCTTTTTCTTTCTCTTTATTTTTGTTGGTTATATTTTTGCATTTAAGAGCCCATTACTTAATGAATGCTATAATCGGTAGGAGGATGCAGTATACATACCTACTACTAATAGATATTATAAATGTGGAAGTTTGTAAGGATTTACCTAAGTATATTCGTTACTCTTTTACATAAAAAGTACTGAATTAATTTGGATCAAATTTAGTATACACATATTATATGTAGTTTATATCCTCGATTAACACATGTTTTAGGATTTTTTTTAGGGTTCCGTAGTCCGACAAGGAACCATTATAGTTTCGCCATGTCCGTCTGTCTGTCTGTCCGCGGCATAGCTCCGAGGTTCTTATTACTAGAAAGCTGAAATTTGGTATGCACGTATATTGATAACGCCGAGAAAGTGGTAAAATAAAATTTTGAAAAATATTTTTTTTCTCGCGCACCCTTCCTGTGGGGTATCGTTAGATAGGTTTTTGAAAAATATTATGGGTTTGTGAAGACCATTTTTCGGTTAAGCGAGCCATTTGCGAAATATCTAGCTTTTAAGTGCAAATTTTTGTTCGATACGAGCATCCCTAGAAATATGAAAAAAAAAACCCAGATGTAGCACATGTAATGAACTTACAAGGAAAACTATCACGGCTAAGTAGGCTTAACCGGTTACAGAGTTATAGTCGACTAACTAACTCCTACTACGGAACCCTACTGCGCGTGGCCCGACACGCACTTGGCCGGTTTTTATCAGAGTGTACGAAGTATTTCCCGCTTAATGCGGGTGAAACTGAGGGAAACATGCTTCATTTACATTCGATCATCTATTCTCAGTCTTATGAGTATCACGCTAGGCCTCAGGAGATTAATTAAGACCATGTCTTTATAGATAAGGGAGTGTATTGACATAAAAGGAGATCACTTTAGATATTAAGGAGTCTACCCACTCCACTTTAGCATATCATGACCACGCTAGAAATATATATAGAAAAAAAAAATTGATTGAAAAATAGACCGTTCCGTCGCCAACCGACACCAGAGGGTGCCATGACCGAACCGTCAAGAATTTGTCGGCAAGAATAATTCGCACGGGTATGTTACATTCTAGCGGGCACAGTCCATTTCATGGTTTTTTCCGTGCCTGGGAGACAACTCTAACTCAACGAAGATTCGTTTGAAATTCAGAACCTTTTCTTGTGAATTTTAAGGCGGTAAATTTCAAATTATTGTTATATACGGATAGAATAAGAACATCCCTCTATGTACAGAGCATTAGATCGCACCTTACCACATCACAAAAAAAGTTATCGTCTATTCTCGGTTGTTCCGAAGTTTCGTTTCGGTGAGTTAGTGTAGGCCCCCTGGGGGGTTAGACAAGTGGCAAAACGCTAACGCTAACGCTATAGAATAGAAAACAAAATGTATGGGAATGACATTCGTTTACGACTAGCTATAGGTATGTCATTCCCATACATTTTGTTTTCTATTCTATAGCGTTAGCGTTAGCGTTTTGCCACTTGTCTAGCCCCTCTGATATGTTCATAACACGGTCACAATCGGAGTAGTGGGCAGGCCCCTTTAATTGTTATTAAAAAGTCTGTCTTGCTAGAACTTCTACCTCAGTACCATACATACCTACCTGTACGGTACATTATTAATTAATATTTTGCTGTACAAAGCTACACTCAGTGTATATTAAAAAAAGATAATGCGTTCATTCAACGCAACGGAAGAGAAAGTATAGTCTTTTCTTCTTTTTAACTTTGCATAACATACTATAAGCTAGCAAATGTATGATATAATTGTATCATTTTAGCATTAAATGTGTTGCGTAATTGACTTTTAAGTAGGTACCTACTTTAGTAATGAAGTCGCAATTCTAGTTCTTTATGCTGATGAAAATGTTATGATACATTTGGTACTGTTCGGTGTAGCTTAAATGATAACTTTGCCATACTTGTTGACATATAGGAACTACTAGGACCTAGGAACTACTTTGCGGACTAAGATAAAAAGCCTATGTGTTAATCCAAAAGTAAACTATATGTTTAATAAATTTTAACCATATCCATACAGTAGTTTTTGCGTGGGTAACAAAAACACATACATTTATACATCCTCACAAATCTGAAAGTAAAACTGTCTGTCTGTACGCTTTCAAGTTAAAACGGCTAAACCAATTTGGATGAAATTTGGTATGGAGATAGCTTGAACCCTGGGGAAGGATATACAATTTTTTATCAGGGTGCGTGAAGTAGATCCCTCAGGAAGCTCGTTTAACCGCGGGGAACGACTGTTTAAAAAACTATTGAAATCGTTGATCTGCCTTAAGCGAGATTTATCAATGCTCGCAACTTTTCTATGTGTGTGTGTGTGTGTGGCTTTGTAGCTGATACTAAACAATGTTGTATTAGTCCATTATCTCCTAGTGCCCCGAAGATGAATTTGCATCTTCCAACAGATGGTAAGTAATATAAGAAAAAGGTCCTTGAGCCAGTGTTTGAAATAAATTTGCAAACATTAGACGGTTGGGCTCCATTGCGACCTAGTTGTAAAGGGAAACCGTTATAATGTGACGTAAACCGCATATTTTGCAACAATTTATAATTGCGACTGTTAAATAAAGCCTTATAAAAAAACCCAACAATGTTATGCGATTTGGGTCGTCTCTCAGCTTATAATCGACTCGCTATATGAAGTGTCACTATAATTTTACTCTGAATTCTGGTAGGTACTATATTATATTTCCGAAAGTTCCAAAAGTCCATCATAAGCCATATCAAAATGTATGCTATGTATAAGCTTCAAAATGTGAAATGATCTTTCAAAATTAATGATCAAACTTAGTAATTTTGCTATTATTTTATACTGTTTCACCCTCGCCCGGGAACTGCATAACGCACCCCGATAAAAAGTAGCATATACCTACCCTATCTTCTTCAGGGTCCTCTTTATCTGCGTACCAAATTTTATTCAAATCTGTTCAGTCGTTCGCCGTGAAATTGTAAGAAACAAACTCACTTTCGCATTTATAATATTAGTTAGGATCTTTCGACTTATTTCGACGAATCTCTATGCTTTGATTAGACTCTAACCTATAAAAATCTAAATCTATGCAAATAATTGATATTACTAGAAAGTTTTGTGACAGACGTAAAAGTATAGTAGGTATAAATGATGTCAAATTTAATTAACCATATTATCTGTATCATAATTAAGATATTAGACATAGCCTTAGGAGGGGGGGGGGGGAGAGGGGACATTTGCCCGTTTGTCACTTTGACTTTAGACGGAATATGATTACCTACATGCACCCAGGGTAAACAATGTCAATGTATATTTCAGGAAGAGTGAACTGCGTTCACACATAATGAGATCATGGTTAATCAAATACACTTGCAACCTGTATGGGAGATACAGGTTAAAAGGTCAGTACTATAGTATCTAGTATTATATTATATAGTTTAGTATATACCAGTACAAAATCTCTTATTTTCATCTTATTGTTTCACGTTGAAGTCCCCGGGCGATATGACTGCGAACATTTAGCAACAAATTACTCCACAAAGAATCTACATCATGCGATCTCTTAATTAGTTCTTAACAGTCTATGTAAGTCTTAATGAACTTGCCAGCGAGTTACTCTTTGTAACTTACTTTGCAGCCGTAAGCTGGTTGTGGAGTATTCAAAATCTTAATTAAAGTGGTGTAGCTTGTATGATAGAAATATTCAGGATTATTTTTATTAACATACTCTATACACTACAATAAACAAAATAGTAGGAGCATTTTAGGGAAGTGTGTGACGCTGATAGAGATATAAAAAAGTTAAATTTATAAGAAGCAGATAAAAAGGTAGGAAGATGAATCTGAAGTCATAATTATATTAATGTGATTTTCAAATTGGACCGCTATTAGAATAAAAAGAATAAGAATAAGAATTTTATTTTTCTAAAAATCATCTTGGGATATCTTGGGAGCTAATACAAAGAGGGTTTACCATTGTCTTACTAAACAAGTTTGGTTATTATGTGAACATTTAGAAGGAAACACACATTTTTATGCATAAAAGCTTTGATATTCTAACCGTCAAAATTGAATTTAGTATATTTCGTCTTAGGACGTGTATAGATAGAATTGTGTTAGGATAGCTATCATCACCTGCATGATAAAATACCCTACCAGATAGGTAGTCGCTCCATGTAAAGCACTGGTATTCAGTTGCATCCGTTTAGATTTGATAGCCAACCCTAACATAGTTGGGAAAAGACTAAGCAGTCAGAGTGGTAGGGCGTTTCAGTTTTCGGCAATTTAGTTTGAAAATTGATAAGGCCTCGAATTAACTTAAAAATGAAGCATTTTTATACATTGGATTTAATGCTCAAATCAATGAGATGTTCTCATTGTATTTGTAACTATTGTAATGCCCCGTTTTACCACCTCCGGTTAATCACCGTTTTAAAATATCCACCAGATAGTTTTAGACATAAAATGATGTTCCAATTATGAATAAATCCGGTAAATAATTCCTATCCAGCAGTGGTGTACAGGGTTTAGACCCTTAGTTGACCTTGAGTTACGTAGACACTGTAGCTGTAAAAGTCTTAGGACTTTGAATTTTGTATGTCTTAGGACTTTTACAGCTACAGTGTCTACGTAACTATAATAATTATGAGTGTATCATGCGTGTTCTACCGTAGCACCTAAACTACTAAACTAATTTTGATGAATGAGGTGTCAAAAGATTCATGAATTCAATTTATTTATAAAAAGCCATAAATTAAGATACTTCATTATAAATCATCAAGAACTAAAATCAAATTTTCATTTTAGAAATTCAAAATAATATGATATTCAATCTATGAATAGGCATGGTTTATTGCAATAGATTGCATATGTAACTAATTAATACGTGGAATAGCGCAATATTGTATGCATACTTAATTAGATCTTAATTCGATGCCAATAGAGGGGTAAGCACTTAATGGATTTCACTTCTGAAGCGCTTATCAGAACTCAATTTTGAGCAATCTATTCATATACTCGTAGGTAATGTAACAATGCTTTTGATTACCGACTTAAAAAATGAGGAATTATCAATTAGATTCTGTTTCTCGCGGTTTGACACGCATTCTGAGGAAACTACGAACGCACCCGGATATAAAGTCAAGCTAAAAGCTAAACTCACCTAAATGAAAATTAGCTATCCAGGGTCCTATCTATATTCATTCTAAATTTCATCCAAATCGGTAAAGCTGTTTTACTGTGTGCGTAACAAATAAACAAACTCACTTGGGCATTAATAATATTAGTTAGGATTTTACCTTTTTTCGTATGAAAAGCAGGAGCCAAATATTTTTTGTGATAGCTTTAGTAAATACGTTGGAATGCGACCACGGCGGGAATATTTCCATTTTTCATGCTTTCGTGGAAACTGAATATTTTTCCCCGTGGTTGGGTTTTAGTTTTTTAAATTCCTTTTTTATTTCTGTTATAGTGGGTGGGTGATTTAACTGCAATAAAAATTCATTTTTCGGAATGTGCTTATTAAGCCAAACAAGGAATATTAAAAATAATACTGAACTTTTTTGGATGTAACTTCCGCCATGCAGAAGGTTCTAAATGTAATGTATGCCAGTCAACCCATAACAAAGAATTGATTTACACCTCATCAAAAGCAGCTCAGTTGTTTAGGTGCTACGCTCACTTTGTAGAACTAAGTATCGAACTCTGGACCCCATGATTGTTAGTAGCTTATGCTTATCCTACTATAATAATTATAAATGCGAAATTTGTGAGGTTGTATGTCTGTTACCCTTATACGCAAAAACTACTGAATAGATTTCAATGAAATTTGCTATACACATAGTTTAGGACTTGGGGCTGTACCACCACGTGTTTTTGCAATCACTATTCAAGTTTGATAGCGTGACACAGATACTAACGTCGTATAGCTCCGTCTATATTCAAAACGAAAATAATATTGTTTTTTTTGTATTGCATCTCGCAGGTCAACCTAGAAGGTTGTCGACTGCTTAAGCGGGCTAAATAATCTTGTTTTGGCACGTCATGGTAAGGCCCCTGGATTAACATATGGGATACTTTTTATCCCGATCTGCGAAGTAATTTCCTCAGGATACAGGTAAAACCGCAGGAAACAATAGTATTACATGAATAAGGTAGCTTATGTAGGTATAAATAGATAGAATCGGGTTGGCAATTATTTATTAAACTACCAAGAGGTGAAACTGCGTGTGGTGTGGTCAGTTCATGGATGGGTAAACTTTCTACATGACCTCTCCGTTATTTTGTAGTCAGAGGTTTCAAGCATATCTATACGACTATATAAACAAGCTGTTGCTTACGGCTTTCCTCGCATCCTAAGGCAGTTGATTCACGCACCCAGATAAAAAAAACCATCTTCTCAGGTATCTATCGTAACCATCTATCTCCATAAAAAAAATCATCAAAATCGGTTCGGTCGGGAAAATGGCTGCACCGAAAACGTAACTAACGGACAGACTTACTTCCGGTTTTATATTGTTAGTAAGGATTTCTGATAGCTGGGCTAACATTAGAATGCGGAATAACATTATGGAGTAGGTACTTGGGTTTTATTTAATCCTAAGTTTGTGAGGTTGTATGTATTTATGTTCATTTTTCTTTCTCGCTCTATATACACTAAATGGATGGACCAAAAACAACTGAATGGATTTGGATAGAGAGTAGTTAGTGGATACATAGGGTTTATTTATCATAGAATATTTTTACTCTGGTGAAATCGTGGGAATCAGATAGTATTTATTATTTTAATGATCTAGATTTCAACCAGAGAGGCGCTGACGTCATCACATCAATTAGATAATACTACATGGCATTCTTTGAATATAAACTAAAAAAAAGTATATTAATTGACTTACCGCAGTAGTACTTACTGCAGTTTCAGTGAAATCGTGAAATTATGATTTGAGTGTTTATGTAAAGTCGAAAATGTGCATTTAGGTTAATATCGAGGTGGCCTAGTGGTTAAAGACACATGCATCTCAGGTACGAGTGTGAGGGTTCGAATCTTGGAAACCAATCTGACTTTTATAAAGTCATAATATTATTATGTACTTTCTAAGTGTATTTTAACGCTACTAACGGTGAAGAAAAACGTCGTAAGGAAACCTATAGTTAAAATGTCTGAAATCACCAATCCAATTTGCTCAAGCCTTCTCTGTTTGAAAAGAGGCCTGTGCCCAGCAGTAGGACAATCTATAGACCGATGATAAGAAGTAATATATAATGTGATAACTTAGTCTACTTTATATTGATGTGATTGTGCCTTCTATGTACTGATTAGCTTTATATATTCAGCGCTACATGCCTTAGAATGATTTTTATTAGTAGTTGAACATAAGCATTATAATCATACACCAACACATGTATTTGTGAACAATACTATGCCTGTCTGAATATTACCAAATGCTAGTGATCACTAAGATCACTAGCATTTGGTAAATTGAGACAATTACAGATTGGTATTCGACGCTTTTCTTCCGCATAGCAAAGGGAAGCTTGTGTATTGTTTGTGGACTAAAGGACTGGTTAATATAACACAATGAGAAAATCCTTTTTAAGCATAGTATTTTTATTAAATAAATAAACGGTGAAGGAAAACATCGTGAGGAAACCTGGACCTAAAATGTCTGAAATCGCCAATCCGCCTTAAGCAAGCGTGGTGATTAATGCTCATGCCTTCTCTGTATGAGAAGAGGCCTGTACCCAGCAGTGGGATAATATATAGGCTGATGATGATGATTTTTATTAAATACAGGTTCCTAGATTAAACCCACGACCTAAGATTTGCAAGTCAAGGCTGTTAACATTGGGTCACCTCTCCAATTTGCTTCTAGTATAATATTATTTATATTCAGTAGGTCTAGATTGAAATGTAGTGATTTTCAAATATAGCGTTTGCTGATTATCTCACCTGGTATAATGATGATAGATTCCAATGCGATGTCACGATGAACTCCAATAAGCTCCGTCTACTATTCAGATTTAGGCTAAATTTGTTGTATACTATAAGTAAGGAAGTGCTGATTTTCAAATGATACGGGTACCCTAAAAGATAGTGCATATTTATGAGGGTAAAACATAATTCGATACTATTCGAGAATTTCCTTATACCTACATCATAGAGCGTGTTCGCGATCAATCGTGATGTAAGAAATTATAGCATTAGTCCGTGTCAAACAAATTATAGAGAAGGTTTCGTAATTATAACGATTACAAACTTTGATTATACAATTATGTGGACTTACGGTTTTCTGTTATGTTAATGAACGAAAAGAAAAACTTTTTTATGCAAACGTATAGAGTACACCCAACTGTTTTTTTTATTAAATTTTGTTTATATCAAATTTTAAAGCAACCTTATTTTTTTAAATAATGTATGAAATATAATCTAAAGTGTTTATACCTAAAAGTGAATTCAAATGTCAAGATTGAGAAATTATAGACCAATTAATTCTTTGCGACAATAATTCAATGCAGTGACCAACGTTGTACCTACTTGTTATTCCAGACGTCCGACCACTTTTCTTCTGTTCAAATATCTTGAAGCTTGCGTCTGGGTATTACACACCTGAGTGTTTAAGTCTCGTGAGTTTCTAGACATTTATGTATTTATAGTTTACGTTTTCGAGGCAAAAGCTTGTTAAGATATCGAGCGATAGCGTCCGGACGCTTGAGAGAAGTGGAAAGACAAGGATCTGAAGATTTGGGCCTTCGATAATACTTTAGGGCGTGCTTGTAATAATTTTTATTTTGTGGACTAAGGCAAGGAAATATTTTTTTTATTAGTTCAGGATGAGATATACCTATTTTTATCATCAGTGAAGCAAGTTCTGTGAGCGCACTGAAGAATATAACAATTGGAAAAGATAGCTCTGACTTTGTGTTATTTATATTATTATTTTTATTACGAAAGGTTGTGAGTATAGATGTATGTATGTATAGCTGGCACTCTTTTGTCTAAAATCTGCTTAATAAATTCGAATTTGTTCTAAAAGAATATATATATGTAACAAATTCAAATTTATAATAAGATTCTCCTTAATGTACACAATTTTGTGTCCGAGCAGACGAAGTTGCGGACACAAGGTAGAATTATATGAATACATGAAAATTTCCAATTACAGACTTCACAGAATTTCGACTTAGAATACCTACAAACGTCGCATATATAATAGAATGTGATAATTTTATTCTTGGTAATTTAATTATAGTGTATTCATACCTTTAGATATTTTGTAAGGTTTTCGAGAAGTTGAAAAGGAATTTTTGGTCGGTTTTATGTTCATGTATATTGTACTGAATTTATGATATTAAATTAATTTAGTAACTACAAACATATCTTTGGAAAATATTATTAAATCATTGCAATTAGTTGTTGGACAGGACTAAGATTTATCTTGGTTTGTTTTATTATTTAGTTTGGTTTAATAACCAAATAGGTACTGATAAAAGTTGCAGGATTCAAAATAATACTCCTTGAAATATCTTTACTTCTACAGGTCTTCTTTTTTAGCGCCAAATTTAATTGTCATTTAAAATTATAAAATCTACTCAAAACTACTAGGTAAACGTGTGTTAGTTAGTATGTTGGGTATAATAATTAAATATAAATTTATCGGCTGTTTTTCATTTGAATAATTTTTGGCAATAAGGTTTGCTTCAATAATACACATAGGTATGATACTGGCAAAAAAAATTAAAGGCATTAACTGTTTAGCCGATTAATTTCACCAAGTCAGCTATGCATTGAGAACGATGTGCGCGACAAAGAATGCACTACATATGTCAATGCGTATCTGGATATCTACTTTTTTTGAGCCTCGGCGGTTACAACAGAGTATTGTGATGCAATACTGTGGTACTGTCGCACAATCGGTGATCTCTAAAAATGGACTGTATTCGAAAGAAAGCCTTTAAGGGGGGAACGTAGTGCGCATGCGCTCTGCGGTCAGTGTGTGCGTAGACGGCGATCGCGTGCGCCCGCGTTCCAAGATTCCATTTCGAGACAGCTAAATCGTAAGTGTTTATATATTTGTGCGAATAAGTGTTTATCGTTGCGTGTTAAGAGTAATTTATGTTTCTTTTCGCACTGCGATATTATTATATTTGCATTTGCGATTATTTTTCTTAAATCATTTTGGGAAATCGATGAATATTTCAGGTTCTAAATTATTTGAAAACCGTAAGCTAAATTTATAGATTTGTTTATTTTTATTTTTTTTTATTTGATGTTATGTTTTGTAACAAGTTTTGCAGTTAATAATGATATAACGTTTTAGAAATTTTGTTGTTTCTAACTATATTAATTACTGTTATATGATAATATTTTGTTTGGTCGAATTTTGTGACGTATGAATATTTTACCGCTAGGGATATGATATTCGACGCCTTCTTTAGGAAATTAGGTTAAGGAAAAGTTTTAAGGAAGACTTAGGAGATTAGGTTTAACTTAAAGTTTCTCAAATTCCACTTTTATTTGTTTTTTATTACTTTAATAACGTTAATGACTACAAATTTTCTCAATCTTGACTATTGAATTCTCATAAAAATCTTTAGAACTTATACTTCAATAATGTCTTACTCATAATTATATAAATACCTTTAGTTACTCGTATCACACCAATATATAATAATTACGGTTCATACATTTATACGACACGAATATTATCGCACAAGATGTTTCCGTGAGAAAGTTCTTATGTGAACAATTTTATGTTATTAAAAGATATCTAAATGTTTCTCAATACGTTTACACAATACGGAATTAAATTTAAATTACTACCATTTTTACGATGCAAATGAGAACTGATTTTGTAAGAATCTACGATGTCATAGTAAAGTGTGTGTGATTTATATATTTAAAGTAATAATCCGAAGAATTTGGAAAAAAATCCAGATAATTGTGTATAGAGTTGTATCCTGAACAACTGACATTTGCATTTGATTGGTGGGTGAACCGGTTCACTGTGAGACTGACGGGCATCGCTACGTAACGCCATAAATAGAGCCTATGCACTCCGCGTCTTTTAAACGCGCATCGACGCGAATTATGTTGCTACGGAATGAAAATCGCGCGGGTCACAAAACGCGGCGTGCATAGGCTTTTAAACTATCTGCATGCATCTGGATAATAAGAAAATTGTACGATAAGTTGGAAAAGACGCACCTGTTTTCGCATTACGGAAACTGTAGACTTTTGATTTATCTAGGTTCTGGAAATTTAGGCAATTTTATAATAAGCACTGCATATTTTACAAAACCTTCATTGTTAAGCTGTCATAATAAAAGGTATAGATTATAGTTAAATTTTGCGGAAAGCTGGCTATGATAATGGTTGTCCCTCAGGATGAGATCGAAACCGCAAAAACAAGTGCTAAAGAATTTTCTTACCTCTTCTCGTTGCCATATTTCCTCTTCATCATTCTACTGTTTTTCCAAAAGCTTATATCATTATCATGATCTATTTTTTATCTATAGGTGTGCGTAAAATGAGTGAGGTGAAACTTTATACTACGAGGTAAAGTGCCAAAAGTGTAAAAAAATGACGATTCAATTATAATTATCACTTTACCATTATAAATATTAAATAACTTTAACATTATTCTATAAAGGCATCTACTCAAGTTTCTCCTAGGCTTGGCTCCTTATTCCATCCTTTACTCTGAAGATGCAAAACAATATTCTTTTTTTTTTTCATTTTGCGTCTTCATTAACAACGTATTTTACTTTTTATTTTAATAATTAAACCTTTTTTCATACTAAACTGGTAGATTGAAAGATGTAGTGTCTTTAATTAAATATTTAATTACTGGGAATTCCGTAAAAATAACTATGTTGTTGAAATGAAACTTTTTTTATTTTTTTCACATATACGTACATATATAATAATACTGAAATAGAGTAAACTTAACTATCCAATCAAAAAAATATCTGTACAAAACGGGCCAATTTCTCTAGTTAGTGTCCTTTTTGTGAAGTCGGTTAAAAAGTATTGAAAGTATTGAAACCTTTTTGTGAAGCCGTTTGATTACACTTGAAAAAGTTTTTTTGTTTCTTTATAATGTACATGGGTGAACAGTGTAATTGAATTAACTGTTTTCCCAAAATCTCCGTCCCTGACATAGAACCTTTCTAGAGCATTTATTCATCAAAATAAAAATACTAATAACTATAATTAGCAAACCCGAAAAACTCCTTAAATGTCTTGTTTATACGGTACCGCCACAAGCTTATTCTAAAATAAATATTCCTATTTTTTAAGATTATTTTTTCAATTATTTTTGGTACTTAGTCATGTAGAAATGTTTTACATCATTAACTGAGTACATACTTTTCAGGAAAACAGTGAATTAAGTTACACTGTGCGTAATTTACTTTTGTACGAATTGAGGCAAGTAAAAATATTCATGCGAATTTTTCGGAGGCAATAATCTGAAAAAGGCCCGTTATTACAATTATTTTTTTGATTGGACTGCATCTCGTATAATAAAATATTATATAAAATTCACCAAATTTAAATAACGCCTAATAAGTACATAAGAGCAGTCATCATGTCTATGGAAAGTTACGGTTTTATTACGAGACTTTTTAATTACTTTAGCCGAATTGGTAGTATAGCGCCGTCAACTTAGTGTTGCGCGTGATATTTTGGAGAGTACAAATAAATTCACTTTTACACAGACAAATGTCAGAATTTTATATGATAATAATGGGCGAGTGAGTAGGTCAGTTTGTACTGCCATTTTTGACCGTCCATGTATTAGAAGCAATTTCACTCAGGTGTATGAAATTTGGAAAACGCCTTGACTGTAACCTTGACATGTAAATGACTGAAAATATTGCATATAACGCCCGGCCGTATCTTGTTTGTTATGTTTTGTGAGAATTTGGTAAAATATAATTCTATTACAATATGTTTTCTGAATGAATAATAATTTTGAGCAAAAATTTAATAATAGATATATAAATATATATAAAATATGCTTTTGGTAGGTGTATATTTTGAAATAAACCTTATCAGATTTATAACAGGCCTTATTTAATAAAATAGATCAATATCGGAACTTAAGTATATCAATTTTACAAATAATCATATATCGAAAGGTCGTCGAAAATCGTAACTTTTATTCTAATTTAATCGTAAGATTTAGGGCCGATTTTTCAATAGTCAGTTTAGCTAAAGAATAGCCTCTTATTCATAATGACACCTTTTGCGATAAAAGCTTTTTTTAACTATGGAATTGTTTTGTCCTTTTCTGTCAAACTTCATTTTAACTTGACGAATAAAGAAAAAACAGTTTGATAGCTAAAAGAGGCTTTTAGGACAAAGGTTTAATTATGAATGAGAGGGTAATCTAAATCTAAATATATATAAAACTCGGTTCGACCATTCAAAGGTGCGCTTGGTGCAGTCGGCCCGTAGATGAGTGACCATAGCGAGACTCCTCCGTGCCTCGGAAAGCACGTTAAGCTGTTGCTCCCGGTTATCATTTGTAGATCTTTGAAAGTCGTTAAGATTAGTCAGAAGCCAGAAAGTCTGACAGCCAGTTTTACTAAGAGGTACCGTTTTACCCGGTAACTGGGTTGTGGAGGTCAGATAGGCAGTCGCTGCATGTAAAATACTGGTACTCAGCTACATCCGGTTTAGACTGGAAGCCGACCCCAACATAGTTGGGAAAAGGCTAGCCAGATGATGATGATGAACAACGTCTGTCAAACTGACATATTTATACTTCAGATAAAGTTATTTGATTATTGAAAAATCTGCACTTAATGAAATAAAATTACAAAGAAAATAAATACGACTTGTAATTTCTTTTGACAGTAATCTAGAATTCGAAATTATTTAAATTGGGCA
Organism: Pyrrhia umbra; assembly: GCA_963891755.1. Taxonomy (NCBI): domain Eukaryota; kingdom Metazoa; phylum Arthropoda; class Insecta; order Lepidoptera; family Noctuidae; genus Pyrrhia; species Pyrrhia umbra. The sequence goes on along the minus strand of OY982916.1, from coordinate 5,535,190 downwards.
TTGTAAGGGTGTATTTCAAATATGTACCTTCCATAACGCAAAAGTAAAATAAATACATATATTATTTATTTTATTACTAACGTAGCTAACAAGAAACATTTATTATATAGCTAATTACTTACTTGACTAGAATAATTAGTATATATAGTGTTGGAATTACAATTTAATAATATTATTAATTAATAAATAAATATTATTATAACATACATATATTGTAAATATATATATCTAACACCAGTTACAACAACAAATCTGCACAACCAATTCTATGAGCAATTCCGGGGGTCCAACCGACTCAAAATACACATACATACTTATATATTGCAATAAAATAAGTACCTTACGGTAAGGCATTAGATTATGTAAACTGCAGGATAAACATTAACACAACCCGTCACCAATTTTCATCCTACACTAGACGACCTGATGAACTGTCAAATTGACAATGTATAACGCTGGTTCTTAAAAACTAATAGACAGACATGTGTTGTCGAGGAGTTTGTTGCGCCACTTCTTCTTCCCAGCAGTAACGCGTAGGAAGTGGTGAAGGGCGGGCGTTTTTGGGGGCTGTCTTTTGTAAATTTGACGTTCAAAAAGTGCTGATGATCAGCCCAATTTGTGAATAAATAATCTTTGGATATAGAATTTGAAACTTTGTGTTACCTACATGTATCATGTAACTATAGAAGTTCAGGGAAGGTTAAAACGGTGAGACGTTTTAAACTACCCTGAATTATAAACATTTCCAAACCAATATCAACTAAATCGGCCCAGCCATTCTCGAGTTTTAGCGAGACTAGCGGGCTTCAATACATTTTCATATTTAATGAAGATTCTCATTGAATGAAAATTGGCACCTACTCGTCACCCATTTTCATTTCATATTAAATGAAAATTGTTACGGGTTGTGTAATGAGTGATGTTTAACAAAAACAGATAAAAAGATCCTTGTTGTCGATTTTAGAATTTCATAATAATATTATTCTCTTCCAGCTTTCCCAGTCAACTGCCATTCTATTTTCGTTATCATTTCTTTAAAAGTACATTTAAATTGATATACTCGATCTCACTTCCTAACCGAGGAGACTTTTTCCTTTCCTCACACTCGGGATGGTGCAAAACTCCACGTCGACTGTGGGATACGCTCTAGTCCTATATCTTCGTAACGGATTAATTTGTAATTTCAACAAGATTTTCTGATTACAGCTAATTAGTACTTACGTTAAACACTTATTTTTTTTTTGTTTCGATTTTTATTATTTTTATTTTTTTATTATTTTTTTTATTTTTTTTTTATTTTTTTATTATTATTATTTTTTTATTTTTTTTTATTATTTCTATTTTTATTTTTTTATTATTTATAACATATATTTGCCTAACTATCCTTACCACTAGAGTTTAGACTAGCATATAAAGAAGTACAGTACAAATAATTTAATTATTGCCAAACCACTTGTAGTGAATTTTATGACAGCCGAGTTTAAAGTTTGTGCTAAACGGTTCCGCGAGAGTCCGGAAAAGTTTGTTACGCAATCTACGTAGGAAAGAACGGCTTGATCGTTAGGTAATTTCACTTTTCACGAACCAGGGTTTAAAGACATTTTATGAGTTTTAAGTATTGCATTGATTTATTGACCATCTGCCAACATTTTTAATTAACAAAAAAAATGATAAAATATTTTATTAAAGTTACCTCCAGACTCGGTTTATTGAACTCGGTTTATTTATAATTTTAGATTTCGAATTTTCAAAATTGCTACTCACGAGCGATGTTACGATCGAACAGATTCTATAGTTTTTTTGTGCCAATTAGATTAATTTTTATTTATTGTGACCAATTATTGCAACTATAATTTATAATTTATTTTAATTTTGATTTTTTCTCGACTGGGGGAAATCAAATGTATCTAATTTGAGAAGCCTAATGACTGAGAAATACTGTATCCATTGAATTGAAAGAAGGACTAATATTATATTAAGTCAACTACTTCCTTAGAAATATGACTAAGTTAATATAAGTATTCACGTAACCATTATTTTCAATATGACATAAATAGAATGAGTTTTCCATGAATGAAATGTATCTGCATTGCTATGAGTATGTACTTATGATAAGAATGTTTATATGGAACGTGATATTACTTACAGCGAAGGAAAAATATCCTTTGTATTTTATATATCAAAGTTGGAACTCCAACTCTAGTGTGATCATGAAAATGATTGAAGTATAAAAAAATCAATGAAAATCTGAGTGAAATATAATATGACTTTTGCAAAACATGGAAAGATGCTATTATAATGGGATGATAGTAGACTCGGATATGGTAAACTATGGAAACCTATGGCGCCTGCCGAAACAATGTAAAATATACACGTTCAAATGGCAGGCGGAGACTCGCCAGCTCACGAACCGGGCCCCAGAAATCGTCGCTCAAATAGCAACAAGGAGGCATCGGGGACGTGAGAGGCTGAAAGGTGATGATGCTTCAGCGGGTTTTAAACTCAGATCATTTGCTGCCAGACGGTCTAGCATCACTGGCCCACTTACGACGAAGCATTCACCCTCCGAACAAACTGCTCTAGCGACTCCACTCTGGACGGCCAATCAAGGCAAGCCAGAGGCGGGAGACCTGTTCCTCGTCATTGTTCACTCCAGCCAGCCAGTGAAGGCAAGCCGTAGATGAGGAACGGTAACTTCTCCCTGGAGCACTCGGTACCCGCGGGGTCGCTACTCCCCGACATCCGCCTCAAGATGCCCTGCGGGCTATATGATAATGATTATTATATTTAGAATATTCATAAATGCCTAATAATACAATATATTTTTATGATCTACGTTATTAATACAATGTAACTAGTGATGGACATATTAACCATGGCCGTTTCACTAGTAAGCATGCCATGTGTTCACAAGACACAGTTAACGATATTCTACCAATGTGACTTGTCTGATTTATAAGGTATTTTTATCGGTGTTTTATCTCTACAATAACGGCAATACATTTTTCTACGATAATGAATAGATAAACTACCGATAGAGTACCTCAGAAACTGGGCATAAAGATGTTAAGTTAGGTGAAGTACAACTGTGACAAAGCTTCAAAGACATCCATCCAAAGTTGGTTATACATGCATTTTGATATCTCGGATCACAATCCTATGGTTAGTATGTTCATCATAAGTATGTAATCCTACTTGTTTCTACATTATACTTGGAATAAATACTATTTCTATTATTTGAATATTATAGCTATAGACACACATATACATAGAATGTTTCTCTTTCATTGTTTACATAACTAAAGTCTCCAAGACGATGACGTTGCCAAAATCCCGCAGTTGTGTGTTAATTCTGCTGCTTAGATATGTAAATTTATGAAAACTATGGACGAGAAGACTTTCATAATATCAGAAGATTAATTAGTAACCGTCTTATTTATAATAAATCCATTTGCTTATTAAACCTATTTTAACGATTAAAGTGTTTTGCCCTCATCTGTCAAGTCAAATTGAAGTTTGACAGAACGGGACAAAACAATTTGATAGCTAAAAGAGGCTTATAAGTTAAATGGTATTATTATAAATTAGAGGTTACTCGCCTTATTCATAATAACACCATTCGTTTTATCAGCCTCTTCTAACTATCAAAATGTTTTGTCCTTATCTGTCAAGTCAAAATAAAGCTTGACAAAAAGGGACAAAACTTTTCGGTAGCTAAAAGAGGCTTATGAGACAAATGACGTTATTGTGAATGAGGCGGTACATGAAACATCATATTTAATTTGCATTATAATCTAGCACCTACACGTAAACTAATATTGCCGTCATAGGAAGAAAGGGCGTAACTAACATTTTTTTCGATATTGAGTTAAATACATATTCGTAATCAGAATCTTCTTCTTATTCCAAATATGTACTACATTAACTCAATATAGATAGAAAAAAAGTTAGTTACGCCCTTCTTCTTATGACGGCAGAATACACGTAAGTGCCTAAATCGAAATCCAGTCAGAATAAGCAGGGTCAAATATTTTTTTAAACGGGTTTATATTTCGAAACAGGATATAATTTATACCTGAAAGAAAAACAAAGATTAGTTCAGCGATCGTCTATATACACTATTAGTATCTTATAGGTACTTATTATTATATCAGGCAATACACAGCGTTGGTAAGTTAACGCAATATTCCAGTAAGGTCTACAAAGTAGATACTGTTCAAATATAATACTTTTAGGGAAAAACATTTAAATAATAATACAATAGAATTAAAAAAAATATTGGGCGCTCCAGCAGTTCAAACATTTAAACGTTACACGTTACAAAGACATAAAGAAAAATTAAAATTAAATTGAAATAAATATAAGTACATTGAAAAACATGTATGATTTTCCCAGCATATATTTTTACTATTTAATTTTAAACAAATGCAGTGTATGTTGTTTAACTGCAAGTCAAAGGTCTCGATGCTCTCCATCAATTCTTCTACTGATTTTTTTCTCGCTAAATCCATTCGAATCTGCCACGGTCTTTTCTCTGGGTCGTTATTTTTTTCCCAATTGGATTTCTAACACGCAGCAGATATGCTTTTCATTTCTACCTTAGCTTCGCGGTTATTTGAGTGACATCAGTTATTATTGTTGTGTGGAACGGACTGTCTTATTCCTTATACAGTCTACAAATTTCAAGACATAAGAACGGGAGTATTCATGTCTTCATTTTTCTTCAGAAAATTCCGAGCTTAGGCTGTGCGAGGATGCGTAGCGATGGATGTGCTTGTTTAGAATCAATTAGGCTGGTTTCCGCTTCTCCGCTGAGCGGAGCTAGATAAAAGAAGTTATTCTAATTAGTTCTTTACAAACACATCCCTCGCTACGCATCTTCGTACAGCTCTAATGGAAACGCTACCTTATACCTCAACAGACTTGTCAAAGACCATGTTTGTGAACCATGAGCATGGGAGGAATTTGTCCTGGATTTCTTCATGAAGTAAACGCGCACGGCGTTCGTGGTTTTGTATCCCCGTTAGGTTTATTTTTAATATAATTTTAAAGCATCACCAAGTGGTCGGCGATCCGGATAATTCATTTTGCGCCTTCAACATCGTTATTACTTGGAGCGTGTCACCCGAAACTGGGATGTGTCCAAAATAGGATCCATAGGAAATGCTACATTATTATACTATACTACTTGATTTTTAAGATCGATATAGAACCATCTTTAAAGTGTATCATCATCAGTATATCATCTGTGATGTAATGAGTAACTTGTGTCTATCAACTTGTGTAGTAGCTGTTTTGAATATTTTGTACAATGCCACCAACATTTCGAACATGTTGAGAGTTAAGTCACGTATTCATTGGAGAATTAATTCCTGTGAGGACATACGTACCAGCCAATTAATGATAATTATGTCACAGATCGAGTCACTAGAGATGTAAGGTCCGAGATATCTGGCAACAGGTGTTACTGAACTCGTAATAATTTGACAAATACTTGTCGAAGAAAACACTTGAACAATAAAAGAGACCAAACATACATAAGACAAACTAAACAAGCAAGCAGACATTACTTAATCCGACCTTAAGACATGTTATCTGAAAAGAAAGAATACTTAAAACTTCTCGTCAAAGACTGCTTGAAACACTGAACTAAGAATTCTCATATAATTTCCAGTCCGAATTGTGTATCTAAGATCGATTCAGAGAAGGTCATCCGTCGCTAAAGCAAAGCTATCAAGCTTGTACCATATTACTGCAGGTTTATAAAAATAACAGACAAATCTAATTCATGGTGTGGACATCAATCGAGTATGAATCCAGGCAGGTTCCTACTTGACAACACTAAACTAGCCACTGGTAAAGCTATTGAAGGCTAAAAGTTCTAAAATAAATTTAGAACTACTATCGACACGACAAGAAAGAGGAGATAGGCTACGTATTGTACAGACAGTTGACACTACCAATCTAGACATACTTTTCATGAGCTGTTTCCTAAAGAATTTGTATTGCACTACGTAGAAATAACATCACTGATTTTTCTAGTTAATAACTATTTATTGATTTCAAAGCAACTAAACATATTAAATTTTTGAAGGATAAAATAAAATGTTATTTTTCTTTTTCTTGGAATTATTGGTCACAGTTGGGTAGTTTCTATCTATATACTACTAAGACCTATGCAGGCAGTGTCATAGCACAAAACAAGTAGGTTTAGACAATGATTGACAATACAACTGAATTTAAATTCACTAAGGATAGGGAGAAAGTTATTGTGATCGTTTTACTGATTGTAAAGCGTATGTACGCGTGGCTACTTTCACAGTATAAAGATAAAAAAAACAAGTGGTAATATACCTATTATTAATATTTGAAGTAGGTACTATAGTAGAGTGTTCTGGAGAAAGTTATTTCAGGGATTATTTCAATTGGTACAGAATAAATAGCATTTTATACGTTCTTACATGATTTTATTTTATTTGGATTTCGTAATATGAGAAACAATGTATACACAAAGAAATATTTTCCTCAAACTCTGGATTGTTCAAGATATGAAAAGTCTTTGTTCTACTAGGTACTAATTATTTTAAAAAATAAGACTAAATAAGGTGCTTATGTGATGTCATTAATGAAATATTCATAGGCTAATCTGCATATCCTCCAAATGCGAAAGATTGTAAGGTTGTTGGTTGGTAATGTTTGTTTGTTTTTTTTTTCACCCAAAAACTACTGTATGGATTTGTATTAAATTTGGTACAAAAACAGGAGACTTTTAATCTGGGTGCACGAAATATTTACCTCAGGATTCGTGTGAACCCGCGGGATACAAGTAGTTATGAATGAAACGCTCACTGTTTATTATAAGATATAAGACATAACATAATAGCGAGTAGGTGCCCGTCTAGACATTGGAACTAAAAGCTTTTAATGAGTCATCACAAAGAAGAATAAAATTACACACAAAATTACACAAAGAAAAATAAAGAATAATAAAATCTTCTATACTTATAATAAATCTGTAGAGAGGTCAATTCTGTACAGTCAGAGTCAATTCTGTAGAGAGGTCAATCGCGAATATCGCGCAGATGGGCCCTGTATGAGAAAAAAATATGTTTTATGGACTGAAATTGAATGGAAAATAAATATTACCAAGAAGCTTATATTTAAACTTTTGAATGCCTAACCAATAATGTAATCTATCTATACTTATAATAAATCTATAGAGAGGTCAATTCTGTACATGAAATATATTTCCAAAATAACTATCAGGGGGTGATTAGGGATCGATACTGATGCCAAAAATGCAATCAGTAAAATTTTTGTCTGACTGTCTGTCTGTCTGTATAAACTCTATAGAAACAAAAACTACTCGACGGGTTTTAACGAAACTTGGTACAATTATTTTGTCATACTCCTGAGATGGTTATACATAGTATACTTTTCATCACGCTACAATCAATAGGAGCAGAGCAGTGAAGGGAAATGTTGTCATTTTGTTTAAACGCGCTAATCTCAGGAACCGCTGGTCCGATTTAAATAATTCTTTCAGTGTTAGATAGTCCATTTATCGAGGAAGGCTATAGGCTATATATCATCACGCTAAGACCAATAGGAGCGGAGCACCACTATTCCACGCGGACGAAGTCGCTGGCAGAAGCTAGTACTTAATAAAATTATTCTGTACTACCTTACATAATGAAATTGTTTGTTTATTCTAGGTTGATACCTTACAGACTACTTCAAACTAGGTTAGTATCTACGTGGTGAAAAGACTAAAAAGTACATAGGTCTTATACTGAAAGCTGGCAAGAGAATCTTCTTTAGATCGATAATGCAATGAGTATCATAGAAATATAATGTAAGCAGTTCTGCCAAAAAGATCTTAACATTTACAATTCATATAAAATTTTGAATTAAAAACAAACTGGGAGCGTACCTATGAGGCTGACAGCATTGCCATGGGGAGCCAAAGTTATAGCTAGCCTTTAGGTTACAATTATGCAAGGGACACACAGGTGTGATAAGCTATGTGTATTATCAGATAATCATTGAAAACAAACCTATAAAGATAGCTTTGAGTGTTGAGTGTGTTGACACAAAACCATCGTAAGCACAGATGTTAAAAACAACAACATTAATTAGATTAATAATAGCAACCAATTCAGCAAATAATCTCGTATTATGTAACAAGGCAGAAAGTAATTCGTAAATTATAGTTTATGAGACCGCTGCGGTAATTACCAAGCGACTTGCAAGTACAGTTGCGATGGAGCAATCTTTGGTACAGATCAGTGGTTCCCAACCGGTAGACTGTCGACCATAGGGGACATAAGAATATGATCCGTGAAGCGTTACATAGTGATTCACTGTTACGCGATGGTATTAGTGAGAGGCGACAGAAGCGGTGGTCATAAATTATCTATTACATAGTTTATCATACCGATGTTCCTGTTTTCACATTGCAATCAACGAAATCAGGACTAGTCTACTCACTTTTACCTAGGAATAGACTTACTTAGACCTAGGAATCGAAAGCTTGGGTACACAAGACCAATGTGACAGTCAAGGTCTTTGCCGTAATTTCACTCTCGGATAAAAAGTAGCTTATATATATCCAGGATCTTAATTATCTCCGTACCAAATTTCATCTAAATCGGTTCAGCAGTTTTACCGTAAGCGTAACATACAAACTGACATACGCATTTCTAATAATAGCTGGTTTTATTCTTGCCACCAAGCAGTGACTATACATATGAAAAAAAAAAAACTGGGCTGCCAGTTGCATGAAAATACACAGCGGTTATCGGGCAAAAAACAGATTGGCAACCACTGAATTTAGATCATTCAGACTTAGTCCACATCATAGGTGGAAACTAGTCAACTATAATTTACCAAGCAGGATACCCATGTCGATTTTGCAACTCTAGATAGTTATATACATTATATATTTATCAACATACTCTAAGGTACGATTTAACGATTCTAAGTTGAAATTTATTACCGCGTAATAATGCGTGAAATCATATTAATTGTATTCGAGCGTTTCTTATTAATAATTATCTGTGTCCATAATAGACGTCATAATATACCTTTCAAACGAAATAAGATTTATATTAGAACTAACTGCGATTTTATCCAAGTTATAAACTTATATGTGTACCAAATTTTACCCAAAACGACTCAATAGTTTCTGAGTGAAAGTAATTAACATACATACTTGCTCGCAAACATTCGCGTTTAGCTTGAATTTTAGTCTATTATCGATATGCAAATATTTTTTATTAGTTTATTAAATAAATATTTCGATAAATGATGTATGCGATTAGCATGCACATATAAGACGCTACCTGGCTGCTCCGAGTTTTGAATAAACATTCATTAAAATAGCTAGAAAGCGATTTATTTATTTATATTATTAATATTATAATAAAAAAATCCGTTATTGCCAGGTTTCTAGAATACTAGCTTGCATACTTGCTTGCTAACTGCCTTTATAGAATAATAGCTTTGGATATTCTAGACTAGCTAAGTATCCTACGTTTTAATCCAGATTTAAACTATTTAAATCCACATAATTATGTATTTGTGAGACATTCTTATAAAATTTCCTATTAATAATATTAGTAGGATTAAAATGAATCTTCGTTTTTGATAAACTACGTAGGAGATACAAAGTTCACTAATCTGAGAGTCCTAATATGGGTTGGAACTAGATTGAACAGTAAAATATTTCTTGCATAAAAGCTGCACCCCGATAGATTGGCGATTCAAACCAAATGCATAATTTCGCAACGTGTAATAGTAGTGTTCGTTGGTTCTCTTCCGCGCAAATTACATAGGATTAAAGAAATTTCCGTGTTTCTCTAAGTTACTATCAATCAAATAGCGTGTTGATTGATGCTATCTCACTGTTTGTACTACCGGTTTTTAATCGAACGTAACTTTATTACATGCTCAAGATTTACGGTTTTACGACACTACGGATTCGGTCTGTCAGACTTTCATCAGTTTAAATGGTATCATTTGATTTGCGTTTCATCATTATAATTTTATATGATCTAGTTTTGGAGAAACCATGACGTGGTTGATTATATTATTTTAATGTTGTTTTTGAAGTGTTAAATTATGACCAACATATGTAGATGTCTAAAACTCATCTAGTTTATATCCTCAGTAGAAATTACATTAAAATTTAATAACTTGAGTAAAAACACTGATCGAAAAAAACTTACATAATTTTACACCTTATGTTAGCCGTTTCATACTCGACTACAATAAGAAGGAGAATGGTTATTTCCAGTTTTATGGAACAAAAGAATAAAAATCGAAATCTCAAGTACGAGCATTTTTTTCAATTTAAAATAAACAGCACAATACTTTATTCAGAAGCTGGGCTATGCACATAGCTACTTCAATAATATGTATCATAATTTTAGCCAGGCTAGACTAGGCTTATTTAAGAAATAAAAAGAAATTAAGAAAAAGAAAACTTATGACGAAAACAACAACTAAGCGATGAAGATTCAATACATAAGTGATTCCATCGAAATAGTTGCAGCTTATGCAGGAATTATATTCAAAAGGAAACAAACTTCGCATAATAAACTTGTTTATGCTTGTTATCAACTTTGCCTACGTAAAGTGAACCATCTTTCATCATTATTAATTCTTGTCACTAGTGTAGGAATAGTGTAACTTTAAATCAGTTAAAGTTTATATTTTGCATCGTATCAGTATTTTTAGAATTTATTGTCTACAAAATAATATGCCTAAACACAAAAATAGGAAATAATAAATTAAATGTTTGAATTTTTAACTCAAATATATATGCATGGAGACATCTCCATATTATTAGATTATTAAATTATGACGTACGTATTAGACACTATATTAAATTATGCAGTATATGCGCAGAACTATGGCACAGGAAGCGGAATCACTCGCAAAAAGCTGGCCACAAATCTATATGATAGCCACTGATCAAAGCAGTGGAAGTTATTACTGCCGTGATTTTCCCGATTCCAAATATGTATGTACTTAACTCAATATAAAACAATGTAGTTAGGGCCTTTCCTCTCATACTAATCTGCCGTCTAATCTAATCTAAGAACCAAGAAGATATCAAATTTCATTCGGAATTAAAGAAAAGGAGAGACTTCATTTCTGACGGGGACAGCACGTCTTTTTTCTCTTAAGTTAGTTTTACATAGATTAGCACTGATTAGAGAAGATAAATGCTCATATTAGCACATTCGCCACCTGTTGCATTAGAAGTCCGATTTATCCCGGTATAGTCAACCACAAGCCGGTCGCATGAACGCTGAGCCGATAGATTGCGTATACCGCGCGGATTTGCTTTGCCGTCGCAGATTGAGTCCGGAGTAATCCAGTTAAGAAAAAAATTGAATGAATAATAAATAGATATTGCAACTCCCTGTATCTCGATATGAAATATTTGCTACGGTGAGCCCCGACGCGCGGTTCGGTACAGAGTACTTATAAGGTTGTACCTTATGAGCACTCTTCCAATTTTAAAGTTTAAAGAATGCCATACTTTTACTAAGAGAATATTTAGCTCAAAATCAAGCACGATCCATCAGTACTTTGTGTAGTTCACCCGACTTCGGAATTTGATCAGAATATGTAGTGGAAATGTCGGACTCTTCGTGGATGGCCCTTAGGGTCCGTCCCATATATAACAATGTTTATAATACGTGTATTTTTCGTTAGTAACCAGACTTTATCTTATCCACCTATATTATGAAAAATACCCCGCTAAGTAAGTATCAAGTTACGCGCCTAGCTAACACCTAACTTTTATCAAGTTACTGTAACTCGAGGTATACAAAAAGCTAATGAAGTATACAAAAAAATGTGCAGCTGTGCAGTCAGGGGACCCCGTGGTAAGGAATGAAGTTCCTCACACATTTTTTTTCAATTTACGACGGATATTAGAGTACCATTCTAAATACTATATAATATATAATATATACGTATTCGGAATTGGGAAAGAAAAAAGAATAGTTATTATTCGGGTGCGGCCTTTAGGATGCAAGTGAAGCATATATCGATCAGCACGCACAGCTTCTGATTTTATATACTCGCACATACTTCACGTGTTTTATTTCAATGTTTCATGCTAAAACTACAAAAAATTGGATGATATTCGGTACGCACATCAATTTTAACTTTGATTAACTTAAAGGATATTTTTATCCGGTTGTGCGAAGTAGCCCTCAGGACGCAGGTATATGTAGTAAAATAAAATATACAATTTATTTGCTACAACTAACAGAGTATTTTTGAAGCTGCCACCAAATTGAGGTTGCATGCGTTATAATTAAATTTCTCTGTTCCATGAAACTCTTGGCTGTGCGGAATATTAATACGCCGGTGAGATGAAAGGCATCGTTTTGATAAAAACCATTATTGATTCTGGTGTATCTGAATATTATTTGTAAAGACTGAATATTTTTTTTTCAGAAATCCATAACCTATTAATGAAAATATAAACCACGGTGAATCTACGAAATATCGTAAAAAAAACTGCGAAAAGCGGCTTAAAATCTCATTATTTATTAATACCTGATGACATAAGTGTGGTTTTATAAACTTTGAATTACCTGTTATTACAAACTCACTTATTTAGTATATATTTTTAGCTGTAAGTGTAAAGCACTATTTATTGAGCTGTAAAGTACATAAGCCGTAATAAATCAGGAATAGCACAGTATTTGCAATAGTCATCAATAATAATAATTCGTAGAAACTCTCGATAAAAGTACGTACGTTGTGAGTTAAAATTTAAAATAAACAAAGCTTTCATTTATGCTTGTTTTTCAGAAGATTAAATATTTTACTAGCTTTTGACCGAATAAAGTGGATGTACAGTACATAAAAACCAAAGTGTATCTATGGAGTGTATTACCGGTTCTTCTTCATAGGATCCACTTTTTTGGAACTGTGCATCTAGTTTCTAGCTTTTACGTTTTATAAGAACGGTAATTGGGCTACAGAAAATAATAAACATTTGACTCCTTTTACTCCTAAAAATTGCTCAGATTGTTTTTGGCTATATGTCGTTAACTTTTCAAAAAACGATGTCATAAGGCTTTTTTACCTAATGAAGTTTTGTTACCTAATGAAAGTGTGCATTGCAATGCGGCTTGCGGTAGGAGTTGACGTGTAGAAAACGTCATTAAACGCAGAGAAACGTTATGGTCGGAGACATTCGTAAGGTGAAGTTATTGTTAAATTGTTAGAAGCGAGGAATTTCGATCTTTCTAGATGATCTTTTTAGTCCAAAATTGTCTACTTTTCATCGTAGTTTTACCGTAGTGTGGGAACGAATTCAAATACAGTCATTTTATGTATGTTACAAAAAACAAAAAAAAAACAGATACATATAAATATGTCATACATTTACTTGCGAATGTTGGATTGTATGTAAATATAAACGGTTGTCTGCATAACAGTAACAGATTGACAGCAGTTAACATAACGATACACAGTTATTGTAACTGAAATACGTAACTGCGATGATATAACCGACATTTCGTGTTAACCAACTTTTTTAACTATTCTATTTGTTTTCTATTATTCAGGATTTATAACAAGTTACTAAATAGGTTCACTTACATATATCATTTGTCTACTTTATTCTAGCAGGTGCTCGTTAAATTAGATTTATTATACTGGCTACGGCCACCAAAGGAAGCGTAATCAATATAACAGTATATTCGTTTCGTAGAAAGCTCTTGTCTAATTTACAAATAATATTTACCTATTGTCTATTTTTATCATCATTAGAGTGTCAAACAAAAGATTGTCAGAGTTTTCCGAAATTATCGCGTGATAGTTGATAAAATTGTTGAGACACATACCTGGACCTACATATTCCTTAATTAATATTGAAAATGGAAAAGTAACTTTATCTGTCTGGTTGTCTATTATACTTTCACCGTAAAGTAGCGGCTCTGTTTATTATGAAATTTTCGTTTTCGTGAAATCTAATGTAGATTATAGGTACATTTTTATCCGGCATCGTGAAGTAGTTCTCTCATGCAAGTGAAACCACAGGAAACAGCTAGTATTATATAATTTTTAATACTGTTAACTAATAAACCTAGCTTGTCTTGTGTTGCCAAGCAGTCAGACTGGAATAAGAGGCGATCACGGAAACAGCATGTGTTACAACTTTTCCTTCCATACCTATCTACGTCTAAGTGTCGGATATCATAATTGACGGATAGAGCCTAAAATCCTACTGGTTTCATAATATCTTGTCTATTCCGGCTTGAGGGGAAAAAAAGATTCATGTCTTAATCCGTTAATGTATAGAAGTGTTACTTAGGCGGACTTAACGACAAGGCATTCTCTACTAATCAATTTTTTGTCAAGTGTCTAGTTATTTATTTCGTGTGCTAATGCCATTTCATATACTATTTTTTAATCCGCATTAAAAAAAGGTATATCAAGAAATGAGATGAATAGTATTTTATTAAGAAAAATAGATTATCAGAGAACTTAGATGCAATTAATAATTAATTTGCACTTACAAATTGCGTCATTCAACATCTTGCCAAATAAACTTATTATTGACAGCCCTTTCCATTCATGACTATAGACAAAATTAAAAAGTTCTCTAAGTCTATTTTAAATAAAAAATACTCTTGTAAGAATAGCTGAATGTTACTAAATAAAAGTATTTTATTGTTACAGAAAATGCGATTATTCATCGTGATTATCCTTTTTGGGGTTGCAATGGCGGGAGAGAGTGATTGGCATCCGATCCTTCCAGAATCTACTGTCATGTATTCAACCTACCATACGTCTGAAAGATCTTCAGTTTTAAGGTAATCTTTTTATTTTCTATGAAATACTTATCGATTTCTTTATTTAAAAAGTACCTCCTTAAATTTTAGGTTTGGGAAGTGTTACAAACAAAGAAACTTACAGAATTTCTTTAGCATTTTTTTTAAAGACACGTAAATATTTTTGACTATCTAATAATACCATAAACTTGGTATCTAAAAAGCTGTCTGTCTTTTCAGTCCACAATTGAAGATTGTCAACCGAAGGCCAATCCAACCACAATATGGTTCAGGCAATAAAGTAAGCCTGTTCAACCCTTCGAGCCAGATGTCGGATACCTGCAGCATCCACAAGGTTTCGATGAACCAGGAGCTGTTCTACCAGTACATGGAGTACGAAAAGGATATACCAGACCTTAAAGAATTTACTCTTTGCATGTGGACCAAATTCCATAATCATTCGAGCGATCATCCTTTGTTCTCCTATTCTGGTAAGCATTTTATTACTAAAATACTAACATGCAAATTCTGCTTTATTACCTACCCAAATTGATTGATGAAATTCAATGAATTAAAATTTAATGCCATATTGCTTTTAAAATATTGTTTGGAGTACTCTAGCCAGGGACAAATATTATTGAATTCCATTAATTTAATTTAACATCAAGAGTAATTTGTTGCCAATATGCAATTTATTAACATAAGTGCTTACGAGAGGATATATTAACTCTGGAGAGGACAAATAAATGAACTTGAACTCTATACAGTGTAATAGATCATAAAGAGTAGCTGGTAGGTAATTTTTAATTACCAACAAAATTGTTCTAACACTTAGTCGATATTTTCTACATAATAAATATTGGTTTTAATGGGCTATTGGCTGGAGATATTCAATTCATGATTTAAATTAGGACCTCGCCACATTGTCCGGTTAAGAAGGTCGAATGCTGCTAGAAGCACCCTGCAAGAAAGATGCCATGTAGAGAAAATAAATGACTAATATTGAATGTTTAGTTTCGCGTTCACGAATTTTCCATGACTAACTGAAGCGATTTTCGTGGTCCGTGTACACACTGCAATTACAATTGAGCAACCGTTTAATTGCTTTGTGTTCTATTTAAAAACAATTTAAAATGATGAGCATACGGCAATTTGGATTGCGTTGTTCTTATCTTGGAATCATTAGTCGGTGGCTGGAGTGGTCCACGCGTTTCAGTACAAGTGACGTATTTCATCGTAACTAATTCTGACAGCGAGTTGCACCAAAACTTAAGGTTACGTGAATCGGAAGAAGTTACATTTTAAAATTAATCAAAATGGATGACAAAACTTAATAATTTTGAATTTAATTTAGATTTTTCGCCTTTTGATTTGTAATAATACACTTTTATTTGATTATTATATCTATATTTTGGTAAAATAATAAATCTTTATAAGCAATAATAATATGCAAATAATCACTAACAAAAAAAAACATACAAACATACACATACATACAACATTTTCATAGTTAGACATATACTACATAATATAGAACATAGAGCAGGTCATCACACCAAATAGGTATGATATGGTACAACCATGATTTTACGCATACCCTGTTTTACATTTAATCTATCAATTAGGCAATTAGAAATTATTTATAGGAAGATTTATAAATTCATAAACTTATGTGTTGTGTATGTTACTTACGCAACATTTGACACGTCAATAAAGGGGTCACTAATGACTGCTAATTAATAAATTTCCACATATTTCCAAATTAGAAACATGTTGTCTTCAACGTTGTTATTTAGCTATTTGACTATTAATTAAGTTGATTAATCAATCGAAGGGAAAATATCAATTTAACTTTATTTTTTGTATTACATTAGATTTTTACGTTTTAACCGATTTAAAAAAAAATACGAGTTTCTTAATTCGGGTGCTTATGTTTTTTTACAAATATTTACTCCGCCATTTAAGAATCTGTTTTTGTTTGAAAGTGGTTCATCTCGAAATGGTCCAACATTTTTTCTTTTAAAATTATGTCAATTAAAATAACAGTTTTTTGTCGTAAGTGCCAGACAATCAAACCGAAAAACAAAGTTTTCTTTTTTCATTGACGATTATGTCATTATATTAAAAAAAACTATCTATTTCAATGGATCAAAAACGGATCGCAGTCTAAACATTGCTTGAGTATAACTAGCATTAGTAAAAAACTAAAATAGTACACTATCTTGCAAAACAAGTATCCACATAAGTACACGAACTACGTGTATTATTTTCATGTACAGTAGACTACAACCTTCATCGACTAATTGAATTAAAACAATTAATGAAAGAGCTGGATTTCAACATTTAATTAAATAACCACAACTGTTATTAGTATGCAACAGACACGTGTTTTTATTTTAAACAGGGATTTAAGTTGAGACTTTAATCTTTTATTATATTAAGCATCTCTATAATATTAACTGTTAATTTATTAGTAATGTTATGTATGTCAAGGTAAATATATTAACAAGGTTTATAACGTACATATTATCGATAGGAAGTGATTTAATGAATTTGTTATGTAAGACTTTATCGT
Organism: Pyrrhia umbra; assembly: GCA_963891755.1. Classification (NCBI taxonomy): domain Eukaryota; kingdom Metazoa; phylum Arthropoda; class Insecta; order Lepidoptera; family Noctuidae; genus Pyrrhia; species Pyrrhia umbra. Next base: position 5,517,805 of record OY982916.1, on the reverse strand, counting down.
GGTTTTACTATAAAAAATATATTTGTCTGTCAGTTCGAATCTCACGTAAAAACTAACTTCTAAAATTTCCCTGGAGTTTTGCTGAAATCATTTGTTATATCAAGGGCCGAGACCGAAGCCGCATCTAGTTCATTTAATGACAAAAACACGAACATGTTTATTTTTGAAGTAGTTTATGTAAAAGAGATTAAAAATAAATAATATGAATACCTATCTTGTTAGAAACAGAAGCGTTATGAAACACCGCAAAGGCCATACTGAAATAGACGAGTACTTCGAACGCCCGAGTACCAGCTGACTCTCCAGCTTTATATCTTTGAAAATATTTATGATTAAAATGGATTATCAAATTTTGACTCAAGTTTTCAATCTGCAAGTTCCTTTGAAGTAATTCCTAACTAATCTTATAAATGCAACTGAGTTTGTTTTTTATTACGTTTTAACGGTAAGACCGATTTCCGTACTGAGATGGGGCCCCTTTGAGACGGAGAGACTTTTTATTTGGGTGCGTTAAGAAGTTCCTTCAAGACGCGGGTGAAATCGCAGGAAACAGCTGATTTTGAATATATTTACAGAACGTTAGAAATAACTGGAATCGTCCGAAATTAGGTTTTTGCAACTAGTCGCCAAGAAAAGTGACAACGTAGAAAATTATTTATCAACTTTAAAATTTAAGTCAAAATAATTAGGATTTGTGACAATTATGGAGTAGAAGTTCGGAAAGTTCCAAGTGAAATCTAATATTTATTGAATTATTAAAATTGATTTTGAAATCATTGTCGATTTTTTTTTAAATACAATTTGATAATTTATGACAAAAAAGAGTAACTTTGCCATAGGAACTAACATTTTGGAATAAGAAACTACCTTTATCTAAATTATAAAATTCACAACTGCCTGCAAATGTAGTATTTGATTTTAGGGGTTTATATTTTCATTATACGAAAGAGCAAAATTAGATTTCGGTAGAATAGCTATGACGCTTATCTGGAAATCATAGCCTATTAGAATAATCATTACTTATATGATACTTTTAAGATAATATGGCCTACCTGTAATTAATACTATAAAGTTATCTACTTAATTAATATTTAAACGATGGTCATTGAAGGTAATTAGAAAATCCTTGATTCTGTAATCAAGTTAATTTCCGTTGATGTTTTTTTTTTCTTGTGAGCTAACTACTTCTATTGGGATAAAACCAAATGAAGCGAATATTATAACGTGGCAACATTTTTACAAAATTCTATTCCATTTTTAAAAGGTAGGTTACATTGCGTTAAGTGCTTTATCTAATATAGTCTCTAAAAGTAAAATGAATATACCTAGGTATGTCTTACACATATTTTTCTACATCAAATGGTTTAATGTACAGAACCGCGGATGAGCACTTTATAAATAACACGTAACAGAAAAAGGAGCAAAATTAAACCCCCCAGAATTTATATTGTAATATATATACAAAGAACTACCTATAAAGCTAAGCTATATACTTGATGAAATCACAGTTAAATAGCTAAGAAAATAATAAGTTTTCTTCCTCCTGCAATATTGTGAAAACTCAGATACGCTGATACGCAGTATTTACAAACCGCTCTTCCGCAGTATTGTACACGCAGCGACGTTACGGTATTGTGTTGTAATATAGTATTTTCTTTATCCTAAAATAGCATAATCAAATTAAAAAGACAGCAGATAATAACTATCTACGATAAGAAAGAATAATCAATCAGTTCTAATTCAAAAATCTCATCGAAAGAATTCATGAAACAATTTTTTTCCACAGTCGGAGAAAGTCCGAAAGAGATTTCTGCCTGGATTTCGAACACCGAGGAGGCCAGTTACTTCAGTATGGCCGTACATGGACAGACCTTCTTCAGGTTGAACTACCCTCTGAAACTGAACACGTAAGTATACGTGCAATACTTGACAACAAAAACGATGTGTATTTCAACTCTATAATTCTATAGACTGTTATAAACAAAGAGATCACATGCACTCGTTTTAACACGTTTGTATTCAACCTGCCAATACCATTTGCTTTTACCTTGCATATCAATTACACCGATAAATCCTACAAACCAACAGAATTACCAATAAAAGATTTAGAAAGTACTTTCTTTCTACACCAAAGTAAGGTTAGTGTCAAAATATTCACTACACTGTGACAATGATGCAATTAAGGACACGTGTTTTCGCATCCGTGTGTCATCATGATATTCACGCACACTTCAATCGCTACGCTCTGATTGGCTGCAATACATGCGAAGTCATTATAATGCTCCTACGCTTTGATAGGCGTGTGTTTAGCACGTTAATGCTGTGTGCGTGTTGATTGATTTCAAAAATAGGTGCGCCCGTCAAGTTGATTTATAGCTCTTGTTTATATATTTAACGTTGCAAGTAATGCTGTACTCGAACACTTTATTATTGTTCACAAGTTTTTTTATTACATGTAGAAAATTTAAACCAAAGCCACAAGGCACACTAGGCGCTGCTGTGTCTTGATTGCTGCTAAACTTCTTAGTTTTATGCTCTCTCAGTTATGTCAATCTGATCTTGAATAAGTACACTTACCAGGATGCTAAAATTATTAAAGACACAAAATATTCTACCTATAATTAAAAAAAAAACAAGTTTCATAGCTTACCATTGAATCTTATATCTAATACAATTATTAACGTTAAGAAAATCTTTATTTTCTTTTTAGACCTCAGTAGAACTGTGTTCAAAAATAAAAATAAAAAAAAAAACATAAAATTAAAAACACAGGATATAAAAACGGTAAATCATAAAAAAGCTTCGACTTAGGAACACAAAAAAAGCAATTATTATTTAATTTATAAATGAAGTTAAATATAATAACGTTCAATAATAAAAAACAAAAAAAATGGTTCACCTGGTGATACATTAATGATTGAAGTAGCGAATACTAAATTTATTTAAGATTTCATTTCGAATGAAATTTATTTTAGATATTAAACAGTAATAAAATTTACAACTTTATTTAATAGTGCCGATTTCCGTCGCTCGCGCTCTTATTTTCAACTATCTTCCTTTATACAATTAAACTACTAACACAGTTATATTTGAATTTAAATGAATTAGTTTCTCCTATTAAGGCATAATTATGATACGAATATTAATCAATGTCTACATAATTAGCATTATTTTAATTAGACTACGAATGCCAATGAATTCCTTGAATTAATAACAAATAATTTTACATTTATTGCATTTTATTACCACATACGTCATACATACGTCTTTTAATTACATAATAATTAAAGGAAATAACTTCTGAGTAATGTTGATTTGACAATTGATTGAATTGAATCTTTATCAGAAAATGTATAGTAATGAGAGAGCAAAATGATTGTTCGATCACATTATTGAAAAGCTATTATTAATTTAAATAAATATATTTGCTTGATACTTCACAAGTTCATTTTAAACCATTTTCTATTATTGCACATTTATAAATAGGTATACTGAATTCAAAGCTTCATATTGAAATAATATTCCTTTGTATATTTATTTGTTCCGAAAAATGATTACGAGTAACTGGAAAAAATGCACTGAAAAAGAAAATAGTACAGACTGTTATTTGCCCAATTGACAGCACCCAAATATTTGACTTTTCACTAGGCACATTTTATCGAAAATATATATTTTATTTATATTCAGAAATTGTAAACAAATACAAAAATATATTGCAAAAATCGACATATTAAAGCTGAAGTAATACAAACATCGATTGGAACACTCCAAAGTATCATGAAATTTTGTTTTTTTTTTTTACTTTGAATATAATCCGGGATAAATATCTAGTTGAGTAAGTACTAGCTGATTCTGTGAGTGTTAAGAAGTTGAATATGGATATTGTTGTATCTAGATAATCTATATAAGAACAGGACATATTATTCATTATGCTGTAGTGAGCCGGTAGTTATACTCAGCCTGACCAATAGACTGCTTGCTACTTATTATGCGACTAAACCAGGCGTATAATGAAGCTTATTCACTTAACCATTCTACCCTGTCAAGTTTTTTTTGTTATTCATTCATCATTATTTATTATTCATATTGTGGAAAAAGTATTGTACTTTATTTAAAATTGGGTGGTATATACAAGAAATTACGCACCACTAACTAAAATTGCCGCGCCCTATGACGAAAATTTTGTTCAAACGACGTAACTGCAGGTACCTACTATTTACACAAGCCTAATATATCGCTGGCCCCGGGCAATAAAGCGGTAATATACAAAATCGAATTTTACAGGAAAAATAAAAGAAGCAAATTTGTTTATAGTGCAGCGTACAGTGATCCAACACAGGCGTTCAAAATGTCAAATGAAAGCTAATTTTTTTACCAATATAACCTTTTAAAAATAATTGTTATGGTATAAATATTTAATGAAATAACTGAAAAAAATTATACTACAAATTATAGACGATACTGTTTCAATTGCAACATCATTAATGACTTTATAAACACACCGACCACTGATATTCAAGAATGTAAGAAAATAATACGACGTAATTTCCACTTTAGATCTCGAGCGTACCAGCCTATTACCACCTTCTTCACGGAAATTTTGTAGCCAAATCTTAGCTGTATCATCCACTATTGCTATTTTATTTTAATACGTTTATTTCCAAAAAACGCGTTTAAATTTATTACTGTTATTCTTTGTTTAGAAATTAAGTGTAAAGATGTTCACCGGTTTTTTGTGTAATGTTTCTTAGAGTAACGCAATAATACATAACTTAGTCGTAAGAGAATTTTCCATGCAATAAAGCTGTTATTGTAATTTACTCTAGAGAAATATTATTTTAAAAATCTGAAAAAAATAAGAGTGATAGATTGATACTCAGGGAAGCTAAAAATCAAATAACATTAAAAAGGGCGTAACCGGTGTTTACCGCTATATTGCCCGGGGCCAGCGATATGTAGTCATATGCCCCTGATTTGGTAGACATTAAGAAATTTTACATTACCTAAAGCAGTTACAATAAATATTAGGGTTTATAGAATATTCTTGAATAATACTGTTGAGAAAAAAGGGGCACTAAGTCGATTTGAATTCGGATATTTAAAACTGTGATTTATTCAGTAAAGACGCTAATATAAAAAAAATAAAGTAACATGTTTAAAATATCAAATACTATGATATTTTAAACATGTTACTCAAGAAGTTCTCTTTGTAGGTTTTTGGACTGGTTCGTTGTCCAGCCAATCTCTGAAATCTGAAATAGTCAATTCTTTATTGGTATTTAGAATGCCATTTTCCATTGCCCAAAATGCACAAATAATTAATAACGCAGTGACAAAATGATATTAAATGATATTTGCTGTTCAAATATCCGTTCACTTCACTTTTTACACTATCAACCATTTTAATGTAGGTAGTACCCATTAGATGAGAAACACCGCCGGGATCACCGTTTCCGCGTCAGTAATACAAACGTGTTTCGAAGTGGGTCAATTTTACTACACTTGAAGACAGCGTAACTTACGTAACGTATAGCTATTACTGCTAGACAATATCGAGAGGGTAATGAGAATTTGTATAGTAATCTTATTGAATGGCCCGCTGTAATAAAATTTTGTCGTAAATTACATCAGAGAGTGACTGACATGGCGAAACATTACAGGTGCGTGCAAAAAATCACGCACGTTTATTACATTAAATTAGCCTGATTATAACATAAAATGTTAAAAATAAACTAGGTTTTTAATGTAAATAGTAATTTGTTCCTAAGCTATATTTGTCAAGATATGAATCTAACAAAGACGGGCCAAACTCAATTTGTGACTTTGAAACCTTGCGCTAGTTTTGATAGTAGACTTTGTAATATCCCATAAGTCTTTTTTAATGGCTGTCGCACACATGAGTACCTATATGAAGCAAGACTACTGTAATGCATACATTTCTAATGACATCATCAAAATTTTCGTAAACGAGGTTTAGATACATAGAATTAACCGCAATATATAAATGGTTTCGCGTGTAGATGTAATTTGTAAGCTTTACTCACTGAACCAACGAAATGATTATACAGGCTGTCCGGTAATTAGTCGAATTATACTTAATAGAGTTCGTAGCAGAACTTAAGCATCTTGGGTATAAAAACCCGGCCTTGGGTTTGATGAAAAAAAATATTCAAGTTTCAGTTCTAAGTATGGGGAACCCCAATTTTTGTTTTTTTTTTCTAATTTTGTGTCAAAATCTTAAAGCGGTTCACAGAATACATCTACTTACCAAATTTCAACAGTATAGTTCTTATAGTTTCGGAAAAAAATGGCTGTGACATACGGACGGACAGACATACAGACAGACAGACATGACAAATCTATAAGGGTTCCGTTTTTTGCCATTTGGCTACGGAACCCTAAAAAAGAACAAGTACTGTCAACCAATTTGAATTATGACCCACCATAAGGTTATATTCTTACATAAATTCAAATAAAATTAGGTCGATATTCACGTAAACATACGTTTCCATAGTAACACGATATAAATTTATAAAAAAATAATTATTCTCATAGATATTATTATTTGACACTAATTTCTGAGTGACTTTTTGACGCTGTCATTTTATAATCGAAAGAATTCATTCGAACATGGTTCTGAAAAAGAAAAATAAAAGTTCCAAAGAGTTTGGATTCAAAATATGATTAATAATGCTTTTTTAAAAAAATATTATCTATTGTAGTGATAACAAAGGTTAAAGTTGCATAGATCTCCAACCCGTATTGACATAGCTTGCCTAATATTCAAAACGTCCTAAGTGCGGCATGCACTGTAAAGGATGGAAATCTTTGTTATTTTGACGGTTTCAAACGATTTATCGTCAAAGTGGGTCATGATTCAAATTTGTTGATTGTACATGTTGCTTGATTTAAAAATAGAACATTCTTTGAAATCTATGAGATTGACACAACGTTGAAGTCGGAACTGAAATTGAAAGTTGAAAGAATTTAAATGACTTGGATATATTTTAAATGAAACAAATAAGCTAAAACTACTCAAGTTCATTGTGACATCTTCAAGCAGTCTGTCTTGTTACAAAATATATGTTTGGTTACGCTCTGGTTCACTACTTGGTCAATAGACATGTCAGCTACAGTGGGTTTAATGTAACCTACAAATATTTTAAGCTCTTTGAAATATTTCTCCTCCTTCTGACTTATATTTTTTTTTTCTAAATATAAATATCATAAATATTCTCTTGAAAGTCCCTTCCAATTATAATTGCGAAAGTACCCAAGCCTTGACTGTCTATCTGCCTTTTCAAAGATGGATGACTGAATAATTTTTTATCACTTTTATTTTTAAGCCTAAAAAACCCAGAAATAGCTATAGCATGCATGCATGCATGTTTAATATAAGCTGTTAGTGACCTATATTCAGTTTCTTCTTAACAAGCAATTAGGTTTTTTTTTCCATAAAATTCGATGAATCATGGCATCGATTTTTTTATATGTCAAACATACTTTATGTCTAACTTTTGCTTGTTCCCAATCCCCATGATATATATACATAAATATTAAGGGTTGTGTTTCCAACAGCTACACAAACAAAGATTTATGTGGCACAACTTTTGAAATGTCTGAACAGTTTTCTATCAACAAAAAAAGACAATTTATTTTTAAAAAAGCAGACAAAATAACTGTGTTTGCTAAGTTTGTCATTTTTATTTTGTTTATGAACATAGATTTGTGTTTTTTATTTATTTTGTATGGGTTTGCTCTTGAATCTAGTCTAGGTCAGAGGTGAGAGAGATAAACGCGGCAAAGGACCGGGCTTACCTAGAAAAAGCCTGTTTATTAGTCTTATATATCTATAAATCTGTAAAAAAATCATTCAATAATTAGGTTATTCTTTCGATGATGCTAAGATTTGTAAATCTTTAGTTAAGGTGTATTATGTAGACTGTTATGGGTGCTGATGAATATTTCTGTTTCGATATCAAGAAGTAAATGTATTAGATACTTAAGTTACTTATACCTATCGTTTGCATATTTTTGAATTCAAATGACTTGAAGATTGATCTTACTTTCAGTAAAAACATTATTAATTTCCATCATGTAAGATCATATTATAAGGCAAAATCTTGAGTAAGCAACGTAACAATGTTTAAAAAAAGGAAATAACCACAGACATACTATGTACTAAATAGAAAACGCAAGTTCCGTCATTTGTTTGAAAACCATGTCACTTAAGAACTACCTTTTATGACGTCACAAGAGCATTTAGTGATTTTCTTTTTTTTTATTCGTTTTTGCAGGTCAATACGACACAATTTTACATTCATTTTTTCAAACTTTCGGTTGATGTCTAGAGCGCGGACAAATTTAAACGTTGTCGATTTATGTAGGTGCACTTCACTTATCTGTCACACGCGAAAGACACAAACTTGCTACATCTATTTAGATACATATCTGTGGAAATAAGAAATTCTTAGTGTTACAAAGAACACAGATATCGCATAAACTACGCATGAACATGTTGCTTCGGACGGGCGATTATAACCGGATATCTTAGTATTCATTTAGTTGACATCCATGTATTACATAACAGTATTAACAATGGAGTCCACGCACGACAATTTCTTTTTTTTCCTGTGTAAAAGTTACGGTAACGGCGATGCGCACGCAATATGTGTAAGAACACTTTCTAACAGTCATCGACCTTAGTTATTCGTATTTTTAGCATGCGGTATCGAAGATTGATTAGTCATTGTTCAATCATTATTATGTAAATCTCATAAATTAACACTCGTATATATTGATAAGCATATTTCTATTCTATTCTATTCTCGTATTTCATAATCTTGAACATAAAGTTAAGGTGTATACTACGACTATATTTCAAGTGATACTAATACCTACTAAAAATATGAAAGGAATTAAGTATATGGCTATGAACGAATATTGATCTTCTATTGGGATATTTCTTAGATTTGAATACCCAATAGAGATGGCTTATAGAGCCAAGAGTTGACCAATCTTAAATATTATTTTTTATCATTAGTTTACGATCGATAATGAAGTCTATTAGCAAAGGACGACCAAGGATGGCAAAAAAATGATGGATAAGTTAATTAGACTATGTTTTGTCATCGCAGGTCAGAACTATACGATAAAGATTTATTTATTTTATAGTTAATTAAAACGGTAAAACACTAATAACATTAAAGATACCCCAACTTCGCGAAGCGATAGTGAGATTATAATTATAATAACAAGAAATGTGTCAAAACCATAGGAAATAATTTCTAGCCCGGTGGTTAATGGAAGATATTCTTTAAAAACAGAAATGAAAGGTATTCTTTAAAACCAGTTTTTGTAACCATTTTTTCAATATAATCCTAAAGATGAAGCGGAACATTTCGAGACAACACGTCTAAAAAGACTAGAATCATAAAATCTGGCCTGACTAAGGATAATGCTCTTTGTATGAAGAGAAGCTTTTGCCCATCATTGGGACAATAAATAGGCTGATGATTATGACGATGATTGGGGACGCCATTACGAACAGCTTTTTTATAAGTTAATATAAAATACTTCGGTAGTCTATTACATAAGAGACAGCTTTATACTACTTAATAGAGTATATAATAAAGTAGTATGTATTAATCATTTTGTATCGAGCCAATTGAACCCTGACCTGACATACTCCGCAAACAATATCCTGAATCCCCAAGCATATTCTGCAAATAAAGGTTTTGATTGATTGATTGATAAATATCATCAGTTTGAATAAGCACTTAGAGAATAATTTCAATCTAATAAACAGGATAGGATATAATACTGCGTAATTGTAATGGATGGACTTAAACAAGTTGTTAATTACAACATAGTTAGGTAAGCTAGACGAATAGTAATAATTTTTAACAGTGATTAACATGTAGGTGTAGGTACATGAACTGGATTTACGGGCCTGTTGGATCACTACTTTCGTAACTATTCTATTTATTGTACCCTTTCACAATGTCTTAGTAGGTGCACGGTAATATTACCAGAATATTTCAATATGAATACAGGTCAATCGCTTCCTCTACAAAGTCCAGATCGATGGCGATACAAATAGCAAGTATGTGATCTTGAATAATTTCCATTGGTACTTTTAAAGTCGTGCACAACCAGACTCAAACTCTAATAGGAACAAATCTATCAAAAATGCCCTCTTTCCCCATCTTCATAATTATCAGCCTTTTTATTGTCCAACAGCTCGACATAACTCTCATATAGAGACAAATACGCGCGCTCAGGCCAAATTTTCTGATGTCAGACTATTATTATGGTCCGGGTTTCCTCGGAATATTTTGCTTCAACTTTAATATTCAAGATAAACTTTCATTACTAGAAGGTTCAAAAAAGTATAAAACTTGAGTTTTAAAATGACTTTCCAAATACACTTTGCAGGTGGTACCACTCGTGTCAATCATGGAACGGAAAAACCGGAGAATGGCAAATTTGGGTGAATGCTGAACGCGTTGGCAGAGGATTTAACAACAGGGTAAGCACTAATAGATTCTTATAGCAGAAAATATCACCGTCGGTACAAGTTACCGATTCATAATTAATCCTATATATTCCAGCTCGTCGGCCACGTCATAAAAGGAGGCGGTTTAGCAATCTCTGGTCAAGACCAATCACTCATCTACAAAAAAGACAACATCGACCCAGTTGCAAGTAAGTGTTGCATCACGAAATATCCAATTTTGCAATTTCAATTTTTATTACAATGTAACGTAAATAACGTGACCGTTTTGCAGAGCAATCTGGTTTGTTGGGTGAGATCACTATGCTCCAGTTATACCACGTAGCCCTCACTGCTGGCAAAGCTCACAAAGACCACAAGCATCACCACGTACACCACTTCAGACATGATGGAACTCCCGTAGAGTCTTCTACCGAGCCAGCGACAGAGCCCCCTGCACCGCAAGCTACTCCTCTCGGAAATGGAAACTTCTTGATTGGTGGCCAGCTGCAAAGAGCGCCTTCTTTGAACCTGGCTGGAGCCCAGCAAATGGTCCCCGTCCAGCTACCGAATGGTCTTCAACTCCAACAAGAATATATTAATGGGCAACTTGCAAACAGGCTCGTGTCTGAACAACTTTTGAACAGCGTACAGCCTTCTTCTGATCAAATAGGTGGGGGAGCTCCCGGGCAACAAATATCTTTGGTACCTATATCGTCCTCTATAGGACAAAATCAAGGTTATTCCAGGTCACCTATTGGACCGTCAAAGGGCACAACTGTAGTATTATCTGGATCTCTGTTGCACCCAGCTAATGTTAAATATATTGATGATACAGTTTCTCATAATCTGTTCAAGAGAAATTCCAAACGAGACAAAAGAGATAACCCTGAGAAGGAGTTGAAAGAAGAACTTAAAGCCGCAGGTAATTAAATATAATCCTTATTATCGTACTAGACAGTAATTAATGCAGGTTTGTTTGCTTAAGAGAATTCACAATATTTACCTTCAGCGTTAGTCGGATCATGTCTAAAATTTAACCAAAGCTAGATAGCGCCCACATAAATGGTAAAAGAGTAATTATCTAACATCTGTATTCAACCAAATAATTATTCAGTGAAAATGTAGTCTACACTTACATCATTAAACTATGTCTTCATTAAACATTCCATAATTAGGAATGGTATAGTATGACGTAGTGCAAATAGGATCACAGAAGCTACATGCAAGCTTGGAGCTAACACACTTTGCTAGGTTGCGTTTGAATTCTCCTAAAGCAATTTCACACTGAACGCATGGATCAGGGAACACTTTAACTATCTAGAGCCTCAACGAAAGATAAATCAATAGACACCGGAATACCTACGTCTATCTAGCTAGCCAAATATAATGTCACCAGTTATAAACATTATTAGTTTCAGTTTTTGTTACGTATGTATGAGGTTATGGTTGATAATTTAATATTCTTGTTTAATTTGGTCTGCTTGGATGAGGAACTACTAAAAATACGAAGAATGAGGCAAATAATATTATAGGTACCTACTACCTAGCTACTTGTAAGTCCTCCACCCCATTTAGTGGGCTAGAACAAGAGGTGCATCCGAGCATTTTAACGAATACAATTCTTTGAGTATATTTTATTAAATATTATATTTTTATTAAATTATTCATTGAAAATGATAATATATTTACATAATATATGTACCTAAATTTTTACTTATAAGTGAATAAAAAGAAAATAATATTTAATATGAAAATAACAAAATATAGGTACAGATGGGCTGATACTAAATCAGATCAAGAAAGATCATCACAAAGAGAGGGCAGATCGTAGCCTCAACTTGTCAAAATAATAAGAATTAGTGTTCGCTCAGTGGCAGAAATTTGACAGTTATATCTTCTCTCCGTCATTATCTCTCTATCTCTTCCATAAAAACTATAACAATACCAAATCTCGCCAACTCCATATATACGAATTGCTAAAACGGTTACAAAGTTATTGTTATGACAATTAATGAGCATATTTGCGACGTAAAATTATCTAACATTGTGTCACTTTAGCCACTTTACTTTTGTACCAAGTTTCATCCTAATTCATTCAGTTAAATTTGCTTGAAAGAGTATAAAAATCGATTAAGAATCGGAGTAAAGATTTAGTACTAAAATAACAGTACTAAAAAATCTTCCATATTTCTACTATAGAGTAAAATCTATTGAACAGTCGGTCTGTTCGGAGTACACAAAAGCTATGCATCAGATATCTACAATAGGAACACGTAATAAACATGATGCTATGATACTCTGCAGTCTTTGTCGTCGAGAGTAAATCAATACCTGCCTACTAATAACTTTTTACATAAAATGAAATATATTTTGTTGAGGCACGACGATAAACACAAAGCATTTGAAAAATGATAAAAATGCTTCAATTCAACCAAGGCATTTTATTAATATAGAATTCACAAGAACATCTTTCTGTCTGTCTAATGCCACTCCATCTGTCGGATATTAAAATCAGGGGTATGAAAGGAAAACGTGCGTGAAAACACGGGAAACAGTCTTTTGTTCTCATAATAGACAAAATTACAGTATGTTAATAATGTCTACAGATACGAATCGTCTAGTTAACAACTTATTTTGACGACAAAATTATTTTCCGGAACATAGTTCCAAAAATAAGCGTTAGTTAAACAGGATAATAATCAAGCTCTTATTAATATCATCGCTAACTAAATTAACATCTTAATAATTGACGTATTCTGTAAATGATTGTCCATATTTTCAGGAAAGAAAGAAAAGAGGGGATTAGTAGCATTGTCCGACGGCTCATTAGTCGACGAAGCTTTATTGAGTCCCGACCTGCTCGACGAGAATAAAGAGGAAGAAGCCATGTTCCAGCAGTCACTGCTGAATGGACTCGCCGGTTTTGTCGGCAACCTACCCGTACAGAACTTGCAGAAGGAAACTGTGAGTACAACGAATAAATCCTACAAAACTAGACGCCTAGTACGAGTTTTTTTATCAGTAGTAATCGGTTAGTTCAGATTTTGTCAATTGGACATTTGATTAACATTCATTTCTTTTCATCATCTGGCATATAAAAAATCCGTAACCTTTAAGCGAATAGCGAATATTTACCTATAAGTGAAATACGTGAAATGTCGGCCAAGTTTGAAGCGTTTAAAAAGAATAAAGGTAGCACGATTGAAATATGACGTCATCATTGTAAATGTGACTGACACAAGTACTTCATGGTACAAAATGATGTGTCGTGTGACAGACATAAAGATTATTTTTTGTAATTTTGTTTTATACTTATTTTTCTTTTCATCTAAACTTCATCCAATATAGTCGCTGGATATTTTAAACTTGTTTTGGATACTATTAATGGGATTAGTATTTCCTATACAACATTTTATTACCTTTTAAATTATAAAAATATTATTTAGTTCACACATACTAGATATGTGTGAACTAAAATTATTTATTTAACCGCCCGAATTTCTGATTCTATTTCAATAAGGTTTTTTATGGTAAAAAAACACTGCACTAAGATCTGGTATTTTATAAGCGGAGAGATTTTCCATTACGTTTACTGCAGATATAGCGCCGCTACAACGAAGCCATATTATTATTGTGGTTCAAAGGGCTTTGTTATCTCAGGAGATACTGGTTTCGTATTCGTATGCAACATACCGTATTTTCTTGATAATACGATAACAAAAATAGTGACTTGGACTCTGGCTCGAACTGATTAACCTATAAAACGTGAAGTTGCTACACATATTTTAACCTAACACAAAATATTGATTTCCAATCCAATAATAATTAGTTATATTTACAAAAAAAAACAGTAGGTAATAACTGTACAGAAGCTGTGTAACCTACGTGTAACTACTACTAACCTACTACTAAGTCATAAATAAATCAGATAAAAAAACTGAATAGAGAATTCTTAGTACCTACATAAAATCTGACAATGTACAAGTCGAACTCGTACACGAGAGTACCCGTATCATCGTAATAATTTATGTATAACGATTCAAAAGATACAGCCATTATAATTATAAATAATTTTTTTTTACTATTATTTTTTATTTTATTGTTGGCGCAGCAATTACGATTCATGAAATGCAGCCCGCTGACAGACATGCGGCCTGACAGTGGAGGTTTACACGGCCCCGTTACCGCCCTTTGCGTATAGGCTTTCCATCTAATTCATTAACAGCGGCAGCCCCGAGTCTGGACGTGTACCTCTTTATCTAACCCTAATACAACGGCCAACAAACACGTCATGTTTTGTTTTATGTTATATATTTTTGAAATTAGAATTCGCTGATTATACTATATTGTTCACATTTAATCAGCGTATGCCAAAACACAAACGAAACTAATTATATTTGGAACTAGGGGCTTGTGATTGAAAGTTAAGTCGAGAGAAATTGTTTAATCGATTTAATAATAACTATTTGGCCAATTTGTTTTAAAAATAAATATTTATATTCTAGAGAAGGTTCTGAAATATATTTTTTTAGATTTCTTCCTTAAAATAATATTGAACATGAAAATAACGTAATGCAAACTTTTAGTAGGTCCTAAACTTCAGTTGAACGAATGCACGACGAGTGATTTTTACTGTGCTTCCAGGTTGACGAAAGAGAGCCTGCCGAAGCAGAAGTTAAAGCTGTGATGCAGGTCTGCAGCGGCTGCGCTCCAGAACCGTTCAAGAAAGCCCTCGTCATATCATGGAGGTCCACCCCGAAGAAACTATACAGCGGCGCACACTACTACAAAGGTTTACCAATCTGCCGAGCCTTCTAATTTTATTACTTTCCATTCTATTCTTAAAAACGTACAAAGCCTAACTAACCCTCTTCTATAAGAACGTTTCATAAACATTATGATTAAATCAATATCATCATAGAATTATAAAATAAAATACTCTAAATGGACTCAGGTGATGAGCCCTCTTATTTTGTTACTCTAATGCATTAAAGATGTTTTAACAAAATACTCATATAGCGTGTATGTAAGTTTGTGTGATTATTAGGATTATTGTATATTAAATGTTTAAAACGGCAAAGAGGCAGCTTTATCTGCGACTTAGCATTAATTATAAAATCACTTTCTCCTTATGTAAACGCCATTTATATTAAGTGTTAATCATTATAAAATATTTAGTTTTATCAAAAGTACCTACTACAATTTGTTAGATATACCGAGGAGGCCAGATAATGCCGATTGATATTATTAATTATCTGGGGTATGTAAATTAGTCATTGGGTGTCCGAAACTTTATTTATTGTAGTTGTATAAGAATGCATTAAATGGTTACTTTATTTTTTCTTTAGTTCTAAGTACATCTTACCGATTTGTTACCATTTTTGAAAATAAATCTTTAAAATAAATTATATGGTTTTCATTGCCTTCCGTTAATATATCACCAGTAACAAAATAAAAAAAACTGAAAAATAAATAAATAACATAAAGTTATAAATGAACACGATCACTGACGATTCATCAACTTACCTTGGTCTTGTGCACGTGTTGGCTGTGGTACTCCGAATCGATCTCGGGCTCGGAGAAATAGTTTTGTTCCTACGAATAAAAACAAATAATATAAGCGAGTGGATAGTGTATTTATTTTTATTTTTTGGTAAACCAACCAATATTTTAAAGTATTTATAACCGTCCAGTAATTAATTTTAAGTAAAGAACAAAAGCATCCTCAATTTCATCAAGTAATCATTCGAACGAACATTGATCATCATTTTCTTAACTTACAATAGTGTGGACCAACTTGACCAAGTGGCAATTAAAAATTACTTATCCAATTTTAAGAAAATATACATAACTAGCTATTTTCCGCGGTTTCAAGCACGTCTTTGGGGAACTACTGCACGAACCCGAATAAAAATTTCATCCAAATCCGTTAAGTAGTTTTTGCGTGAAAAAGTAACAAACATCCATCCATCCACACAAACTTTCGCATTTTTAATATTAGTAGGTATGAGATACTCACTTGTTCCCATGAAGAGGGTCCCGAACAAGATGGAATTGCTCCAGCTGGCATTGAGAAAGAGCCAACGCCCACAGCACCAGGAAACGCACCACCCCCAATATCCGTAGCCTCAAATAGACGCAAAACCGAACGATCGCGAATATCGCGCAGATGGGCCCTGTATGAGAAAAAAATATATTTTATGGACTGAAATTGAATGGAAAATAAATATTGGCCGCACCAAGAAGCTTATATTTAAACTTTTGAATGCCTAACCAATAATGTAATATCCAAATATTTCGCTGCATTTTTGGTCTTAATTTAAATGGGTCACACTTTTTCAAACAAGTATGCGCCCGCCATTTTGTGACTAAAAACTTCTTGGACAGCACCAAAGTAAAATAAAGAGATTTTTTACTCTGGCTACGTCGCTATAGGACCAAGATACTTTCGGTTCCTTAGAAATCGTAATCTTATAAAGGAAAGTTCATTTTACAATTTGTTGCCAGTAGGAATAAAAAAAGGCTCTTTTTTATTGACTGAAAGTACTTTTGAACTAAAGCTAATAAGATTGGAAGATATTATTACAGTAGAATTCGAGAAGGGTACTTTAATTTCTGAGTTGTAATGCAGTTTTTACGATGTACCTTGTGTTCTTTTCATTTTAAGATACAATATAAAATAAATGTTGGTAAGTAAACTTTAAAAAAATACCATTTTACGTCGTCTTAGAATTCGGTGTGTCCAAGTTGTATTTTGCATTTCTTTTGCCAACGATTTCTAGAGCGAAGTATTGATCCACAAGCATTTCAGCAGAAAGTAAATTCTCATTGCAGATTTTTGGAAGTCGCTTGTACTTTTTTAACATTCATATTTGAAATGCCCTCATACTGTAGTAAAACAAATATTTGGAATCCTTACCAAAAGCCCTTTCAAACGATACCTCACACTATATCTATTTAATCCTGGAGAGTGGTAGGAGGTCGATGCAACCCCTCACCCTCTTCTTTATTAGTGGCCACTGTGACCAGTCAACGACTACACGTATAAATAAGGCAATATTACTTGTTACGACATTCTGCTATCAACCTATGCGGAGTTCAGTTCCGTATCCTCGAAGTTAATAAGATCATTACAATATTTCTATGAGACCAATTCGAAATTCTCTTTTAAACATTTCAAATTTGAATTGAATTTTCAAAATCAGTCCACAATCGTCGGAGAATGTGACGAACAGACATAAAAAATATATACAGTGGAACATGTAATCTCTTTCTTTTTGGCCGTTGGGTAAAAAGGGCTTACTAATTAGACATGACTCATTTCTAGAGGAGGGGTAGACCAACTTTCAAACATTACTTCCATAGTTGTAGTTCCTGAAATAAATTAGAAGCACCGTAATGGCTATATGTATCATTTTGGTACAGGACCCTAAAAAAGAATGGTCACAATCCAACTTACAGTTCCTGGGAAATACTCGGACAAACATAGATACAGATAGACCTACATAAGTATAGGAATTTATTATTTCTAAACAGTATTTAAGATGATTTCTGATTGAATCATAAGGCGTGAAAGGAAAAGAATGAATAATACTCGCTCTCTCACGACTCCGTCATTGTAGGAACGATTAAGGTTTTTTGTGCTCGCCGATAAAATGTTTTAAAAATTATTTTAAAAAGTTGTAATGTGTTCACTTAGACACATACACTAGAGATGTTTAACACACGTGTTTAGTCGCACGGCATTACAACAATATTACAAATATACGGGCCAACTGATAACCTCCTTTTTTTGTAGTCGGCTGATATTAAATAGCGTTGTAGAGTATGGTACAGGCAAATCCCTATGTAATAAACTTCACTTGGAAACTCAACTTCCACAGCGCAACTTCATAGCTAGCAACTAACAACATAAATTTGTAACCTAAAGCCTTTACATTAGCTACTATTTTAGCTTGGACGCAGCTCAGACATTTGTCAATACCAATTTGTTTGTACCCAGGAAGTCGGCGAAATGGAAAATTTACTCAAATTAAGGTTTTTATTGAAGGAAATTAATATAGCATTGCAGTGATGTTTGCATGTGGAAATACATTTATTGGGAGAATAAATTTCAAGTAGGTATTATGTGTTACAATTTTTTTTTTATTTATTTATATATTTTTAATAATGATTATTTGTAGTTATGTAAAACTGTATGGGCAGTAATTCGTAATGGAATTATGCGTATTTATTACACACAATTCTAAGGTTTTTTTTTTGCTCGGCAATTTATTACTTCTCTAACATAAAAATAGCCTTAGTTACTTCTTATAATATTACCTATCTGTGTGCCAGTTGAAGTGCGATTCAAATCAGTGCAGCCACTTTGTAGATTAACCAGAACAAAGTCTCTATACCAAATTTCATCTCAATCGGCGGAGCCGTTTTGCCGTGAACGTAATTGTTGCAACAAACTCACTTTCACATTTATAAGTAAGGGTAGATTCAAGCTATAATATAAGTAAGGGTAGATTGACGCTTACGTTAACAGGGACTATTGATTTTTTACTTAATTATATCAAGCACCTGATCTTGCGGAATTAGGTAATCAAATTTTGTAAGCCAACTTAAAAGGCAGTAGCGTGTCAAGATGTGTAGATTTAGATTGAGCTAGTTATATAGCCCAACAGAAGTAATAGAGGCAATTGTGAATTCATATAACGAATTTAAATATGGTTTTTCTTTCTAATGTTTTTTTTTTCAATTCAAGAGGGGGAACAAAGCAAAAGAAGAACATATTTTGAAGTATTATTATATGCTCTGAACATTACACCCATTCTAGATAAACTCCTTGCTAGACAAATCCCTTTGTGATTAATGAATTACCGGATTAAATTTATAAAAACTGCCACAATAAAATGAATAATTGAAAATTGGGAAACTCTACCCCAAGAAAAGTTACATTTATTATATCTCAATAAGTTATTATAATAACTGGCCTATTGATTATAATAACTAAATAATAATAATAGCCAACTATGTTGGCTAACGGCCTCTTCTCATACAAAGAAGGCATGAGCATTGATCACCACGCTTGCTCAAGGCGGATTGGCGATTTCAAACCTTTTGCCCGGCTTTCCTCACGATTTTATAACAATGTTTATTATAAATTATTAAAGTATACTAGCGGATTAGACAGGGAGTTGCCTGGCCCGAGCATAGCGCCATCTACCGGGTTTATCGCGAACCCGAACTATGGCGATTATAGATAGTAATATTTGTGTATTAAGCACATTGCACACGATCCGTTGGCAGTATTTTTTGTCACAACACTCAACCCACAGGTAAAAATATGATTTAAAAAACTAAAGCCTATTTTTTTACGAATACAAAAATACTTTTTGGTATCTCTACATATCGTTCAAAAAATAATAATAAGATAATTAAATATCACGCATAAATTATTGATGTGATCAACAATTTAAAAAAGTAACTATTTATATATAATAACGTATATCTATGCAGCCAAAAGGCTTCTATAAACAATAACCACAACAATAACACGAGGGGAGGGGATTAAAAATAGAAGCGGGCTATAATAACAATATACAGTGAGCGTTAATAATATTTTTTTAATTAAAATTACACTTACGGGCAACGGTAGTCGTGAATATGCGTAAAACTTCGACTAGGCCTCATCGTGACTCGCGAAAACGAACTTTTCCTCCGACCGACTGTATGGATGGCCCAGAGTCGGGAGGGACACTGATTGCGAGCTTACCGTTGTAGGGGCGTGCTTCCTGCGCGCTAATATTGCCCGCTGTACGCTCCTGCCAAGATACTTAACAATGTGGTAGCTTGGCTCTATTTTTAATGAAATTTGATAACAGAACAAACACCTTTAGATTTATGATTTTTAACAGCTTTATGACGGCAGTTTTTATCTCTATGTAGCCTTTTATCTCTGCCTGAAATAAGTGTAAGCATAACTAACTATTACATGTTATCACAAAAATAGCGAGTATAATTTATAGGTTTAGTTGCTACAGTCACTTCGAAGCCCTACTCGCTATTTAATACTCGTATGTCAGTTTACCGACAACTTTTTTAATGACACGATCATAACTTAATTTTGAAGCTAGAGCTTTTTTGTGTGTGTATGTGTATTCCTAATTATTTAGTTTTGATTAATTCATTGGTAATTGACTAATTTTGATTAATGCATACGTCAATCATTTCGTTTTAACCTTGCTACTAGACATGAACGAAATCAAAATTCAAAATGGCGAAAAACAAACCGAAAAGAAATGTCGAACAAACTGCGTCAAACGTTTTTTAGGTTTCTTTTATAATTTTTCATTCCGAACAGATTCGATACTAACAATTAAAAACAGTTTAAAAACCATGTTTGCTTAACTTTCAATAAATAAAATTCAGTGTTATTTAAATCACAGTTTTTCCGAAAGATATGTAGGTACTCAGTCCATGAGATAGAACCTTTTTGAGCATTTAAATTATTTTTAGTACTTATAGGTACTTCATTTACAATAAGATTAGAAGAAAAAAACAAACTTGTTTGCAACTTATCAAACCGATTTTAAGTTATATTCCGTACAGATAAAGATAGCGTTGAAAGCAAAATAATACACTCGAGAGCAATGAATCCGGGTCACTTAAAGAATCCTAAAAATCTCGGAAACTAAAAATGCTAGGTTAATGCAATAAATTGTATTTAATAGACAATGTAATACTCCTTAAATGAAGGTATTAAAACTTCTTAGTTATTGTAAAGTTATATCATAAAAAAATCAAATTTGAAAAAGGGCCACTTTCGAAGATGGAACTACGAAATTACAGCATTTGGTTTTGCTTTTGTTTGTAATCTGTCATTTATGTGGGTACATAAACCATGTTGATATTGCTCTATATTCATTATTCAAGCTGAAATTATGTCGCTTACGCCTGAAGAATGCACCAGAATACTTACAATGCTGGAAACCGGCCGGAGTCAGCGCAATACAGCCAGGACTGTCGGTGTGTCGCTGTCAACAGTACAAAGAGTTCTCCGACGTTACGAAGAAACTGGTTCTAACCTACGCAGACCAGGAACGGGCAGAACCAGGTGTACCACAGCACGAGAAGACCGATACTTGGTGAACACCATGCTTCGAAATCGCTTTCTCACAGGAACTGAACTCACAAATCAGTTTCGACGCCTCGGAGGAAGTAACCCAAGTGCATGGACAGTAAGACGTCGGCTTGCTGAATCTAACTTAAAACCCCTTAGACCTGCAAACGGCCCTAAACTGGAGCGTGGGCATTGTATTTCAAGACTAAGATATGCCTAGAGCCACGTAAATTGGAGTATTGAAGATTTGTCAAAAGTTATATTCTCCGACGAATCAAAATTTATGCTCTACAAGCACGATGGAAGACACAGAGTGTATCGAAGACCAGGGGAAAGATTCAAGCAAGCATGCATCGAAGAAAAAGTAGCCTACGGTGGTGGGTCTGTACTTGTGTGGGCCGGAATTTCTTCTGAAAGTCGCACAGAGCTGGTGATCATAGAAAACGGCTCTTTAACTAACGAAAGATATGTGGAAAAAATCCTCAATGATCACGTTGGTCCATTTATGGTCAATTTAGGTGAGGATGCTATATTTATGCATGACAATGCCCGACCTCATACAGGTAGGATTCTGAATGACTACCTTCAAGAGATGAACATTACTCGTATGGAGTGGCCAGCGCGCAGCCCGGATATCAACCCGATCGAGCATGCTTGGGACGAGCTAGGCAGATGCGTAAAACAACGAAACCCTCCCCCAATCACGCTTCGTGAGCTCAAAATTGCTCTCACAGAGGAATGGGAGAATATTCCCCAAAATCGTATAAGGAACTTGGTGTACAGCATGCCAAACCGCGTAAACGCAGTAATGGAAGCACGAGGAGGCAATACGAAGTATTAAAATTCAAGAAAATCGTAATAAAGTTCAAAAATTTCATGTTTCCTATTTTTGTTTTAAGGAGAGATCAGCAGTTTTTTTCTTTATGTAATTTTGTGTTAATAAAATGTATGGTGACTCATATTTTTTTTACTTTCATTTAAGGAGTATTACATTGTCTATTAAATACAATTTATTGCATTAACCTATCATTTTCAGTTTCCGAGATTTTTAACATTCTTTAAGTGACCCGGATTCATTGCTCTCGAGTGTATTTACAATAACAAATATATTCTGCATGTTTTTTATTATGTCACCTTGGCGATAGAGCTCAAAATCGGTTGAACAAACGGTAAATAGGATGCCTTTAAATTTCTAATCTATACCAGAGACTTCTCTACTAATATAATAAAGAGGAAGGGTTTGTTTGTTTGTTACTTAACTCAAAAACTACTGGAACGATCTTAAAAATTCTTTCTCCTTTAAAAAGCTACATCTTTATGGAAAGTCATAAGCTATATTTATTTCCAGAAATAATTAGGGATCCCTTCTTAAACTTGAATAATGTATCCCAAGGTGTGAAAAAAAATGTCATAAGGGTATTTCTCATCTGTATTATATGTATATAAAAATTAATCCCTATTTCCCTTGGTCACAGCATCACGCGTGAACGGCTGGACCGATTTGTATGAAATTTGGTACGGAGACAGAGGGAACCCTGGAGAAGATACTGTACTTTTTATCCGGGTGCGTTAAGTAGTTCGCCCCGGAGGCGGGTGAAACCTCGTGCAACTGCTAGGTTTCAATAAAATCGTGTGAGTGGATGGGTGAAAATGGTTTAAATATAATTATATGATTAGATACTGCTAATATGTCTGAAAAGTACCACTAACAAATATAATGGATTTTTATTATACTTTTTTAAATTGTAAATCACATCCATGAAAATGCCATTCCGTGTGTAAATTTACTTATTTTTTTAAATATGAATGTTTAACGTAACAGTAAGTAACAGTGAAATATCTATACTAATATTATACAAAGGAAATATTTGTTTGTTTGTAAGGTTTTAACTCAAAAACTACTGGACCGATTTTAAAAATTCTTTCACCGATAGAAAGCTACATCTTACGAAGTTCAGGCTATATTTGTATAGGCAATATTTATTTCAAGAAATAATTAGGGATCCCTACTAAAACTTGAATAATGTAACCCAGGGTGTAAAAAAATGTCCACGCTGGCGAAGTCGCGGGCGGAAAGCTAGTTTAATATAATGATATAATACCTGGGTGATAAAAATGTGCACCTATTTATAAAATGTGAGTCAGTTAAGTCATTTTATAAATAATATTATGTGCATATTTGTGAATTTATTTAAGCTTTGACAAGGTACAGCCAGATTCACATTTCGATATAATTTCTTAGCTGAATTCATGTAACTCGCAGAGCATACCTGGGGAGTTAGACATGTAGCAAAAACGCTAGTAGAATAGAAAACAAAATGTATGGGAATGACATTCGTTTACGAGTAGCTATTTGTCTGTTTTTGCCACTTATCTAACACCCCTGATCACAACAGTGGATACGTTTCCAAGTAATAATGTAAATTTATTTCTAATTAGTTATGCTGTTTTTGCTGACAATAATAACCAAAATACATTGACGAAATAGATTTCTGAGGGTAGGTTTTTTAAGTCAGTTTTCCTCATTTGAACCTAATAATGTCCTTTTCAAGGAGTCATGCCCATGGTTTTCGTGTTTTTTTTCACTACCCATTGAAATTACCATCGTCATATGACTATGTCATCTGTGAATCGAAGGTGTGAGACGTGCTTGCCATTCATGTTTATGCCCATACTATTACAGTCCCAGAGTCTTCCATAGATCCGCCAACGAATAAGTAAAGAGTTTTGCAGATATGGCATCCTTCTGTTCACACGTATGCGCAGTTGAATAGATTTGACTGCTGGACCTGCGTTTGGAGACTCTTGCTAAAGATACCTCAACTCATCGATAAAACGATAGTCTACTTGGCTTCACTGCGACGATTCCAGAATAGACCATCCCTCAGCAAAAAAAATATTGATTTAAAGGTGTACTAAAAGGATTAGGATAAGCAGATGTTTTATATCCTATACCATGAAAAATCATTCAATCACTTTTCATAATTATGTGAGGAACTACTCACTACTACTACACTTAGTAATAAAATAGCGAAATCTGACAATAAAGTAAAAACTGTTTCGAGTATTATAAACACTGAAACAGGCCATACCAAATTGCGTGATACTGACGCCCGACTAAATGTGGACAATGTTGTCTCAGACAAGGCACAGGTGGCCAATGCGTTTGACACTTATTTTTCAAACATCCCGAAAGAGGTGACAAAATCACTTATACTCTAAATTAGCTGAATCCTTAAACAGAATTTTACTAAGTATATCCCAGATTTTAAATTTAATTTCAAAGAACCCTTCAAGTTATAGGTCAATCTCTGTTCTTCCTACTTTAAGTAAAATCTTTGTAAGGATAATGTTAGATCAGATGTCCAGGCACTTCAACTTTAATAGCATATTCCATGACCGCCAGTTGGGATTAACAAAGGGTAGATGCACTACAGACGCTGGAGCGGAACTAGTTACTCAAATCATGGAAGCCTGGGAAAATTCATAGAACACTTTAGGCGTATTCTGTGACCTTTCCAAGGCATTTGATTGCGTAGATCACAGTACTCTTATTTGTAAACTAAAACATTATGGAATTCGTGGTAGAGCTCTAAAAAATATTTTATCCTATCTGTCAAACAGACAGCTAAAAGTAGAAATCTGCGGGTCGACATCCTCTGGGTCAGTAGTTCAAATGAGCGTGCTTCAGGGTTCAATACTGGGTCCCTTTTTTTTCTTAGCCTACATTAATAATTTCCCGTATATGATGTCAGAAATTGCGGATGTTATTTTGAGATGACACTTCCCTTATCTTTAAAATAATAAGAAAGGAATCTTGCCATGTAAACGTTAATGATAGTCTAGCTAGTCACTCTTTCAAAATGGTTTTTAAATGGCTCTAAATCTAAAAGTGTAACATTTTCGTTGCCCAATGTAACCCCAGTGGGCATAAACATCATGCTTGATGGAAGTAAACTAGAAAATAATAATTAATGTAACAGTTTTTTGGGCATTACGTTAGATTCTAAATTGCAGTGGGGTGCCCATATTTCCGCTCTGTCAAGTAGACTTAGTTCTGCTTCGTTTGCAGTCAGATAGATAAGACAGCTTACTGATGTAGCTACAGCCAGGCTTGTATATTCAGAAAAGGGCATTTCGAGCGATTTATGATATGGGACCTCCCGAATCACTAAGAGAGCTTTTAAAAAAAATTATATACTTACGTTGCCTTCTCTTTATATCCTTGAAAATATTATGTTTGTATGCAAAAACTTGCACCGGTATACAGTTAAAAGTCATCCACATGCTAAACACTAGATATAAACATAAAATCGTCGCCCTTAATTTTAGATTAAGCAAATGTAATAAATCTTTTCTAGGGAACTGTGTCCGCTTTTAGAACAAGCTACCTAAATGTGTAACACTGTTTGACCAATAAAAAGTACAAAAAATTGATCAACTCTACCCTTATTGGAAGAGCATACCATAAAGTTAAAGACTATATTGATGACAAGGATGTGTGGCGTTATTCCATCTCTGTACTTGTGGCTTCCCTGGCGACCAAGATTATAAGGTCTACGAGGATTCAGGATATGTATTTATTGTTATCTTGTATTATTTTCTCAGAAAACTAATGTAGCCATAATATTGGAAACACAACTTTTGAAAAGAGTATCCATGGAGTTTCATGCCGGTTTTTCTTCATAGGACCCACTACTTGGAACCGTACAACTAATTTGACCTTTCATAAGTGCTTTATTTGGAGGCCTATGTGAAATAAAAAAATGAGTTTTGATACCTACTAACAAAATTATATTATAAAAAAGTAAAGTTTGTGAGTTTGTAAGGTTGTAGGGGATAATCTCTGGATCTACTGGACCGATTTTGGTAAAATTGGTACGAACATAGGCGGGGAGAAGGTCATAGGCTTTAATCCGGGTGCGTCAAGTATACTTTTCGGGAAAACAGTGAATTAAATAACACCGTGATATACTGTGATAAATTGTTCTTATATAATTGCATTATAGGTAAATCGCCGTCCCCGGGGAATAAAATAATAACTAACAAAACGTAAATTTCGAGGAGAACTAAAAATCATGTTTTTGCCGATTACTCCTCAAATACTTGACGTAGAAACATGATAGTCAGTTTTTAGAAAAATAGATTTTTGATAATAGTAGTAGATAATAGAAGTATTTAAGATAATAATGAGTAGAACGCGTTACTTATTTTAAAATGGAGATATTTAAAAAAAGAAGTTAGTCAAAATCAATCATCACATGGTTATAAACTAATTTAGTTTTGCTTTTCTCATAATGACCTACTTCCTAATTATGGACTGTTCTGTACAATAATAAAATGATAACTGCTTTTATCATTCGCTAGTCGAATAGCTTTCACGAGAATATAATTGTTGGACTGTTTGTCATACAATAAGGTGTGAATACATTTAGATAGTAGTACAATATATTTTTGTTCTTGAAATGTCAGGCATGAGTAGAATCGTAGAATAGTAATGTAATATTTTGTGACTTCGTAAGTACCACTACAATATTTATATAAAAAAAGTAGCAGATCTACTAGTATCCTAAGATCTTAAAAATTACATCAAACTAATACAATGGTAGTGGTAGTTATTATATTGTTCCTCGGTTCCCCGGGACAGCGGTTTAATTACCTTGTTAAAGTAAAAATGATTTTCTAGAACTCTGTTAATAAGCCACAATAACCGTTAACTTAGGTACATTGAGAGAGAGTTTTGTGAATGTATTTATCCTAGTAGTATTATTTTCAATGTAAAAGTTTGTGATATATATTGAATGTTTGTATGTCTATTTCATGCAAACGACTGAATACATATGGATGATATTAGATACGTTCATAACTAGTACCTATTAACACCGGGTGCATAAAATAGTGCATTCGGGAATGCGGATGAAACCTATTTAAGACCAGATTTATGAATAAAACGCTATATTTAACAGTTAAGTAAATGAAATCTATTTGTAAAAGCATGTTTTATCTGAGGGTTAGTGGGTACTAAATTCTTTCTACTCTGGTCTGAACGTTCTGGGTTAAAACCAAGATGTGTGCAGGAGTAATGCTACTTTTAACTTAAAACAGGTACGTAGGTAATCTGAACGGACGAAAGGTAGCGACCTTTAGAAGTGCTCTTTGAAGACGTTCAAGGTAAAATTGATTTACCGGCACCACCCCGGGAAGTTATGCAGTGGGCAGGAATAGACTGGCGCAAAGTCAAGTAAATTTTAATTAATTTATCATCGGCCATGTTACGTAAATAATAAAAATATAAATATAATACAGTCATTAATTTACGCAGTCTAGTGCGCAATAAATTATATTATCCTTACGGAAATTTAGGTTTGTGTCAATCGCAACGCCTAAATATTTTTACTAGCTGTTTCCCGCGGTTTTCCCGTATCCTGAGGGAACTTTTTGTGTTAATGCAAGTTATAAACTATGTGTGTATACCAAATTTCATCAAAATCCGTTAAGTAGTTTTTCCATGACAAAATTACACATCGTCACAAAATTTCGCGTTTATCATATTAGTAGGATTAACAGTTTTTGCTAAAGTAAGGCAAGTACATGATATTTCAGCAACACTTTGACTTGGGTAGTTGACTCCAATAAAAAATAAATCCAAGACACAATGTGTCTAAAAACGCGATGTTTTTAACCCTAAGCCCCGATAACTAAAATTAACGGTAAAATTAGATTTTAAGTGGCTTTACAATCAATAAGTAGTCATTGAATTGAGTAAGGAATTGAATGACGTCACTTTGAACTTGCTATACAAAATCTATGGGGAATAGCATTTTGACAGCTGATGAAAAGTATGTCAATTGATTAGTGAAGTCAAATGCTTAACTATGAGCGTAGATGTTATGTTGATGGCAACAGAACTGAGCTTAGCTGGGCGGGTAAATTTTTCGTCTCCTTTTTTTACCATTTTAGCACAGAATAATGAAACATTATTATGTTTTCAGATTGCAGCTTTGTTTCTACAACTTAAATTGTTAAAGGGGTTTGCAACTTACTGCTGACCTGAAAGATAATGGATAGTACTGCGCGCCGGAAACGATTTCTGCATAAGGCTTCAGACATTGATACCGAACCCAAAAAAAAGAAAAAAACCCCTACGCAAAAATGCCTTACACCATTTTGGAAAAGAGCTGATACTCTTACACTGCTAGACTGATATTAACCAAACATAGCTAAGAACAACCACAAGAAAACCGCATCGAAATCGGTCCTTCCGTTTGAGAGCTACGATGCCACAGCCAGACAGATATCGACGTCAAATTTATAACACGCCCCTTTTTGCGTTGGGGATTAAAAATTGCTCTTATAATAGATAGTTTATATTGCACAGTCAAAAAGGTTTTAGTTATGCGACATTCTTTTCCCAAATTGACTTACTACGCTAAATTATTGTAGTATTAATTTAGTTTTAATTAAAATAATTTACTCAATATTGAAATACGTCCGCTTAGTTTCGCTTCTGCTAAAGCAAAACTAGTTAGAAGTTGTGTATATTTCAATAATAATATCGGGGAAACATAAACATAGAGATGCAATCCCAAATATTACGTGGAAACGTATTCAACCATCTTTGATGAAACTAGTAGTAATTTAATATATAATAATATTAATTTTGATGTAAGTAAAGTTGAATTTATGTATTTCATACTAACCGTATTTGTGCGCTTGTGATATATCTTTGATAAAGATGGCGATGGCAGGTACTCTAAGAAAAAAAAGTGTGTGGCCTGCCCTATGAATATTTTTCCAACAAATGAATATTTTAACTATTTGTT
Source organism: Pyrrhia umbra (assembly GCA_963891755.1). Taxonomy (NCBI): domain Eukaryota; kingdom Metazoa; phylum Arthropoda; class Insecta; order Lepidoptera; family Noctuidae; genus Pyrrhia; species Pyrrhia umbra. Next base: position 5,488,374 of record OY982916.1, on the reverse strand, counting down.
CCTAACCAAAATGGTAATGAAAAGAAACCCAACAGCCACTCTTATTTCAGTTACTATTAATGCCATTGAATTAAAGTTTGCAACAGATATAAACAAATCACTTCATTATTGTGAATGAAAAAAGTAAAAAAAATGCTTTCATGGAAATATAGTAGTTACTATGTCTTATTGGTATAATATGAAAGGACTTCATTTGTAAATTCGAATAGACATTTAGAGTTTTAGAGTTATAATGTAAATTGCTCCAAAAAGACGGTTCATACCTTACCTCAAAAGTCTGTGAAGTGAAAAATCGGTAATAATATAGGGTCGATAGAAATTAAAATAAATATTACAGGAAAATACAACTGCGGCAAGTGCAGCTCAACCTTGATTGATCGACCCTTACAGCAACAGCTGTACTTAGCAACGATATCCTAAAATTAACCTACATGACACAGATTTGACCCAGAAAAGCGTTCTAATGTATTAAATGACCGCAGCTTTTCCAATGGCTAGACAGTCGCTCAACCTAGTAGCAGTTTCAACGACTGCATAATTTTCTTCTATACTATAGGTATAGGTTATCGAATAGAGGAGTGACAATTGACAGTAGACAAAGTAAATCGGTATATGCGGAATTAATGCCGTTTGAACGTAGCTTTTGTAGGTATGTACGGGCATTTTCAAAACTAGCAGATCTGTAGGTACTTATGATTATTTTTCAAATATATAACTTGCAAATATATTATACTAGCTTTCCGCCAGTTTTAATTTATCGTTGGACGACTGTCGTCTCTAGCTGTTCCCATTATAACGATTGTTTGTCGTCAAATTTTTTTATCGTTTAGCGACTATCGTATCTAGGTGTTCCCTTTGGATCGCGACGACATTTTATCGTTTCACGGCAGTCGCTTTGTCGTTTACACATCAGCAAGCTACAAATCTACAGTCGCGTCTACGTTCTCTTGGAGATCAGAAGAACGTTTATGCTCCTGAGTTCAATGGACGAAGACGAAATTTTGATTATGTATTACTTTTTGAAAAGAAGGAAGATGAAGCAAGTGGCTGCGAGGGGAAGGGAAAACACATGTAAACGATGAGACGATATTTTTATCGTGGCTACGATAGAGTTGCCGTCACTATTTAGTCGTAATGATTTTTTATCGTTTTACGACTATCGTGCTAACCGTTCCCACTGTCATGACAATCTGTCGTCACTGTAAAAAATGTCGTAGACGACAATAAGTCGTGTCGTTCTATATGTGAACACCTCCATTTAAATATATAAGCCACGACACTTAAAACTACACGATTATCTGTCGCCACGACAAAGTGGGAACGCGCCCTAACAAAGATGTGACATACACACCAACATCCTCACAAACTTTCAAATTCATGATCATTATGAATTGAAAAATTCACTTGTATACAGTAATGAGATTATTTCATCATTATGCAAACTTCAGCGGTTTTCTCTTGATTCAATTAAATGCAGTTGAATTGGTTTAAAACCAATAAAATAATTATGTGTTCGACAAAATTAACGTTCATAATTTTTGACGCACTCAAATTTATATCAATTTCATATTAAATTCCACGTGATTTTTACTATTAAGTGGACCTATCAATTAATTCCAATCTGCCATCAATGAAACCTGTGCTACAATCTAGTACGGTTCCGTACTATAATATTGTTTATTTCTATTACACCTTATCACTTTCAAATGAGAACAATTTATTTTTGTTTGAAATAAACAAAATCTGGAAATCCGGGCAGTGCAGGTAGAAATGCACTTTAGCGAGTGTGGACCATAGAAATATAAATAACAGGACGGTGTGGACTAATAATGAATACTACCGGACACATAATAAAAACTAACAGACCATATAGTAGAATAAAAACCGGATAAAGTGCAAGTCGAACTTACACAGAAACAATTTCGTACCATCGGACACGTAATAACCCCATTTAATTTTGTAATTAAATGATACGTAGGTACCTACTACCTACTGACACTCTATAAATTCTTTTTTTTTTAGTTATTTATATTATATTATAATCTGGTTCTGAGTTGGGAAAAGAAATAAAAACAGCAGTCAAATATGATACTCTACTAAGTTTGAAAGCTATGCTATGCTAAATACGACAATTTCCATAGCGTTTGTAGTGGCCAATATTTTCATTCACAATCAATACTGTGTTATACGGACGCACAGCGTTGAATGCAAATCTAAGATTAGTCCATTTTGCGTTTTTAAGTGATCTCCTATATTCGTAAACATGGGAAGAAGACATAGGAGGAGGAGTTCATACTATACTTTGGACTTTAGCACAAAAAGCAAAAAAAAAATGAGCGATTTTTTACAACTAGTAATTTGGAGCTGGCACAAAAGCTGTGGAATTACTTTGAGGCAAGTTTTAATGTTCGATATCTTTTTCATACATTCATTAATTTCTAAAAGAACTGGAAATCATAAAAAGAAATAGATATTGCTAGAACTAATGAGGTAATGCAATTATCTTGAATAAACAAGTTAGAAAACCTTCATTTTCCTAAATAGGTTTATACAAAAAAAATATACTCTGTGTGATTATTTATATCAGATTTTGTTACTGTGTTAATGTTTTGCTAGCTTATCCTGAACAAAAAAGAAGAACTCATTTCCAGCCTGAGCCGCTATGCCTTAATTTAATAACTTAGTCCTAGATTAACAGAGAAAGAATTGACACTGTTTGCTTCAGAAAGCTATCAACTAAAGCAAGCCCATAGTTAGTATGGTGAACACGTACAACTCGGGATATCTCAGTGGAAAAATTTAAGGTGATGGCTGGACGAGATCTTCGTTCATTGCGAGTAGTATTGTGTATAGTTTGGAAGATAATATTATACTTAGTTACATTGTACTAAGAAGACTAATGATCTTTTAAATATTATAATCAATCAGTTCCAATACAGAAATTATAAGTGTCAGCCCAAAAAAATAAAATGAAAATAGCCCGAAAGATGTTCAACACAGCCAGAACTCGTGCCTACTCTACAAAATGTTGTAAATACCATCAACAAGGTATTGGAAACCTTATAGGTGTTTCATTTCAAATCATGGTCGGAAACGAGTAATTGATTTATAATAATTACGCTGAATTCTATATTTTGTTTAAATAATCTGCTTTTTGACATAATTGGCATGTTATCGATATTATAATTTCTGATTTTATACGTTATAATTAAAATTATTCGTTAATCATCAATTAAATAATTTGTCTCTGATTTTTGTTGCCATTTGATATTTTATAATAATATATAATTATTTCATTAGAATAAATTAATTATACCCAAATCAAACAACAGCGACAACAATCACCTATCTCATCATCATCATCAGCAGCCTATATAATGTCCCACTGCTGGGCACAGGCCTCTTCTCATACAGAGAAGGCATGAGCATTAATCACCACGCTTGCTCAAGGCGGATTGGCGATTTCAGACTTTTAAGTCCAGGTTTCCTCACGATGTTTTCCTTTACCGTTAGTCAGTGATGTCTAAGATATACTTAGAAGATCACCTATCTACAGAGACATAATTATTTATTGTCACGCGAAATTAACTTTAAGTCTAAATTGTGTCTTGAAGATTCATTGAGACATTACGTCTATCCGGCAAGAGCTGAAGGAAGAGCTCAGAAGCGATAAATTCTTAACATTAGGTGTCATTGTTTATGATTGACGCTAGGACAAAATTTCTGTCCCTTTCCCATTTTTAAGCTGTCGTAAGAAGCGCAGGCGGGAGTAGGCTACTAGTTATTTAATTTTTAATTAGAGTCGACACAAAAAATACGGTTACTTAGGCATGAAACGGAAGCATGGTCATTCATGATCTGTCAAAATGTGTGATAAAACTAAATAATTGTGCTAATTTTTTAATATGTGTCGTCTTAAAATTTATGATAAATATTTACTTAATCGTTGAATCTATCTACTGCGTCGTTGGTCTAGTGGTTGCATAACACGTCTACTATAAATGGGGTCTCGTATCCGATTCCGGGGTCGGGCCAAAATCGCTTTGTGGATTTTAGAAAATTTCATAATGCAACCCATAGTCAGGAAGTTGGTAGTGTTAAACCTCGTGCCTGGAAAGGCACGCTAAGCCGTTGTCTCTAGCTGTTATCTTAATAGCAATTGGTGGATTTGAGAACATTCTGACACTAGGACTTATTAGGTTAGTAAAAACTGTAGTCCACACGCTAACAAGAAGAAATCGTATCTATGTCTTGATAATATAAAATATCTTAAAGTATGCAAACAATTTATTATCAAGTTTTGTGACGTAAATAGGTATAGTAGTAGTAGTATAGTAGATATGTAAAAGTATATATGATAAAAAGTTTGATGCAAATGGGCACGTCTTTCATGGAACCCCAAACGTATAAATTAATCCGAGTGAGTTGATTTTCCGAGTGAAAAATAATTCATGTATAAAATAAATATTAAAACACAAAAGAGAGAATAATAAATAATCCGATACAAGTTATAAATAGAAAAATATATTTTAAACAAAAAAGAGGATTAATATTATATAAATCAAAATATTTAATGCTGGATACCTAGTAATAAATAATTTTCCAACTACTCCAATTGTGCATGTTTTACATAGAGCGACCGCCTATCTAAACTCTACAACCTTGTTACTAGGAAACACAATACCTCTTGGAAGACCGTTTGTCAGAATTTCTGGCTTCTGACCAACCGTAACGACTGTCAAAGATCTACAAACGACCGATCGGCTCCAAACGATACTGTGTAACTTAAATCAAATGAATTAAAATCAGAGTCGGATTTCTCATAAAAAATTGCCATTTTGCTATTAGATTTTACCAACCTATCATTAACTGTTTACTAGAGTGGAGAGTCAATGCATGGAGAAAAAAAAGTATTCGCATCGATCTTGAATACCTGGAAAAGTTCTAGTGGTAAAGTCTACATTTTTCAAAAAAGTAAATAAACCGAAGTATATTTTGGTTCTGATGTAAAACGAACATTGGCGTAAATTCATATGAAAGGAGGAAGAAACTTAAGTTCAGAGTACTAACCTGTCATCTTCCAATTCGTAGAACATATCCTTAGACGAGTCGTGGATATAAATTTTAACGAGAGGGCTGTCCATGTATTGCATTGTCAGTTGTTTACAGAAACTACGTACAAACAGAGCCTTGACCGTATCGATGGATGTAATTTCGTTCGGCAGCAGAGCGCGCTTGGTTTCATTGCGGTACTGTAAGAAGACTAAACCTGAAACAATTATCATTCGTTAGCTTATCAACATTCAAGAACAGCACAAAGAGGGCTTAGGAAATCTTTATTAACAAATTATACATGCGAAAATAACTCTGTCTGTCTGTAACGCTTTGAAAATAAAATGGCTGAATCGGTTGAAACCTGGGAAGGCCGTAGGGTTTTACTGCAGATCCGTGAAGACTTTGCCTTAGGATGCCGGTCAAAACGCGGCTAACAACTACTTTTTTTATACTTTGCTGTGGAAGAGGTCGTAAATAAATACGTAATTTAAAATTAACACTAAAACATGTTTTATTCTGCACCAAAAAATATAGTTTCATTATCCGCCTCCTGGTTACATCATCAGATCAATTTCAAGCAAAATATGTATAGCATTGTCAACGGACTATATAGAGACACCTAAAATGAGAGTCATTTTATTAATTTTATAAAATTATATTATTTTATTTCGATACAACAAATATATCTAAAGTTTATTTTTTAGATTTTATTGCATTGTTTGCTTAGGATGCAAATGGAGATAAAGACGAAGCTACATATTCCTAAATTTCGTTTCCTAATAATCTGAAAAAGAAAGAAAACGATTTTGTGGCATACTTTCCCAGTACTAAGATTTTCAATACCGGCCTACTATCCCGCTGCTATGTAAAGGTAGTCAGTTCCTCATACAGAGAAGGCATGAGCATTGATCACACCATACCTGCTTAAGGCGGTTAGGTGATTTCAAACTTTTTAGTCCAGGTATCATCACGATGTTTTCCTTATCCGTTAGTCATAGGTGTCAAAGAGACAGTTAGTAAGTACATCATAATATATGACTTTACAATTAATCCAATTTTCATCACGATGTTTCCCTCAACCGTTAGTCGTATTTCGTACACGAAATGCAGGTGCCTTAACCACTACCTAAGCCACCACGACATAATACACTGTAAAAAATCATTTTATACAAGTGCTCACAAAAAGGAGTGGATGTTGTTTTACTCTTGGGTAAAATTGGCTAAAATTATATATTCGTAATAATTTATTTATCGTGATTTTCAGGAAATCGCAAATTAGTAACGCGTTCTGTGCTCCTGAACTCCATGAAACTGACCTTTAAATTTCACTTTGAACGTCATGCATCCGATCACATCATCACAGTGCAAATACTATTGTTTGACAATCGCCGGTGCCAAACGTGGTAGAAAAAAATACAAACATTTTATTTTTCAGGTAGTACGGCTACAGGCTGGCAAAAAATAACAAGTGATTTCGTAATAATTATTTTTGTTTAGGAAGTATAAGTTTTTTTAAGTAGGCAAGTTGTTACGCCGAAAAAATGCTACCTTCGGAATAAAAAAGAGTACATCATTTGAAGCATAAAGCTTTGTATAAACTGAAGGTTTTAAACCTACAAAATCCACGGAATGAACGACATGACATGAAAATAAATTAGGTATACCAAAACAACCGGATTTTTTCCAAGAATGAAGATTCGACGAAGTTACACAATAAGAAGATGCCTCGCAACAAAAATATTGAAGGTGAAATGGAGATTCAATTTAGCAACTTTGCAAAAACAAAGAAATACTTTGGATATTAATATTAAGTACGTACTCCCTCTACGAAAATGAATGGTTTCTACTAATTCTGTAAAGGGTTTTATTTTTTATTTTTCTGATATTTTTAGTTTTATACACTTTTAGAATGAAGTTACTTTATTCTGATTGCATTATGAGTTTAATGGTAGAAACGTTACGTACGGCAAAAAAAATCGAAAAGTTATTGCGGCCTTGGAACGTAATGTGCGAAGGAAGGAACATGGACGTGTTTTAGTCAGTAAAAATCTGACATTCCCTCCCTCATTTAATGATTTCCCATCGCTAAAAAAACAAAAGAAAGGAGAAGGAATAGCTTTTTATTTTGAGTGTGTGCACGTACAATTCGCGGCCGGTTGTATGAAGGTTGAACCGGCCGTGCACAATGCTCTTGGAATGGGACAAACGTTCTCCACCGCAAACGTTTTATATATTTATTTGACATTCTTTGTGATTCACGACAATTGCTACATTCATCAAACATGGGACATAGGAAAACATTTTTAGTTACCAAAATAACTTTTTCCTACTTTTCTACTTATACGCAAGCGAAATCGCGGTCATAGCTAGTATTGAAGCAAATATTCGTGTAGCTTACGCGGTCATGTGGTCGTTAACAGAGCCCAATTATTGATAATATAGTTAATTATACTCTACCGCGTAGTAACAGAATTCAGTTCCTAGAAACCATAATGACCAATTTCTGTTATTATTGGTTAATTAGTGTGAACATATTTGATGATTAACAATAGATTTAAATATTATATTAATGTTAGGCACTACAATTTCATAATTAATATTAGACACTAGTTATAAAATCTAGTCTATAGTCTAGGAAATTGAGATAATAAAAGCTTAGGGCAAGGGGGGGGGGTACACTATTTATAGTTATTAATATTGGGTTTGAAAGATAATATTTTAATATATTTTGTAATTTATTGCCTGACTAAATTTCTGATTTATAGGCCAGTGCTTTTAGCCTCTAAAAACGGTAAAAAGTGAATTAAATAATAGCAGGATGAAACCCATTGGAAAAGGAGGAGAATACAATAAAAATGATAGGAAAAATAGATTACGGGCGATCTGAGGTCGGGAAGTGGGGGGAGGGGGGGTTAAAGTTAAAAAAAACTGGGAAAAGGCCTTGCTAACTGTTATTTCGTAGCGTTTCTTTATATTTTCTGAGAACATTTACCATAGCAATGTAAATATTTTTTTATACCATCTGAAAGTAGAGATTTCAAAGAACAAAAAGACTACCGACTTTTAAAAAAAAAGTGATATTTCGACGCGAGAATTTTCGATTGAAAATTAGGGTGTTTTTTCGATATTAAGTCAAAAAAAGGGTGAAAAAAAAAAAATTTAAATCAAATAAATTACAGTGTGTTTGGGACATAAAAAAGGTAAGTTTTCACCAAATTTCGTGAAAAAAAATTAATTATTGTAAAAGATAAAAATAAAAAACCAAAAACTTGGTTTTTTGAATTTTTCACATAAATTTTGAGGTTATGTGAAAAAAGTGTTAATACAAAAGTTGTAGATCTTTTTATTACCTACAACTTTGCCATTTAACTTTTTTTATAGGACTTGTAGTTTTGTCGGAAATTGAGATAAACCGTTTTTTTAACTTTAACCCCTCCCCCACTTCCCGACCTCAGATCGCCCGTAATTTATTTTTCCTATCATTTTTATTGTATTCTCCTCATTTTCCAATGGGTTTCATCCTACTATTATTTTTTTTGTTTTCAAAAGTTATTGGCACTGGTCTATTATTTTAGTTAATAAATATGATATTTTACTGCAATTTATGATTCATAAAAAAGATTGCAGTGATCAATAATTTTAGCCTGCAATATTTTTAACAAAAAGCATTTGTTAGCAGATGCGCTACCTAATATTGGGTTAAATAGCAGCAAACTTTAAGCGAAATACACTCAAAACATACATATTAATATTAACTCTTTATTTCTATGTCCTCCCGAGGTTTCAATCTGTTTCCATAAGAAATTTAATCGGAACCAGTTTTACTGTGAAATCATAACAAACTCAAAGGAAGATATTTACACAGTGCAAAAAATGCAAAGCATAAAAAAATGAAGTTGGAAAGTCGACATCAGAAATCATTCAAATTCCCTGAAATATCTGTTGCCCAGATAGTCGCAAAGCTGCGTATTGCATTGGACATGATATTAGATTAAAAAAAACACAACCAAAAAAAATGTACCAAGAGAGGAGAGTAGTACCTATGTTTTTCAATTAAGTTCGTTCACCCAATATGATGTTAGAGGCACGAAATATGGCAGTGCGTAGAGTATTGGATATAACCACCATATTCACTTTGATGCAAATTCAGTCGAAAATGGACAAAGTTGCTGTTTGGTTAGCTTTGAGGACTATGCAAATTCCTGCATCAAGGTTTGTTTGTACCACATACGCATAGGGCGGTACATGCATTTTTGGCGTAACTGTAAATACGGTGCTATGCGACCACGTTATATAAATGTTTTGAGTTCGATTTTACACCTAGCCAGAATTTAGTTTTGAAACTATTTTTATATATCAATGGTTTACAAATGACAACTGGGACCAACAGGGCAATAGCCTGCCCGGGCTGCGGGACGTTTGAAAGAGTTACCGTGCCCCTGGAATGCAAAAGGCCAAAGAAGGCCATGGATCTCCTCCCACCCACCCACGGTAGGAGGAGTCATTAGATGATTTCCCATTAGAAAAAAAAAAGTGATTTCCAAAGCAGGGAGGAGCCTCGCTATGCGGAGATAGTCACCCAACCAGGGACCGACCGTGCCAAGCGCAGCCTAGCCTTGGCTCGCTTGACCCGTAGAAGAAAGAAGGTTGAATATAGTAAGGTTCAATAACAATACGTGAAAAAGATTTTACTCAGATAAGATACATATACAGCTTGGCAAAAAAGAGTAGAAATTAATAGGGGCGCCACTTTACCGTTCGTGTGGCAACCCGCTGCGACAGTATAGCGTACCTTGCTATCGTCTTGATACTAAGCTGTATTTTTATAATTAATTAAAATCATTAAGTATTATAAAATGTAATAACAAGTATTCACGTCATGTAACTGAATACAAATTACTTATAAGCACTAATAATGTAAGCACTCCTGTGTTTACAATTTTTTTTGGGTATAAAAAAAAGGCGTATGATAATAGCGTTATTATATTTGATTTCAATAAATCTTCCTCTAAATATTCTAAGCCCGCCACATCCATGTCTTGGCTAGAGCTAGCCATAAACTCATCTGAGTCACACTCAGATTCAAAGGCACTGCGCTATCATGTTGGAGATTGATTCCTAAACGTTTTATGTCCAAGTACGAGCCCTCTCATAAATTCATAATACTCCTTTTCTATTTTGTTAACATGCTGGCATGAATTCTTTTGAACTCCTACTCGGTTATAGATTGAAATGCACGTTCGGTGCTTCCTATAAAGATAAAAAAAATGATTAAACCTCTATCAATAATTAATGTAAAAAGTTTACGGTACCTATCTAGTTTTTTTTTGTGGTTTTTAAATGCTAGTTATAACAAGTATTATATTATCTTGTGATCACACTCATAGATAAGGTTATGTAGAAATCGAATTTACATATTGCAGAGTATCAAGGCTCAAGCCACTCAAGTATCAAAATAATCTAGTCGCGCTATACCAAAGTGTCAAAGACAAAACGTAAACATAACCTATATGCTCGATGTTTATTGTTCAAAATTTCACTTATTTCGTATTCAAGCAATTCAAAACAAAATAAAGATCATAAATTAACACTTGATACAACTAAATACAACAAAACAAACTCTTACATACCTGTAATTATGGCGTTACTTTGTTAAATATCGTCGAGATCGGAAAGAAGAGTTTCAGCCTCATGTTTGACCAGATATCGCCTATAAACCTTATGAATTGTTTCCTTGCTAGTAACTCTGAATGGTTTTATTTATTATAACGTAGTTTTATTGCCGTTTTCATGGTCGAAATAAAACAATAAGTAACTCGCGAACTTTGTTTACATCGAACGACACAGAACCACAGAGTATATAAACAGAACGACATTAATTGCCAGGGGCTGCCAGCAATAAAAAAAATTAGTTCCGTTTCTAGACTTTTTTGCCAAGCTGTACAGTTTTATTTAATGACCTCTGACATTTTTGAATGCGTCATAATTAAAATTTCTTATTTCTGTTAGATGTCTCGAATTATATTAATTTATTAGATGGCTGGCGTAGCTAGGTGTATTTTTCTCGAAAATTGCACTTAAGCAAAGGTAAATAAAGTTATTTCGTTTTGATTGGATATTACTACTCAACCCCTCCTGGTTCTAATCATAGCAGAGTAAAAATAATAAAACCTGATTATTCTAATTTCATAGTTTGAAAAAGCATCATTACATACATACCACATACACATTACACACAGCACAGACCTAGCCCCGCTTTTGGCATTTAAAATTATTCCGTCATTTGACGGAAATGCATATTTAAGAGGAAGGAAAATACCGGTCATATGCATAGCTTTTTTCTAGCTCCACTGCCACTCATCCCATTTAATTCGCTTGGAAATTTAAAAACTAACTACTAAAGTATTCAAAACTAATCGTATGAGCCTAAACACAAAGGGTATTCTAGTACCCACTGAAGGTTTCCACGAACTAAATCTATCATCAAAATAGCTCCAATCATCAGTCATCCGAACCAAACTTTTTTATGACTAATATTTAAAATCCTTACCAAAGCTTTCAAACGATATCCTGCACGATATATTTAATCTTGTAAGGAGGTAGAAAGTGGGAGGCGGTCGATGATCCCCCTCTAAACCAACTATAACTACCTAACCATAAAAACCCCTTGTTCCTATATAGTACAAGTAGTTAAATAAAGCAATATTACCTAATACGACTGTGCTACCTACTATGATTCTAAGAAGAGTCCGTTGCATATGTCCGAAGTTCATTATCAGATTTTATGACAATAATTCTATGGGGATATTTCGAGAGTATACTCTATCTTCTCTTTTTTGTCTAGTAATCATTTGCAACAGACGGACATACAGGCAGACCAAGTTTCATAATAGGGATTTCTTTGACTAATTTTAGAGAAATTGGATTTCTGTGATGTGAATGGAATATCTATAAAATTTGAACATACCAAGCGGTCTCTCCAGGGTCTTACTCGGGGTGCGTACGACGGGCAGAGAAGATCTTTGTTTTCCTCCACGACGGAAGCCAGTGGAAGAAGTTTCCACTTCAGACATGATGCCAGGGTCCTCATCGAAAAGCATGTTGTTAGTTGGCGGTGCATAGCGAGCAGATGGTGGCTGAAACAAAATTAAATATTCAATGAAGGATGCCAATACAGCAGTAGAATTATAGTAAAAATGTTACATCTAAAATCAGTTAAAATTTGAAGCGGACAGTCAATACAAAAACGAAAATATCGATATGATTAGTGACACTGAAATTAAAGCCAATGCCTGAATCGATATAATTCATATCGATTTTGCTTACTAGTCACATATATTTACTGAAAGTATAAAAGATGCTGATTATGATCTAGGCATGGATCAAAATGTGGTTCGAATGATTGTGTCATAGATGATATTACTATAACTTCCCAATATTAATACAGTCACAAAAAAGTATTACTAAAACGTTGATAACATGGAACATGCACAAAGCTCATTTGCATTTTTCGTTCGCGTAAAATAAACTAATCAAAATAGGTGTGTTAATTTTAATGACAGTAAATTATTATCTCTCGGGTCGTAGGGTCCGGGTACCTTTTTAGGGTTCCGTAGTCAACAAGGAACCCTTATAGTTTCGCTATGTCCGTCGGTCTGTCTGTCCGTCTGTCTATCTATCTGTCTGTCTGTCCGCGGCATAGCTCAGAGGTTCTTGGTGCTAGAAAGCTAAAATTTACTATAGATATGTATTTGATCACGCCGACAAAGTGGTAAAATATTTTTTTTTTTTTGCCGTAGCTCCCAAACACGTAAAGTGGAGATGAATATTTTTTTCTCGCGTATCCCTTTTTCGGTTATGTGAGCCATTTGCGAAATATTTAGCTTTTAAGTGCAAATTTTTGTTCGATACGTTCCCCCCTCTAATTTTTAAATGGCTGCCCCTAGAAATGTGAAAAATTCACAAAAGTAACACATGTAAGGAACTTAATTATCACGGCTAAGTAGACTTAACCGGTTACAGAGTTATAGTCGACTAACTAAGACCTACCACGGAAACCTACTGCGCGTGGCCCGACACGCTGCCTGGTATTTTTTTTAAGATTTAGCGAAGCGGGTTGTTGACACTTCCCGTAACCCAAAGGCTGGCTTTTATTTTGGCCAAATGCTAAGCATTGCTATCCAACGTAGCAATGCTGCCAGCCTCTTGGGTTCACTTGATGTTGAGGAAGCATTTTGACACCCTCTTTTAGTTAGATTTTCATTTTATGAGAATATTTATGTTTTCTTTTTCATGTTTCGTACTGTAAACAATGTAAATACTTGTTCGAATTCATGAATTATAATAGTTGTACTTTAACTTACTTTAAATAACAAACACATACAACATCACTGAAAAGTAATGAGCAACTTTATAAATAATTTATTTACCAAATCTGAGCAGTCATAATATATCTGTCACTACATCTAAACTAATATTAAAAAGTGAAGCTTATTTAACCCGTAAGGTATTAACCTAAATCTAAATAAATGTGTTTGTTACAACAGAAATTTAATATTGGATATGTGTGCGTTTTACTCTATATAGTTTAAACAATTAATTTTTATAAATCATTAATTTCTATTAGTCTGAGCGTAGGCAAAAATCAGACTTTTTCAAGTATCTTTAACCTATATTTAGAAACTAGGATCCTACCGTACATTGATGTCACTTAGTTTTCGCTTGGATGAAGACTCCAGGTACCTTTGATCATAATTTAAAACGAACTACTATATGGTACGTAGGATAATGAAAAAGCTACCCATATTGCAGCTGCAAGCTAAGTAAGTATCGTTTGCAAGTATTCGCTTATTGCGTACTTCAGGTGTTACTTACATGGATGGGTTTTAGTCAGTAAGAGTCTGACACTCCCACCCGCCCCACCCACGGCGGGAGGGGTCATTTGATGATTTCCCATCCGTAAAAAAAAAATGTGTTACTTATTCACACTTAAGGTGATTTTGATATAATATAGAAGTGACAAAAGAGATTTTAAATTAAAGAATATTAGGGGAACTGACGAAATTTAAAAAAAGCGAGATTTCTCTAACATATAAAAATAAAATTCCCTAACTTGTTATTTTGAAATACAAAAACTGTCTTTGCACAAAATTGTATACAATTCCAATATAATGCAACTGATTTGATTTGAAATTGTGTTTATAACTGTGACAAAAACAGTAATAAAACATATTTTAAACTTGGTATTTTTTGTGATTATTTATTTAAAGTTGTTAAAGAACTTGTGATTCATGAAATTAAAAAAAAAACAAAATTTCAGAAACTGAATGTCAATGATACGTCATTTAGTTCATGCAAGATAATGTATTCTATCGTGTTATATTTATAGATATTATTATATCGTATTAGCAAAATGTGAACGATACTAAAAAATACACCGTTAATATTCTGAACTATTTCGATTTACATTTCACGCAACTTGAATGCAAAAGATAATTTCTACTCCCTTCTTGGTAGTTTACTCCTGTTTCAAACAGCAGTCGGACCAATGTAGCTGTTTGTCCAAATGCAAGTTACTTCGAAGACTAGAGTGAATAATATAACCACTAAAGGAGGCTTTTATACTCCTGGATCTATGACAGTCACTCAGCAAGTTTCGGCAGCAAAAACTGAGTTACGAGGCTGTTGTTTTAACGACGACCAGTCAAGCGCAAAAAAAAACATTGAAATTAGTTTTCCTACGGGCAATATTCCGTTTTAACACGTTGAACACAGGAATAAAATTTTAATATTTTTTCTAGTGAGCCGTGTCAGATAGCATGTGTCCGACAAGTAGTTGGGTCCTTTGAGGGCTTTGAGGTCTTTCGGTGGTAGATGCTAATTACATTAGTTATAAGCTAATAAGCTTTTATCGATTTCATCCGCACTCTGAAGAAACTAGGTACTTCATGCAGTCGTTTAAAAACAAGATATTCTTAGTAAGTACTAGAAATCTGCAATTTGACATGCATAATTATATATAAAAACGTTGTAAATTACACAATTGTGCACTCAGAGTTCTTTGAGACCCCCGTGGCAAGTCAAGTAGGCATGAATATATTTTTGCTGTACTGATACCTCAACATGTGGGGTATCATTGGATGATAGATCGCTCAAAATTTTAGGTGATGATACAACCATTTTTGATACAGTGAGAAGTTTGCAAAATGCTTAGTTAAAAGTGCTACAGTGCAGCTAAATGGGACAGCCCTCTGTCTGACTAAACAATTGTTTGTAGATTTGTAAATAACACGGCAGTATTATGGAAGAAAGAAACAAATTCTATTAGGCTCCTTAAATATAGAGTTTAGACGACCAACGCCTGGGTAAAAGTATCATACCAAAATATATAAACGTTAAAAGGGTTTTAACAAAGTTTTATTGTAATAAATCTCCTATAAATAATTATTTTTATCATGAACTTATTTAAAAATTATTGATTTAATAATTTTCGAATTTTTATTTTTATCGTCAAATATCAAACCAGTTTTCCAGGCACAGGCATTCAATGGCAGCCTTCTTAATTGGAGTAAAATTTACATAGTTATTTTTGATTTCATTTACATGTAAATAAATTTATTATTTTATTTTTGTTACATGTAAATAAATATTATTCTACTTAAAATACAGTTTTTTGTTTCATTCACTCTTTAATAGTTAATTCTTTATTTGTAAGTGTACGTAATACATTGGCAAATCAAAATCAAATTTGGCGCTGTCATGTAGAAATTAAAAATTAGTTCAATGCGACAACAGAATACCATTTTGCAAATCGATTAACTAAATTATTTTATTTGAGTGAATTTTTAGTTTAGTGATGTGTACAACAGAATTGACACCGATATGTATGGTATTATGTGTGGCAAGTTTCATCGAAATCCATTCAGTGGTTTTTTTGTAAATGACAAACAAACACCAATACCAAAAGTGTTTGCGTTTATAAAATTAGTAGCAGATGAAGTGAGAAAACAACACAACATCAACTGAAACGGCATATTAGTTAAACTTATTGTCTACTACAAATTACTAGCTGTTTCCCGCGGTTTCACCCGCGTCCTAAGGGCATTATTACGCACTCGGATAAAAAAATCCTTTAACCGTCCATCTCTTTACAAAATTTCACCCAAATTGGTTTAGCATTTTTACCGTGAATGCGTAACAAATAAACAAACTCACTTTCGCATTTATAACATTAATTAGGAATA
Organism: Pyrrhia umbra; assembly: GCA_963891755.1. Classification (NCBI taxonomy): domain Eukaryota; kingdom Metazoa; phylum Arthropoda; class Insecta; order Lepidoptera; family Noctuidae; genus Pyrrhia; species Pyrrhia umbra. The sequence goes on along the minus strand of OY982916.1, from coordinate 5,472,076 downwards.
GGATTGTCATAATAGTGAGGAACTAAGCAAAGCGACATGAAAATGATATTGCACACAAAGCACAAGTAAATATTATATTTTACATGAAGTACACTCAGAGTTACTTATTATAAGTTAGTAAGTAAGTAAGTCAGATATTGATTTCATTATTGAAAATTAATACACAGAATAATTAATGATCTACCTTGCACAGAAACCGTTTGGGCGATTCCGTTTCGAGGTGCCGAGTGACTATTGTATACTCCGGGATTTCCCGGAGTACACGCGACGAACGGGGTGGCTATTGAGCAAAATAAAAATCATAAACAAACTGAAATATTAATAAGTAAACAATAGAAGTAAGGTTATTTTATTACTTTGTAGCTGTGAAACATAAGAACCGATTTTGGTGTATTTTTTTTTTCTTATCTTTGATTCATGTAAATCTGTTCAACCGTTCAACGATCAATAATCAGCTATTTCCTGTTTAGTTAAGAGATGTAAGCTATGTCCACATGGACATTAGATACATATCTAATTGATCGAGGAAGCAACAGCATTGTTAATTTGATAATATTGCGACAAAATGTTACAGAATACACATAATACAAGAGTACTGTGAGATAAGTGTGTGAGTACTTTTATTGTGTTAGCAAATGTAACTGACCAATGGTCGTTTTTGTTAATTAAATAAATAAATAATCTGATTCTATCTAGAGCATTCAGAATACTAACTTTACTTTCTCTATTTATCTATATGAGGTAGCTACTTTTGTAAAACTCAATATTTGACTTTGCTATTTTTCGACAGCGAATAAAATTTGTAGAAGAGTAAAATTATGTTTATTTTTTTATTTTATATTTTGGAAAGGGAAATTATTAAGTGACTTCACGCTCTGGGCGGATCAGACTCTGGCTGACTAAAACCCGTAACTCTTTTGAATAATCCCGCACGCAGTTGTGATATAGACCCTAACAGTTGATTTATTTGAAAAGTAGCTATATGTATAATATAGCGATAGATACGGGTATCGTTTGATGTTTTGAGAGAAGATTATAAAATATATAACGTATTTTATGAGGTCCCGTCAATTTTTAAAATATATAATTATGCGTATTATTTTCGGGTTTGTTATGAATGCTGATTTATAAACACTATAATCCTTGGTACCGCAACCTATTTAGATATTTCTGTATAAATTGGGTAACTAAAAATGTACCCAATTCGGAGTTGAAAGTTAGGGAGTTGGAAATAGCTTAAGCGACTTCCTGATCCTCTGACCAAATACTATTTAATTAATATACATATTTTGTTTGTATATTTTTATTTATCTTTGCCTAGTTGGATAATTTAAATAGTTGGAAATCGGTGTATAAGTAAGTTACAATTTCGCTTCGCTATCAAATGCATTATTTTTTTGTGCAAAATAGTTAAAAATTTTAGTCAAACTTGTTTGGCAAAATTTCCTAGCTACATTATAGCTGCCTTATAAACATTGAACAGTCATCTCAGGAAAACGTAGAAGAAAATCTCGAAATATAATAATAAACCATACGATTTGATATTTTATATGTTCTCTAAAAAGTTTCTTATGATCTCATGCCCGCGTCTTAAGATATTCAAGGATAAAGGTCGCGAAAAACATTATTTTCTAAATATCTCGCTTTTTTTGCCTTCATGAGAAAAGTTGTAGAGTATAAAATTCAGAAAAAGTTTTGTTTCAAGCATTTTTTGGTTGAGCTGTTTGACCATCATCGGGACATCGGGAGTAATCTTCTAAACACTACTGAATAGTTCAACAATATTCGTGTAACTATTGGTAAGTTGCCGGGGTCTTAATATTTCGTGGTTGTAATCCATATTACTGAGGCCGCAAGCAAAATAATGGCCGATTACCAAAACGGCACTGATTCAAAAGCGGCGCTAAATTATCATGCTAGCGAAAAAACTATTTGTAAAGTATTACTCTAAAGTTTCTAATAATAATTTCCTATCAAGTGAAGAGTTCTTTACTTACAGGCATCGAAATGACGTGTCCAGAGTGTTCGTAGGTCTGCAGGTGGTGATTTCCTGCAAGAGTGTGCCGACGGGGGTCATCACGTCGGGAGCCGCGGGCACGAGATGGTCCACGACTAGTCTCGCCGTCGGAAACACCACCTGTTAACAACAAAATATATATTTAGATTTCTAATTTAGGTACATTTGGATGTAAAGAAAACATTATATTTTAAATCCGGAAAAAGGTACTTAAAACATAATACATTAGGCCAAGTTAAGCCTGATTTGAATAAAAGACCTGTTGGTTGCTAGAAGAAAGGCAAAAAATCACGGAAGCCATGGACCGATTGTGTGAAAGATGAGATAGCTAGAAAAGTAATTAATACATGGCTGACTGCTGATAAATGTATAGAAGAGTTGATTAACAGTTGATGACACTTGATTTACAGTCAGGATTACTTGTGCCATACCCTGAAACAATTTTTGAAAAGTGTAGATATTTTAGTATAATAAAGTGTACTGGACTTGCGGGATTTATACGTTTTCATATATTTGTACGACCTACATCACACCTTTGTGATAAAATGTAATCCTGCAACGATTCCCACCGATTTTCAGAGCACTGTTGGCGAATATCTAGTTCCAGTGCAGCTCATAAATCCGTACAGTCAAGCGAATTGCGGGCAACATCGCTTGAAGTTATTCTAAGTGTTGAGAGTGGTTTGGAGAGGATACAGCAAGTGCTGTTGATGCAATTCCATTATCACTCACTCTGGTACAATGGGAATATTATTTATGATCCGTTTGAAGGCGAACTCAGTCAAGGATGAGTGTTCCTAACCAAACGTGGTGATTCTACTTAAGACAGCCTGCCAAGCCGATTCTTTCGCTTTATCAAACTTCATAGAATTGGATCGACGCGACAAAATGGTTCGGATTTAGTTGTTATTTTTCAATTATTTAAAGACCTGGTGTAAGATCTTGTAAGACATGGTGTCAAATAGTGTATGAAATTGTAACCCTACTTGTCGCAATCAATGCGGTACTGGACTGACCGGAACAAATATGCTGCTACGTCCAGCGAAACCTACGACGTTGCTGTATGTGACTGCATCACTCCACGAAGGTTGAGGAGGTCCTAGAGTATATGAAGGTGAAGACCAACTGGACCCTGAGGGTCGAGAAGTTGCGGATGTGTCACATCACCAACTTCGAGTCCTTTGTGACGCGGGTTCCAGCACAACATCTCCACATGTTGCTTAAGGAAGAGTTGTGGCCGAACGGTGTAGTCTATCGACGTTTTCGCGGCAGGCCACGTGTCAATACGTAGCGTAACGCGACGCCGTCAGTTCGTGTGTCTAAGTTTGTAATTTTTATATAATATTATTTATGTATATACTATACTATTTATGATAATTATAAGTTTATTGTGTTGTATTATTATATTATATGGCCCATGTTGCCTGATTTAAATAAAACAATAATAATGTAATTAATAACATGCACGGTTTCGCATAGTCAGCTTTAGTATAACACATGTGTTCGCCCAAAATATATGGTATGTTAATAAAAAACATCTTAGAACTTATCATTTACCTGCAATGTCATTACCGAACACTTACCTACCACAAAAGAAAATATTGAAGTAGCTTCCCATAGAGCGACTCTTATCTTAGCGCAAAAAAAAATCAAAATAGTTTAAAATTTAATTCAAGCGCATGAATATTATCACGTTTGTCCTATGTGTGGTTATAAAACCAGCTGAATTATATTAATATATTAATAATATCTATTAGATACAGCTCATTTTTATTTTATATATTTCCTTTTTTAATTTTTTCTTTTGAGTTAAGGATCCGCGCTTCGGCCAATACGTGCACCTCAGAGTGGATACAGCTACTTTCCCTGCTTCAACATGTTTTTTTTTAATTAGCTATATTGCTAATTAGTGCAAACTTCAAAATAAACCAAATCCCTTATCTAGGACAAATGTGTAGTGTCCATTGTAATTTTCATAATCCATTTACAATTCGCCGAATTGGTATAATACTAAATAAACAGGTATAATACTAGTTTCTCACATAATTTTTATGGATTTCTTGGAACCTTCTTATACAACAGAATAAACAATAAAATAAACATTTTCTCTAGTTCTAAAACACAATGTAAGAAAAAACTATATTCATGGCTTCAAAACTTGGATTACAACACAACAGAAAACTTGCTAAAACCGATAACTTGAACCGTAAAGTAATGAATAACCCACAAACCTACCATGAATCAAATTACTAACTCTGCTAAAGACACCATAAAATATTAAGTCTAAAACAAATTAACTACAACACTAATACCTACATCTATAAGTATATACAAAGCTTCCAAGCTCCTATAACATAATCCCTAGTATCTAGTCATTGATTGAATAAAATATAATTATATTTACTACTTAAAAAAGTAAAATGTAACTCTTATTTGTAACTAGTAAGTCACATAAAGTACAAACACCCGAATGTCTACTATAGTACCTAAGTTTATTTATAGCCTAGTCACTAAATGCCTGTCGTATCTTGTATAACTATAGTACATAGCGATCTCAAAATGAATAAAAAATACTAAATTAGAAACCTATATTATGTAAAGTCAAAGTTCTATTTCTATATTTTTTTTATTGAGAACTTCAATACTACTTGAATATGCTAGTTCGTAATTATTATGTTAACATAAATTTTCTTTCTATTTGTATTTTCTATGTTTTCTACATTTAATGATTGTACTAATTTTAATTATTTTTCTTATAAAAAAGGACTGTATTAAGTAGACTGTTTATCCAACGATCATGGTGATCTGTAACACAGGGTCAACCTTTTTCAGACACCATTCTCTTAACAGTGTACCAACATTATGTTTATTTTCTTATTATGTGAACTTTGAGAAAAATAAAGACTTATTTTATTATTATTATTAATTTACCTTTGATGTCAAATAGAACGCAATCTGACAGCCTCATCAGCCTGACAAACTATTTAGAGGAATACGTCGACCACTCAATTACTACAACGGTATGACGATTTCCGACAGGGATTTAAGGGTTAGTGATATAGCAAACGTAATTGGCATGACGTGATCTTGTCGTGATTAATATAAACACGTCAAACTTAGTGTGATATTGGCGTGAACGTGACATTATGGTTGACAATTGACATTTTCGTGGTAATTAAGCACGACATGAATACGTCACACTTACGCCACGCTAACGTCGCGCCTCGCCGCGCTCGCTGTTTGCAGGGACAAAGTCGATCTTCAACAAAATACACAATATGGTCCAATGGCCTGAAAGGCTAACGGCGCGTATACGCACATAGGCTGCAATAGGCGGGCGTTGGAGTTTCACATAGCTGTTTCCAATATTCCACACCCTATCTAGATAAAATCAACAACACCATTGTTTGAACTATTCCATGATATTGTGATTTATTGAAGTCAGTTGCTATTTCTAGGAGGCACACAAAATTTTTAACTTTTTTATATTATCAAGTTTTTTAAACTGTGAATTAATTCGTACCGGAATTTTAATATAATGCCTAAGTACGCACGTAAAGAGAGTTTGTATCCATCTAACACCTGTGCGCAGAACAGTAGTAATACATAATCTATACATACAAAATGCTTTGTCCTGAATGACTGACAGATCAACGCACAGCCTAAACCGCTGAACTTAGTCCTGAAACTTGGAGGATGTGTTCTTTGTGTGATGTAGGTATCCGATAAGAAAAGATCTTCCGTAATTCTATCTCTTAAGGGGTGAAAAAGGGGGCAAAGCTTGAATGTAACTATATCATTTTTAATTTTGATTCGTATATCCCACGCAGGCGCGTGTGTAGTAAACCCTTTTCTTGTTGCATATGGGTTTGAAAAAATCGAATCAATACATTTTAAATATAGTCCATTGAAAAGTTACATTTGGGGTTGCGATTTTTAGAGGACGCAATTTTATTTTTTTGATGTGTAGGGGGGGTCAGTGTAAAGCTAAAACCAAGTTTGTGGGGTCGTCACCCTTGTCCCCCGGCCGCCATCTTGAAAATAGGGGTTGAAAAGGTTTTCACGATATATCTCCTAAACTGTTTATCCGATTTAAAAAAAATCTTGACATTTTTGTTGCAAATTAAATTCTCTACAACTTTGGTCCAGAAACTTTTTGTCATAGAACTATAAATAAAAAAGTTATAAGCGAAAATGTTCAGAATTCCAGAAAAAAAAATATATTTTTCGATATAACTTCTTTTTATCATTTTACGAAAAAATTATATTAGACCATTTTTGTAGATCGTTTTACGAGGAACAACTTTTATGTAAAACATTTTTCATTAGGTCAATAGCTAAGGTTTTACAGCGCTCCGAAGTAATAGGCCAGTGCTTTTAGCCTCTAAAAACGGTAAAAAGTGAATAAAATAATAGTAGGATGAAACCCATTGGAAAAGGAGGAGAATATAATAAAAATGATAGGAAAAATAAATTACGGGCGATCTGAGGTCGGGAAGTGGGGGGAGAGGGGGGTTAAAGTTAAAAAACTGGTTTATCTCAATTTCCGGCAAAACTACAAGTCCTATGAAAAAAAGTTAAATGGCAAAATTGTAGATAATAAAAAGACCTACAACTTTTGTATTGACACTTTTTCACATAACCTCAAAATTTATGTGAAAAATTCAAAAAACCAAGTTTATGGAGTTTAATTTTTATCTTTTACAATAATTATTTTTTTTTCAACGAAATTTGGTGAAAACTTGCCTTTTTATGTCCCAAACACACTGTAATTTATTTTATTTAAAATAATTATTTTTTAACCTTATTTTGACTTAATATCGAAAAAACACCCTAATTTTCAATCGAAAATTCTCGCGGCAAAATATCACTTTTTTAAAAAAAGTCGGTGGTCTTTTTGTTTGTTGAAATCTCTACTTTCTGATGGTATAAAAAAATATTTACATTTCTATGGTAAATGTTCTCAGAAAATATAAAGAAACGCTACGAAATAACAGGTAGTAAGGCCTGAAGGTTCTGAACATTTTCGCTTATAACTTTTTTATTTATAGTTCTACGACAAAAAGTTTCTGGACCAAAGTTGTAGAGAATTTAATTTGCAACAAAAAATGCTAACAATTTTTTTTATTAAATTAATAGTTTAAGAGATATATCGTAAAAACCATTTCAACCCCTATTTTCAAGATGGCGGCCGGGGGACAAGGGTGGCGACCCCACAAACTTGGTTTTAGCTTTACACTGACCCCCCCTACACATCAAAAAAATAAAATTGCGTCCTCTAACAAACGCAAGGTTAGGCCTAAAAAATGTAACATTTCAATGGACTAATATATAGTTTCAAACAAAAGACGTGTCAGTGACGTCATGCTCAATATGAAAGAGATAGAATGATAAATAACAAAGAGAAAAATATGTATTCTAGCAACTATTTACTTTGATTAAAACACAAAAGACATGTCAATGACGTCATGATAGAAATGAAAGAGATAGAATAATAAATAAGAAAGAGAAAAAATATTATTCTACCAACCATGAGACTTTAATTCCAAACAAAAGACGTGTCAATGGTTAATATCATGAAAGACATGGGTAAATATGATAGCACAGTACTATCAGAAATTAAATAATATATCGTTGAGCGATTAACTTGTATAATTTTGATGGATTGTTTAAAATTTAAATTAATGCCGTTATTATAAATTCATTATTTGTGTGCTGAAATACTCCCAAACAAAATAAATAAATCAAACCAACTGATTTAAACAAAATCTGCGCTTTGATTTCGCTGAAATAAGATTATAATAATAATGTTCCTTTAGATAGATATCAGTAATAGCCCCAACATAAGATACTGTTGGCAGACTGGTGACTTTTATCATCAAATCTATTTTACGTAGGTACTCCTTAACGTTCGTTATTATAAAATGTATGCATTTTGCCGAAGATAAAAAGGAAAACCTAAGTAGTACTCCGACCCATTGTTCCACTTATGCGTGAAATATGGACACAATAAAAAAGAACTAATTTGCATTTACCTACAATATGGATAATGTTTTTTTAATCCTGAATATAGTGATACTTATTACAGCAAAAACTCGTAAGTGTAAAGTGGACGCCATCATATTTATAATTCTGATTTTTGACGATGAAAAAGTACCGAGAATCAGGCTAATTTGAAAAAAATAATAAAAATAAAACAATACATGATATGACATGAGGTGATATTTTATCGAAATAAAATCTTCCAATATTTTTCCAGTCTGCTAAAACTGCAATAAAACTAAAATAGAATAACTGTTGGCTACAAAACATTCATGATTTTTATGATCAATACCTACAGTATTTACGCATAATCCTTTTTCAAATATTTGTGGAAGTATATTTTGTAGCATTTGGATATTCATTGAATTTGAGTACTTCGGACAACTGAATATATAAAATTGCATTTTATATCTATACCTATAAATAAAACAAAGTCGGATTTGATCGAACACTTATAACTCCAGAACGGATGGACCGATTTTCATGGTTTTTAATTTGTTGTATTCATCTCTGGCCCGAATAGCAGAATGACTACTAAAACATCGGAAAAATAATGAAAAAAAAAATATGGCGCGGTACGAAGTTCACCGGGACGGCTTGTTACAAATAATAATAAACGGATAAAATATTTCTTATGCAGCCTAAATACGTTTAGTTACTTTTCATCGCGTAAGTGGCCAAGTATTATGAGTACTTTAGTCGGTTAATTAATCCTTAATGTTCACTAGGAAATTGCACCTTTATTAGGAAAAAGAGGTTAAAAAACTCATGTACCATTTTACGTAACTACATAACAGATTTGAAGTTTAACAAACTGTCAGAAACTGCATAATATCTGTTTACCGATAAAATAACTTTATATTATACTAGTGGCCCGCCCCGGCTTCGCACGGGTAGGTAGTCTTTGTTTTTTAACCGATTTCAAAAAAGGTGGTTCTGTATTTAACCGATATGCATGTGTTTGTATGTCCCCGATTTTCTCAAAAACTACTGATCTGAATTGGATGAGAGTTGTCGTTCTTCAAATGCATAGTTTTCAAGAAAGGTTTTAGTACAATATATATTATTGGGATCTGTTGAATTTCTTCGTAAATAACCAAGGAACTCTTCAATTACTAATAGCAAAGGAACGACGATTGCTGCGATCGTATGCCTGTGGTTGTTTTCACTGTTCTATAACATAACAACACACCTCTAGCTATGCTTTAAAGGAGAAAACAGACATATAGAGTTCACCCTTATTAAAGGTGATGAACATTTGTCTAGACATTAGGATATTGTAATTTATCTAAATTACAAACTGAGCCACAAAAAGATAACTGAAAAACTTTTTTTCAACAAACAACTGGCTTGGAACACAATACAAATTTAAAAATAACTTATAGACATCATTCTAGAAGTCGGTGTCTCCAATTAGGTATTGTGTATTTGCATTCTATTTTTGCAAAAAAAAATGTTTTCTTTTAGGAATGAAAAATCATGTCCCGAGTCTTCCCGCTGATTAGGCCTGTCCTAATCCTTACCGGACGGTTAGCCACTTATTGCTCAAAGTTTGCAGGCCGGACCTACAGTGGCCTGGAGTCGATTCCTGGCTCCAAATGTTGATGACGTGGCTGGGGCGTGAGATTTGTCTCTCCCTCACGCAACCCGCTATCTCCTTTTCCAGCATGACTGGTTAGCATTAGAAGGTGACTGCTTCCTATTCCCACTCTCTTTGGACCATGGTTTGAACCAGGGCCGAAAGTGAGAGATCGCCGCCGCCCAAGTGGGGCAGACCTCCACCGTATGTTCCTCCGTGACCTCCAGGTGATCCTCACAGTGTCGACACCCCGACATTTCCACTCGCTTGATTCGATCCAGGAACCTCCCAAAATAACCGTGTCCAGTGAGAACCTGCGTCAGGCGTAGGCATTGGATCTGCGGTAGGTCAAGATGCCGTGGTGCCTCCTTAGCCACTCCGCGAAGAGAGGATTTAACGCCACAACAATCCCCACGCAGGTTCATCCGTGGCCTTATGATTTGTTTATTAGCAAAGGGAATTCTAGATTCTTAATTTCTGAAGTGTGGAATAGAATGAATTCAATGGAAAGCGCAATTTTTTTTAGTTTACAATTATCCCGCTCTTATGTATGAAAAGAGGACCTTTTCATACATGGAACGCATGGGCATTAATCACCATGGAATAACATCTACACATTATGACTTGAAAGCGCTTACTTTTAACAAATTCGTAACTTAATTCTTGAAGCCGTTAAGGTGAAAGATATTATAATATGATATCAACCAAAAAAAAAAAAAAAAAAATAAGTAAATACCAATCTCAAAAAAAGAACAAAAATATGTGGGATTTGAACTCGATGTAACCGATTCGCATGATCATGAATACAGCCCCTCCACTACAGCGCTCCTTGACATTTTAAGTAAAATTGACATTCTAACACAACGTGTTTTCAATTTGAATTACTGCTTATCTTCTTTACAAACGGGCGTGATGATTTTCATGTCAAAGATAATAGCGAAAATGCATATAGGTAATTATAAAAACTTGATAGGTCATCCCATTACAAACTTATCTCAATACCTCACTGCTCATTCCCCATAATATTTAGTGTGATGATTTGTAGCCTAAAACTTGAACCGATTCATAACAAACATCTTTGGTGAATTTCAAGTAAAACTGTTCAGACCTTTTGGCGTAAAGCTAAAACAGATTTTTTTTCTCACAAACTTAAAATCATAATTTTTCACCCTAGGGCTAAAATCTTGAAAAACTGTGAAATACGTGTTTAATTATTTTCATTTTAGAGTGTCCCTACAAAATTTGAGTTTAATCGAATAAGAAATAAAACTTACTCCATACAAACTTTCAAGCCTATTTTAATATACTTAGGGTCGGAATTTCCAAAAATCCTTTCTTATTACTTGTCTAGGACATAAAAGGTACCTCCTGTCCAAATTTCATTACTCTAGGTCCAGCCATTTCGGCTCCGCGTTGATGAGTCAGTCATTCAGTGTATGAGGTTGTCATTTTATATAATAGTATAGATAATAATTTTAACAATAATGTACGAAGCCGCCATTTTAGGAGGAAAAACCACAAAACAATTTAATATCAAATCCAAGCTTTATGCAGCTTATTGCGGCAACACATAACTAAAATCCCAAAGACCTGCAAATTTGCAAATTTGTCTGAGATATTTACTAAATTACCAACAGAATAGAAATGAATTCTTCGAGTTGCTAGTTATAATAATTTATATCAGATATATAATATATAACTATGTCAGTATATGCATAATACTGGTGCCTGAAATCCACAATCCAGTTACCGGGTATCATGATAACCCTTGTTAAAACTTGTCAGACATTCCGGCTTTTGACTACCTGTAATAACTAAGAAAGGAAGAAAATCAATATATTCACGTCAGGTGCCGCATAATCACAAATATAAAAACGATTGGGTGCTTATAATCTAAAATATTTTGGGTTAATAGAGAGAAAAAAATGGAAAATTGGTCAACACTCCGCGGAACGGTTAACGCTCAGCATAATGCTGCGGCCCGGGCAAGAAAGCGCGAGTGAAGGCGCTGATTGAGCAGTCAAAGATCTACAAATGACCACGGAACCAAAGCCTTGAAGCCTCCGTACTTTCCTAGTTATGGGGGAGTCTCGGCATGATGGTCACCCATCCACAGTCCGACCGCGGTAAGGCTGTTAAGTACTTAGACGCTACAGAATTTGTTAAGATATTAGAAGAATAATCGTTGACAAAGAATTGGAAGGCCCTGGTTGTATCAAACTCTAATACAGTTTAATTTTTTTATATAGTTTTAGGATTATACTTTTTACAAAAAAGGAGTAGAGCATTGCAAAAAAATAATCAGTGAAGCATTGATAAATGTATCTAATAAAATCCGTATGTGGTGCTAAAGCCAAAGATTGACTAATTCGTACTTATATCAGATCGCGTGTAATAATAGTCAGAAGCCGGAAAGTCTGACAACCAGTCTTAGTAAAAGGTAACCTGCGGTTATGGAGGTCATATAGGCAGTCACTTCATGTAGAACACTCAATGGTACTCAGGTGCATCCGGTTATATTGGAAGCCGACCCCAACAAAGTAGGAAAAAGTCTAAGCGGGTGATTATTATTTAATAATAGATGAGACGTAGATAAGTATTGACTCGCTCTAAATTATCATATCAGTGTAGTCATCTCAAAAGAAAAAATAATAACAACATCTTTTTAGATGCAATTATTAGCCTTACTCCCCAATTAAAATAAAAAAAATAAATAATTATGACAACTGTTAATTAAACACTGCTAATAGATTTTAGGACATAGAAACAGACAGAGAAACGTAGTTTTTTTTTGGTAAATAACGTATTGCTTTACGCAGTGCATGCTTTCATTGGCAATGATAGCTACATTAACTTAATCCACACTATTCGAATATTATTTACATCAGATTATTACTAACTTGAATAATAAAGAAATATAAAAATTGACAGTAACTATTCTCGCGATTCATCCGCATAATAGGAACTACTTCACGCACCGAAAAAATAACCCTATATCCTCCCACGAGGTTCAAACTATCTCCATACCTTTACCGAAATAAACCGATTTTAAGTCGTTTTATCGTCAATAAACAAACAAACAAATCAACTCACATTCGCATATATTTCAAAAAATTAATTAGGATATGATTAGCACACTTTATAGCTTTAAAAAAATCATATTCGCTTTTACTCAAATAGGTTCAAGTAGCCGTGCAAGAATAAATCATCATTTTTAAACACTGTGAATTATATTTCGCTTGAAAACAAATAAAAGCGCAGTTATCCTTTTCGCGTAATATATAAACATACGACTAAAATATTGAAAGTATTTAACACGATGTGAATTCAGCAAACTAACTACGATATAAATTAATATTTCAATCAATGGAACGCTCAAAGGCTTGGCGCGAAAAACCCTATTGAAACACTTACCAATTTCTCGCAATTCATAGGCTTCGATGCCTCCAATCTCCACATTGTCGTCTTCAACTTCACAACACATGCAAAACCTATAGTACAATACATTACAACAAGAAGACCAACAGCACAGTGATAAAAGATTACATTGGCTTATAGCTATACAGAAAAAAACTAAAAACACGGCGATCAAAGTTACACTTGTATAAAATATTACGTCTTGAAGAATCATAATTATTTTGAATTTAAATTTAAATAAATAATATTTAGGAACTTTGAAAGTTGAGTGCTGAAACCGTGTTACGCGGGAGAACAGTTCGGGCGCACGTTGGTTTTATCACTGGCACCTATGCTTTACAAACATACAATGTCGACACTATCCAACATAGTGAGACTATCTGGCCGACAACTTTTGAATGTGCAAGTTGTACATGAAAACACTTCGAAAAGATCATAAACTGGTGCTATGATTGATCCCACTATGTGTAATGTTTTCTAAATTATTATCAGGATCCATATTAACAAAAAAATAAAGGGAAATATGCATTTAATCATGGAGTTGTATTACATTTATCTATATATAACTTAGCGTGCGCAAAAAAACTTTTTTGCATATTCTTGTAATTAATGAAATATCACTCAAATTATTATTGGTATTATGTACATATTATTTTTATTGATACTAATGTTCGTCCACTGGTTGAAATTCGACCTAGATTTTTTATCCTTACTAATATTATAAATTCGAAAGTAACTCCGTCTGTCTGTACTAATACTGAACCGATTTAAATGAATTTTATGGATTCCTTTAATTGAATTCCCTCGGAAGGCGGGTGAAATCGCGGGCAAAAATTAATACATTCAATAATATTTTTTTATTATTTAATGTATTAATTCTAATGGAACCTAAAAAAATGCTTTTTGCACTCTTTCTTCATATAAACTAACTGTGGAAAATTTGTCCTCCGTCCGTGTAAGTTTCGTAAAAAGAGGTACAAAGTTTTTTGCTTCATGATAATATAATGATTTCATTATATCTGACTATCCGTCTAAAGGTTATAGTAGTTATGCTCACTATGAAGATTAAATTTCTTATATGAAGCGCATAACAATTGCGAAATTTACAGACCCTAGAATAAGGGGAGGCATTCCCCGATGCATTGTATGTTTCTGAGGGAAGAATAGTAATTATACGCATTTTGTATAGTTATTTAAATTTTTAGAAATAAATCTAGAGTTTTTTTTTTATTAATGCAGTAGTTATTGGGTTTATGGGTGAATGGCGCATTCCATTTAAAAGTTGAAATATTCAATTTAATTAAAATGACAAACGTGTTGCATGCAAAACTGGTCAAGAAAACATCATTCTGTTTCTGAAATTACTTTGAAATTTAATATATAAAGGACCATGGGCGGATTCGTCCCCACCCATCAACAGAAATGAAATGTAGCTCAATTGATACATCTAATCAAGATGATGTTTTTTTACTATGGGGACGTTGCCCAAATGCATTGGGTTTTCCCAGTATCCTAACTTTTCTATGCAAATATTTCGACCACGATAAAGGACTTGGTGATCACTGAATTTGATACTGTGTAGCCGGCAGTGTATGATATGATGTGATACTCAATATTGGTGACCCCGACGTGATGAACATCAGCCAAATCTCCTGATGTCAAGAGCTTCAACATCGTTGTCAACTCTTTCTCAACCTCCTACCATCATCGAGCAGCAACCAGCGTGTCAGCCAGCCAGCAACCACTCACGGCTTCTTCGGGTTCATGACCACCTAGCCTGTAGCTAAGGCATAAGCCTGGTTACACCCTTCAGCCACATCAAGCAACTCGGCACGGCACCCCACAGTTCGACCAGTCAACAAGCAGAGGCCATTATACATAAACTCTCTTGGTCGACGCAAGTAGCCAGCCGTCACCCACACTGCGCCACTCCAACCCACTGAAGAATCGCAGCAGCATGCAAACGCGTTTGCATGCATATGCAAGTGCATCTTGATCGGTCGACCTGTACGGCTGTTACTTAGCCATGAGCTCCTCTAACGAGCAATAATAATACACTCAATATTTTTATATTTGCTTACTATAAGCATTGTGAGGATAACTCGAGAACGGCTAGACCGATTTTCATAGTTTTTGATTTGTTGTATTTGTCTCCGTCCCAAATAGCAGAATAATTATTAAAACATCGGAAAAATAACAAAAAAAAAAATATTATGGTGCGGTACGAAGTTCGCCGGCCCGGCTTGTTAATAATAAATTATTTTTATAACCCCACTGATTTATGTAAAAAAAAGGTTTTATATCAAATAGTGGATACTTTAATAACAAATGGCACCAGTTCCATTTGTGTTGGTAGGTGGGGACGGAGCTTATACATTTTTGCCCATGGTCCTTTAAATAAATAAATGTTAACGCATAAAAAGTTTCTAATGGGCCAGTCTTAAAGAGAAAAAAAATCCTTAACAAAATTGCATAATTTAAATTTCTTATACACTTTTATAATCCAATCAATGTGTATTTTTTAAATTAAGTTTAGATTCGAATCATTTTTAACTAACCAGAAGTTTCAAGCTACGCTTACAACATAATTAAAATGCATCATCTCAAGTACTTGTTAAGACAAAAGCAACGAACACAAAAAAACTAAGTTTTGTTGAGATACTGAAATGTATAACTAATATGGTCACCTTACCACCTCACCATAATGTCATAGTAATGTAACTAATCATCGGATTAACTTGAAACCGGGAAATTTGTCAAACTTAACCTGCAGGATTTGATTACAGATATGCGGACAATAGTATCTGCCTGTCGTCTGTGCGTGCTATGGGAGAGGATTATGTCTAATAGCGGACTGACTCGAGCTGTTGATTTGAAATGAACGAGGCGGACACCAGGACAGGTGAAATTAATTATAATTTTGTAATACGCAACTTTAGCTGAAATAAATAATTTTATGCATATTGTTCAATAAAATGCGTGTACGGTTCAAAAAGGTTTATTAAGTTGTAATGGCGCTCCGTTTTCCTTTAATAAGTAATTACAGGAAAATGGAGCGCCATTACAGAGCGATGCGAGAGAGATTTGGAAGTTAAGAAAGTGCAGGTTTCTAGTGTTGCTAATTATTATTAAAAGTTGAACACATAATTTTTTTTTTACAATAGATATGTAAGTAATGAAAGGGAATAAAGGTTCAGCTGATATGTAAATCAGTGATTCTAAGGAAAACGGAACGAAACGCAGATTGACAGATCAGTAAAATAATTATTTTATATAATTTATTTTATAAAATAAATAAAAATAAACCTAATCAATCATTCCACCGACGCCGACTCTGAAGATGCGAGAATAAAATCATGTTAAGGGAATAACCAAATTAATCGTGCAAAATAAAAAGTACAGAAATACGAAAAAAAAATTGACAGCAGAAATACAATTTCAATAAAAAATACGGATTGTTATGCGGACTTTTGATAACTCATTGGATTTCATATATTAGCCATACAACAAAGCTACTCTGCTACCTACCCCCTGGACGAGACGAGACGCCAGCTGCGCCGAAATGTCGGCGCGCCTAATGGCGGCGCGGCGCCCCAGGCCGTCAGTGCGACTGATTGTAGTAGTGACAGTTCAGTGACATTTAATTTTTTGTAATTTTTTTTTTTAGGCTTAATTTTATTTATTTACATATTTACATGTATTTACAATAATAAAAACATAAAAATAATAAATTATATATTATTATTATATTAATAAATTTTTTGTTATTGAAATAAGTTTATTGTGTAAATAGTGAATATATTATATAGTTTCTAAGTATTACATAATTTAAAATCTAACACCGGCCCAGATGCACAGCGGCAGTGATGATGTGGTAATAAGTGCATGTCAATCTTCTGCTTCGCTGGATGTCCTGGAGAGATGCCCCTTGTGTACCCAAGCACCGCATATTTTCGATTCTAAATTACCAACAAGATTTCTCTCTCCAGGGAGTATACCTCACCTGGTAGAATCAAAGTTAGGCGAAGGTGATATAAGGTGTGCTGGGTGTGCAGCAAGGATTTTCTTCAGCAGCGATGTGGTAGCGCCGTGTTCTCCAAAGACGCTCTCAGCCTTGGAGAGTAAACACCCTGCCCCAGCCAATGACCTTTCTTTTCCCGACCCCCCTGATCCGGATACACATACCCTCACAATTACAGGTCGACATGTGGTCACAGCAGTGAGCTCCTTCAAGAGCGGTTCCGCGGGCGGCCTCGACGGCTTGAGTCCTCAGCACCTAAAGGACCTTATCTGCCCAAGCGCCGGGGAAGCTGGTGAGTCGCTCTTGAGGGAACTTACGGCATTGGCCAACCTTATGCTTTTCGGCAAGGTGAACGAAGCCGTCATCGACGTCTTGTACGATTTGAAAATTCCTTTTCTAATTTTATTGGTGAGAAAATACAAAATTTCAGTGATGTTTCGGAAAGGCTGTTCCAAATTAACATGCATTCGGCCATCACCATAATTCGGTACTGTTGTTTTGGTCCAAAATTTACTTGTATTCTGCGCGCTTCCCATTTCTGGAAGCACGCAAATCTTTTGGACAAAATTGATGAAAACATTCGTAAAACATTAACATCCATCTTAAATGTGGCTATGGATGACTGAGCATGGACTCAAGCCACTCTTCCCATTCGTATGGCAATTTGGATAAAATTTGATATGAAGATAGAGAGGACCCTGGAAAAGCTTTTACTTTTTATCGGGGTGTGAAGTAGTTCCCCCAGGACGCGGGCAACAGCTGGTAATGTATAGATATTATTTGTAACCGAACTAGGGTTACAAAACCCTCACTTTGATATCTACAATGCTCATTCATATATACAATTATATACCTCTATATATATATTTTTTTATTTTTTTTTATCTCTCATTTGCTCATTGTAAAATGTGGGTATCATGTAACCATTAATGTATGGTCTACCGTTAAATAATAACTTTGTACTGGTCTGTTGTCTGGCAACAGAAGTCTGTCATGCTCACTCAAGTGTTCTGCTGATGGTGGCGATGTGTATCGGGTCGTTAAGTTCCCTTCAATATGGTTGAGCTAAGTGAGGCTGATGCGCTCGTCATGCTCGTGAACGGGTGCCGTCAGTCGGGACTGGTCAGCTTCAAACTGCCATGGCAATCAGATTAGACTCTCTCTTACTTTTGCTGTTTTAGTACCTATTCTTTTTTTACTTTTAATACAAATACATTGACCTACATGATCCTCACATTACTCTGCCATTTGTAACCTAAACATCTATTTTAAAAAGAGTATCCATAGAGTTTCTTGCCGGTTCTTCTCCATAGGACCCACTTTTTGGAACCGTGCACCTAGCTTCTATTGTTGACGTTTTATAAGTACCTACCTGTAAATTGGTCTATATGAAATAAAAACCTTTTGACCTCAGATGATGTATACCTTTAATTCGTTCCGCAGTGTTGATATGATATAACGATATAAGATGGTTTCTTATTTCCAAAAAAATATTTTTGTTTGTTTCGACATCAATATGCATAAAAATATGTGACACGCGAATAATTAATTATTCGATTTTTAGGAATTGAATACTAGTGTTGATCATCAGATCAGGACACGAGAAAATTCTTAGGAAACCTAATATTGGCCTGACACGGGTTGTGATTTAACACCGGTAAAGTCACGGGATCATCATTGTGTCACATTTTTGCTTTCAAAAATAATTATTTTTCAGAAACCGGGCGTTTACATCAGCCTATGCTATTAAAAAGATCAGACAAATTAAAATAACTGATGTAGATACCCAGAATAGTTTACTAGTTACTTTCATACGCTTATGGGATTCTTCTCTGAGGAAATTGTATGGATGTTAACACCATATTCGTTATACAGACACAGAGCCGTCCGTATTATTAAACTGAATCCAAGGGAGATCTCAGAGATCTCTCTCTATCTCAGAGAGAAATTTAAATATAAATAAATATTCTGACTGTAGCTTTTGATATTTGAAAATTTTAATTTATGTATGTATGTATGTCTGATGTTCAAAGCATAAATACTAGGAATAAACATAATTTAGATGTATGTACATAAATACTCGCCTTCACAGAGTAAACAAATAGTATATGGGTCAATGTAAATGCTTTTACAGGCTTTTCACTATATTAAATATATTCAATATTATTAAACTTACCTAATAAGAAATTTAGAAACTGCATCTAAATTAAACTTCGAAAGAAGGATTACAAAATAAGTATATCTGATGACTTTAACGATAAAAGCGCTTAGGTATAAGCTGCTCACTTAATCATTGATATCTTTGGCTTTTGGTTATACTTATTGCAACTCTACATTTTTAATTATTTTGACATGGGGAATTATAAAACGAGCGATTAAAAAAAAGCTTTGCGACTGATGATAACATACTGTATTAATAACTTGTGCGGTATGAATTTGAGTCAGCGAAAAATTAACTAAACTAACTACGAATATTGATTAATAATAAAATCCAGAACGAGCTTACAAAAAATGGATTGTGATTAATCCATTTCATATATTAAAATTTTATCCGAGCGACTACATTACTAAGTGAGCGACTGGATATACAGAGAGGGCATCCAAGAGAAACTGGATGCAATCTGGACTTTAGGGCACCCCGACTCGGACAGGTTAGGTTAGAAGCCATCCCCTACGTGGTTATTTTTTTATAAACCACCTAGAAGTAGGAGCCCCGCGTGGCGCGGCTCCGTCGACCAAGCCCACTCTCGACCAAAAGACGATTCTGTATGACATGAATTTTTATGCATTGTGAGCTCCTTATACTCTGCTCATTAGTGTATTTTTCAAAGTGGTTTTTGTATTCGAAACACTTCATTTAAGATAAAATGCCGCTCAGTATAAAAAATACATTTGCCAAATATTGAAAAAAAAATGCAGGACGTAACGTTGACACTCAAACAAATATTAAGTCGCTCAAATATTATGAAGCTGCTCATTTTGTATTTTAACCTTTAAGTATGGACGTCATTTTTTCTTAACACTACTGTGGACGTGTAGCCTCACAGGCTCCTATATACACACACATTTTTTTTGGGGAATTTGATATAAGATCGCTTTAAAAGTGATTGAATATTAAAGTTATGGGTTTTAGCAATAAAATACCGTGCTAATATATTCAACGATCGTTTCAAAAATTATAGAAATTTTAAAAATCAAAAATTATGACACATTTTAGCGTAAATCTACTTAGGTTCCATTTTTAGGAATTAAAAACAGCCAACCTTATTCCCATAACAAAATAATTCTTTTTTTCTCAAAATATAATATATAAGAAACCAAAAACACAAAACATCTACTTTGGGTAACAAATATATAAAATTTTGACAATAGTCTAATAACGTAAATTTATTGGCAGTCAATGCACAAAGGTCTAGAACATTGGAGACACACAGGTTGGTTGCACTCAACACAAACATGTGCAGTCACCCTATGTTTTGTCGCGGGACAGATTCTACATGCTCTTCTGGTTCCTTGACTGATTGCTTGGTCCTGGACATCTTCTGTAACCAGATCACTACCTAAAACTCGAGCTAGGGTCAACTTCAGCTCTTTTGGAAATCAATCAGCAGTTTTTCTAGCAGTTAACTGAACAGAACTCATAGATGGTCGTTTTGATTTAGAATCACCGGCTTTATTGTTTTTTGAGATTTTGTACTAAAAAATCTGAAGCAAACGTAATCGCTCTTATAAAATATGTCATAGGGCAAAAACGGACGTGTAGCCTGACAGGCTACGGTCAATTTTTTGATGGTCATTACTTACGAGATATTCATCGGAAGTCACAACCTTCTCCCTCGTTGGTAGTTTTAAAACAAAAACAAAAGCTACTGAGCCCCTCAATCGCGGGGAGTGAGGGGAATTAGGTGAAACTATGAAAACGAAAACATTGAGTAGCCTGTGAGACTCCACGTCCATACTTAAAGGTTAAGTAACTCAAATTAATGTTTGTAAGATACTGTTCTGTTGATTTCTCGTCCCTTACAGTCAGTCGCTCACTTAGTAATTATATAACCCAAATTAATTAATTTTGACACTTAAAATTGTAATTTACAGTCACTCGTTTTATTGCTACCCTTTTGACATTAATTTAACTGCCGCAAACATTATATTTAATTTAATTTCCGCAAATATATAATATGTATTTGCTACTTTTTTGAGTTCTGTACCTCCAAAGCAAAAAACGGAACCCTTAGAGGACCTTGTTGTCCGTCCGTCTGTCTGTCTGTCAAGACCCTTTATCTCGGGAACGCGTGGAGGTATCGAGCTGAAATTAAAACGATATAATCAGGTTAAAAGTTTCTTAAAGCTGTAAAAAAATCTAACTTCTAAGTTAAAGTAAAAAATATACGGCCGAAGGACGATCAAGGGATTCAAAATTTATAGGGTACTTTCCGTTGACCTACATTTTAGGTTACAACTATGAAATTTGGCAAGTAATACCGTCTTATACTACAAGTATCGGGAAAAATCCGAAAACTATACATTTGTAATTAAATCATAAATAACATCGCTCTTTTTTTGTCGGGGGTTAAAAACAGGGTCTATGCTAGGACAGGCGGTCCAAATTTTGAATTGAATTAACCGTGTCATGGGGTATCGTATGAAAGGTCTTCATAAGGACAAGCTTAAACAGATTTTTAATTATTTTTATGATGTATAGTTTTCGATTATATATAGTTTTCGACAAAGAATGAAAAAAATCCTTTCCCCATTTTTTTTTAAATGAATCACTCCAGTCCTGTGTCCATAACACTTGCCGGAATGCCCTTACCAGTCTGCTCCGACTTCCGATACCTGAGGTACCGAGATATTATGCATCGGATCAAAACTGGATGCATAAAATGGCGACAGGGCATAACACGCGATCTACAGATGCCCCTCAAGTTGAGGGCAAAATATACAAGACCGTGATCTGTTGTTCTGTATAGATCAGGATATTGGACCCTGAAGAAGAGGGATGACAAAAGAGTGCATGTAGCAGACATGAGAATGTTGAGCTAGAGAGTGTGGATGTGTGGAGTAACGAGAATGGATAAAGTGCATAATAAGTATATTAGAGGGAGTTTGAAGGAAGCGATAGTGACAGGGCGTGGTACGGGCATGTAATGATTAGGACGAAACACATGCCATAAAGAGTATATTGAGTAAGACGAAAGAAGAGAAGAAGACCAAAGATGAGATGGATGGATTGTGTGAAAGTTGATATGATAATAAGGGAGTGAATGATAATATGACAGCTAACAGAAGAAAGAAGATTTGGTTTTGGTGATAATTTTATACCACAACCATGCTTTTTACTATAATAATAGTGGAGAACAGAATGTTCGGACAATAAGCGGAGCGATGACAGTTGACCGTCTTAACAACAGCGGCCTAATTGCTCGGAATTATAGCGGGGAGATGACGCAATTATTAGGCGTGAGTAAAATTCGTAATCAGAATGTATGCCAAGAATATTATCTACCCATAGGTATATCTAAAGAATATATGGTGTAACGTTGTACGTTAATTTTAAAAAAATAATGGCTCGGCCGCGCGCTCACGCGCCCATATTGAGTGACGGAAACCGGTTTGGTGAACTATCCCTGCCACGGCGCGTCACGGTGATGGATCGCGTTCGATCGACACTCTAGCATTACCACGGAGCCGCGACCTGAGATGGACTATTTAATATAATATCTTGAAATTACCAATTAGACTACGCGAAAGCCAGTCTAAACTTTTAATTTATTTTATTGTGTTCAACAGACACTTATTAATCTCAGTGTTAACCCCAGATCGGGTGAGTGTTGCAAAATATTGCTTATAATTATGTGTACCTACCTGGTTTTAAGCAGTGTGTTGGTGGCATGACTTGCTTATATCATTGTGTACTCAAATCATATTTTACTAGACTTTTATTTTCCTACATACTACGATCATGCTATTGTACAGTTTTTGTTGTGTATTGTTGTAGTTTTGCTGACAGCTCTTTGAGGCGCGCGTAGAACACGAACGCGCCGTCGACGCGGGTCTGGTCTCACCGTCCTCAACCCCGCGCCTACGGTGGCCGGGAGTCGTTTCGCGGCTCCCAACTTCCGTGGCGTCTCCTGCGGCGGCTGGGGCGTGAGGCCTGTCGCTCCCTCACGCGTTCCGTCGCCTCCTTCTCCAGCATTACTGCTTCGCAGAAGAAGGCGACGGCTTCCCATTCCGTCTCGATCTAGACCATGGCCTGAACCAGGGCCGGACGCGAGAGGTCGCCGCCGCCGATCGCCCCTACGAGGACACGGCGGTGCTCCACCCAAGCAGGGCAAACCTCCACCGTATGCTCCACCGTGTCCTCCGGGCGATCTACACAATGGTGACACCCGGGTGTTTCCTCCCGCCTGATTTTGTGCAGGAACCTCCCAAGCTTCCGTGCCCGGTGAGGACCTGCGTCAGGCGGTAGGTGAGGACGCCGTGGCGTCTCCCTAGCCACTCCTCAAAGAGGGGACTTACCGCCGCGATAGCGGCGTGCCCTGCGCTGGGTTGCAACAGCCGCCCTTTCCATTCCGCTATGAGATCACGCCGGAGTTCCGTGAAATATTTGAAAAAGTCATATATAAAGCACTTTACACTTACCTAGAGAAATCAAATATTCTTGGTAACGAACAGAAAGGCTTCCGCAAGAACAGAACAATTAACATGGCCATCTATGATCTGATACGCCCTATCATATCGAATATGGATAAAAGAAATGCCGTATGTGCTATATATATGGATCTTACAAAGGCTTTTGATTATGTGGATTACAAGATACTGTTAAATAAATTAGAGAAATATGGTATAAGAGGTAAAATTTTGAATCTGATAGAATCCAACCTACACAACTACACCTATAGGCCAGTGCTTTTAGCCTTAAAAAACGGTAAAAAGTGATATTTTTTGTTTACAAAACTTATTGGCACTGTTCTACTACCTAAGTGTGTTGGGACCTCCACTATTCTTAACGTATATAAATGACCTTCCTAGAGAAATAAAACATCCTATGGTTCTATTTGCTGACGACAGCACAGTAGTAGTAAAATGTGACGATCCTAATACATACGAAGCAGAAATAAATTTGACATTGAGTAAAATAATTAGTTGGCTAAATAATAATAACCTTGCCATACATTTTGAAAAGACTAAAATAATGCACTTTTATCAAAGAATTCCTAGTATAAACCTTGATATCAACTATCTAGGGACAAAAATAGAGTCGGCAATAAGTCGATAATAACTTGTCCTGGAAACCGCAAACTGACGATATTTGTAAAAAAAAATTGCATACGCTCTTTATAAACTGGCAAAAATTGTAAGTCTAGAATATCTTTTAATGGCCTACCATGGCTATGTTGCATCCACACTAAGATATGGCATAATATATTGGGGCAATTCAGTTAATACAGAATATGTGTTCAAAGCCCAAAAAAGATGCATCAGAGCTATGTGTGGCCTACAAAGTACTGATAGCTGTCAACCTCTATTTAAAAGCCACAAAATATTAACATTGACTTCACTGTACATATATGAAGTAAATATATTTGTTAAAACAAATATCACCCTATATGAAATAGTGTTTAAAAGCCATTATAGGAAACCCCGAGATAAAAATAAGACAGAGCTTAAAGAACCACGCACAGGCACGGCTCTAATGAGGAAAAGCTTTTTTGTATGGCCCAAAGAATATTTAATAAGTTACAATGCTCAATAAAAAATCTAAATTTAGTTAATTTCAAGTATAAATTACGTACTATATTAATACAAAAGTGTTACTATTCTCTCAGTGACTATTTTAATGACAGTTCTTTAACGGAATAATATCTGTATAGCATCTTGTTATTGTTATTTGACTATTTATGAATGAGAACTTTATAGTAATTCTGTGGACTATATCAATTTTTAACATTGTTTTTATCACTAAATTATTGACATGACGTGACATTCCCTATTGCATTTGATTAAAGTACATTTAAATAAATAAAAATGATATTGATAAGTACTGCAGAGTTATTGTAAATCAATTTAAGTAATGAAAAAAGCCTTCCAAAAATTGTATATTTGTACGCCAAACGGCAAAACATAGAGAAACAATTATAAAATAATTGTAACATCTTGCACACTGTCGTAACCTATGTTTACAAATAAAGACTATTGATTGATTAATTGAGAACTTTTGAGAAGGCGTCAAGGTTTTGGAAACACAGGGTGAATGTTGGTACCAACCGAAATAGCTCATGATTCATTGATTCATTTGGTGTAATAAGTTTAGGTATCCCAAATCATAATCTGCCTAGCCTTTTCCCAACTATGTTGGGGTCGGCTTCCATTCTTAACCGGATGCAGCTGAGTACCAGTGTTTTACATGGAGCGACTGCCTATCTGACCTCCACAACCCAGTAACCGGGTAACACGGTACCCCTTGGTGAGACTGGCTTTCTGGCTTCTGACTACCCGTAAGGACTGTCAAAGAAGTACAAATGACAACCGGGACCAACAGCTTAACGTGCTTTCCGAGGCACGGAGGAGTCTCGTTATGACAAAGATGGTCATCCATCCACGGACCGACCGCGCCAAGCGCAGCTTAACCTTTGATCGGTCGAACCATGCGGCTGTTACTTAGCCACGAGCTCCTCAAGTTTAGGTATTCCAATTTGGTTTAGTAAAGTTTAGGTATTCCAATTGAAGTTAAATAAATAAATGCCGTCAAATAAATAAATTGGTAAAGAGCACATACCCTACAATTTATGCCGATGCAGAAGCAGTGCCGAATTCGCACTGAAACCTATTTCACATGACAGCAACAACATAAGGCACCATCAGTGCCCGAAAAACCAGACCCAATTAATTCCCAATTAGCCACAAGTAGCCGTTTGGCAACTCTATAATAAAATTGATTGAACGAACACTTCCAAGTTTGTAATTAAACAGTAAACACTTAGTAATAATTGTTAGATTTAGAGCACTCATTCATACAAAATATCGCTACAGTTTCACTTTACGCCAATGATTCACTAGGACGAGTTTAAAAGTAGAAACAAGGGCACTGATTGAATAATTTAGCTTTACGAGGCATTTCACGCAACCGGGTCAGTGACGACGACGTCGCACGCGCAGCGTGCGTCGAAAACTACAGCCCGTCGTGTTAAGATCAACCGACGGCTGAAGGAACTACGCTGATTGTACTGCCCGTAAAACAAATCCAGATGTACGGCAGTGCGTAGCTAGAAATCAACACGAATAGCTAAAAATAAACCATCCACACAAACGCAATGGTGTCAAGAGGCGAATGTCCCTTATTGCTTATAAAAGTCAGCTTATTAGACGTACATCACAAAAAATAGGAACTGTTTTTATAACAAAATACTTTCCCAGGAAACACTTTTTTTATTTTGTATTTTATTCAATACTTGTAAAAACTAAGGACTTATTTGTATTAGTAGAAGATGTTTTTTATTTCTATACTAAAATTTTAGACTGCTTGGTTTTCATAATCATACTCCTATTTAGGTGACGGATGAGGGGGATACCAATATTGATAATAAAAGCATCTTTATTTTTAGGGACGGGCAATCATCAAAAGGCCAGCTGTGGGCGGAGCGGGAGGAAGTGTCAGACTCTTACTGACTAAAGCCGTTTTGTTACTACAAGAACTATTGTATAACGGAAAAGTAATGAACTATGGATAAATTTTCCACCTTTAGCCCATGTGAATGAAGCGAAACTGCCAAGCCATATATTTTAAGGTGCTACTAAGGTGTAGTTTGAGACATTAGGCCTTGTAGAGTTAGGCCTTGTAGAGTAAGGACGTGCAGAAGCTCTTCTCTATACGAGATTTGATAGTTTTTTGACAGTGCGATATGGTCTCGTCTTGGCAACATTTTACATGAAAATGTTTTTGGTGGGATTTCATTTTTTTTTTAATTGCTTGGTACAATTATTTTGAACTATTTATAATAACAAGGAGTCCCTTAGATATCAATTTTCAGACCTCTAGCGTCAAAATTGCGGAATCCCCATTCAAACTTCCTTCCCCTAATTTAAGGGGTTGGGGGATAAAACTTATAAGTTTTTTTCAGCTTTCTAGGACATTTGGATATACCTTAAGAGTTTTGATTATCATCAGTGAGGCAGTGACGAAATCAGAGTTTTTTAGATAGCAATAAAATCTAAAGTTGGCCTAGCCTTATAATAAATCTGTAGAGAGGTCAATTCTGTACATGAAATATATTCCAAAATAACTATCAGGGGGTGATTAGGGATCGATACTGATGCCAAAAATGCAATCAGTAAAATTTTTGTCTGTTTGTCTGTCTGTATAAACGCTGTATATAATTTTCATCACGCTACAATCAATAGGAGCAGAGCAGTGAAGGGAAATGTTGGGAAAACGGGAGAAGTTACTTCATTTTTTAAGCTTCCGTCGCGTGTGCAACCTTATTGGTTAAAGCTACACAGAAGTCAAGACTATATGCTATATATCATCACGCTAAGACCAATAGGAGCGGAGCACCACTATTCCACGCAGACGAAGTCGCTGGCAGAAGCTAGTGTTTAATAAGTCCACTATAGAAAACATATCCTGAGAATTTTGTTTAACTGGTATAATCCAAAACCAAATTATAAAAGGGTTCAAATAACGACGAAACGCTTCGAGAAAAGGTAAGTGCCCTTGCGCTTCGCTTGGCTCGTTTTAGCGGGCGGATTCATTTATATATATCTAATTGTTATTGATATAATCTACCCAATTGGACCCGGTGGGTGCTAGTAATTATCTAAGGATGATATGCTTACACTCACCGTCCATTCGTCCGTCGCCATGCCACTCTTCTTCTGAAACAAATTTTCATTGTTTTAGTGCATAATATTCGACAAACATTTGGGAGCTATGGATGAGAATAGAACTTTTTGAGTCTAGCACGAACGTGCATGTTGATTAAATCCTAACGTTTACGTAAGCAATTTTTGTTTCATAAATCTAACTACCCTTATTTTTTATTTTATTTATTTTAAGGCACACCAACAAAGTTTTAACAAATAACTGGTTTAACATTTACATTCATCCTCTATGCAGTGTAAAAACGTCACTTATAGGTACACACCATTCAAAGTTAATAATAAAACCATTAACATTTATAGTAACCCAATGTCGTTGTACAACATACAAAACTAAAATTTAAAAAAAAACTGTAAATTTGAAAACCTGTACCTGTACCCCCCTTTTTATTTTATGTTATTGTTCTTTTATGTATTTTTTCTCTTCTGTACTTTTTCTGTTTGAAAAATAGCGTCTTTTTTTTTGTGTGAATAAATGCTTTTTCTTTCTTCTTTCTTATTTACATATGCACCTGTACCTATACCTGTGCATTACATTCATTCACTTAGTTATTCGGTATACATTGATATATTGCATAACTAAACTAACTAACATTGAAATATAATAATTAGATTTGGAATGATACTGAATTGCAATAAATAAAATAACAGTTAGTCAAAATAAAGTAAAATAAATAACTTAACTAAGCGATAACATAAAATCAATAACATCAGTATTATTCGCTACATGCTATAATTAATTAAATTTAAACAAAAACAAGAGATGGAAGGTAGCCAAATCACAGGTCATCAACGTTTAATACTTTAGCTTTGAAGCTTGATAGACTATCGAAGTATATATCGATGACACTTTTTTTTATTGCAGGATGCTTCTAACAGCATTCGACCTGCTTAACCGGACAATGTGGCGAAGTCCTAATTTAATTAATAAAATTGAGGCCTCCAGCTAAGGCTTATAACTAAAAATACTAAGTTACTGCGCGCTAAGGTACACCAGTGGAGAACGAACCAAGGCTTAAGGCGTCACTGGCGAGGACAACTAGGGACTAGCTGGATCATATAAAAATACGGGACTTTTTATGCTTCTGGCTCAGAGCGCGGAGTGGCCGGTCGAGCAAGGGTCAGGGAGGACATGGACGGGGAAGTCGCGACGGGCCTCGGCGGCGAGGACGGTATGACGGCGGTCTGTGTTTGTGTGCTGTACTGGTTTCCCTATTACTCTCTTGGAGGAGGTTGATTTCGTCGTCGGGGAATAAGAGAGTATGCCGCGGACGGCGAATCGAGCTGAATTGATGTCACTGTTAAATGTACAGGCTTAATTATAGGTGGACATTATTCGGTTAAGAGACGCATGCTGGCCTAGATTGGTACGACATAATTTCGGGATGAATGTCTTAATTGCTTTTTTAGACCAAACGTGATGATAATTAATGCATCAAGAACATGGATAACACTACCTTCTCTATGGTCAAGAACTATGTCTTATAATGTGTAGTAATGAATGTGGCTGACAGGTGAACAACGCAAGCCACTATCTTGAAATCTCATTTTGGTGATACCAGCCAAGGCAAAATTCTTACCCAACTATGAGTAAAAATATTCAATAAGACTTGATTTTGTCCTTGATATAGTTTAGAAAGGGCAATGATGTTCTGCGATGCCTCTGGTGTTGTAGATATCCATCGGCCGCGGTGACTACTTAATAATCAGGAGGGTTTCGGCTTGTGAGCCACCTACTAATATCCAAATGTGTGTTAAATGTTTAAATATTGTATTTTATTGTTTCTACTTAAGATTATTGAGATGTAAATGATGAATTAATAAATTGCTATTTATCATATCATGATTTATTTAAAAAAAATTAAATTTACATTAATTGGTATCATTATCACTAAAAATGTCATTTCAAGATAGTGACTGGCGCTTTTCACCTGTTAGCCACATTCATAAATGGCCATGTCGGACTATAAAGTCATGTCTTCAACTCTTCAATTTTAATAAATCATGCATAAATGCATAAATGAATATCTATGTATTTGATTTAAAAATCGCTATTAGATACATAAGTTCGTTCGTGCTAAGCCTAAAGGTTGTAACTGTAGATGTACAACGTGAGCATGGTAAACTAAATGGTATATTTATCAAGAACTTTTAGTGTCAAGAAATAAACTATTTTATATTAGGTATCAGCCTGTTGCATCAAAAACGTAAAACGAACGAACTGTCATTCAAGATCTGTCAAAATGGAGGATAAAATGGAATAAAAAAACATAACCCTTTCCTTGCAGTCGGGTAAAAAACATTAAAAGTATGCTTATTATTGCTTTCATGTTTTGCGATATTCGTAAAAGTATAAATTAATGATAAAAAATGAGGTGCAACCCCACTAGTGTTAACATACGTGATCTGCTCCGAATGGCTTCTAAACTTGTTCCAAAAAACTTGAGAGGTGTCAAGGGTCACCGAGATGGAACGAAGTTCCATAAAAAAAATAGGAAAAAAAATAAGTAAAAAAGTAAATTAAATTAATTTTAAGTGTAATATAATTTTTATTATAATAAATAATATATTAATAAATCGTTGAGGAGTTCCCTTAACTGTCGTTCGTCTTCATCACTAGACCCCTAATGACAGTCACAACTCATCTAGGTGTATATTTCTCATCAATACAAATTAATCAAGCTTAAACACAAAATAACTGCTGTAAATTGTTGAGGAGTTCCCTCGACTGTATTTTGGCTCCATCATCAGATTGACTCCAGACCTTCATAAAATTGTAGTGCTTTAAAATACTTAATGAAAAAAGTATCTTATATATATACATATATATACATACATTCAAATACAATTAGGGCGACATTCGCGTAAACATACGTTTCTATGGTTACACGATATAAATTTATAAACAAAGTACTTTTTATTCTCATAGAAATCATTATTTGACACCAATTCTGAGCGACTTTTTGACGCTGTCATTTTATAATCGAAAGAAATCGATCGAACATGGTTTTGAAAAAGAAAAAAAATGTTCCAAAGAGTTTGGATTCAAAATATGATTATTAATGATTTATCTTCTGTACTTATAATAAATCTGTAAAGAGGATAATTCTGTACATGAAATATATTTCCAAAATAACTATCAGGGGATGATTAGGGATCGATACCGATGCCAAAAATGCAATCAGTAAATTTTTTGCCTGTCTGTCTGTATAACCGTTATAGAAACAAAAACTACTCGCCGGATTTTAACGAAACTTGGTGCAATTATTTTTCATACTCCTGAGCTGGTTATAGTATACTTTTGATCACGCTACAATCAATAGGATCAGAGCAGTGAAGGGAAATGATGAAAACGGGAGAAGTTACTCCATTTTTTAAGCTTCACAGAATGGTTAAAGCTACACAGAAGTCAAGGCTATAGGCAATATATCATCACGCTTAGACCAATAGGAGCGGAACAACACTCGCTGGCAGAAGCTAGTAAAAAATATTATCTATTATAGTGATGATAATATATTATAATAAAGGTTAAAATTGCATACATCTCAGCATAAAGTGTCGAAAAGTGTCGTTACAACTTTTGGTCTTAATTTTTTCCGTCTAACCCCCTTTCGCAACGCGCGATAAGGAACTTCGTTCCAAAATATAGCATCACTAGCTGATTCCCGCAGTTTTACTTACTTACTTACTATCCTTAAGGAACTAATTCCCGCACCCACATAAAAATATTTCATTCTCTGTGCCATCATACTCATCCCCAATGGTTCAGCCTCGGATATTTAGATTTTAGTTTCCATAACATCTAAGCGATTGGAACGAGGTGCGTAGTCACGTAAGAGCGTGATGTAGGAGATAAAATTCAAAAATCGTTTATTCAAATTAGGCTGAAAATCAGCACTTTTTGAACGTCAAATTTACAAAAGACAGCCCCCAAAATGCCCGTCCTTCACCACTTCCTATGTGTTTTAGCTGGGAAGAAGAAGTGGCGCAACAAACTCCCCAGCAACACATGTCTGTTTGTAAGGTTTGAAGAACCATCTTTATACAATATTAAATAATTGAAAAAAAATACATTTAATTAGGTAACATTTTTACACATGCTGACTAGCACACACCCATTAGTAGTACCTATATCCAAGAACTCAAGCAATGAATTACTTAAATATTTACTCTTATTTAAAAATATAACTAAAGCCTCCATTAAGTGAAAAATAGAAGTTTTAAATCACATACTAAGGATAAATTGAATATTTTAATGCGAATCTGAGTTTCTTTGTTACGCTTTCAGGTGCAACAGCTGAACCAATTTAGATTGTGAAGACGTAACAAACTAAGTTATTTTCAGATTTATAATATTAGTAAGAATATTATGATATCTATCTATCTATAAAGTATAGCCGTCTCCAAAGTCCCACCTATTTTCGTACCAAATTTCATCTAAATAGGTTCATCATGAAACCGTATCGTTGTTCGATACAAACAATCACAAATACTTTCCCATTTATTAATATTAGGAAATTAGCATTAGTTCGCAACGCTATACGATTTTTGAACTCGTATCATAATATATTTTTACATGTTTTCGCTCCACATATTCCGCCACTGGGAGCGCCATCTGTTGGCTTGCTAAGTATTTACTTGATGCTCGTAACGTTGCATGAAAGCGGGTGTTACATTTGTGTTAAAATGATAAAGACCTCCCAGCTATCCGTGGTCAAGCTAGTTCCAAAATATGAAATGGATGGCGCTTAGTTAAGACATTGAAGTAAACATTAGGATGTTTATCATCTAACCTACTGATATTATAAATGCGAAAGTCTGCGAGGATGTATGATGTTTGTTACTCTTCACACAAAAACTACAATGGATTTGGATGAAATTTGGTGCATATAACCTGGATTCCTCTTAGGAATAGGTAGCGGAAGCCGCGAAAAGAAACCTAGTACATAATAACATTGTAAAGGGAAGAATTTATATTAAGGATTTTTTAATGGTGTCCATTCGAGTCCACTACTACTAATACCTTTCCTGCAATTTTTTTAGAAAAAAAGCTCTTTTAGTATCTATTCCACAAAGCTGTAAATGTAATCCATACGTTTTTTTCTAATCAAAAAAAAAACTTTAAGAACCGGTTTCTGAATAGCTTTTTTTCCAGATTAGCTTAACCGGTATTTATCTGGAGGTGGTGATATTGGCCATACTTATTTCATCGAACAGGTTATGCGTGAAACATCATGCGCGTAGCCTACGTAGCCGCTACGCAGGCGTAGCCAAGTTAGAGTTGTAGAGGTTAACCATAAAGTTACCAGGTATCGGTTACTGCAAATGGCTCGTAGCAATCAGGCAGTTCATAAAATAAGTAGGAGGTAGTAACTTTAAAGCTAGCCTAATTATTACTAAAATTCCATAAACAATATAAAAAACAATTGCTTACCATTGTCCCGCCCTTTTCTTTTCTTCTTTCCACTTGAACTTGACGATTTAGATGTCTTATCAGACTTATCTTTACTTTTCCAACGACTTAACATGTTTACTTATTCACATCACATCTTACACAGTACATCGTTCTAGTTTTATATTAATATTTGAAACATATTTTAGTCTACAAAAGTTTATGAGTCACTTAACACACACGAGAGTACACACAACACCACATGTTTATAAAAAGTCAGTCACTAAACCACGAAACAGTCACTGCACTAGTCCATAAAAAGTTCGAAAATTCACTAGGTGTTAGGTACTTTCAATCTTTGGTTTACTTATGTTTCAATAAGATATGTTTGGCATTCGTTTATTTCAATTCCGGTTGTTTGTCGTTGGATTACTTTTTGTTCTATAATTATACGAAAATTAGTCTTTGGTTTTTTGGTATAACTTTAACGTTATTTTTAAAGTGTTTCACTGTTTTAAAGCTGATGGTATTTAAAAAATGTTTCCATTTTCACACTATTCCTGGAAAAGAAAGAGTAGATTGGTAAGATGAAGTTTGCCATGAATTGTTTCTAATGACGTACTTACAACAGGTAGGTACGACTCATATTATATTCATAATACGAGAAGTACCACTGGAAACTAACGTAATTTACCGAGATATATGTACATTCAAAGAAAAAGCAGTGCGTTTGTACTATATTCTTGGCTGGAGGCCTTAATTTAATAAATTAAATAAGTACTTTGCCACACTGTCCAGTTAAGCAGGTCGAATGCTGTTAGAAGCACCCTACAAGAGGTCAAGAAGAAAAGAAACTTTGTATTGTGTGTAGGTACTTCAATTGTTAAATAAATAAATAGTTGAATGTGGCACGCAAAACTCAGTACATCATTGTCATAGGCTCATGTAATATTATGATAGTTCAACAATCATTTAGAACAACTATACCTAGGAAAAACTTTCATTATCAGCCAAGATGCCCATTAAACATTCAACGAAATCCCTTAACAGGGCCAGTGTGAATACATAAAGATGGCGCCTCAAACACGACACGCCTAACTTTAATACTAGGTGTAAATAATGAATGTGACAGAGAACCGGCTAAGAACATCTCTTGAATTATTCAAAAGTACAGGTTATGGGGCAAGAGGCCATTAAGGCTATATTGTAGAACAACCCTTCAGGTATTTGCAGATAGATGTAGCCAACTGGAGTAAGTAAAAAGTAATGAAGTTTAATGTTACGAAAACGCATTTGAATTTCGAATTAATAAAAACTTTTTTCTTAAAGCACTAACATTGAAAAATGTACACGATATCTGCCAGAATTAACCAGGCAATGTACAATCCATGCAAGAATCATAAATATTTTGTAGAAAACTCAGATGATAATGCTCACAATGAACTTGCAGTTAGGTTTAATACTTCTAGAGACCCTATTCTTCACTAAAATGCCGCGGTTTTCTTCCTACATATTACAATAAAATATCTCTGACAATAAGTTGCTCTAATGCGTCTAAAGCACTAAATCATTTAATGACTATCAAAAATTAACCTAACTAAACAAGAAATACAATCTGCTCATTACGGTAAACTGATAAAAGAAACGATGACATTAAATTGTGAATGATACTGAAATAACCACGGGAAAACGTCGGGTTTTAATGACTTGCAGTTACAAAAGGTACGATTTTACATATGAAAACATGACACATGGTAGGGGTTGCACGCTGTTGACATTAAGCGCCATCTAGTGCAGATCACTGCAAACCAGGTGGGTCGCCAGGGAGGAAGCGCCGTGTGGAGCCTTTATGCACTATCTCAGGTCAAGTCTAGATTATTGATTAACGTTTCCGGTTAATTTCTTTCAAAATTAATTGCATTATTTTAAATGAAATACAAAGATAAAAAAAATGTATCTTGATCATATTTTTATGAAAAACTAAGTTTGTTGTCAGTGCTCAGGCATAGATCAGCTACAATTCATTTTGCGTAATCTGTGCAAAGCTTACACCTTTGTAGGTCTCTTTACAAGCTAGTCATAGACTACTAGACTAGACGTCCTGGCTGCAGTTATTAGCACAAAGAAAATTTATTAAATTAATACATTGCAATACACGCGTGTTAGTGCATATTTCAATTACGGTAAATAATAGTGTTAAAGCTAAAAAAATGTGTGACAATCGCGCCCAATATATATTTTTGCAATGAAAAAAACAAAAATAAGAACAAAGTGAAACAGTTTGGATGCGATCAATGAGTGCAGTGGAGAAAAAAGACTACCGTCCTAATTCCGTATAAGAACTTTTGTGAAAATCTATAAATCGTAAATGACTCATATGTGATTGGGTTGCGTAAGGAAACCATTGTTTTCGTATCTCCGGTGACCTCCCGTGACCTCGCCGGTGATATGGCGTACGGGATAGTATTTCGATTATTTAATTATTCTCCCTTGCTCTAGGCACTTGATGGGGACTAGTTCGCCTAATCTGATAAGACAATTAGTGGAGTGAGTGTGAAAAACCAAATAATTGTGTCTAAAAAAGGTAATGGAAAATTACATATGTAGTACATATGAGATCAATAAGTTATCACAATAGCTATGTAATATGTCAAAATGGTTTTTTCCAGAACATGCGACCATCTTGAATTCCGCGAGTCCCCGAGCCGGCAGTCTGGTCGCGGTCGTTCAGGCAGCCTGCAGGCAGCGGTAATTGTGCGATAGATTTTACATTAATTAAGTTAATAAGTCAACCTATAAGCATATTTCGTTTTAATATAATTATTAATCGGGACGAAATGTGTCTAATCCGAGTCGACTGCATGTCTTGAATCCAACTTTGATGTGAAATGCTAGATAATGAGAACATTATGTATTACATTCAGTGTCAGCAATGTAGTAGAAGATATACAAAAAGGCCTGATATAATAGCTTCAATTAAATACTAACTTTTTGTATTAAGTTGTGGTACGTTCAAAACCAGCTTATAAAATAATGTTTAATTATAGTAAAAATCAACTTAATTCTTGCTATTTATCAAGCCTAACGTAATTTTATGTGTAGAAAAATTGTGAAATATGTTTAGTTTAGACGCTTATGTGACAATATTATAAATGATTTAAATGCATGCCCCCATTCCCCCTGTTGTAGTAGGTGAATCCGTGTTTTTCTACGCTGATAAATATATTTAATTATTTTAAAAATTCTACTTCTTCTAGATCACACAAAAACTTAAAACTTTAGTAATTTGTCTAATAATAATAACGACAAGAAAAGTAATAGTACTTTTAAAGGTCGGCCTGGGCCTTTTGTCCAGCCATCAACGTCACGTCACCGAGAACGAGATTATTTCGGGCTGTGTTCAAGATGACATGATGGCGTCCACCGCGTCATTTGATAACCCAAAAACCACACGAAGGGCGTGGTGCGACGGCTGTTCGTAGACATAACCAAATGTGTTTTGTATAGCCATCACATCGGACCCTTTGAGTTTTCTAGAATTTAGTGATCGCCGAACTACCATATCTGCACGTGCAGTGGATACTCGGGTATAGTGAATGTATGTCATCTCTTTCTTGTTGACGTCCCGTTGATGGCGGCGATGGACAAACGGCCTTACACAAAAGGGTGGCTGGGTTGAATACCAGTCCAATTTGAGCAAAAACCCCTTTGATTTAATTTTTAGTAGTGAATTAAGGTAAGATTTGAATTTATAATCGACTAAAATGTTCATCAATACAATTTCAATCCGCCCAATTGCTCACCTTTTCTCGTCCGCCATTTTGTGAAAAAGTCAATTAGCTTTTATCAATTATTATCATCAATTAATGACTAAGAGAAGAATAGATTCTTTATAAGAGAAGAATCGTTATTGAACTTATAATACTAAATCAATAATGGTATTTTTTACCCAGCCTCCCTCTTTTTTTATAGTCCATTTTATTCTTCCCGTTTCCAATTAAGTATTAACAATCAAATTTAACCACAAAATATACATATGAAAATGTAATAATGATGAAAAAAATATAATATAAGTAATTTATTATACTGTTTTTTTATTATTTAAGTTTTCTTTCACACTGTTTCAAGACACTACAAGTATAAATATTTAATTTATGTATTATGATACCTTAAAATAATGTTTTTGACTTGACAATCCTGCATGTGCTATCAATGTAAGCGTTAGAATGATTGTAAAGCAAATAGATATATAAGATTAAGTGTTTGTATGTGTACTGTTATGCATCGAATTACTTTAATTGAATATGCGACGTCTAAGAAAATTATCCAAAACATTTTAAATTGTACGAGCTTGTTTGATGCCTTTTTTTTTAATTCTCCTACAGGAGTTGCCAACCGTTCCATTTTGATTTAAAATTCAAATATAATAATTTTGTCACTAATCATACAACAAAACATTTTATTTAAAAAGATAAATAAAAATCCCACCAGTATCAGGAACAGGTGCTTTAGAGGAAAAATAACTATATCATGACCTTAGATTGTGACTTCATGCACAATGAAGCGTCATGTTAAACATGTTTTTGAAAACGACAATACTGATAAAACAACATTTTCTAAAGCCAGACACTTTATCTATATAAAGTAATAGAGAGGGGCGTTGCCCCATGGCAACACTACTAGACACATAAAGTTTTAAAGATTCTTATTCTAACTGCACTATTATCGATATATGCCTGTCCTTTCTATTATTATAAATCTGAAAGTCTATCTGTTTGTTTCACGGTAAAACAGCGGAACTGATTCCGATAATATTTGATACTAGCTTCTGCCAGCGACTTCGTCCGCGGGGAATAGTAGTGCACCGCTCCTATTGGTCTTAGCGTGATGATATAAAGCCTATAGCCTTTCTCGATAAATGGACTATCTAACACTGAAAGAATTTTTCAAATCGGACCAGCGGTTCCTGAGATTAGCGCGTTTAAACAAAATGACAACATTTCCCTTTACTGCTCTGCTCCTATTGATTGTAGCGTGATGAAAAGTATACTATAACCAGCTCAGGAGTATGACAAATAATTGTACCAAGTTTCGTTAAAATCCGTCGAGTAGTTTTTGTTTCTATAGAGTTTATACAGACAGACAGACAAAAATTTTACTGATTGCATTTTTGGCATCAGTATCGATCCCTAATCACCCCCTGATAGTTATTTTGGAAATATATTTCATGTACAGAATTGAACTCTCTACAGATTTATTATAAGTATAGATAGATAGATAGAAGATAGATGGAGATAGCTTGAACCCTGTGGAAGGACATAAGATATACCCTTAGAAGGCAAGTGAAAAACTCGGAAACAGCGTTATATCAAAATATTCTTGAAGAATCAGCATGCCCAAAGCATGCACCAAAGTGATTTATCGTGTATTTGGGTGATTTTCAA
Organism: Pyrrhia umbra; assembly: GCA_963891755.1. NCBI lineage: Eukaryota > Metazoa > Arthropoda > Insecta > Lepidoptera > Noctuidae > Pyrrhia > Pyrrhia umbra. The sequence goes on along the minus strand of OY982916.1, from coordinate 5,433,286 downwards.
AAAAATTGACCCCGTGACGATCAGGAAATATAATTTTGGGATTAAATTAAATTGGTTAAATTTACTCTGGTATCAAAGAATACGTAATTTACTAGCTAAATATGCTATTTAAATTAAAATTTAAACATAAATATGAGAAATATTGAAGTTTTTCGGTCAACCTATGACGCAAAGTGTTCCTGTACGTCACACAATATAATCGGTCAGAAATAAAACAACCAAGTATTGAATCAAAATCAACTTAAATTAGCATAAAGATATGCTTAAAATGTTTCCAAAAATAACAAAAAGTTAGCATAATTCTATCGCAATAATAAATAATCAGTCAAATAGTTTCATTTTCGTCACTTCTTAGACACATTGCCCTAGAAAAGTTGTTGTTTACTAATGATACGTGTTACAAATTCAAAAATCAAGCAAGGTGAGGAATCTTCGACAATAACAAAATTCTAATAGTGACAAAACTTAATATTGTAAAGAAATCTAGATACTTTTAAAACTAGTTTTGTAGAATTTAGAATATAGGACAGTGACTATTACGAAAATTGTGTGACGAATAGGAATAATTTGAGCAGTATCCACACTGCCAAATGCCACCATTGGCATTATTAATGTAACATTGATTTAAATCAAAATATGTTAGGATTTTGTCAACGTCCCAATATACTACTATATCGGCTATATCTCTCTTATCAAAATTAGGTAACACGTAGGTAAGTATCTATTACAAGATTAAATATTTCGTTGTACACAGAGCTTTATAGTTCAAGTACGTCACGATTTTATTCCGGTAGTAAGTCACATGACGCACAGGACGTGACATATTCATACGACGAAACTTTTAAAATTAAAAATAACTAATACGCTGTTAAATTAACTTGTTTTTAGCTTTATTAATCTAATATAGGTTAACTTATGTTTTGAATACAATATGCCAAAGTAAAGAAAATGAGTTTATTTGCCTTTTAAATACTGTCACTATTCAGAAAACTTTTTCTGCACGTCGAAGACACCAAGACTTTAGTCACAGATTTTGTCGCAACTGACGTTTAAACAGTATTGGCGGTATCAAAATACGATCACAATGATGCCAGGAAAGTAGAAAAAACACAAATTAGTAGATTTTGTCTTATGTAAGATATCAAATTCACCGTGACGATACCGGATTTTCCGGTACTATGGTTTTCGTAGGACAACGTTAATTTAATGATATTTGTTAAAAATAACTATAAATTAATCACATAAAGACCAAAAACACACTTTTAGACATAATGACATTATGTTCAAACACCTAAATATACTCAAAGCTCAATAGTCTACAAGTAAGAAGTATTCGAAATCACCGAGGGCACCGTGGGACACGCGAAATTTTCACGTCCTGTGGTGCTTTTTTTTTAATATAAATATATCTGTCGTCTTTTTATGGTGTTTTTCAATTTAACTTGATTTTAAAATGTCTGCCTTAATCATATAACATTTCACATCTACATGTGCCATATAAAAAAACAAAAATAAAAATGTTTGAAGTTGTGGGACAGTCCGATTTTGCTAGGGTCATTTTTTTTTAAAAACACCCATTTAATATAAACTATGAAATTAAATCAATACAAATGCCCTGTAAATATGACTATAAGCAATGTCACTATTTACATGAATACATCAGTTCCCTGTGATATGGTTCCATTCGTTGGTAATAAATAAATCATCCACATGACTAAAGCGTTAGTATTCAGTGTTGTTCACGAGTTATTGCTCACAGTACTGATAGAAGTATCAATGATTTATCGTTCACTTCGCATCAAATGTGGAATTGATAATGAAAAGAATATTAAAATACCTGTCTGAATTTTGTGGTGTACTAATCTTCGTCAAAAATAATTGATTGCTAAATAATATGTATGTATAATAAACACAACACACACGCAAAAATTCCCGATTATAATAATCATAATTTATTCTGATCCAGCCTGTCCCTTGCTGTCCTCCCCCAGCGACGCCCTAAGCCGAGGCCCGTACCCCACTAGGGGGTGCCCTTAGCGTGTAGTCGCTTAGTTTTGTAAGTTAAGCCCTGGCTGGAGGCCCTAAATTTATTTAAGGCACTTCACAGGCAAGCCCGGTTAAGCAGACGACAACCTTCTAGGTTGACCTGCGAGATGCCATACAAAAAAAAAAAAAAAACAACACACACGCAACCACCATCGGGCAGCATGTTGCCTTTGAACCGTCTGGCTCAGAAAATATCTATACATGGTTACTATACAATCCTGTGCGGCTTGTCACGCCAAATTATTTGTGTAATTGATAATTATCGCTATAATCTTTTTAAGCAATGACACCCCTCCCTTCAAACAAAGGCTCGGCTAAAACACAAAATAATGTCAAATCAAACAGGCGATCTTGTTATTAAAGTTGTGATTATTCCCATCTCATAAATAGGTAGGTACGAATATGTATTCGCACAGAAGAGAGAAAACAGTCTTTATAAATCTACAAATGCTTCTATCGATCCCAAAAAACACTACATAGTTACAACTGAAGCTCCCCTACCTAGTGGGGCCTTCCCCACAGGGCCATAGCCTGCCGCGGCATTATTATTAGTTTAGACATTCCCTCCCGGGTCCCTACCCAGCGTGGGATGAGTTATTTGATGATTTTCTATCCGGAAAAAACAAAATCTCCCTTAACTACCTTCCCCATAGCAGTTAATTTGATAGGGCATTTTCATATATTTTTTCTTCCATTTAGGTATATATTTGCTATCATTAATGAGATTTTAATACCACGATTAAATTGATATACCTACCTAAGATACAATTCGTTTTATGAAAATAACTTTGGCAGCCCTAAGAAATTCTAAAATATCAAATTAATTATTTGAAGAGCTTTATTATATTTTTTCTTATGTTTGTGTATGCGCAGAAGTACTTCTATATTATTATAGCATGATACTGTTTCAATGCCGATAACAATAGAATAAGCAAACAATACAATACAGTCTAGCCAATAATAATACAAGAATAACTGTATCTCTTTTTAATATTGTTTCAATACTATTTCATAATGAAATTTTGATTTTATTTTAATCAGTAACTTTAAAACAAAAGACAGGTAGACCTAGTAAAAAAAATTGTTTACTTTTTTTTGTTATTTTATTTCGTTCCCGTGAATCCCTATTTTATTTAGCGGCTATTTGGCCATCTGTACTTAAAACTTAAAAAATAGTAGGTAGTTATATTTAATATATTTGGTTTGGCATCACATCAAAGTACTGTACTCTTTTAAATACAATATTATTGTTTTTTTATTGTTTTAATTACAATATTAATTATATACATATTTATGTAGTTTATGTACATGTACACCTGCAGCATTATTTATCAATAATTCCAAAACGCCTTAGGGCCGATTTTTCAACAGCCAGATAACTTTTATCTGTTGAATAAATATTTATGTCAGTGTGACAGATTTTGTAAAGAAAATATGTCAAACCATGATATTTATTCTTTAGATAAAAGTTATCTGGCTATTGAAAAATCGGCCCTTAAACATTCAAATTATATAAATAACTTTAATAGACGTCACATTGACATTTCAAAATATAGGGCAGAATTGTGTTTGACAGCTTAATTAAAGTGTGTCAATTGATTGGTGTTGTAATTTATAATATAAAAATCTATAATATAAAAATGAATCGCTGAATGTGTTGCTAAGCGCGAATCTCGAGAGCAGCTGAATCGATTTGGATAAAAATTGGTACAAAGATAGGGGGGAACCTGGAGAAGGTTTTAGGCCACTTTTATCCGGGTGCGTTAAGTAGTTCCCTCGGGATTATCTATTCCCCCTTCAGTCTGAAACACTCGCCAGTTTGTCGATCTATTGCTCAAGTCTATCAAAAAACTTTCTTCAAAACGGATCATGGGTATTAAGTATTTAGAAATTGCTTGTGTCCACAATATGTTGCCGGATATATCTGTGAATGCAGCTTGTTTCAATGTTCTGCTTTTGGAAAATAAAGCTTTGCCTTATTTCTAGGGATAACCCTAAGTTGCTAGTAGCCAGTCTAATCAGTGCTGGTAGCGCGCCATCTATTAGATTAATGATACACTATGCAATTGCAACTCGCATAGAAAGGTTCCGCAACTAGATTATAGGTGGCGCTGTTACCAACCCCGGCCAAGAATTTTGATTCTTTATTGTATTTGCTGAAAATATTAACACAGCATGGATAAGTTTTTTCCACCAATTTTTACTTGCTGTTAAAATGTGTATAAAAATGTTGATATTTAGTTTTGTTTTTCTTAAGTTCATCTCCGTCTAAGGATGAGGTGAGTGTGTTGCTTTTTCAACACGTTATACATTTGGTAAAAGTTATCTGAATCACTAATAGATGGCGCAACTATTGGCGTTCACGGGGCGGGTCGCCTGGTGGCCGCTAATGGACGCCAGGCTTAATAAATACTTATTTTGTTTTCAGTCGAATGAAACTGAATCAGAAATAAGATTCAAATGAAATAGTTTTAAAGTAACAATATTAAGTGGTATTATATTATTGTACTTGTTGAATCGAAAATTTCGTGATAGGTAAATTGAAATCAATGTGTACGAGAAAAACCTGTCGGTGACGATTTTAGCGCCATCTAACGAGGTTTTATGTTATCATTTAGGAAGTTGTTTGTCGGCGTGGTGTGTCGGTGATTTGTCTTGTATCGAAACCAGAGGTCGCTAGAAGATCAAATGAGATTTATTAAAATAGGTTAGTACTTTAGCAAAGCAATTTTTTTATTAGTTTGCATCATCAAATTGTTTAAGATGGGAACATTTTATCTTTATATGAAAGAAATGTGTTTTTGTATTAATTGAATCTTTTACTTTTTTACTCAACATAGGTAATGGAGGGTTATAAATCTCAATTCGCGGTTTTATTAATGTTTAATACGTAGGAAGATTTTTTTAGTTTTAGTGATTTTTTAACAATTAATTGTGATGCTAACCTAAAATTAGGTTTTAGATGAACGTAGGTAATATGGAATAATTTGTTTGATATAAATCTAATATTTATACTTACTTATAGGATATTTATAGTAGAAAGCGAAAGTAACGGAAGAGTTCCACCATGTTCGTCCTGATTTACATCCGAGTTACGCGTATAAAGTTTTGTAGAGAGGTACTTTAAAATTTAGTTATAGCTGTTCAACAACTATTTGATTACAGACCATAGTTTTTGTCCAAAAGAACGATCAATAATTGAAGGAATTAATGACTGAATAAAGAATTTCTCCATTCAAATTATTCAAATATTTTTAGGGTTCCGTAGTTAACAAGGAACCCTTCTAGTTTTGCCATGTGCGTCTATGTTTCTGTCCGCCCGCGGCGTAGTCCGAGGCTTTTAGTACGTACTAGCAAGCTAAAATTTAATAAGGATATGGATATTGATCACGCTGACGAAGAGTTAAATAAAATTTGATTTTTTTTAGATTAATATTTTTCTCGTGTATCATGTCGTATAGGGTATCATTAGATAGGCCAACTTTTGAATACTCGAGAGCTTTTACACCGAACTTCACGGCTAAGTAGTATTTACTGGTTACAGAGTTGTAGTCAACGAACTAAAACGTGTTGCGGAACTCTATTTCACGCGGCCCGACATGCACTTTTCCGTATTTTTTTTTTGTCAATAATCCGCTCCGCCCACAGTGGAGTGTCAGACTCTTACTGACCAAAACCCTTTCGTGTTTCATCAATTTCCCTTTGCGTTTCAGGGCCGTGGTAACTATTCCGTCAATCCCACAAAAAATACGATATCCTCGGCATACACCAGTCCGACACTTGGATTTTTTATTTCAATTTGTTGATTACACTCACGCGGCGGATATGCAATCAACGTAGGTTGACTGGTTTTTAATTAAACTCAATCAGCATTCATAAAGTAACTAGTTATCTGCTTCCCTCTTTTCATTTGCATCCTGAGGGAACAATTAATGGATCCGGATTCAATATATGCTCTCCTTACCCAAATGTCAAACTACAGAATTTCATATTAATCGGTTCACCGGTTAAATCGTAAGGGCGTAGCTAAGAGACAAGAGTTACTTGTACATTTTATTAGAAAGACCGTTCCTATTGTTATATTGACATAGCGTAAAGTGGTTTGACGGTAAACGAATACAATGAAAACAGTCGATTGATGATAAATAAACAAAAACAATTGAAAACAACTGCGGAACACTGCAAAGGGAAAAAATATATTTGCTACGGTAGCACTCGCCCTCGCCGCTCGCCAAACCATATTTTTTTTTACAAATTCCATGTTTTGCGACATAGGTAGATATTGTTTCATGTAGGTAACCTTACAAGTGAATATGGTTCGGTTGAATAGAATAAAATGAAAAAGTAAAAAAGTGTGCTGTCCAGTGTAATTTTAGAAAAAATAATACAAAATCGCTTTAATCTCGGAGTAATTAAACAATTCATACAATTGGAAATGCCATTAAAATGATCGTATCTTTTGATTTTGTACTCTATAAATAAAATATTAGTTTTTTAGCTCAAAACTATTCAATACAATGTAAATTAAAAGGAAACTAGGGGCTGAGGGATAGCTGTGCATTTTTTTTATGAGACAAGCCCGCCACACTTTTCCTATCGACCACTAGAAACGCGTTGAGGCAATGAAGCTCGACGAGTACCAGAGAAATGATTTTAACTGTGTTGGAACACGCAATGCCCTGATTAATTATCAGAAAAGAAAATGCAGAGGAGTAGGAAAAACCCGTAGTTTTCTCTTACCTCCATACCAAACAGATACAGATATAAGATATAGGCCATAAGCATAAAGGGACTTTTAGAACTGGGTTAAGCCCAGTTGCCTAGCATCACGGAATATAATATACATAGCGTTTGAGGAGCTGCTTCACACACGTTTATAAAATATCGCATTTTCTTCTCTAGGTTTAACAATTTCAATCCACCCGTAACAGATAGACAGAATTGCTTTCATACTTTTGTTATAACGATTGCAGTGTGTAGTTTATGGCAAACGTTTGCCTGTAACAACATTTGAATAAAATTTTGTTATAATAGGTTTGATGAATATGTAAATTGGTCGCCGCTCCCAGAGCGACCGGTAAATTAATTAATTATCTGAGGAGAATAGAGTGGTCCACGTAATCAAATGCTTATGTTAAGTCATAGTACACACAATAGAGGCCGTAGTATGAGATCTTATATATAGAGACATTCTGATTTCAGTGTGAGAGAACGAAATGGAGCTATATGTCTACTGAACAAATAGCATCGTCTCCTTTACACACTGGAAACTGAATCACTTGAATGTTTCGTTATGAGGACTCAGAAAACAGTCCTTTCGTCAATTTTGAACGGAGAAAGACAAGATAATTTTATTCAGTTTCCACCTTTTTGTATTGCCACATAATCTTGCCCCGTAAACGTGTATGTAATAGATTTTTATTTCTTAATTTTCATTGTTCGATCATAATCGTGAAAGATCAAAGATCTATTTATATGATTTGGGTAAACAATTCAACAGAAAGTTCAGAGGGAGTGTGTCGATATTATTTTTATTGCACACACTATTCGCATATTGTTGCTAATAGTATGCGAATTTTACGGACCTCTTTAATATTCATTTCCATTGGACGAAACTGGACTGAAAATGTTTTTTCTTTCAAATTATATTGCCACCTACTTCATAAATACTTTAAAGGTAAAACTTTATTTTGAAACGCGTTAATAATATTATTTTTTTCTTTTCGAATGGCGATAGTAAAATACTTCTGGAAAAAAAAGTGTTCGTGAGTTTCTCGTTTCTCGAATATTTTTTTATGTAAATTGAGAACGTCAGTCAGGTTTTTATTATCTTGCCTTTTAATTTTACAGTTGTATTTTCGGTTGTATTTTTTACAGTTGTAAAATCGCTTCAGTTACGTTAGTACATGCTAGGCCCACTAAAACTATTATTATTATTATGAATGTAACCGTATATTTTTATTTCAGTTTCAAATGTTGGGCGTGAGGTGGAACTTGCATCTGGAGTACGAGTGCCAGATCTGAAAACTCGGCAAGTATAATTATGAGTTTTATAAAGTTTTTTGAACCTACTAGCCGGTTGCAACAAAAAATATGCGGTTATATACCTAAACGAGAAACGGAAGATCTGTAAAAATGGAGGATAAATTTCCATAATTTGGCTAATTTTTTTTTCTTTCGTCTAAATATTTATGCTATGTTTACTTAATTGTTATACTTATGTATTGATATCATCTATTATATTCGTAAAAAAAGTAAATGATTAAAAGTTTGGTGCAAACGGATGTAAGTTTATTTAGGACTGTACTTACGGTGAAGCACAATATCGTATGGGAACCTGAACATAATATAAAAAACTGGTATCGCCTTGAGCAATCGTGCTGTATGCTCATGCCTTCTCTGTACGAGAAGAGGCCTTTGTCTAGCAGTGGGAAATAAATAGGCGGAGATGAGTAACATATAATTTGGTAGTAGGTTTTTACGTATTCATGCTAAAGATATTCGGATTTATGTATGAAAGCGAAAGTGACTCTGTTTATCAATCTATTACGCTTTCACGTTAAAACGGCTTAACTTTATGATTTAAAAGAAAATTGGACTATCGAAAGAACTTAGAATAGCATTAACCCAAGTACGCGATACCTTTGGATGCGAGTGAAACTTTGACAATCAAAAAGTGCCTGTAAATGGTCTAATTGAAATAAATGATTATATATTTAATATTAAATGATTTACAAACGTCGGGGGACAGCTAGTTAATAGTAAAATATTGTAATAGAAAATATAAAAAAATACTATATCTGTAGAAGAAAAAAAAATATAAAAAATATTAATTGCTCAGCTACTGGCAACGCAACGATTTGAAAGGCATGCTCGCTCAACCGAAGCAAAAACCTATAAAAACTTTGTAAATTTTAGAAATTTTCCTTGTCCTTGCTTGAATTCATTTTTTTTTTCAATGGAGAATTTTTTATTACGCCATTTACATAATTTGTGTAATCATATTTAACAGATTTAAATAATTTTATATTTTAGTATGAATATTTTAGACGGAAAGACATTCTGCCATTTTCATTGACTGGTATTAGGGGAGGCGGCGAACAAGCGCGCATAATTAGGCACACCTCCGGGAAATCTTTTTTTACCCCACAGTACATTGACCTGCACATCTAATTGTAATGTAGATAAATTTATATTTATAAATAGGAGGTGGTAGGCAGTAGGTACTAGCACGAATTTCTAAATTGTTACTACATACTCTTATCAAATTATTTACTTGCATAAAATCAAAAAAACAGAAAATAAAGTCAATGCCGATTTGAATTTTAGGGTTTCTTAGTTGACAAGGAACCCTTATAGTTTCGCCATGTCTGTCTGTTTGTCTAAGGTCAGAGGTTCTTAATACTAGAAAAGTGCACGTATTCGTAATATCACGCCGACAAAGCTGCACATTTTTTTTAAACCCATGAAATGCAAAGCAATAACGTTATACGCATTACGTTATTGTTATTTTTCCACATACGTAATGTTTCGACATTTACTATAAAATACTCGCTGACGAAACTTTGAGCTTTTATGAAAAGGGCTTAAATACACGCTGCTTTTAAAAAAAATATCAACCGGCTACAACAAAAAATATTGTTACTTGCTTTTACTTAAAACGAGATGAACGGACTATCAGTAACTTTTAAATATAAAACTGAATATTTTTTCTATTTATTTAACATTTTTCTTTTGTCTTTAAATTTATAATGTAACAGTATTTCCTGAGTTAGTTTCAGTTGGCAGCGAAACCGTTTTTAAGAATCTCGAAGTCCTTGAAATAAGTTCGAAATTAAATTCATTTGAAGAATTGAAATAATGAGCAAGAACGAATTAATTAAATTATGAGCCTTGGCGATGAAAATTAATTTATAAAACTGGAATAACAGATATAATAATACATTTATTTCTGATAACTGAAATACTACGCCCGTGATTTATATTTACTTAATGAGTCTGGGCATAAAAATAATTTAATTTTTAAGTGAGGATAAATAATATGAGTAGTGTTTATTTGGATTTATACATTAGTAGCTGTTTTCCTCGGCTTTACTTGCATCGTGTCCTGAATTAAGTAGGTATTTTACGTATCTGCATAAAAACTATCTCCTAAATTTGTTTGAAATCAGTTCAGACGTTTTACGGTGAAAGAGTAGGTAACAAGCAGTCACATTAGAAGGTAAAATATTATTTATTTTATTTTGTTTACCTTAAACTTTTAATATTTTTAGTTTTCGTGTAAACGCACCAGTGTTTTATTCGTGTCAATTTCAATATGGAAATTTACAAGCCCACGTTCTTTATTTACTATCAAATCTATGCAGAAACCATTTTACTAATGGTCTCTGAATAATAAATTCTGATGCTTTAATTAATCCATAGCCGTCTGTTTTTACGCTTTCGACGCGAAACTTACTAATCCGATTTAGATAACATTTGACATAGAAATTGATAGGATTCTGAAGGTATAGGATAGTTTTTATTTAAGGTGCTTGAAGTAGTTCCCTCAGTATGAGGGTGAAGCCACAGGAAAAAGCTAGTCAAGTTCTAGTATTCTGCATACATAAGAGTATTCTGTGAGATAGATAATATAGATTATATGAATCCATATAAGATCCGTGATATTGAATTAAGGACGTGGGGAATATTGCGGTAGCTCATATAAAGAGATATATCAAGAAAGGCTTAGCTGTAGCCTCTTTGAAGCAGTTATACGAGATAAGATATTGGATATGAGGATATATCTTCAATCGTCTTAAGTCTCAATAAGTCATAATATTTATTTCTATTTCTAGCTCTTTCCCATTGTTTTAGTCTCATCTCTAGGTAACCTCACGCGCCCAGATAAAAAACTACCCTATTTCGAATTCTATTGTCGGAACGTGTGCTTTGCGGTAGTTACTGAGCAATTATTTACTGAACTGTGTTTTGTTGCGGGTTCGATTTCCGCACGGGACAACTAAAATTGTTCCTGGTTTGGGTGCTTGCGCGTGTGTAATATTTTTTTGTAAACGCACCCACCACGACACGGGACTTATTCGTAATATCAGGCATTTTGTCAAAAAAGTGCTTCTTACCACAGGGTTCAAACTACATAATCTCAATATCAAATAACATCAACATCGGTAACGGTTTAGCCGTAAAGATTTAGAGGGCAGGTTTATACTTTCGCCTATATAAACGCTTTTCGCAATATTAGTAGGCATGCTAATCGATTCCAAGTCACGAATAATTTGCACTGATAAGCTTTAAAATGAATAATTTCGTAAAGTATATCTAAATAATATTTTATCTAAAGCTTGTTTAACTGAAAACACACAACTGAATGCTGGTGCCGCGGTAAATATCTGTGGTAAACGCCTTTGAATTGGGGAAAACACCCCTGTTTCTCCCGTCTGTCAGTACAATTGCACCTAAAACTGGGTGCTATCTCTGCGGCACCAGCGGTGAGAGAATATTTAAGCCTGTCTGATATATGACAACTTGTTATGTTGAGTGTTGCGTTATTTGTTTTGGTCTAATTATAGCACACATTCTTTTTATGAAACTAATTAGCATTAATGCTAGTATAAGTTATAAAAGTAGGAAATAAATGCAGTTCTATAAAAACAAAATGATGTCGGAATTGAATAAGGAAAATCATATTATTTTTATTTAAAAAAAATACTGAACATTCGAACAAAAAAGAGCATTGCATTTTACACTAAATCAAAATATATTATTGAAAATTGTATGCAATGAATACTGTTATAGAAATGCGACGAGTCACAGTTAAAAATTAATTAGGATTCCATGAATTCGGAAGTGTTTAATAAGTACCAATATAATTATCACGTGGTTAGCATTCATTCGGTTAATAAAATTACTGAATGAAAGTGTAGTACAGAATACTTAATTCCGTCAAAAACACAAATATTAATACTATAATTATGTTTAAATTAATTATACTAATATTTTATTTATTTTCATTTTCAATTCCAATGCAAGTTCTTCTGCCACAAAGTGTTGTTAGGCATAATGTACAACTAAGTCCTTTTATGTAGACATATAAATATTTATATATTAAATATAATAACTTGGAAATCGCATACGCCAACAGAATTAGGTGTAGCAAAATTAACCGGAATTAGAGCTCCAAGCAATTTATTAATATCTGTGAATGCCTTAATTTGGCCCGCTAACGGTGAGTTCAATTGGGAATATTAAATTTAATAAAGTAGATTTTCCTCAGGTGATTAAGTTACAAATAAAGATGTCTAATTTAATCAACTTGGTTTTAACTTAAGTCTTTAACTTTTTGCGGTAGTAGAACTGCGTTGGCATTTTTTACATGTGATTTTTTTTATGGGATCTTTTTAGAGTAACCAAAAGGGTAAAAAATATCTCGTATGGTGCGATCTTGTCTGTTTATCACAGCTGCTTATTATACAGGAACTAATAATGCTATCAACTTGAACTCTTGGAACAGTTATAAAGAATGCTTCTCCATATTTTTTTAAATTTAAGAAGTTATAAAATAATATTGCTTTCTTGTAAGAGTGGGGGAAGTAAGTTGTGGATTAAAATTTTAACGTGTAGTTACTAAGTCATGTGAGATATATCATGAAAGGGCTTGGTCTGTACATTTTTTTTCCTTTTTTCTTTTATGCCTTTTAGTTTTCGATTTACATTGAAGCTCGTTCAAAAGGAGGCCGTTCCTTCCCCATTATCTCGAAAATTTGCGACGCGAGCATTCTGAATTAATTAGGGCTGATAGTCATTAACCTAAATGTTTAAGGAAAAATCAAACTAAGTATAATAATTCTTAAACTAGAGGTTCTATGCCCTCCTGGTTATGTCATGTGTGTAATAAAGTCTGGCTTTTGGTTTTATTGAGAATTATAAAAAAATTGTATCCGGGATATCTTTGGCTTTGGCTTCCAATTTTTTTTAAATTATATTTGTCTGTTTGTATCGCGAATGATTCTTGCAGATAGCTGATGCTCTCAGAAATAACTTAGGCTACTTCTATTTTAGAAAAAAATAAATAATTAAATAACTAATTAACAGCGTGCCTGCCTTAAAATACCGACGATGTTTATTTTTAATACAGGGTGAACCTCTTTTTTAGCCTATTGACAATAAATTTCTATTTTTATTTCACAGGTAGTGGCTGAGTTGAGTTGGGGTCAGGTGCCAGTCGAGAAAAGCAGGTCAGTAAAATATAATTTATACATTCATTCATACAGCCGGCTGTTTACATTGATCATATCTTTTTATAATTAGCATTTTTTAATATTTTGTATGTCTTCATTATACGTATGATTATAATTAATGTATCGTAAATGTTACGACAAAACTGTTAAATTAAAGGTAATTTTTAAATTTCATCATCAATTTTATCAGACAATGAATGACAATTCTTCCGTTTCACGTATAAGTACATATTATTTTTCGTGGAACCGGCTGATATTATTGTTTACGTCATATTTACAATTGGAAAATGAGTTCACGTAGTATAATTTTGGCATTTAATCCATAATGTGATATTTTTTTGACAGATACCATTAAATGGACGTGTTTCTTGTGAAATTACTTTTCTTATAATTATGTCGTTAAACTTTATTTAAATTTAATTATATTCCTATAATATATTATATTATGTGATTTAATTATATTATGTGATATATAAGCAAAAGTTTATATGTTATTAAAGTAAACCTATTTACCTGCATGTTTTAAGAAAACTTATGATATTATTATAATATTTTTATAGTTGATAAATGTTGATAGTTATATGTTAGTAAATTATATATACTTTCCTACAATTTCAGTCCAAATACAATACTCTATTATTTTATTTGTGTATATACCTTCGTTGTTTTTTTTATTTTTGTCAACTCGTTCGTATGTTGTATAGTAAATACTATAAATTATGTAATCTATCTAAAATATCAAATCATCTTAACTTTATAATAGTTGGAATTGTAATAATACGCCAATAAGTAATTAATTCTTGAATGTAACACTGCTAAATTAATGAAGATATTTAATAGGCACCTATTAGCTCTTAATTTTATTAATTGCCTCAAGCTTTAATTACTTAGTTAGGGTAATTTTATTTTGTTTATTATTGAAAATAGGTACTTATGTTTTGTATCATTTTATAATTGAGTTATATTTGTTTTCCTTTAAGGCAATATTAATTCAACAAAGTAGTACTAAGTTTATTTTTAGATGAAAAATAAAAGTATTTAGGGTATAGGCAAAACTTTTTTATTTTGTTTAGTGATTATGATAATATTTTTTATTTAACTTAAAAAATGTTTTCATTGAGCTGACAACTACGTACTGAGTAAAATGTCTTGATGAAATGTAATGAATTACTATGAGTAATATAATAATATACTATATAGAAAATTAATTACTATACGTCTACAGGTTTTAAGCAAGTAGCATCAAACCTCTGAGTGGCTACGGCTACGTAACTACGCTACGCGCTCGTCTCGCGGCTACGAAATTTATTGTAGCACTCACTTTTTTTTTTAAACTCGAAAAAAATACAAAACTTGTTTTCACTTTACGTACACAGACACGACGTACGTATATAGTCAATAACCGCACAACGTTTTTTACTAATAAACTTAAACACGGCCGACGTAACTCGATCCGGAGTACCGTCTGGATCGGGGACAAATCCGTACTACAACACGCGGATTATCCACGGGCAAGCGAGATGAAAAAGAACCCCCGCTACCCTCCCATTGGTGCACACAGGGTCGAAATCGCAATTTGAAGGACATAGGTGTAAAATTTGTATTTTCATCTTTTTTTTGATGCCAAATGATAGTCATCATTGTTTGCCACATCAATAAAGTTCCAGGGTCATTTGGCCGTAAACCTTATAGTTTAGGAAAAAAATAATTGTATAAATCGAATCAAGTAAAGTTAAATTGTAGTCAAAAAGTGATAGATTTGGAACCTTTTTATCTTTAGGCTCTACTATCACTGTATACGAATAATTAATCTGCGCATCTTCTAGCAAATGCCTCGTAAAAGTAAGGAAACAATTATCACAAAAGTCCACCCAGAAACAAAACTAACAAGTAACTCAAAAGCATAAATAGTATCAAATTAAGTAATACACTTCACGCAATCGGTTAAAATTTATTGAATATCCTTCCTCAGAATTTAAACCTATACATTTCATATAAATGATCGCAACAATTTTATGGTTAATTAATATGAATCAGATACTAATTGCGAAGTTCTAAGTTGTAAACCCTTGAGTAAACAGACAAGGGACACCATAAACTCAATAACTGACCGAAATTTTCCCCTTATTTCCTTACCTAACCTTATTTCATCTTTTCAGAACCTTATATCTTATTTCAACTTTACAACCTAGTTTCAAGGACTGTAAAGTTGACAATGCATACTCTCTTTCGTAATGAGTAATTCATTGCGGACGGTTTTGCTGTAAACAGACAACAGATGATGTATCTAAAGAATACGAGGTTAACGTAAAGTCAATCATTATTATGACCGGTGTTTGTAATTATTAAGGCCAAAGTAATATATATATAATTATATCAATACAATAAGGATTGCCAGTTGGCATAAAAAAAAAGAAAATACAAAAAATATTCCTAAGTTCCTCCTGTTGCTTTTTCGACCCACTGTGCGGTGGTTGCGTGTTTATATATAAGCATACGGAAGAGTATGTTTGAAGGTGATCCTAGACACAAAAAGGGGCGGTACTTTCTTTATATTTACAAGAGTTTGCTCTAGCATTTCGAAAATTAAAAGGACTTTTAGGAAACATTTCTATGGAGCAGGCAATGTGCCGATTTGCTTTATTTTTACCGGCATTATATATTTCGACGATTTATAAATTAATAATTATTTTAATTCAACAAAAAACTTATAACATAAAATAACGGACACTTCTATGGGTATCGTAATATATTAAGGAGAGTGTAAATTGAAAATCCTTTTTAATTGCTTCGTAAAATATATTGAAATATTATATATACACGGAAATTTTTAAACTTTAACAAAATATGTTCGATAAAAAGAGCTGACTCTGTATTCAAACGCATTTTTCAAGCCAATTTGTATAAAGTATAAAGTACGACCGCGATCTCTATGCAATATTTACATGAACCGATTTGAGCCATTTTCAGCCCCCTGTATTTCCGAAACTAATAACGTTAGAGCGTAGTCAAATAGCTGTATTCCAAATTTAATATAACCAGGTTTAGAACAGTTTCAGTTTTACCGTTTCAGTAAGCGAATAAAACTAAAAATTTACGTTTACAGCGCAATCAGTTATTTCGTTCATATTCTTCGTTTGAACGTATTCACCTTTGTTATATTGACTACTATACCGATTAAACGTTTCCAATATTCGGACCAAATTTGCAGAATTCAGATCAGTCGCATCGAGCGTCCAAAAAGCAATCAAAGTATCATTTGGGTAGACGACTATTATTCTAAGAAGCAACTAAATGTATTTAGCGCTGAAAACTAAATTTATTTTGAATTTACTGTGAAATTATTTTTTTGCTTTGAAATATTTAATCAATCAACTTTAATAAGTGACGTCATGGCTGTGTACTATATTACAAAATCAATGGGAGAATTGCATTTTACCTACCCTAACTTTGATGGATCGAGTCGTGCGGCTGTCTTTGAGGCCAAAACATTTCAGTGACGTATTGAGGTATTTTATAATAATACCTAATTGTTATGTAGCGTATCCTGCTAATATAATATTGCGAAATTTTATGATAATGCGTGCATGTATGTGATCACTAGGCGAAAAAACTATGGATGGATTTGGATTGGTACAATTAAAGTTTATTATATTAACAAGTAACATACTTTTTATACAAGTATCTGAATTTAATTCTAAGTATAGCGCCTTCTAGCCGGTTGCACCAACCTTTCTATCATTAATTATACTTCTACGAATATTACTTACAAAACATGATAGAAATAATAAGCATACTTTAATATTTTTTTATGATACCAATACATAGATATCACTACATAGTATAAAACAAAGTCGCTTTCTCTGTCCTTATATCCCTATGTAGGTATGCTTAAATCTTTAAAACTACGGAACGGATTTTGATGCGGTTTTAATAGATAGAGTGTTTAATAATAATAATATAATAGTATATAATTTGTCAAGTTTTCGTATCCATTAGCTAAAATATCGCGGGCGAAGCCGCTGGCGGGAAGCTAGTTTAATATATTTAATAGTTAAGTAAACATATATAACATAAATACTTAGACGAAAAACATCAAATAATAGGACTCCATTTGGACAAATCGTGAATGAGAATTCTTTCGTATATGTAATCTCATATTTTTTTGATGCAACCGGCTGTACGTGAACTCGTGAGCAAAAGCTGTTAAAAATAATTTTAAGTTATTTTCGGGTGAAAATGGGTAGAATCTAGAGAATATAATGGAATCTTCATACTTCACAGATATGGTAAACCTATTTGTATGAAAATAGGAAAGTTGTAAAGCTTCAACGGACTACTTTTGGATGAAGTTCTCTTACGGCGGGAGTTGTCAGATAGAAATCGTCACGTAACGCAGAAAAATGTTACGGACTATTTACAGCTCGGATATAAGCATCAAAGCAAGAATATATAGATTGGAAATGCCATAAGCTTTTTGGCGTAAGGCAGCCTGTGGGCCTAGTATAATCACACTAATGTAAACGTAACGTTAAAGTATGCGATTTCTCACATACTATTTATTAGATTCAACTCTGATTTAATTCTTCATTTATTAAAAATAATTGTTCTTTTTACATTTTGAATACCTATTTTGCTTTTAGCAACGTATTTGGGTTATATTTAAATTAATTAAATACTATTCTCTTGTTTTGGGGTCTTACACATTTACATCATGTTTATATGAAACAACTTTAAGCGATTAACGGGCAAGGAGAGAACAGTAAGCCTTGAATGAACAAATTTATGTTCCAAATGCGTAAATTTCAATTTACGGCATCCAAAGATATGATTATATCATTATGATTATATTATTGAAATTCGATCAATTAAAAAATCCTTTATTCAAACTAGGCTGAAAATTGCATTGCAGCCCCCAAATACCAGCCCAAATTGAAATAAATAGTACCTACGTTACTAGCTAGTATGTCCCATTCGAAAATTTGTTTTCGATACGAATACTATTTCGATAGTGATTCGTACTTGGCTTGCAAGTAAAATATAGCGACCCATAGACTGTTTTAATCTCCCGTTCGCACGTAGTGAAACGGACATTCATAAAAACAGTTGCCAACGGCACGGCTCCAAAAAATCCTATTCCATCTGCACATCCAATGAACTAGACAAAATTTGACGTGACTTTAACTATGGGTTTTTAGGCATTTTCCTTTTTCAGTGTCAAATATTATTTACTAAACGTAATTCCTTTACTTCATAACCAGAGCGGACAGGTACTAAATAATAAAACTACCAGGGGGGCTAGACAAGTGGCAAAACGCTAACGCTAACGCTATAGAATAGAAAACAAAATGTATGGGAATGACATATAGCTAGTCGTAAACGAATGTCATTCCCATACATTTTGTTTTCTATTCTATTTAATTATAAAATGAGCAATTCTTGTTAACGTATAAAACAATTATTTGTATAATAGAAACTGCTCTAACAATTTGGATAAAATTTTGTTCTTAAATTTATTAAAATAGATGTCCTTATTAAAAAAACGCGACGAATGGTGCACGGTCGCTCAAGTACTATGAATTATAAATATTAATTAATATAAATATTATAATACAATTATGTTTTCGATTGTCTTTACTTCTTTCCTAAAATACACTAAAGTAAACATGGGTGTATTATTTGTACATATTTACCCAACTTTACAATCTCATGAATTCACTACGAAACTTTTACAAAAGAACAAGATTCTCGGTTTTCTAAAGGTTCCATGTTGTTATTTTTAAAAGCTGTTATAACGCTTGTATTGTTGCCTGTTGGCTGGAATCTTGCAAGTAACTACCACTTCCTGTTATCCACGGGATTTTGCACACGTTTAAAAGTTATAAAACATTTTATAGGAGAAATATTTTCTATATAAATTCTTAGTAATATTATAAATGCGAAAGTACCTATGCGGTATGTACATAATATGTACATACCACATAGGTACATACCTCCTCACAAATGTAACTAACTCTTTTATGCCAAAACTACTGAATAGATTCGAATGAAATTTGATACACACATACTTTATTAACTGAATTATACATAGTAATCTCAGGATGCGGGTGAAACAGGGGGAAACAGATAGTTTTAATATTTTTTTACAAAATCACAGAGTAAAAACATTTTTGCGCGTAAGGGTACCAAAAATAAACGTACAACCTCACAAACTTTCCCATTTATAATTTTAGTAAGAAGTACATAAATATCAAAAGTTTAATGCTCTCAAGTTTCATGTAATCTATGCGCGAACCACATGCAAGTGTTACAAATGGAAAATTTGAAATTCACGTCCGTAAATAGAGACGCAATTTCGTCCGCTGTATAGACAATGAAGTTGTAGGGAGAATTCGTATGAAACACCAGCAGTGAAACAAGTGAGTGATGAGCTCCAATCGTACTTTGTCCCACTTGTTGACGAATTATGCCCCAACACCTGTTTTGGGGACGGCATTCGAATACCCCATCGTCGACGCATGTGACAAAATTAATTGTATATCACACTAGCGACCCGCCCCGGCTTACCACGAGTGGCAGAACATTTTAAGCATTCATTTTTTCTATAGTATAGATTTTAATGTAATTTATACAGGCTGATAGAACGAGGGACGTACTCTAGGATGAATACTACCACCTACTCTAACAACCTTTTATCTACGAGTTTGTAAAAATCGCAAAAATAATTCACTTCCCATACAAATTGCTCGAGCATCTGACGATTGATATAGGAAGTAAATTTTCCCTGCATGCACGTCCCTGGTCCATCCTGTCAGCCTTAATTAATACTACATTTATTTATCAGGTAATAAAATATATTATAAATACGAAGCGCAAGCATTTATGCTCGGCTTACAGCGGACGACCGCAGGCCGCGCGGCGCGCTCCGCTTGAATTTATTTTGTCACGCGTTAATTTTAATTCTGCCATAGCTCCTGAGATATTAATTTAAATAAAATTTTAATTTAATATGGATTAATATCGTTAATAGATATCCAATTACCACATTATATTTGTCATTTTTAAAACATTAGAATGGGTTTAGTTACCTATCCTCAAAATATTTACATACACATCATATGCCATCGCGGACTTTACCTAGACTATAAAACAAACATATCTCAATTTGAATAAAGCTGTTTAAATATCCATTACGTATTTTTAGAGTTTTTCCTGGTCAGACAGACAGACGCGGCGTGGGTACTTTTTTGTGAGATGTAATCAGATATTAAATAAAAAGTTAGGTACAAGATAGATGTTTGTACGTCCTATAAGGCTCAGTTAAAATTCCTATGAGAACTAATTTATACCGGTATCCGTATAAGAATCTTATCATGCTTTTCTTCAAGACCTTATTTTAAACTAACAGACAGTCTATTTTCTATAAGAGGTAGTATTAAAAAACTATTGCGTAATAATACTGAACATACTGTGACTAGCATTGTTATATTCGGAGAACATTGCTGTAGTCAGACAACAACGAAAGGAATTCTGAAAAATCGTCGCAAGTTTTTGTTCAAACCAAATTGATCCTTATAAGTTCTACCCACAGAACAGATTATACAACTGACTGAAGAGTCCAATTCTACGTCCTTTTATTGAAGCGAGGTTTATATGACTGTGTGTGTCAGTAGGAACCAAGTTTTAAAGTTATTGGAATCCTGAGCGGTCTGGCGGAGTTGACAGCTGTTCAATACACGAACTACACGTTGATAAACTTTTATAACGGTTATATTCGCGACCAGTTATATCAATATAGATTCTGTGGAGGAACTTCATATCTGAAGTATTTTCAAGTTCACAAAATGATAAAATGAAAGTTGAGCTTTATCTGAGTGTTTGTATAACTGTATTACTGACTAAAAAATAATAATCTGGTTCCGTTTTTGACTAGTAGTTAATTATCATGGTTTCTGGTAAATAATAGAGCATCACAAATATTTTCGGTGAAACCAGTTAACTCACATTTCTCCATTGATATATAGATACACTCGCGTCCCGAAGGATCGACTGAACGCACTCGGATCAAAAGTAGTCAGAAAATCAGGACTTTTTGAATGTCAATTTTTAAAAAAACAGCGCCCAGAACGGTGAAATGGTGAAGGGCATGCGTTTTGGGGGCTGTGTTCAAAGTGGAGAAATCTAGTGTAACATCAAGTCTATGATATTAATGACTCAAAAAATATGTGTGATATCTGACAGCTCATTTTAATCTTGTTTAAAGTATTGTGATGGTGGGCGGGAGAATACCTACCCTATGCATATGCGTGTAAATTCGAAATTTGGAATTTGAAATTCGAAAATACCGATATGGTTTTATCAACATCAAATCAAATTAAAGCTGGCAGATATACGAGTATAGATGTTATATGAAGAAACTTTTAATTATTTTATTTTAGAAAAATAAATAGAGTAAAAAAAATAAAATGCGGCTGTCGCTGCAGCAAGCATTTGATTTGAAATTCGATGATGTCTATTAATTATAAATATACTAGAAGTGACTATGCGCGAGTTAAATCAATACAGATCCTCTCCGTATAAAGTTAGATTGGTAAGTACAAATGCACTTTACCGTAATTACGCGACCTCTCTCATTGCTAAACTTATGGGTTCTGTCGGTTAATACATTATAATATTCAGAAATGCGAAATTGAGTAAAACAGCTGAGCCGATTAGGATGAAATTTGGTACGCAGACAGACATTACTTTTTGTTCAGGTGCGCGAAGTATTTTTCTCTCTCTGGGTGAAACCGGGTTGACTAGCAAACTAGTAAATTAAATCGGATAATCAATACGTAGAGTTATATTTCATATCGTATTTAATCAACATGAGAGCTTCGCTAGGATGTATTTTAATCCCTCTCCCGCAATCTCGACCCTCTTTGTGTTTCAAAATCACCGGTTTCTATGCATGTCGACTTGACTTTGTACAATGAAAGGTTTTCCGTACTCGGAACCATATGGCAGCGATAATTAACTAGAATATCTCAAGCTACACTGTGGAAAATCTTCTGAAAATATCGTATATCTCTGAAAGGTCGCACTATATAAATTTATTTTTACTATATTTAAATATACCTACTGCCTTAATATAATTATATATATACAAATAAAAAATAAAATTAAACAAAACTGTACAGACATGCGCAACAATGAGATTAGGCGTCAAAGTACTCCTCCTCATCGCTGTCACCCGGAAACGTGCCCAGAAGACTGGCAGCAATGCCACGTTGAATGGCAATGCTTATTCGCTGTCCAAAAAATATGCCAGCCTCGCTCGCACCAGATCTGGTCTCGCGAAGTGTCGACCAGTCTTTTCGCGATTTCCTTGAACAGGAGACGCGAACTCGGACCCCATGGCCCGTCTCTGAGAGTATGTAACTTATTCTGAATTAAAAAGTTGTTCGTTTCAATTCGATAGTCAAAAAGATAAAAAAATATATATGTATGTAAAGTTTTTTTGTGAATAAAAATACATCATGGTGTTGAGTAAAAGCTTGCGTTAAGTGTTATCAGGTAGAAATCGTCACGTAACGAACAACTTTTGTCAAACGATTTGCCAGCCAACCTAGTTTGACGTGCAACATTAGACAACTGAAGATAAAAACTAAAAAAAATATTTATTTACTAGCTTCATCTCGATTTTACCCATTATTATGAAATACTACATAAATACTTCACGCATCTCGATAAAAAAGTAACCTATAACATTGTCCAGATCCAAATCGGTCCAGTCGTTTTCCCGGAAAATCGTATCAGACCGACGAACACACTTAATTTTATCTAACAGTGTAAGAAACTGAACTTAGAATTTTACTTTCTTTCTTTGAACTTTTGAGTACACAAAAAAATAATTTAAAGAATTGAACATATTAACTTCACAATAAAAATAACAAACATGAGTAAGTATTAATGCGTTTATATTTAATTCTACATTTGAGCAGTCTATATTCGTTACACATAAAGTACTTACATTTATTTATATTCAGGCACGAGAACGTAGGGGTGGTTTCGAATTTCGCATCCATTGACTTCAATTATAGTGTTAGGTCTCAGGAGTTGAAAGGAAACAACCAGAGCGAGACTCTAAACGATAATGAATATATTTCGAACAACCCAGTCTAATTTATACAGAAATTTTATAAATGTATATTAAATTGTGGGCAGAATTAAAAAAATACACGGCAGCCCGTAGTTCGCGAAGCTCACAGCGGGGGCGCCACCATCGGAGCCGCGGCGGCAGCGGTGTCTTAGGTAAACATTGCGTTAGGGCTCCTCAGTCGGCCGGCGCGCGCGGCGTGCTTCTGGCGTCGTCTGTGTGGGATGATGACGATGCAGCTACAGTGCTCCCCTTCAAGCGAAGCGTACGGGTCGGCGGACTGTCCGTCCGGATGAGGTCTTCCTTACAGGAACTTCAGTTTCAGGTGTCCGTGTTGGTGAGCTCTCATCTTTGACTGTATATGCAGGCTTCAGCCGATCTATTGATACTGAAGTTTCCCGATTAGGCAGCTGCAGCGTAAACACTTTACTGTCGCGCTTCAACACTGCATAGGGCCCATCGTACGTTGGTTGTAGCGGCTTGCGCGACGCATCGACTCTGATAAAAACTGAAGGACATTTGTCTAGGTCAGAGTGTACAAACATGGAATGGTTGTTGCTATGCGGTCTGTCGAGTGTCGGCTTTAAACTGTCTATAGATCTGCGTAATCTGTCGACGTATTCCGAGTTCATTATTTCACTGCTCGTTGTTGATGAGAAG
This sequence comes from Pyrrhia umbra, assembly GCA_963891755.1. Classification (NCBI taxonomy): domain Eukaryota; kingdom Metazoa; phylum Arthropoda; class Insecta; order Lepidoptera; family Noctuidae; genus Pyrrhia; species Pyrrhia umbra. The sequence continues at coordinate 5,409,205 of OY982916.1, read as the reverse complement.
AAATCACATGGTAGTCGGAGGTTGCAGCCGTAAGTGAGTTGCGCAGCACTAATTCCAGTATCGGTGCGACAAGCAGCACGTAGTCCGAGGAGCGCAGTTGGTAGCTCGACGATCCACGTGCTTCCTTTTATTAGGCGTGCGGTCAGCACAGCTTTGAGTGACCTGTGCCAGCGCTCAATCACGCCGTTGCTTTGCGGGTGGTATGGCGTAGTGCGTACTCGGTGTATACCCAACAGGTTGGTTAAGGCGTTGAACAGCTGGCTTTCAAATTGTCTGCCTTGGTCACTTGTCAACGTCTCTGGACATCCAAATCTTGCGATCCAAGTCTCGTATGTTGTCCTCGCGATGGTTTCTGCAGTAATATCCATAATGGGTGTTGCTTCGGGCCATCGTGTCTTACGGTCAATAATAGTTAGTAAATAGCGATGTCCGCTTGATGACGTAGGAAGTGGGCCGACGATATCAATGTGTATATGTTTAAAGCGCTCTGTGGGTGCGAATGTTGATAGCTCGCTGCTTGTGTGTCGATGCACTTTAGCACGCTGACAAGCTATGCATGTCTTGGTCCACTTGCCGATGTCAATATTCATGCTTGGCCAGAAATATTTATTCTTCATGAGCTTGCGCGTTGTTCTAACACCTGGGTGTGCAATACCGTGCAGCGCGTTAAAAGCAGCTGACCGGAAATCTTTTGGCAAGTACGGTCGTATTGTATTAGTCGATGTTTCGCAGTATATCTTGTTATTCGTGCCAGGTAAGGTAATTTGCTTGAGTTGAATATTACCTTGTTTCTTCAAAGCGGGCAATTCGTCGTCATTATTTTGTGCTTCACTAAGTCTTGAGTAGTTTATAGTTGTGGGGCAAGAAATTGTCTCGATGCGTGACAGCGCATCGGCCACAATATTGTCCTTACCGCTGACGTGCCGAATATCGGTAGTGAATTCACTAATAAATAGCAACTGCCGAGTTCGTCGCGGCGTTTCGCTATCCGTTGATAGTTTTGACAAAGCAAAGATGAGCGGTTTGTGGTCGGTAAACACGATCAATTCGCGTCCTTCATACATTTTCCTGAAGTGCTTCATTGCCATGTATATTGCAAGTAGTTCCCGGTCGTAGGTACTATACTTCAACTGTGTATCCGAAAATTTCTTTGAGAAATAACCGAGTGGTTGCCACACTTTGTTAACGTATTGTTGGAGTACCGCGCCGGCGCAGCTGTTTGATGCGTCGGTCATTATTGCGAGTGCGGCGGTGTGGCAGGGATGTGCGAGTAGTGCGGCGTCGCGTAGGCTCTTCTTGCAATTGTCGAATGCGAGCGATGCGTCATCGGTCCATTGTATTATCGTCTTGTCACGTTTCTTTGAATTGTGCAAATATGCATTTAGCGGCGCTTGAATACTTGCAGCGTTTGGAATATTCTCGCGATAATAGTTGATCATTCCAAGGAAACTGCGTAATCCTTCTACTGTCTTTGGCTTGGGATAGTCATCAATGACTTTGACTTTATCTTCTGGCGGTGTGATACCTTCGCTTGACACTGTGTACCCGAGAAACTTGACTGACTGCTGACCAAATACGCATTTTGCCGGGTTGATAGTTATGCCATTATCTTCCAGTCGTTTTAAAACGATGCGTAGATGTTCTCGGTGTTGGTTGTCGTTAGCTGATACTACCAACAGATCATCTACAAAGGGAAAGACAAAATCCAACCCTCGCAGGACATCATGGATGAATCGTTGGAATGTCTGTCCCGCATTTTTTAGTCCGGGACACATTCTTGGGAATTCGTATAGCCCGAACGGAGTGATGATGGCTGTTTTCTCAATGTCTTGCTCTCGGACTATAATTTGTTGGTATGCACGATTTAAATCAATTGTTGACAGTACCTTTTTCCCGGCCAGGTGATAAGTAAAATCCTTGATTCGTGGTATCGGGTAACGGTCTGGCTTTGTCACTGCGTTCAGTCGTCGGTAATCGCCACAAACCCGTAGATCACCGTTCTTCTTATACACCACATGGAGTGGGCTCGACCATGGGCTCTTGCTTGGTCTGCATAGGCCTTGGTTGATCATGCTTTCAAACTCATGCTTGACTTGATTGTAGCGATGCGGTGGTATTGGTCGTGCTCGACAATGTATCGGCGGTCCTGAGGTTTCGATGAAATGTTCGACGTTGGTTTTCGGGCTTAGCTTCATTGACGTCACTCGGGTTGTGCCAGGGAATTCGGCGAGAATATCGTGGTGTGATTGTTGTAGGTCAACACTGCGCACTGTGGGAACGTCTGATATGCGAGTGGGTGCGAAAACAGACAGTTTGGTGGTCGCGTCGATAAGTCTTCGATTTCGTAAATCGACGATCAACTGGTGGTGATTGAGGAAATCAGCTCCGATGATGGGTTTGCTGACGTCGGCGACCACAAACTTCCATCTATATGGCCTGCGTAGATTTAAGTTTAGCTCCAGTGTTTTTTCACCATATGTGGGTATGACGGTATTGTTGGCGGCGTATAGCGAGAAGGCTAATTTCTTTGTTTTCTGACCTTTTGCCCGCGATAGGACAGATATGTTAGCACCTGTGTCTACCAGGAATGTGAGTCTTGATGTCTTGTCATATATGAAAAGGCGATGTGATTTGTCGTAAGCGCCAGAGTCCGCCATATCTAGCGCTTTTGCTAGTTTTCCGTCTCCTTTTGATGTTCCTTTTTGTCATAAGAATATGAACATGGCTGGCGGCAGCGTCTAGCATCTCTGCCGAACTTTCTGTGGTAGTAACAGTACGGTGACGGCGTTCCGGAGCGTGAGCGAGATGGCGCATATGTGTTTGAGCGAGCGCGTGAACGTGATCTATGCGATGAGTTGGCATAGTCGCGGTAACGACAGCGGCACGGATGATGTGACGATTTGAGGGTGGCTACTTCGAGTGATAGCTTCCTTATTTCTTCGACCAGGTATTGGGTATCATTTCGTGGCTGGCTTTGGTTTGGTTGCTGATCGCACGATACTGCCGTGACTTCCTGGGATTGTTCAGTCATCTTGTCAGCAAGTAATGATAATTCATCCAGGGTGGTCTCCTTGGTGACGACGAGTATGGATCGTACCTGGGCTGGTAGATGATTCATCCACATTAGTCGCAACGTGGAATCTGGAACCTTATCACGTGCTAGGTTCCTCATGCGTCGCAGCAGCTGTGATGGCTTTTGGTCTCCAAGCTCCATGTCAGACAGAAGTTTCTGGAATTGCCTGTTTTCCGACTCCTCGTAGACTGATATCAAACGTTCTTTCAATAAGTCGTACTGTTGAGATGTTGGTGGGGAATATAGCAGGTCACAAATTTGTTCCACATCTTGCTTCTCGAGTCGCGCGATGACCATCTGCGCTAATTCTCGCTGACCTTTCCTCAAATCATGCGTGGCGGCTTCAAAACTGACGAACCACAAACGTGCTCGGTCGCGCCAGAATGCTGGAATCCGTAGTGATAAGGAAATGCCGGCTACTTCTGGAATGTGAAGAACTGTCGCGTCGTCACAGCCGCTAACTTCTGGTTTCTCGGCCATAGTGAGCTTGAGGTAGTTGTTCACGGGGTCACCACTGTTAGGTCTCAGGAGTTGAAAGGAAACAACCAGAGCGAGACTCTAAACGATAATGAATATATTTCGAACAACCCAGTCTAATTTATACAGAAATTTTATAAATGTATATTAAATTGTGGGCAGAATTAAAAAAATACACGGCAGCCCGTAGTTCGCGAAGCTCACAGCGGGGGCGCCACCATCGGAGACGCGGCGGCAGCGGTGTCTTAGGTAAACATTGCGTTAGGGCTCCTCAGTCGGCCGGCGCGCGCGGCGCGCTTCTGGCGTCGTCTGTGTGGGATGATGACGATGCAGCTACAATAGGAAATTTCGTAAACGTCACAGCGTTTGGTGTCGAAAATTATAAACGGGCACTTTATATTATTAACATTGTTTTAAAAAAATGTAATTAAAACTTTTACTGATTCCTGGTAAATTTAATCAAATGATGTCTAAAATAATATTAGGTTGTTTGTAGGGTCATGTAAACATTTGCGTCGCAAACATTTTCAAACCAAACCATTTCTAATATGAAAAGCTACTATCAAAGTTAATTTTTCAAAAAAAATATTGAACAAAAGTAAATAGCTTTTATAAAAAAAATATTCTGAAATATTTTCCATGTGGAAATATTTTTATATCTATACAAATAACAAAATTGAAGAGTCTTTTTGAAATGTCAAAATAGCAGCTTTTTACTAAATGCAATATGATTTTTCACACGGTACTTTTAGTTATTCTGTACAATGAAAAATATCTCCTGCCCTTTGAAATATAACAACAATGTATGGTTGAGTTGATTCCCTTTTATAGGTCTACAGAAAAGTCGGCGATGGCGTGTGTCAATTATTTGATATATATTTGAATCCGTATAATGCGTGGGCTATACGAATTCAAATAAAAATGACAGAGTTTTATACAAACTTTGCACCCCTTTTTCATCCCCTTAGGGGTAGAATTCCAGAAAATCCTTTATAACGGATGCCTACGTCATACAAAAGTTATCCCTCCAAGTTTCAGGTCTGTCCGATCACCGGTTTTGGCTGTGTTGATCCATCAGTCATTTAGGACAAAGCATTTTACATGTATAAATACTCGTAGTTTACTATACCCATTATAATATTTTTTTTAACATTATAATGTTTTATTAACATTATAATGGAGGGGGAGGAACCCAAAAAAATATTATTCAAAATTGCATTTTGCCACTTTTTCAGCGTGGCCAATATACATAGATATAAGAAATTAGAGCTTTTTTAGCAGATCGACACTGTCGTAGAACAAAGTCAGATGTGATAATACAATGAAATTGTGTTTTTTTTCAAAATTAGCTTCAACTAAACATAATCTATCGATATAAGCAAGAAAAAAAAATTATATATCTGGTACTTTCCGAGATATTAAAACGAATAAAGTTGTATTTCCAATACATTCCAAAGAAAATCAAAACTTTAAAATGCTCTCCTGTAAAGTAGCTATTTTGTAGATCCGACTTTGTTCTACGACAGTGTCGAGATAGGTACTTAGAGCATCTGAGCTATACCAGATAAACAGACAGACAGACGGACGTGGCAAAACTATAAGAGTTCACTGTTGACTACGAAACCCTAGAAAACTAAAATTGGAAAGATATTTGATACATTTGATTTTATTAGAGGTATTTGGGACGGTAATGATATTAATCATAATCAAATTAAATAGTTTTGCAAATTATAATTGCCCTGTAAACCGAACAATTAAGGCGGCGATATACGACTTTGGCCCCTTTAAAGCTAATGAATACGCTTTAACGACTTGCTTTCATGATTTGAAAAGTATATATACTAAACTAGAGCATATGATTGATAATTTTGTATACCGTTTTTTTTAATTATGTATTTATAACATTGTATAAAAAAATCATAAAGTTAGGTCTAACGCAGATGAAAAACTGAGTTTTACATAGAATTTATCAAGCGGATTTTAATGAAACCTGTACCATTTTATAGAAAAGTTAATTATCTGTCTTTTTGTATACGTATATATTTTTTTAATCGTATATTTACGTCAATTTTTGTGCTTTTGTCAAAACGTTGAGTTGAAATTACGGAGGGGCTCCACCGGGCGACGGGGGCAGTACGTCCGTGACCACTGTCACGGGTAGACGCTGTCACTCAGAGCGAGCACATTGCGATGTAAATAAATTATTATATTTGTGATAAGATGACTGGTAAATTATAATTATTACATTGAAAAGGCACTACATGCGGATAAAATATTTTTTTGATGTGAATAACGTGTTTTCAAACCAAATCATCCATAATCTGTCATAATCTAAAATGTGTGTATCTAAATTTGGCAGGACAAATATATTTTGTTATTGACTTACTAAATAATTAAATGTACTTTAGGATTTAAATATGTATTTCTTTTAATACTTTGCGTATTCAAAACGAGAATATTGCGTACCTCATTTAAATTTTACATGTAGGTCGGAGATAGTCGTCAAAATTAAAATTCTTTCATGTTATGTTATAATATTTCCTAATAGTTTGGAATTTATAGAAATAGTAGCTATAAGACATGGGATGATATCTTAGAACAAAACTTAATGGTTTGTAAATAAAACGGTTTATCCATGGGTAACAAGGTGGCGCTATTCTAAATTATTACCAATGAAAATATTTTTCTAAACACGTGAATTTGGGTTCGAGTTTCTTTGCTACGAGACGAATTTGAAAAAAAATGCAGAATATGATAAAAAAATAAGCTTACCTACGCTATTAAAAGAGTATTGTAAATGTAAAATTGTAAAATGTATTGTATTGTCTGACTATTTTAGCTAGACCATTTTCCTATTTTGGATTGGTTACATTAGTTTTATTTTTAGGGTTCCGTAGTACGACAAGGAACCCTTATAGTTTCGCAATGTCCGTCTGTCTGTCTGTTCGCGGCATAGCTCAGAGGCTCTTGGTACTACAAAGCTGAAATTTAGTATAGATATGTGTATTGATCACGGCGAAAAAGTGGTAAAAATAAATAAAAAAAATAAAATAATTTAGTGGAGCTCCCGAACACGTGAAATGGGGACGAATATTTTTTTTTGTTGCGTAATCCTTCATGTAGGGTATCGTTAGATAGGTCTTTCAAAAATAAAAAAACTAACTTTCGAAAACTATCACGGCAAAGTAGGCTTCACCGGTTACATAGTTATAGTTGACTAACTAAGACCTACTACGGAATCCTATTGCGTGTGGCCCGACACGCACTTGGCCGGTTTTTTACTGGTAACATTGGGTAGTGATGCTTTACATAGCAACCATTTTCGAAGTTTAGTAAAACCGCCAAGTAAGCAGTCACATATGATATACATATTAATCTATTAGTCAAGGTATCTAATGTGGGATAATATTATATACACACAATCTAAAAGATAAAACGAAGCATAGTGTTTTAGAAATGAAGGTCCTACTTCACTATGTCACTCTTATGTTTTATTTTCAACACTAAATAGTATCCGACAGAACGTCGATTTTTGGCTAGGCCTAAGCCGATTAATAGGCAATCGCTTAATTCTTTGGCTAAAGCCCTGATAAATAAAAAGGACTTGATCTTCTTTAATTTTTGGTCCAGAAGTCAAAGACAGAAGAACTGAAAACGAAAAAAAAAAGATATATTCAAATAGTATATTTAAGGTTCCGAACCAAAATGGTACAAAGTAACCCTTATAGGATGCGACTTTCTCTGTCTTTCTGTCAGAGCTGATAATTACTTCAGGAATAACTAACCTTATCGATTTGGAATAATTGTTGAAATATGTCGCAAATGGATAAAGTAGAAAAACACTACCTATTACTTTCGAGGAAAAATGGGGATTAAAATTACCAAGTGTAGTTTCTACGTCATCATAATTATGAAAGGGCTTGATATGAAGGCTTGATGCATATTCTAATATTTTTTATGTTTTCTTCGACATCTTTTGGTATACGAATTAAATTAAAAAAAAACTCTCCGTAGTTTGTAAAACAAACATTCTAAAATAATTAGACTTCCGTATATTTTTCTCTTAAATGCTTTTCTTAATATGGTATTTCGACCATTTTCCAATTCCAAGGTTATGTTTGAATTCCGATGAATTGTAATAACAAAACTAAATGAAAATTGAGCTACTGCATGTCAATTTAATAATCTTTTTATAAAAAAATCTGTCAATTTTTGCGGTGAGTTTTTCTGATAAAATATATTATAAAAACCTTATATTAGTAATATAAGGTAAAAAGATAACGATCAAAAATATTTAAATCGGTAATAATAAATGATTTCAAAGTCAAAAATCGATATTGCATCTTTCTAAAAGATTATCGAAATGCCATACAATGGTAGGATTTTTTTCCATTACTTTATTTCTTCAAAAATGCATGAAACCGTGGAAAAGGGTCGTACAAATTTGGTGCTTGAAAATGTAACAGCTAATTCTCATTCAGACAAAGTCTATATAATATGAATTTAGCACATTTATTTTTGCATTGATTTTTTGCTTTACGGCACTTTCATAATTGGGCCCAAAACGGGTGATATTCCATTGTTCATGATAGGTAAATATTTAAAAAATCCTGATCATAATCGGAATCTTTACTATCCAACTTTTGGGTATGACATAGACATGCATTAGCATTAATTACCACGCTTTTTCATGGTGGATTGGTGATTTCAGACCGTGTAGTCTAGGTTTCCTCACGATGTTTTCCTTAACCGTTAGTCAATGGTGTCTAAGTTATACTAAAAAAGTGCATGTAAATCTTTGGAATAGTCAGATTCGTAATTTCTAGGTTTCGAAGTTCGAATCTGCATACTCATAAATGATATGCAGGTGCCTTAGCAAAGAAGCCACAATGACTTTTTACTAATATGTTCAGTGTATCAACTTAATAATATAAATAAAACTACCTGCAGCTTGTTTAAAAATATTAACATCATTTGTAATACAGTCTCACTCACTTTTAGGTCTTTAAACGTAATAGATTATTCAATTTCGGTTCTGTTGCTGTCAAAACTTTAAATTTTAACCAAAGCTGATGGTTTGGCCAAAGGTGATGCCAAAGGTTTGGTCGGACACTTTACCGATGGATCAGAAATGTCGGACTAATTAACTGGCTTCCAGGCTTTCCTTACAAAACTAATACGATTCTCCTATACAAGTGAAGATGAGCTGAAGTTATTTGAGAAGCAGCAGATGTCGTAAAATGCAAATATGAAAAAATCTTGCGTGCATTTCTGTTAGAAGAGCTCAAAGTGGACACGAATATGGCCTAAAAATTAACTCCTATGGTGCGATTTTGTCTGTCTGTCTGCCCATCTTTCACAGCGGATTAATTCAAGAATGCTCGTTGTCAGAATTTTTTCTTGAAACTTGTAACAATTTAGACCGATAAATATGTTTTGCAGATTAAAGAAATTGAAAATATTTTTGCTTTTCTGGCAAACGAAGTAAATATGCAGTGGGGATTGGAAATTTAAAATTAGTGTTTCGAAGTATTACTCAGACAGATGTTATTTGTATTTCGATTTTTATATCTTAGACATGCATATCAAAATACAATATGCGACTGTCCTTAGAATCTCTACATAATATTATGGTCACCCGTCAAAGTTCTTCAAAATATAAAATGACAACCATGCGGTGTGCATTGCGGGGTCGCGGGGGGGAAGCTCAAGCTCCGCCCGTTTGCTCAAGGTCATTGGCGGTAGTCGTCGTCTTAAAATGAAGATTTTTTATGTATTTTATTCCGTGTTAAAATAGTCTAAGTAGGAAAGACATAATTAACATTTAATCTAATCGGAGAGAAAAAAAAGTAGGCAGATAATGTACGAAGTAGCGGGGAGTCGCTAGTATAATATCTAAAGGCTTACCTACTGGCTCTTAGCTGCAATCTTGCTCTGTGCACTTGACACGTGTCAAGAGAGTAAGCCCTAGCAGTCACAGCGCTATCGACTTGCTCTCTCCTCTATAATTCTGATGTCATTTGCAGTGCTGCGAGATAATAGAGCTTTAAACGTTATTTATTGGTGGCAATTATTTCAAACCAAGCTCTTTCTTTTAAGATTTATTTATCGAACAAAATCTATTTTTCTTTTGGTTTTCCCCGCGTGCAACATCTTACGATAAAACACTTTCTTGCAAAAATAAAATAGCACGATTGAAACCAATATACCTGCCGCGATCTGATGGCCTTTTGACTAGCTTAAATTGATTGTTTATTATTAGTTTTTAAGTGGAATCTTGTAATTGGCTATCCACTGTTTTAGTAAACTTGCTCACTACGCTGTATCGCTGTAACTTTTCCTAATAAAACAAAATACAAAAATAAAGTAAGTACGGCAACATGCAACCACAACGGGAATATTTTCTTGTTTATGCTTTCGCATGCTCAAGGCGATTCCAGACTTTTACAAGTTTCCTCACTATGTATTCTTTAACAGTTAGTCAGTGTCCAAAATACATTAATAAACGAAATATTCCTTAAAAAAATCTCCAATTTTAATAAACATAAGAAATTTACTTAAATGGATAAGCACTTTCATTGTCAATTGCACCATAGTTTGTGTTGTTTGTTACTAATAACGTACATTAATTACTGAATTTCAAACAATAGAAGTCTATATTCAGTTATCAGAACAGAATAATCCATTAACATTAAGCGGAAGCCGCAGCTAACTGAGAACAATCATCGCTCAGAACAATAAAGGTGAGAGCTAAAGTGATAATGAGAGAATTCTATGCAATTACGGCGCTCTAACAACTGAAAGTGGAATTCGAAATTGCACTCCGAGATTCTACAAAACTTTACACCTGATATAATTCGAGAGAAATTTTACTAACCATACATGTACACCAGCAAAAAGTTTTCATAATCAACTTAAGAGACTTTGCGGTTTCAGACGCGAGTGCACGTTGATATAGAGCTTAAACTAAAGAGCGTTTATTAACAGAGAGATTCCTCAAATTATTAGAGTAGTGAGAATATCGACAAAATTAAGTGGATTTACATGCTTTGATTAAACGTAACATAGTTAACGTTTTAGACAGCTTACTGTGAGCTCATCTCAGCTCATATTTAAATATGAATCCCTACTTCCCTTCGTCATCGCATCACGCGTGAACGGCTAGATCAATTTGGCTGAAATTTGGTATGGAGACAGAGGAGACCCTGGAGAAGGCTGCTCTTTATCCGAGTACGTGAAATAGTTCCCACGGGATGCGGGTGCAACTGCGGGAAACAGCTAGTGATTGTATATTAAGATGTTTTTTCCTACAGGGGGAAATGATTAAATATACAAATGACATATCGAATTACGCTACGCTCAGACGACATTATTTTTTCCGCATACCGAGCACGAGATTTTATTGAATTGAGCATTGAGAGGAGAAAAATATCAAATTGTTAAATTGTTCAGTACCTATCGTTTTCATACCTTAGCTGTCAAGTCTTCGATTAATTGTGATTGTGGGCTAATGGTTTCTAGATTATAAAATATGTTATGAGCGTGCTGCAATGTCGTAGATACTAGAAAGAGGGAACACCGTAAAATACTTTGAGATAAGGCCTGTTTGTTATGTACCATGTGACAATATGTGCGAGGCTGTTTCCATGCTAAGATCGTGACGGAACATTTTCTAGGCGCTAACTAAAATTCAATTTATGATTTTGGTTAAAATATCTACAGAAATTAATTTTTCATTATGTCTTGACTCAATATTGTTCTTTATGCGAAAGATTGTAACTCGGGTGAACCAATGTCGGTCAAATTTAGTATGGAGATAGATGGGATCTTTTTATCCGGCAGCACGAAAAAGTTCCCTTAGAATGCGAGTAAAACCACGGGAATCCTATAATACATATTATGTGGAGGACTTGTCCCAAAAAAAAATATAAAGAAAATATTTGAAAAAACTTTAAAGATTTCGATTTCATTTTCCATTTTTCTGTCACCAACTAACGTATGCGTAGCATAAAAAAAGACAATTATTGTATTTTACGGCGTTTATTTTACATTTCAAAGTATTATTGCACTCTCGATACATTCACTCAACATTATTAAACCGACAGTTTCAATGTAATTTAAACGAATAATAATAATCTCTTGCTGTGAGCAATCGTTGGTTATATATGATGAAATAATTTCCTTGGCTTTCATGAGAACAGTAATTAATTACTAGTGTTTGCCATGTGGTCGTATTTCTACCTTAATTTTTATTTTAGTCTGTCGCGTAAATATAGTAAAAACCTAAATTATTTTCACGACACAGATTTTGTGGACGAAAACTTATTTAAGACAATATATAATACTTACCCATAAAAACTGATGGAGTTTACAGAGGACCATTTGCTTACACACACATCCGCTTACGCAACACATAGTATGTATGTACCATTTTATTTGTTTTGAATAACCAGTGCCTGTTTTTGTGTTTACGTTTGAAAGCATGCGCCATTTGACAAACATCAAAAATTATTTGACAATAAAAATTGTTGCAAGCCAAAAAGAAATATCCATGCCCGGAAATTCGTTCAATTGTGTAACGGTTCAGTAAATAACGTAGTATGGTGGTGAGCAACAGAAAGCTCGCCGTCCGGCACGGACGCCGGTCGTTAACGAGCAGGCCCGGGTCGATGGCGCGTTGTGTTCCACGCGCGCCTCAAAGAGATTTCAGCATAATTGTCGGGGCCGGCTAGGGCCAGTGCTTGTCAGGGTTGTGGGGTTGTTCGATAAAGTTAGCGCATCCGTGGAACACAAATGGTATCTAATTAAAGAAATACGGAAGTCCGCGGCGTAGCTCGGGGGTCCTTGGCACTAGAAATATTGATCACGATATGTATATTGATCACGCCGACAAAGTGGTAAAATAATATTAATAAATATTTTTTCAGGGTACCGACCATACACGTAAAGTGGGGATGATTTTTTTTTATCGTGTACCCCTTAAGTATCGCCTTAAGTATCATCACACAGCTCTTTCAAAAATTAAGCATGTGTGTGAAGAACATTCGGATCGATTTAGGGATAAGTTTACGAAATATCAAGATTTAAAGTGCGAATTTATATATATTTATTATTGTTGTCCCTAAAATTGTGAAAAAATTCACAGACGTAGCATATGCAATGGACTTAAAAGGAAAATTATCCTGGCTAAGTAGGCTTAACCGGTTACAGGGTTATAATCGACTAACTATAACGTATGACGGAACCCTACTGCGCGTGACCCGACACGCATTTGGCCGGTTTTTATATATAGAAAAAGATAATATGTATTGTAGTATTATTTATTTAAATTAATTTACTCTATGAAGTACCCACCACGCCAATTTAAGGAAAAAACCGAATTTAGTTTTGTTAAAACAACTATTTTCGAATTTCAATAGTCATTTTCATAACAATACCAATATAGTATGCGTGAGCCCATTGTTTGCCAAACGGCCCGTCAATTAAAACGATCCCTCAGGCAATCTATCATTGAATCCATTTAGCTTATTTTATACAATTCCATTTATATATGTCATGTGACGTAGTATCGCGGCGTATAGTGCTATTTCGTAAGTCTAGACATCTAACAGACGGATGACGTAATCATTCGTCTGGGCTACTTTCCGCAGAGATAGTATTTTATCCATGGCCTAATTGGGAAGCGAGTTGCGCTTTGCAAACAGTGCATTTTAAAATAAAAGGATGCGGTTTTCGGAATACGTAATCTAGTTGCTAGCCAACAGTTAGCGTATCTACTAGTTTATTAATCTGGAAAACTTTTTAATGCCTACTCATATGTATTGTTTTATGTGGTTAGGATTAATTAATGGTAAAAAAAATTCACAGTATAGAATTACCTCAAAAAGTATTTCATCCAATGAATAAAATAACACACCTAAAATACAGGAAAATCGCGCAACATTTTGTTGTGTTATAATAATATTGATGTTCGTGTCATGTTGCTACGAGATATAAAAAACTTTATTAAAATTAACGTTTTTTTATATTTATTATGAGTGTGGCTTTAAACCTAAAGGGTATTAACGAGAATTCTCCATTCTACGACAATTGAAGTTAGAAAAGTTTAGCTTTATAATTATGTATTTTCTATATCTATGAGCATAAATTAATAAAAACATCACGAAGTCTGATCTGTGATCAAAGCTGAAGATAAACCCCCGATATGTGCCCTTAGTTACCCTTAGTTAAAAAAAAACTGTAAAGTGTGTAAAAAAATAATCCAACCTTCCGGAGATAAGCGCTTGCAAATAAACAAAAAAGCTCACACTTATCAGCTTTATGAATTAAGATGGATGAAAAAACCTACAGTTAATATAATATCGTTTGACTTTATCCATTACGATGTTACATATTTATCTGGAGCAAGCGTTTAGAAAGAATAATAAATATAAATATTAAAATTGTAGCTGCATTAAAAGTTATGAGCTGCCCATAATAATTACCGACCAAAACTTTCTTTATACTTCTTGTTCTATTTTCAAGTAGTTCAGTTACGTAATAATATTTATTCCCGACTCGGTCTATCAGTACTACCGAAGGCTATGAAAATCGTAGTCTCCGTAAAACTATTGCGATATATCAGAAACTACACGGTGGTATTTAATTTTCTGTTTTCCCGAAAAGTATGTCCTCAGATAATGAATATAGGTACATGACTTATTTTTTTAAATAGTCATACCGTTTATACACGATATTTGCGGATTTGGTAATTATTTATTAATATTTTTATTTTAAATCAGTCCATGAGGACTGAGTACATACCTTTCAGAAAAAAACATAATACCATGTATAAAAAGATAAAGTTTGAAGAATTACTAGATAGCCACGTCTAAGTTTATCGAATGATCAAAATAATTCACATTTGCATAAACTTGGGTAACTGTAAGATTTTCAGTAATCTAGAATTTATGCTCGATCGTTTATTGGTAGATTAATGTCATGTAACTTTAGTCGAGCAACTTGATTACATATCGCTATCAATAATTGATAGCAAGCTAACTCCAGCTCAATGCAAGCTTCTGATCTGCACAAAGTGGTTGCATGTCAAAGACGAGATCAAGTTATCTTTGTGTGTATCTATACTACCTGGACCTATATTTTTTATCTTATAAACGCCAAAATACTAATAATAATACGAGCGAAACTCTATGAGGAGTTTATATACAAAGCATTTTTAGAAAATACGCGAGAACTACAGCACTGGAAATAACTTTACAGGCATTTTGATTTTTTTTTATTTTATTTGATTTTATGTTTATACTGTATTTACACATAAATATATAATGGTAGACTAAGAGTGTAAGGCATTAATTACGACAACGAATGCATGTATTAAAGACTAATTAAATATATTTATGTATGCAATATAAATGTATGTGTGAGCGTGAAGCGCGAGTACTAATTTAATTATCATCTTCGTCGGTTCATAGCAATTAATTAATATCTTGTTTTTTCACTACACTCGCTCTGCAATAATATTGCGGATATGGTAACATTCTCCTTTATTCCCTTGTTTAATAACCTGACGTTGAGCGAGACTTTTATGTGTATCGTATTTTTTTTAATAATTATTTCACGTATACATGCCAGTTTCGTACAACAAATAAAGCAAATAATTATACAAAACAAATAACACCTTGTAATCTAAACTCAAATCACCTTATTATAATTTCAAATAACATAAATGGGCTCTAATTTTCGCAGTAAATGACTAGCCATTATCCCATTATCTCCGTCATAATATCCATACTTAAAAAACTCACAACAAGAACTTTATTTTCCCTAATATTACTTCGAAATTGCTTAGAAATTAATAATATTGAAATGCCAATGATACCACTAACGGACACGAAGCTAAAAGGAAGTTCGAACAACGGAACGCTAAAATGCCAGTATAGGTCGGTTTTTTATGAGCTCTTCAGGCTTCTAGCTCGCAAAATATCAAAGAATTCAATAAAGCTCCCTGGCAGAATATAGTGAAAAAAATAATTACATTTCACATTGTTTCTTGCGCGAGCTTCGACTTTTTCAGGTTATTCTTTTAGTTTTTTTTTTGTAAAAACTAGCTCTAAATTAGTTTAACATCAGAATATTAGCAATAAATATTATTTATTACAGTTGATGGGTTACTTTTGTGGTAAATTCACGCCATCTATATTAAAACTACAAATCAATATCAAAGTCAGAATAAAAAATAATTGAATCGAGTTAGGTATTTTTTTATTTTACATGAATTTTCTTTTGACTCTAGTCTAGGTCAAAGGCGACGATAGAGCGAGCTTACCCAGAAAAAGGTTCACTATAACTTTGAAGAGATTGGGGTTGAATTTAATTTAAAATGTAAAAATCCCCTACACAATCTTTTTGTATTTCTTTTCATAATTATCGAAATCTACTCATCAATGCCGATTGCATGAACCCATACACGATAGACTTCTGCTATGAAATAATGAATAGCTTTTAGCCTAGGTCATAATTGTAATGGCTAATAAGATACCAAATTTTGTATCGATTAATAAAGACAACAAAACCGATGATCTCCAAACCACTGAACAGATTTTCATGAATCAAAACTATAACATTCTCGGTTATGTCACCTTTTTGACAAGAAAAAAACTAAATCAAAATCTGTCTTACCATTTGCTAGCTACAATGCCAAAAACACATACAAATGTTAAAAATAAAACACTGTTTTCATCGGGAGATAGTTAGTTATAACCTTTTGTTCATTTTTAAAAGTACTCCAGTTTCGGATAGTGTATTGACAACTATTCTAAGTAGATAGGTATTCAAAGTGAAAACCTTTCATTTCATGCACATTATTACAGAGAACTACAACTAACATTT
Organism: Pyrrhia umbra; assembly: GCA_963891755.1. Classification (NCBI taxonomy): domain Eukaryota; kingdom Metazoa; phylum Arthropoda; class Insecta; order Lepidoptera; family Noctuidae; genus Pyrrhia; species Pyrrhia umbra. Next base: position 5,392,767 of record OY982916.1, on the reverse strand, counting down.
CGAAACTCAAAGTTAAGCGTGCGTTCCCAAAAAGTGGGTCCTATGGAAAAGAAATAACTAAAAACTCGATTGATAACCGCCGATACCAACATCAAAATAAAGACGAAAGATATACAGTTAAAAAAAATAGTTTTGAAGCAATTGCTGCATAATAGACAATATTTAAAAATTGCACAAGTTGTCTGTGTTACAATACAAACAAAATCAAACTTGAAAAGTATTGGCATGCCTTTGATACATAATAAAAGAAGGGCGAATAAAATGCATAAATAAACACAGGGACTACTAAACCCGATACGGGTCCGTCGTCACATTTGTTGTATTATTAATGAAAACAACAAAAGGGAGTGAATAAGAGAGGTGATCCGAAGTGACATTGCGCCGGGGGCCGCCGCAAAACAATAAAATATTTACCCGGTTGACCCACTTTATTACACCAAATACCACACCTTGTACTACGTGTCGTCTCCTCAACCCACATTTACTTGCTATCTCAAATTATATCGAATGTTTAATGGCTGAAATCATTTTATATATATTTGATGGATTTGTCATGGCTTCGAATAGCAAAAGTAAAAAAAAACATGAGATAAAAAGTCAGGTCAGCTAGCTACGAATATTTAGCCCGAAGGCATGAATGATTTAATACCATCTATAAACACAAACTACTGCCTATCTACGAATAGAATATTGTACATCTTCGTTATCATCCTCCTGCGTTTATGCCAAATTATTTCACGTCGGCGCCCATTCACCCTCTTTCTCATCATGTCTTTTACACAGTCCATCCAGCTTTTCCATTTTTTTTGGCCTTGAACGACTGTTAATACTTGGAAAACACCACCGACTTGCGTCGCGCTCACTCAGTCGCCGTTGGTCGTAACTCTCCATTCACATGTACTATTGCAATATATTAAAAGTATGATGTTATGGATTTCTGAATTATGACATCACATACAGCTGTCGTAAGAATGCTTAAAAAACTTCAAGAAAACGTATAAATACAAGAAAGAATTTGTTGCCGTCCTGCAAATAAATAAAAATATAACAATATATTTTCAGCCTCACAATAAAACCTGCTCGTGAGCAGTTCAGTAAGTGCGTCCAGTCTACTTACACAATTGAAAAGGCTAAATAAACATTGGATACTCATTTTATACTGGGATCTAGCACAAAATTCTGTCGCAGAAGCACAACAAAAGAACCTCAAGTTTCCTCGTCAACAAGCCGCAATAAAGGAATGGGAAGCCAGACAAATTCTATATAAATATTTTATTAGGTTGCGTTGTAAAGCATTACGTTCACATTTATTTGTGGTATTATCTATTTCTATCTATATTCAGCTATTTAGTAAAGTTAACTATAGTTAGATAGTACTATAAGAAAGATTTTTTGTTCTTTTTTTAGGTTTTGGCTAGTTTTACATACAAGTTATTTGTCTGATCAACATTCGTCTTAGTTTCCAAGATACGGTATTTATTTTTCTGTTAAGTTGACATGTATGTACTCCTTTAAAAGTTTGGTGCCCTGGTAAAAGCTAGCTAAGTTTTATGTTAAATAGTTGCTGTGTCTATAGGCCGACCGTTTAACTCGCGTGTCGCCTGCGCGGTAAGAAGGGAGCGGGGGGAGATGTTAGCGGATGGGTGAAAGGGGTGCGCGGAGCAGAGAGCTTACGTCAAGTGCGGCAGTGCGCTGGCTGTGCTCGCAGCGCGCGGTTGGTATTTTTGTTACGGACGCTTGGACATTAACGCACAAGGTATATGACTGCCAAGATAAATCTCAAGATGAATCGCTCTTCCAGTTTTGCGAACAAAATTAACAAGCAAGCTAAACAAATAGCATACAATGTATATTCCTTTTTTAAAGCCAGAAAACAAGATCATAATTCTACAGAGTATCTTGAAGACGTAAACCTAAATAAACTTGTTGCTAAAGCTGCAGAACTTTCGGTGACTACCATATGTAAAATAATAAAAGAAGGAAATGAACTGAAAGATGAACTTAAAAATAAATACAAAAAAAATACTTATTATTTTATTCTTTACCAACAATGTCTATCTCGAGATAAATCTTTGAATTATTGACTCCGTGTGTAGCGTTACCCGCCCCAGCTCCCTTCTTACTGCGCAGGCGATACGCGAGTTAAACGGTCGGCCTATAATAACGATTTGTCAAATTAATTTACTCGAGAATAAAATCGTGGTATATATTATTTTCCGTGTAGTTATTCTTGTATAAATTCAGGTTTGGTCGAATCTACCCTAAATAGATTATAGGTAATAGGTAGAAAGGTTTTTAATCCATAGAATTTCATGCTTATCTACAGAACAATACCACATATACCATCTTTTAACAGCGAAATGGACTACAACGCATATTTCCGTTCTATAGAACTTTGATTTCATTTTCACATTCATGTTTTTGAAGCGATTTTTGTCGCGATTTCACCCATGAATTCGGATAAAAAAAAATCATCTTATACAGTTTAGCCATTATTTTACCGTTAAAACGCATTTATAATATTAGTTAAGAGCGTTTACGCTGTCCATGCGCAAAAACAGTAATTTCAAACGTGTTTAATACCATCAACCAGTTGTACTACAAATATGTAAGTTACTAATAACTTTAGGAAATTTCACTGTTTAAATAGTTAGTTAAGAAAATATTTCGATTTATAGAGTATTTATGAATTCTATCAAGATAACTGATCAGAGGTTTTCTTAATTTCCCCATACAGCGTATGTTTCGATGCCTAAAACTCATGAAAATACAGGGAAACGTAGTTTAAAAAAAATAATAATCAATTACTTAAATCGTCAAGTAAATAGTTAGTTGAAAATAGTTTCCGATTTAGCGATCAAACAACAAGAAATTAAAAGTCAAATAATGACAAATATCCAGAAATTCAGATAATTTTTTCATCGATATATCTTCTTTAATTTATTATCATAATGGCTTTTTATTATAGAATAAAGTCTTCTTTAAAACATCTGCTTTGAAATTTTAAATAATTTAGTGTAATTATTTTTCTATGAATATTTGAAATCTATTATAAAACCCTGCGCGCAAATCAATTCAAATCAGACCGCCACGAGGCTTTCCAGAGTGAGGACGTGTCGCTCGATGCTCCATCCTGACCTGCGTTGACCTTTGCCGTGCGTACAAGGATAGCGGACGTTTATAGTGTGATAGAAAAGTCTTGCTACTTTGGTAAGTAAAATATTTTATTATTATTTTCGATGATACACTTTTTAGTGACAACAAATTATATTTCAGACGTAATGGGAAACAAAACCAAGTTATTTTTAGCGAAAAAACGACAACGCAAAAATGACGAAAATATGGAAAAAGCAAGTGCTAAAAGGTTGGTATATCTATGTTATACTAATTCAACGATCGGCTTCGGCACCCGGTTATAACACATATTTTCGCATATTGGGGGTAATGTAATATGGGTTTTTTACTTGAAATAAATGATTATTTATTCGAATTAATACTAATTATACTATATATTATAGATGTTAGTATAATTAGTTTAACCTAATCACGTATTCGACAAACAGTTTTCTTGGTAAGGCAAATATCTTTGATTTGTGTCGTGATGCATGAATACACTATTAGATCACCTGAGCAAGGTTTTATTTCGGTAAGGCCTGTCAATCAGGACAATTGAAACTTGAGATAAACCTACTTTTATTTTTTACCTACCATACATATAACTATAATATATAACTGTATTTAAAATCGAGTTGTAATAAATGTAAATAACATACTAATAAAAGAATCCCACTACTAAATGCAAAAAAAACGAGTTTATGTTGCTTTAAAATGGACAATGGCTATGGGGCTTGGGCTAAAAATAAAATAATTATAATGAATCCTGCCAGATATCAAGATATAGTCCAAAAATCAGTCCTGAAAAAACAGTATTTACTTCATCAACTTTCGGCTTATATCTCGATATTTATAAGACAGACAAAATATTGTTTTTGAGAAGATCATTCAGCCCAATCAAATGGCAAGTTTGTAATCAAACTATTATTTATGAATTCTCTTTTCCTAAGCGTGTTTTATTTACAATATTTTCTTCTATTAAATTACTGCTTCCTTTCAGATAACAAGGCTTGTGCGCTTACTTTTATATGGTTTAACTTCAGGCAATGTAAAAAAAAATCAAGTGATGAATAAATTATGGCAAGAGTTGAGTGTGAACACCAAAATGAAGAAGAGGTACTTTGAACGCTTTTTTAAAACAGTTTGTTTTACTTTTCACGTTTATATAGGCGATCACACTGTTTTAAATATGTTATAGGAACACTTCCTTGGTCCATCTGTCTGTCTATCACTCTATCAAGCTTGGGAATCAAAACCTATGGTTACTTATTGTAAGAAAAACTAATTCAAAAATTGTAAAAAGAAGGCAAAAAATTTGAAACTTTTAAAAGAAAATAATAAACATAAGTAGATCCGTATAAAGTGTTTTATTTTAATAAAATTAAAACAAGTAAATTAATAAAAAAATAAAAAAACTCGACTGCGATTATAATTTTAAATACCTACCCTATAGTGTCACTGTCACGATCAAGACAAATTAATGACACTTAATATACATATATATACACACATACATACGTACGCTCTAAAAACATAACCCTCCTGTCGCAATCGGTAAAAAAACATATATCTATAAATCATTACTATTAGGAAGGTTCAATAAATTATTGCAGAATTTAGTTATGTCTAAATTTCTATCTATAAATTCATGTATATTTATTTATTGCACCATGTTGTTTACACTTGCAATATTATTACTGACTACTTATTTTATGTACTAACTCGCATCCGTTAATTTTTTTTTCTAAAATAATTCACTCGATGGATCAAAATGGGTATGTTTTCCTATAGCGCGAGAGAACGCGCCAGCGCTACGCACACAGTCACATTCGCTTCTATGTGAGTAAAACTTGCGTTAAAATACCTATACTTGACATCGTGCGCTATGCGTAAACGCTCTTAAGATTCGCAAATACCTAAAACTAGTGCCTATAGAGTCCTATGGAGTCGAATTCGATTGCTACGAGTTTGGTATTTTTTTATTAATAGAAACACTAATAAATATACCTGTAAATTCTGTCTATTTAAAACGTGTTATTTATAGACATTAATTAATTAACTACGGACAAAAATAAAACGATGTCAAGCGGAGATTAATGAAGTATGATAAAAATAGCATCGTTATAAATTAAGCGTGGCGTATAATTACAGCTATTCATAAAATAACGCAAGAACAAAATTTCAATTAAGATTTTTTTTCGGAATTCCGCCACAATAGAAAAACGAAACCTTATGAAATTGCTACATTTTCCGTCTGTCTGTCTGTCTGTGAAGAAAGTCGAATCAAAACCTGTGGTGTACTTTCCGTTGATCAAAAAATCATGAAATGTGGCTTGAAATAAGATCTTATAGCACAAATAAAGGAAAAGATCCGAAAACCGTGACATAGAAAAACTTTTCGTAAGTGTGAGTTTAAAAATTTCAGCGTAAGACTGTAATTAGGGTCATGTCTAATGCCTTTAATTGTTATAATTTTATGTGGTCTTACTATTATGTAACCAATAATAAAATAAAATTAAACGAGGGCGAGACTAACAATTTTCAAAGGGTCACGTTACTTTAACAAGCGAAGGATTACATTACGGTAATGTTTTTACTGTCATCAGTTTTACGAACATTTTCAATACAACACAAATTAAAAATTCAAATCATTTATTTCAACTAGACCATTTACAGGCACTTTTATATTGTCAAAGAGGCAAGTTTATCAGTTAGTCGAAAAGAAAGTTGAACTATTTGAAGCTATTTCCCCGTTCCAAAGCGTAGATTAGTTTAGAGAAGTCAACAATAAAAAATCAAATAAAAGACTAAACATTTGTATACATAGTTCGTTACTTATTTATAGTTACAGATGAAGTTATTAAAAAAAACAACTATAATCGAATATCAAAAATGAGAGTCCATTAATATTGCATTTAACTTGCTACTATTTATTATACCTTGTTTTTTCCACATAATCCTCTCGTATATAAGCACCTGTTAATTGAGTTCAATTAATTAACGCGGTCAATTAGGTGATGTAATAACAGTTAATAATAAACTGCAATCAATTCAGCTTTTCAAGTTAAACTGTTGTTCAGTTTTTTGTTTTTCAAGAAATTGCACGATTATACCATTTTCCGTTTACAAGCGAGGCTTTTAAAAATAGAAAGATAAAAATATGAAATATAAAGTATGTTACTATTGTTTTCCCGAGTCTGCTATCAAAGGGCAGTATAAGTACATTTTTATATATAAAGTAAAAATACACCCCTCTGTTTGAGTGGTTATAAGTAGAAAATAATGAGCTTGTTTATGTCGGCACAAGTTAGACACAAACACACAAATAGCTGATGTTTATACGCTGTTTTTAAACACGTGCCATATTTATAGAGCAGAAAATCCCTTGCCATATTTAGAGCAGATGTTCTGCTCTAAAAATATGGCAAGGGTTTGGATAATTGTCTAGATTATTTATTTAATTCTTACATTATTTAGATCATTATTATTGCTAGTATTTGCCCACTGGTCGAAATTCGACCATTTTTAGTTCCGTACCAAAAATTGTAAAAAGGAACACTTATGGTTTCACTTCGGCTGTCTGTCTGTCTGCCACAGCCGATTATTTCAGTTGACTTGAAATATGGAAAAGTTATAAAGAACATTGTACATGCGACATGCGAAATGCGGAAATGAAAAACGTTGAAAATTCATATTGCTTTTATGGAAAAAATGAGCGGAAGTGGGGGTTCAAAATTTCAAAGTACAGTTACCTACTAGGTTTTGTGGGGTATCATATGAAAGGTCATAATTTGTTCTAATATATTTTTTTTGTTTTCTTGTATGTCTTTTAAATGATTGAGTTATAAAGAAATTTGTACAAAAAATTACCGAAAATCTAAAATAATTAGTATCGATAGACATTCATCTATCAAATATTAAAGGAAAAAAAAACTATGACTCGATGCATAGCAGTTTTTAAGTAACCAACAATTTCCCTCTACAAACAAACTTAATTGTGCGATCAAAAAAAAACAAGATAATTGCGACTTTATTGCGTGTAATATTCCTTCTAAAGATCGGAGCCCTCGGTCCGACTCGCACTTGGCCGGTTTTTATCTTACCTTTCCGCGCTTCTTCTCCGTATAAACTTTAACTATGCTAAAAAAACACTCCTCCGTGCGCGCAGTACTTTTAAAAAGGGATCCGAAGTTTCCGCTTCACCTGAACTGAACTTAAAACTTTAGCAAGCGTTTTGAGGATAAAACCCGTAATGCTCCAAATTACTCTAGAAGAAGTCACCGTTTGAAGTTTTGCAGTTAGCCTGGTGGCAGTATAGCTATCCGATCATTGCTATCTGCAGTTATCAGCTTTTGTGTAGTAGTATTTCTAAGACATATACAACCAAACATCAAGTTGCTTATACGTGACGCCGAAGAACTGTCATTCAAGATCTGTCGAAATGGAGCATATAATTTAATTATTTTGCTATTACTTTATGTTCTTCATCTTAATATGTATGATAGCTTCTGCCCGCGACTTCGTCCGCGTGGAATAGTGGTGCTCCGCTCCTATTGGTTTTAGCGTGATGAAATATAGCCTATAGCCTTCTTCAATAAATGGGCTATCTAACACTGAAAGAATTTTCAAATCGGACCAGTAGTTCCTGAGATTAGTAGCGTACGCAAAAAAAGTAACTTTTCTGGTTGATTTCTTACACCTTGTGTCCGAAAAACCGGAACCTATTATCTTACGGAACTCTATTTTTTTCCAAAATAAAATTTAGCCTATGTTACTCGTGGATAATGTAGCTTTCGAATGGTGAAAGAATTTTTAAAATCGGTCCAGTAGTTTTTGAGCCTATTCATTACAAACAAACAAACAAAGTTTTCCTCTTTATAATATTAGTGTAGATAGTGTAGATATATGATTACTTAATTATAAAGATATTAAAAGTAAAATTTATTAAAATGGCGCAATTGGCTGTTTGTTTCTGTTATAAGTGAAGTAAGGTTATTTAAATATATCTATGTGTATGGAATAGTACCTATAGCACTACACTCCTTTGGGTTCTTGGCTCTGTGAACTATATCCGTACGACCGTACGTACACTCGAGTTCATATACTTGTTCGTTGAAAGAAGAGCATTGTTTTGGAATCTAAAATAGAGATTCAAAGTTATAAGAAACCGTCAAGAATTCTCGCTTAATTATGCAAAATTAATACAGATTTACATAGGTAACTCTTTCCAAAATAACTTAATATGCCAACAACTTTACTTATATTTTGTATCAAAGCGTTTTGCTTCTTCATTTCTCATGCGAACAGTCAAGGAGTGGAATTCTCTGGCTGCGTCTATGTTCCCTGATTTGTGTAATCTTCAAAGCGAAAGTGTGTAGGTACTATTTGAGTTTGTGTGATCCATCCTCTGCAGCATCATCACTTGACGTCAAGTGAGGTTTTGCCAAACGCACTCAAATACATAAAAAAATGATAACACTAACTGTATCATTACAAGATCACTGAAATATAGACAGGCGAGTATTGTTTCTGAACAGATAAATAAAAATGCAATGTTCCGACGAATCACTATACACACAATTTTTGCTTTCCACCCAAAGAATTACAAAGTTAACTTTTACATAAACGCAGGAGAATCGCGGAAACAGACAAAAACTAAAACCAAATAAACCCGATGAAATTAAAAACCTCTTTGCATTGCCCTGCCCGCTCGGGAGCTAATAAAAATCTGGCTAGGTGCGAGTCGGGCTCACCCACTGAGGGTTCCGAACTTTGGACGTCAAAAAATATACAGTGGAAGTATTTTGTTTTTCAAAATTTATAGTTTAGATCGTTTGTAAAAGATAATTGGTGATTACATCAAAATTTAGAATCATATTTTTTATTGTAACCATAATTATTTCAGAATTTTCGCTTTGCCAAATTTCATGATTCTAGGTCAATGGTGACGAAATGGAAGGGTTAGCCTACTCTTCAGGTTTTGATTTCCCTATCTAAACAGAATGACAGGCAGACGGACGGACGGACAATGAAGTTATCCTATAAAGGTTCCGTTTTACCTTTGAGACGCGGAACCCTAAAAAGATCAAATTGCAAACGGTATCGGCGATTCGGATTTTTCGTCAATTCTATCGCAGTTGGATATACAACATAGCAATTGAGGCATTATATTTCAGAGAATTAATATCCAACATCATTTTTACCGAGATCGGGAGTTTTTTTATATAGACCAGGCATTTTAGGGTTACCTAGGAATTAAAGGTATATAAGTCACAAGCTTGTTTTATTTTATAAGTTCCCCGTCTCATAATATCTCGTCTTGAGATACTCAAGGTCAAAGGTAATAAAATCAATTTTTCAATATCATTAAAGCACGTCGCGAGGATAACTTTAAAAAATTAAACTATAAATTAGGTATTTTCTTAAGATATCTATGAAATAGTCTAAAAATCTAAATTCTATATAATGATTCAAGGATCTTAAGAGTGCCTTTAAAACGGTAATGCCGTGTGGTGGACATTATTATATTATTATTATAGGGTAATTTTTTTTATTATGGTAAGTGAGAAAAATACATAGAGTATATTAGAAGGAAATTTATTGTCGATTGTTGACAACATATTGTTGCCTAGTCAAATCCAATATTGCCATTGAACTCGTAGCTATTAACTAATAACTGTATTACGTACCTACTATAATGCTAAAGATAAATTAGATTGCATTCCGCTTACTAAACACATTAAACCGCTGTTCTATTTCTGTCAATAGAAGGTTGATTGGGTTATGTTATCTAATACATTTCAACGCGGGATTGAACGATTTGAATGTTTGTATATAGATAGGAAAGCTTTTAAGTTTATCCGGATAGATTACGCTACTAGTAAAAAAATAGATTTTACAAAAAAAAAAACACAGCTAAACATTTAATTAAGTGAGATGACTTAACACACTCCATTACGTTCAATTACTGCAATACCGATATATTCCGCTTTACTATAAAATCCTATATAAAATAGAAATCGATGCCAAGCGTATCCAAAGAATTTCGTCTCGGAAATGTGAAAGCTTTGACCCGTAATATCGTATTTCGCTGCTACAGTCGCAGAGCTACGCGCTACGCTGCTACGAGTGGCTACGAACCGCATTACTACACATAATTTTATTTCTGATAGGAAAATATTGAAGTTGCTGATAAAAGAGTTCCTATATTTCGTAACGTATTAGCAACTTCAAAACCTATTTATATGATTTATATTAGTAGTTAATAAAAATACATTTTTGCCTAAAAACCCATTTATGTTACGAATACTGATGCTAGGTCTACCGAACAAATAACATCGTAATATTTTTTTGTATACATTAGTGTTAACTAATTCACAACGTGAGTTCATTTAATCTCGTATGAGTAGATGCCAAAAAATAAGTTTAGTAATAACTTACAGCTCAACTACAGGAAAATCGAGCTAAAAACATGAAACAAAAAGAAAATTCCCGACGTTGAAGCATGCCCATTTTGCTATAGCTTAGTAAATATCATGGCCCATCACGAAGCCATAGAAAAAAAAATCTTCTCAGTGTTTTTCATCAAAAGACTACAATAATAAAAAATCTACTAATCCGCTTTAAGTATCAAATTGAAGGTTGAAGATTAGCCGAAGGGCTTAATGTTGTTATTATTTGCTATAAAAATACACAAAAAATGTTATAATTCTCATTTTTACTTTATAATATTATCAAATTATAAGAAAAATGGATTTGTTTTCTTGGTAGTCTATAATTTCTTAATAGGATTAGATAGATCCCACTCCTTAAGTCGTTCGAAAACATTCTTGATAATAATTTCTCATAAAAATCTCTTACATTGTTGTTGTTATGAATGGTAAACAAGTAGCTTAAGCTTTATACCCATTTTTCATCGAATGTTCAATAACAGTTTCTTCAATGAGAACCCCAAGTAAATGCGATCACATTCTTTGAAGTATTTTTTTGAGAAGTCGTAAATATAAATAATATATCCGTAAGCTCCATTTAACTACCATCTGCGAGTTACTTTCTTTAAATTAAAAAAAAAACATTCTGTAGCCTACTTGGTTTTTTTCTAAAGATTCACGTTTTATACAGTTCCGAAATGATTGATGAGTAAGGGTAGGCACTACGCCTAATTTAATTAATATTGAATAAACCTGTAAACGAAAGGTTGTTATTTTTTTTGTCCCAACTTATAAAATAAGATTCTGTTCTGTATGTATACATGTGTTTGTATGACCGTGATTTTCTCAATACTGATCTGATTTTGATGGGGATTTCATTATTGAAATGCATTTTTTCCGGGAAGGTTATTATTAGTTAGTTTTATAAAATCTTCGGATATACAGAACTCTTCAATAACTAACAGCAAATGACTAGTGATTGCCGCGACCGTATTTATTCGTATTGTTTTCAATTCAAAAATATAACATCACGCCTGTAGCGCGCTTAGAAGGGGTAAGCAGATGTAAGGAGTATATATTATTACCTTATATTGCAAAAAGTGCTGCTTTATAGGATGGAGCTTTTACTGTTCACTGTTCATTTTTGGAAAAGTTGTAATATAATAATATATCTATCTATCTGATGAAGGCAAATGCATATTGCGGAATGAAGCTGCCGGTCAAAATTGTATTTAGCCATGTATTGGTCCATGATTGGTCCAAGCGTTTAATTAGAAAGTAAATTTATTCTGCTCTTTTCCGTGTTATGGAAATCGGTTGTACATTTTGAAAAAAAAGTTGTAGTTTTGCTATTTAGTGTATCCACTTATTCAACACGGATTTATAGGAACTACAAGTCAAGTAAATAAAATTTAAGACACTACCCTACATCATTTAAGACTTTTAGATTTAAGACTTTTACTTCTAGCAACATGTATTGATCCTCAGGCATTTTACGGTGGAGAAGAGTTTTTTTATTTTCAAATTGAAAATAAAAGCATTTTACGGTGGAGAAGAGTTTTTGAAGTGTGTTCTATCTTAACGTAGGTACAAATTGTATTTCCTACCGGAATATTTTATTCTATTTAAGTTGATATCATTTTTTTTTAATAGTTGGTCACGTCACATTAGAAAAAGCTAAAAACTCGAATACAACCTAGAAAAGTTGTTTTACTAAAATAATGTCATAAGAATAAAAACTTAACACATGGCCGCCAACGAATTGAGTTGTAGTAAATTTGAACTGTCTTCCACGTATAATAATAGGGATAAATTCCGTTGCGTGATTTATGAAACGATATAAATGCAGAAGTTAAATTTCAACCGTGAGCTGTACTGATAAGGTTGATTCCCGCGTTTCGGTAGCTACGGTTAATGCTGCAAGCAAATCTAGAGCTTAATGTAGGGATGTGCAATGCGCAGAATCAGATGCATCGCTGACCTCGTGGTGGCGAGGCGCCGTTGCGCCGTTGTAATAGATCACGTGGCCACCCCACCCGTCTCCCTACGCCAACCACGCTACGTGAGAAGAAGTCATTAAACAACTCATGGCAAACAACTTACCGCAAAATAAACAATAATAAGAGTTATGTTAAGGGCCACGGCGACGGTACTAGGCCTTAGGTGTCGTATAGAGTTATAGCAAGTACCTACAATTACTTTGGTGTTTGTTTTATCACAGTTAAGAAATAGTTGGAGCGGGTACCGCGCGGTCGGCGCTTTTTCGCCGGTATAAGGTCGGGGGCGCCGTCTGCGCCCACGGACGCCCTCTTTGAGACTGAACAATTCTGCTTGTGTTTTTGCTGTAGATAGGTACTTAGCTAGTTATGTTGGGCCTGTTGCGCGGCATTGGGTGCGGCACTTGCGCACAGCTTGTCCCCAACGATCGATGCGGGCGACGACCTTGCGCGGTCGAATATCTCATCCTCGACCATATCTTCACACCAAAATTTAGGTAAATACACGGGAAGAATCCCGCGAGGCGATCAAAATGCAGCCCGCGTCCGCTCGGAGCGCCCGCCGCCCTCTGCCGCACTGTATTATCAATGGGGAGGTGCAACGCTGACAATCCGCCCTTCAATAGATTTCAACGAGAGCACTGCACAATAATAATATTGCACCGGAGAGAAGTCCTCTCTTTCGCACTAAGCCGTCTCTCAGTGAGATACAAGTAGACTCGCAATAGCGTGGAGGTTAACGCCCGGCTTCTGGATCACAAGGTAGCAGATTCGAATCTGTGATCATTCATTCCTTGTTTAAAATTACCTTACAGTAAAAAACATATTATTAACATTTTCTAGAACAAGTACTTGCCCTGCATTAGAATTGTTAATACCAAAATGAAGCTCATTACGCTGAAGTTTAGATAGCTCACAGAGCAAGCGTCGTCATATTTCCGACACCGTCCCTCTTCACAATTTATGTAATAAAGTCATACAGACGCAGTCCGTGCAAGTCCGTAGAATAACATATTTATGAAGCTACGTCTATTTATACCGCTATTTGTGACACTTGCAAAGTAAATAAATACCAGCCGGGGAGTTCCTACAATGACCTACAATGAATGAATATTACCAAGAACCGAGGTCAGTGCATGTAATGAATGAAATGAATTTCATAATTGAAACACTTTTTTGCCACAACAAACAATTCTCCAAAGAACAACAAACAGAACAAGCGAAATAAAACCATTAAAAAACACAATACATTGTATTATTCGTGTATTTTTTTTTCGTTACGAAATACGCAACCCTCGGTAGGTATGCCTGGTATTTAATAATATCATGACTGTAATTAACTGAATTATTAAAAATATATATACGAGTGAATGAATTTATCAATATCAAACATGAATACACTATACACAAGTTACCGTATCTCAACAATAGTCTATTACTAGTGCTTTTAAATTTTGACTACATGTTATCAACAACAGAAAGAAAATCTTAAATATGAAAATCATTTTTCACTCAAATAGGACTTGGTACTGATATCGGATGAAATAAATTTTCACAAACAATTTATCTCCAACTCAATGAAGGAATTCCCTTCAAAATGTTAAGTACGTGACTACCTGACAGTTTAGGTACATTAAGAAGACATTGTAATAATTATAAGAAATTTAACAGCTATTTTCATTTAGAATTCACGTGATTGTTTATGTAACATAAAATACACAAAGTTTGATATGTCCAAACCTCTAAAATTCCCAGAAAAAAGTTGATGACAACACAAGAAATCGACTGCCAACATTTTGAGTTTTCTTTTAGATCTCACATCGATAAATCAGTCAGTCAAGTAATGAAAATTAAACCTGCCATTTCACTGCATAAACGCAAATATGAAATTGCTTCCATTCAATAACATTGCAATAATTAACAGACATCTTACAATTAATTACATCTTGCAATTTGATATTCTGTTTATGCTCGTAAATTGATGAATCGGAGCGAGACTTCGAAGCTTCAAAGGTCTAAGCCTCCTTTTGTTAATGGAAACAGTTGTTAAATAAAATAACAAACAAAATATAAATATTCCTTTTTTGAAATGAATATTTATGTATAGCTTGTTCTTGGTTTCAAACGTAGCTCTGCTTACTGCGACCTTTTTAAAACAAAATACTGAATTTAGCTTGTTTTAGTTGTATTTTTTAATCCTCACTAATATTATAACTGCGAAAGAATCTGTCTGTCTGTTACGCACGGCCCGTTGTATATAAAATAGATTGACGATAGATTGAATTCTGGGAAAGGACACAGGACAGTTTTAATACGCGGGTGAAGCACGGAAAACATCTGAACTAAAAATCTGAAAAAATAAAAAAAAAGTTTTGTAATAAGAGCGAATAAAATATAACTGCCACCATAAACTATGTTAGATACATACGAACAAGTTACACATAAACATAGAGGAACTATATCGCCCTGGCTCTGAATTACACTCGACGGAACACAGCCAACTGCTTGCGTTAACGTGAGGGTGGAAGCTGGTCAGGCGGACCGCTTGCATGCTACCAATGAGCGTGAATTTTCAGATACAATAATTTACTGCATATTTCCTAAACAAATAACGCTTGATTGCTAACGGAAGACTTCAGAAATAAGTATGTTTAAACTTAAATGACATAAAAAAAAAATATTTTTATTCATTGTTGTTTTCTTACTTGCGTCAGAATAAAAACCAATAAATAAAAAAATATAGAATTGAATTCTAACTTATCCTCTTACCGGGACTTGTACGAATACCGCGGTATAAACGGAAACCAGAATACCTTTCAACAAAGAGGTGGCATTCGTTCAAATCTTGTTTGAAATTCGACGCGGCGACCCTTGAACCGAAACGGTATGCACGATGCACCCGACGCAGGGTTTTGTTTTGTTATGTTGTTTGTAATGTTCTCCTCGTCTTTGTCTTTTTACCAATTTATTTTGTTACTATGTATAATCATTTTTAGGGTTCCGTACCTCATAATATAAAAAAGGAATCCTTATAAGATCACTCTCTTATCCGTGTGTTATCACCGTTTTTGTTAGGAAAGGGTGGACCTACGAAATGAATTTGATACTGAAGTCTAGTCCTTATGAGGTGTATCAAGGTCCTCAGCCAACACGATAAAACAATATGGGCAAATTAAGAATTTCGCAAAAACTTGCAAGTACCAAAGTTTACCTTTATTTTCGACTTTTTTTGTTTATTGTCTCGGTTTTCTCTTGACGTAATCGTGCTTATCAAGGCTAGCCTAGTCATTGCCCAGTTTTCAATCTATCTTCAAACCTAATTTAATAAAAAAATGGTTCAGCGCCTTACCTGTGTTAATTTTAAAAGACTGACGAGATTACCGTAACTTAAATAATGTTAGTAACGATTAATGGAGCTGCCTTCAGAGCTTCACGAACCAACCGATAATGCTAGTAGTGGACCAAACTTAAAACCGCAATTTAAATATGTTACGAGTATATATCGTTTTAAAGAAACGAGATAGACTCTTTGAAGTCAACTGCAAGTTTCTGCTATGTATAGCACTCGCAAAACTAAGCTGACTTCTCTGAGAAGTGCCTCGCATGACATAAAGCCGATTATACAGAACTTGGGGGCCGCTCTGTCCCCAAGAAACGATGCATAAAATCAACCAAGAGTGACCGCACAGCTTTATCCGTCAAAAAAACTATTTCACTACAACAAATTGTTGTAAACTTTCATAATTAAGTTTGTAGCTAAATTGATTACAAAACAAACCAAAAAACTTTCTCTTTTTGCGGAAATTGCAAACACACTGACCTGACGCAAAGTTGACCTGTTTTTAACACGCGTTTGTTTTAGGTGGGATTTCAAAAGTTTTTGTTGAAATACTTTTCAAACCAAACTTTTTACACTGTGGAACGGAGCAGGTGAGTAAACGAGGCCGCGTCCTACAATTTCCATGTAACATTCATAACACCAGCTTGCAGTTATGAAGTTCCTGTAAATAAAACCATCCATATTTATTTCAGCTGTTGCTGAAAGCTTGTAGAGTACTTTTAAAGGTTTTTTTATAATAATTGAGACCCTTTTAGTTTCAATTTTTAAATCTGCATTTTATTTCAACGTAATCTATGGACGCTCAAATCTCGTTGAAAAAGACTGTTATCCATCCAACACATTTTATATCCTGTAGTTTTTTAAATAAAATGGAGAATAATTAAGGGATGCATGTAGATTAAAAAAAGGCCGTTATTATATTAATTTTTATTACAAAAACATACATACTTCCATCTATTTAGTATAAAACCCGCATAATGGTCTAATGTGCCAATTCAAACAATCAGCTTTCCATTGTCTTCTATTGAATGAAATACGACTGAAAAGTGAAAATTAAATCTTCATTTCACACTTTTTGAATTAACTTTTTAATAGCCTTGAATTTCATCTACTTATTCTTTTTCTTTTCTACAGAATTGCTTTCATCCAACCGTTTTCCCACGTTCATTGTTGGGGTTTACTTTGCTTAAATAGAAAAAGTTTTCTGCGAATTATTAAAATCACGGGCGCTCACAAACCGTAAGTACTAATATTATGAGCTCTTTGTCTATGAACGGTCTTAATAATATTTAAAATGGTGATATCGAGAATAAATGAATTTAAGAGATTAATTGTTGAATAGAAAAGAGAAATTCTCATACATTTATATTTTCTTAACATCTATTATTTGGTATGTTTTATATACGTATTATAACACTGAGAAATACAAAATCATTTCAATGTTCAATCTATTACAAGCCGCACTCAAAAAACATGCTAATGATAGCTACAAAACAAGCGCTCTAATGTTTTAATTTTTTATCCTTGTATAAACTTTACAGTGCAATGCTTATAATAAGGCCATTAAAACAAGCTCCTTGCATAATTAATGCTGCAATGACGTCACAACATAAAGCTACACATTACGAGAGGTAAAATTCACGGCGTAGTTTCAACCTACTTATTTCACAAGCGGTTTCTAGTACTTACATAAAAATACACTATTTGTATACCTCCTCGCTCCATCATCAGATCTATATTACAAAACCTAATCTCTTCAAAATCGATACAATACACCTCGCCTATACCCCTTAAACAGAATACAGACATATTACTTATAGACAAATTTTCATTTGTTTACATATTTATTTATTAAGGTACACCAACGAAGTTTTTACAAATAACTGGTTTAACATTTACATATTTTATCCTCTATGCAGTGTAAAAACGTCACTTAAAGGTGTACACACCATTCAACGTTAATGATAAAAAAAACCGGCCAAGTGCGTGTCGGGCCACGCGCAGTAGGGTTCCGTAGTAGGAGTTAGTTAGTCGACTATAGCTCTGTAACCGGTTAAGCCTACTTAGCCGTGGTAGTTTTCCTTATAATTTCATTACATGTACTACGTCTATGATTTTTTTCACATTTCTAGGTACAGCCATTCAAAAGTTAGAGGGGGGGGTAACTCGTATCGAACAAAAAATTTCACTTAAAATCTAGATATTTCGCAAATGGCTCGCTAAACCGAAAAATGGTCTTCACACACCCATAATATTTTTGAAAGACCTATCTAACGATACCCCACACGAAGGGGTACGCGAGAAAAAAAATATTCATCCCTACTTTACATGTTTGGGAGCTACCCTAAAAAAAAATATTTTGCAAAATTTTATTTTACCACTTTCTCGGCGTGATCAATATACATATTCATACCAAATTTCAGCTTTCTAATAACAAAAACCACCGAGCTATGCCGCGGACAGACAGACAGACAGACAGACGGACAGAGCGAAACTATAAGGGTTCCTTGTCGGACTACGGAACCCTAAAAAAGAAACATTTATAGTAAACCAATGTCGTTGTACAATGTACAAAACTAAAATTAAAAAGATACCTATACATATGCATGCATTGCATTCATTTATATAGTTATTCATCATTCATTGTTCATTTCGATAAGACAGTAAAAAGAAAGTGAAAATTGACATCCAAAATTGGATTAGTGTTAGTTTCTAAAAAATATTTATTGCTCAGCCGTCTTTGAACCCACATTAGATATAAGCTTATTTCTGATGGCAGGTACTGTAATATCTTATTCGCAAAAAACTTTTAACAATTCAGAAAGAGATTTACCCTTTTAACTAAGAATTGGTTTTTATTTGTACGCAACATTTAGCAAAAAAAACTTATTTAGTACAAAGTAGTTTTTGTGTCTCTTTTTCCAATTCTATCACTACAAAAAAGAATTTGACTTTGCTTCTAATTTAAAACCAACGAGGTGTGGTCATCCATCATAAAGGATACAGATCCATTGTATTAATCTTGTTTCTAAATAAAACACACTCCGAATTCGCTTTTCATCCTAATCTCATTATTCTCTCCCATGCTCTTCGACTAAAGTAGCATTCATCAGGTCTGTTACAATGCTACCATTTGCTAGCAAATGAAATGTGGCCATTAATTAATTACTGCTCCGGCTAAGCTCGAGCTGTTTTCAATTCAAACAGCATAGTAAGGTCAGGTACAGGTCACAAAGCATGCCGCAAACTTTCAGTTCAATTACAGATAGACTGATTCAAATACATAAAAGCAAAGACTGAGCAAAAAAAAATCTTGTACAGAAGTTAGCTGCTAGTAGATGAGCTGAATTGTTCATCAATAAAATTAGAATCTATCTTTGAATTGAATTCAACTTGAACTATGGGCGCGATACCCATTGACAGCGATGTGGATGAATATTTTCATGGCTAATTTCTTGAGTATAATTTATTATTCTTATGCTTTTATTTCTGTACAAATCGTAAATAAAACAAAGTTTTAACTTCTACTTTGAATTGTAAAATTTAATTCGTGTCTCACAGAACAAATATTTGATGAACCACAAATTCTAAGTCTGAGTGTTTGTGCATAAGTCAGACAAAATATCGATTGTCAAATACATATTTTTTTTACATATTCAAAAAAACTCAATTCATATAGAAAATATTAGAAAATAAACACAAACATATAGAAAAAAATGCTCAATTCAATTAAAATTAATTTGACATGAAAGTGATTGATTATTAAATAATATAGCTGTTCAAAACATTATGGTTCTTTTGAAATTGTACGACATAAAGCGTTCGAAAAAAGTTCCACAAAATTTACATCAAAAGAAAGAAGTATAAGAAAATAATAATTACCGGATGATTCTATTCAACGTAACGTTTTACTCATAAATAATACTTCCACAAAAGTAGCTACATAAATATTCATAGAATAATTATTATGTACTTTTTAGATAAATAATATCTCATTATTTATTATGCTGTTACAGTTTGAAGATGATTGAATAAAGTTTATTTACGTTAACTCTGTTTTCTCAGTCAGGGTTAAGTTTTCTCTCATTAATTTAGCTATCAACTATTTAAGATACTAGTTGGCTAGTTTAGCTTTGAATAATGTATGAAAATGTATTCATTATAACATGTACTATAAGCTATATACCACAGTTTTACTCATCCTGAGTTAATAGCATTATCAACTCCACAAAATAAACTGCATTATGTAAAGTGTTATCGGCATATACCGTATAACGTGACCTCCTATAAAATCGAAAATAAATACCGTAGTAAAGATAATTTTATTACTATCCAAGGTGTTGAACACGGCGTAATGTGCTAGTTAGCGGTAGTGTTTTTATATTGAAAAAAAATAAAAAAAAAAAACAATAATAAGCATTGCGTACTCTTTGGTGGTTTTAATACATCAACCAAGCAACCAAGTCATCTGGGAAAGAACTATTAACTTATCTTCATGCAAATACTTAGTTCGAAGTCACGCAGGTACACATACACAGTACATACGGATAAAAGTTTTACAAAATCATAAAATTGGCGGATTTTTTTGCAGAAATTGTAGTGTCTGGTCTCGCCTTGAAACTCAAATACAGCATCGCAATTCAAAGTTTAATAATTCAAGTGATACTCTCTAATGATATCATGAACGTACGAGTACAACATTAGCCTCCTCTAAGCTTCTTAACTAACGCATTTCAACAATATACGAAATATGAGTGAATTTTCCACAATTCTCGGGAAAACATTTCCCACGAGTGTATTTTATAAATTCCCACTGTAGGTACTGAAACTTCGAGAAAGGTTCGTATCGAAACGAGTTTTAAAAGAAAGAACAAAAATATAGCTGAATTTTAATTTTATTTTTAAACCTCAAGCAAATATAGCTGAACTAAAATTTTGCGAGCAGGTAATTGAGATTGCAGAGCATATATGAAAACAATTTGTGCAGTAAAATAGAAATACATTTATCCAGCACTACTTCAGGCACAACGCCGCCGGCGCCGCTCTGTATCCACCATCTCTTTAGCGGAATGTTCTGCATCTAGTTTCAGTAGTTTACTGACGTTATTTATTCAGGGTGCCGAAGTAATTACACTGAATATAGACACCTTGTTAGCATAAACTTTGTAAACAGAATAGGATACACATGCCTGTACGAATATGTGGCACCGGCGCCCAACAATAGGAAAGGACGAAAAATATCACAGTACATTTATATCTCGGTAGCGATTATCTTAAGGTCACATTAATCAATACCCACCAAAAACCAAGCCAAGTTCAATATTATGATAATTAGGGTGTGGTTTACAAAAGACTTGATAGCTAAATTGCCACCTAACTAAATGTGAGTTTGTTTGTTACTCTTTTACGAAATGCAGCCTATGGGACCCAGGAGACGGTCTCTGGCTCTGGCGGAGAGTCTCTGGCTTAGTTTCACCAATTCAGAATTGTAATAAATACAATAGTTACCTACATTAAAAAAACTCACTTTCATTATAATACTATTTCCAAGACAACGTAAGCGTTTTATAAAAATGCCAAAAATCCTCTTTCAGGGTGAAGAATTCGCTTTTATAGGCTTAGCTTTTGCAAAACCGCGCTCTCAAATTAATAATGTAACATACGTATGATAAGTACTACCGATTGATTTCATTACACTCTTGCTTAAGGTGCTAAGGGTAGCTATAGGTATTCATTACCTATAGCTATTAGCCTGTATTTAAATATATTACAATACTAGCAGTTTTCTGCGGTTTACCCGTTTCCTGAAGGAACAATCTCACGTACCCGAATAAAAATTATTCTGCGTAGTAATTCAGATTTCAAACTATGGGTGTACCAAATTTCATCCGAATCCATTGACCAACTTTTGCTTGAAAAAATAAATAACATTTACATACACACCTACACACAACCGCACAAGCTTGCGCATTATTATTATTAATAGGATTTGTCTATAAAAGCTTGTCACTAAATTCAAAATGCAAGAGCGTTCTACAAAAGGCATTTGCAACACGCAACTGTAGGGTTGCAATCGATAGCCGACGGTGCCAGTACTGAATCGCTGCAAAAAGTCACCGCACTCTCTGATAGCAAGAATAAAAGAAGGGAGGCAATTTATCGTCATCGAATAAAACTTTCGCTACAAAATGCATTAGGTACAAGGGTGGAAAAAATAAAAAATAGTATCCCTAGACGAACACACTAATGAAATCGTAACGTTAACGTAAATTATTTTCGAATCATAAATACAACCATTCCAAAACAAAATGTATGTTTAAGATGCATAAATAACATTTTGCAGCAATGCCAATTTAATATATGATTAAAGTCGTCAATTTAAATAAATTGTACGTAAAAAGATAGTATATTTCATTCGAAAATCGCTTTCGATACAAATACTTTTTCAATAGTGATTCGGGCATAGCAATGTTTCGATATTATAAAAGGTTCATTTCATCATCATCGTCATTATTCCATTCAATACACTGTCTGTCTGTTACAATTCCACGGTTAAAACGCTGAAACTTTATACAGGGATGGGATTAACCTGGGGCAGGATTGTTTGTTTGTATGAATGAAACATTCGATTGTCCGGGTGAATGGCCTTTTGCCACTTACCTATAGCTGTCAGCCAGGCGCGAGTTGATCCGTATCATGTTATGCTGCCTATTTATTTGTGCAACAAATATGTATTTCACACTGCCGTAGACATTACTTCTGCCAGCGATTTTGTCTACGTAGAATTAAATTTAAGTCCAGATACCTGGATAAAAAATATTTTAAGTGTTAATCCGGGTTATAAACAAAAATTCAAATTTATTAATCCTTACAAACATTCGCATTTATAATTAAGTAGTATGTAGATTACTTACCACGCCCGAGAATTTATCTCAAAGGCATACGAGCTTTTACGAGTTTTCAATAGAAAACGTAGTATTATAACGCTTTTACTCAAAAGGTCAAGCAAAGGTGTAGGTAAAACATACCCTCATTTCGTAAAAGCGAAACTAATTACCATAAATTAACTTCTGGAACTAAGTTCTTTAACGCAGCTTGCGGTAGTCAGTGTGGGGTTGTCAGGTAGAAATCTAAAACGTTATGGTCGGAGACGTTCGGTTCCATTCGGCGTACTTCGCATGTTATCGTAGACTATGCTAGGCTATGTTTTTTTTAGAAAGAAATTCTACAAAGACTTCGCCAGCTGAGGCTGGAGCGGATGCAAGTGTCAGACTCATACTGACTAAAACCTTCTTTCGCCTTTTAATTTTCGCGGCCGAGGTAATTCTTTCTAACAATCCCGTAGTATACCTAAAAAACTTTTAGGCCTTCTATCTGGTTTGACGTATGGCACTTGATAAGTGATATTTTCTTATTTAATAAAAGTAATTTTCTTATAATAACTTCGAAATTTATAAAAGGAAACCATTAAAAGTGCAATGAATGAAACGATTTACGTTTAAATCTTTTATAAATGTTTCATTTCAATTACTTAGTCTTCAATAAAAACAAAGCTTTTAAACCAATTTCATCGACTGCCGGTTACGTGCTGTATTGTTTTCTTTACCCGTTTGTTCTACAGATTGATTTTATCTCGAAATTGCAGGTTTTTCAACGGCAATGAGAAAGATTTTTTCGATAGAGATAAATATTTTTATTTTATTGTTATACTTCATATAATTTAATATTTTTCTTCATATATTTATATTATTTGACCCCTATAGATATACACGATATATGTTTTTTTATCTTGATTAGAATCATGATGAAAAAACGTAGAGATAGACTTTCGATCATTTTATCCCCAGTAGCCAATACTCAAATAAAAGATTTTTTCAAATTCGGTCCAGCCGTTCATGAGTAGCAGCCGATTGTGGATCCCTTAGTACCTATTTTTCCAATGTCATATATTTTTCTTTTGGTGACACAAAAAAGAATATTCCAGTTTATTCTATTCTGCTAACAAAATAGTGTTTGTATGAAAACATCTCACTGTACCTACTTAGGGTTGCTTTAGCTTTACATAGCGTCCGAATATGGACTTCAAGGCTCCATTTCTTATTCAACAAACGGAATTTCAAAGAATATACAGTAAGAGAAATGTATAAGCTTGTGTAGTGAATTTTAGAACACTTGTTTGCATTGCATGTCTTTAAGCTGATCGTTTGTCTTCGTCTGAATACAATACACAGTAGGTAAGCTATCTATTTTTAAAGTATTTTGCTTGTTGACTTAGGTATTTTTCATTTTTAACTGACTCTAAAAAAGTGGAGGTTCTCTACTGATTTTTAGAGAGTTGGAGGCCAAGCAAGAATGCACTCATGTAATTTTAACGTTCGTGGTAAGTCATTTTCGAATCATAAATACGGTTATACCAGAGCAAAATGTATGTCCAAAGTGCGAAAATAAAAAATTATATTATCCAAAGATCTATTTATATAAAAAATATGTATCAAGCGAGTATATTCTATTTAAAAATCGCTACTAATACTTTTCCGGTAGTGGTTCCTTGCCCACTGAACCAAAATGGTAAAAAACCGGCCAAGTGCGTGTCGGGCCACGCGCAGTAGGGTTCCGTAGTAGGAGTTAGTTAGTCGACTATAACTCTGTAACCGGTTAAGCCTACTTAGCCGTGATAGTTTTCCTTGTAATTTCATTACATGTACTACGTCTGTAATTTTTTTCACATTTCTAGGTACAGCCATTCAAAAGTTAGAGGGGGGGTAACTCGTATCGAACAAAAATTTGCACTGAAAAGCTAGATATTTTGCAAATGGCTCGCTTAACCAAAAAATGGTCTTCACACACCCATAATATTTTTGAAAGACCTATCTAACGATACCCCACACGGAGGGGTACGCGAGAAAAAAAATATTCATCCCCACTTTACGTGTTTGGGATCTACCCTAAAAAAAATATTTTTCAAAATTTTATTTTACCACTTTCTCGGCGTGATCAATATACATATCCATACCAAATTTCAGCTTTCTAGTTTCAAGAACCTCGGAGCTATGCCGCGGACAGACAGACAGACAGACAGACAGACAGACAGACAGACAGACAGACAGACAGACAGACAGACAGACGGACATAGCGAAACTATAAGGGTTCCTTGTCGGACTACGGAACCCTAAAAAGGATACCTTTGGTGCAACTTCGTCTGTCAGTCCATCGAACACAACTCAGGATTTGAAATTCGAAACAAATTTTCAAATCAGAAAGTTAAAGAATAATTTTCCTTAGAAAGTTCAGAATTCTCGATAGGTACGCAAGTCCGAGTCGCACGTGCTTGTTTTTTTTTTCATTATTTCGTATTCATTTTGCTATTACAGCGTTCGTTTAGTTACTTTGTGCGGAATAAATAAACTTTGTGCAAAATCAAACACTGAAAGCATTGCACAGTGCACCGCATATATATTCACTATGTATCTGTATCATGCTTGTCCGAAGCACGTCATGTCAGGTTAAACGGCCCTCTAATGGTAGTACGTGTGTGTATTAGATCGATAGAATCCCTTTGTTGTGGTCAAGTTAAACGTTGCCGATAAACGCGTCAATTTCGTGCATGGGAGACGTAACGCGTCAATAGCAGTGACTGGTTACGTATGGACTTATTTTAAGCCCAATTATTTGATGTAACCATGCAGTTAATTATTGTACTACCGGTATTAATTACGCTGACAGTAATATGTATGCTACTTTAATTTTTGACTCTTACAAAGCCGATGTTTATAATCAGTGTATGGGACATTGTACGACAAAAATGTAAGAGAAATTGTCTCAATTTTATGTAATACTGTGGACTATAATTGGACTGCCATGGGCCAACTTGTACCAACTATTCGTTGTTTAATTTCTAAAACAAATGTAAAATTTTCGATAGTGTTTTTTTTTTCTACACGTTAATCCATTATTTTATTCACAGTGGTCGTTTTAATGCCATACACATGGCATGATGATTATGATATGCGTGATACACGAGATGATATACACCTGGTTTCTACGCTTAATCTCTTAACCAGAGATTAATAGTCGGGATTCCACTAAGCCGTTCTGAATCGATTTCTGCGGGAATCTGTTTCAAACTTAATTATAATTAAATATAGACACAATTATGCCTTCTAGTTTACAGGTATTTATAAATGGTGGTTAACATTTAGATCAACGAAAATCGATGTGGATGAATTTATAACCAATATAAATTTTCTAGAGTCATATTCACTTTTTAAGTCTAACTTAGATACAGCGAAGAAAAACGTGAAGAAACCTGGACTAAAAAGTCTGACCTAATCTCCTTTAAGCAAGCGTGGTGACTATGCCTTCTCTGTATGAGAAGAGGCCTTATCTCAACAGGGGTTAGTAAATAGACCGATAATGAACGTGACCGAACGAGACCCTCCGTCTTAATATTAAATCTTATTGAAATGGTAAATACAAAACAGTAATAACAATAATGTATCGCAGTTTAAATAAAAACTTCCCCAGGCTTTCAACCTGTGCCAGAATTTCTTTAAATGAGTATGGCGGAACAACCAGACACTGGTAAAAATGTAACAGACATTTATTTATTTTTGTATTTGTAATTTTTATTCAAAAGAAGGATAAGGTTTCTGTTAATTAAAACAAACTATAGTATGAATTTCATTACATTTTGTTCCTGAAAGTTATAATAGGTACCAACAATGTAGTCTAGTATTATTTATACATTTAGCAACCTCAATTATTTTGATGTGAAGTGAGCCATACAATTAATTTTAGGTTCGCAATTTCAGTGCTCAGGAAAGGAAATTTAAATGGCTGAAACGTATTTACGTAATTAAAATAATTGATAAATATGCATACTTTGTAGTGCTTGTTCATTTTGTTTGAAACAAAGTTTATTGAATTCCGAAAATACAAAATATTACAGTATTTATGTACATATTTCGGTATATTTCTGACAGGGCGGTGCTTCGGTTTGTCAGAAATGATTTCTAGTATTTTATCATAGGTTCTTAATTACCAATAATCTTGCACTGAGACTTGTTTCGATACAAGCAAAATAAAGTATGTGTTTAAACTGGACAAGTAATCAATACTAAAACTAGCTGTTTCCCGCGGTTTCACCCGCATCCCGAGGGACCTACTTAGCGCACCCGGGTAAAAAGTAGCCTATGTTGTTCCTCAGGGTCTATTCTATCTCTGTACCAAATTTCATTTATATCGGTCCAGTAATTTTGACGTGAAAGCGTAACAGACAGACAGACAGAGTTACTTTCGCATTTATTATATTAGTAAGGATAGTAAGGATTAATAAAATATATAATAAAACTAGCTGTTTCCCGCGGTTTCACCCGCATCCCGAGGGAACTACTTAGCGCACCCGGGTAAAAAGTAGTCTATGTTGTTCCTCAGGGTCTATTCTATCTCTGTACCAAATTTCATTTATATCGGTCCAGTAGTTTTGGCGTGAAAGCGTAACAGACAGACAGAGTTACTTTCGCATTTATAATATTAGTAAGGATAGTAAGGATTGTAAAGAATCATGGCAGTTTTGTATGGAACCTGGGTGTAGTTCCAACAGACCTGAAACTAGTGTCAGGAGAAAGATACGTATGCGTAGTTATCGTTTCATCATATTATACATGGTTGTATCACCCGGGTTTGGCCACTAGAGTCAATCGAAGATTGCTAATAAACTGCCCATATTTATGAAATAAGAGTAATATTTTAAAATATTATCGTTTAATTGTTAACTGCCTGTAACCCCGTCTTTGATCAACTGAACTTTTTGTATGATAAATTGTTCCTAATCTACAAAAGTATGGAGAAAAAAGAAGTTTTTTTTAATCATTGACTAGCAATAATAAGCGCACTTACAAACGGAGAAACAAAGTGTGATTATATTATAAAATAGTTGCTCATGCAATGGTGTTATTAAAAGTAAAAGTAAAAGAACATCTTAGATCATGTATTGGTAGCTTTAATCACAATAGTTGATTTATTGTGAGTGGTAGAACCTTTTGATTTCTTATGTCTATATCTTCGTTCTCCGGCGACTTAGATAGTTTGGTCCCATATAAAAAATGTTGCAGTTATTAATGCCTATTAAATAAAATAGGTGTCAATTCTGTTGGATCTACACCCATTTTACCCATGATTCTTTACCTGTCTGTACATTTTGGAATTTTGAGAAAATAAATATTGCAAGCGACTATAAATAACTACAGACAGACAGAAATTTCTAAAAATGATTGCAATATATTCTGGTAGTTATTCATTTTAATTTTATTATTGTATTATAGTTCAATGAATAAATAAATTTGTTATTATGGAACGTAATATTTTCTTTAATAAATACTTTTAAATCATTAAAGAAGGTTTAGAATCTTTTTGTTTTATTTTGTCTAAAAATGGGACAGAAAACTTTTTAAACCATTGACGTAACCTTCAATTTTAAAACGTGACACAATTCACTACATCTCAAGTAAATAGGCTAAGCTATAAACGTTATAAAGTAGGTTGCATCGTAGTCGTCGTTATCTAAATGATAATACTGCCAGCCTTTTGGGCAACCTTCCAAGCGAAGACGACTGCTTGGACTGTTAGCATTTAATTATGTCAGAACTTGTGGCCACTGATATTAAACTATTGAGTCAAACTGATATTTACGTGTGCTTCACTAAAAAGATTTTTTTGAGAATATACTTCCAGGAAGGTAGCGAAGCCTTGCTGGAAGAATAGTAAATCTTTCAAGAGAATGTTAGTTTATATAAGGAAGAAGTGGCACTAATAATTTTAAAGAATTTCTCGCCAATTCTGGATATTGTTATTTTCTTTTCACCCAGAAGGCTTTAATACTTTCAGAAGCATGCTTATAAGAACGATCTCGGCTGAAGATATATCGTAGTTTTTATTCCTTCGTGTCTGGCCTATTAATCACCACGTTGGGCATCAATGAAGGCATATTGGAAACAGCTTGCCAGACCACATTTTCGATGATTACTGGCTTTCAATCTCTAAATTAACCACTACTTCCATTACTCCTTCAAAATTTGGAATTGGCTTTAGTCCTGTGACGTTACACCGTAGGTAATAAACATGTAAACAAGCACCGTTGACCAACTCGTTAGCGTGTTTAATCTACGGCGGGAATCGCTTCGGGCGGCAGTAGTAGGTCCGGACACCCGACGGGATGGCAAACACGATACTGGGGGGTATCGCCCCACCTCCCTCACAAGCCGCTCACACCCAGCCTCCCCTAGACCACGTCAAATATTTCATTCTAAATACAAACTACCAGTGAGATAGCGAGCACGTGATAGAGCAATTACATCTGGTACAGAACACACCCGTCGGCTATGGGGTTTGCTTTTATAATCAAATGTTTTATACTATGCACCGATCTTTTGAATCTTGATGCGTAGCAAAATAGAAATTCTATATTTGACTGTATTGGAATTTATAATTGGACATCCATCACCAATTAACGAAATGATACGCAACAGCCGGCTGACACAAATGCCAAAAAAAATGTGGCTTGGAAAAGACCAATAATACGGCGTCATAATTTAAAAACTGTTAGTAGCTCCACAGCTCCAATGACTAAGATAAAAAGCTTTTCTTGAAAAAAACAACATCCGGCTGATATAATAAGGTGGCAAAATACACACAACATTAACCTAGAGCCAAGCTTCAGAGTGTCGATGTATTATCAGCATGAATTTGTGCCAAGACCTACACACCTCTTTTGTTGCGATGAGCGTAAATCGACAAGTCATCTAGGTATGCGCAGGTACCTTGATATATGTATTTACAACATAAACTGTTATTTTGATAAACTACACTGACGGACTAATAAACTGCATCAATGTTCAACACGCACCTACCTTTGAAAAAATCATTTTAACCAAGTATTCTAACTTTTTATACACATTTAAATTGAAACCTATAGTTTGGTTCGTTAACTTCATAACAGCGTAGTATCATTATCCCTAAGTATATGTTTGTATACTAGGCTAAGGGCTAAAGGGCTATTCAAATTTTTTTAAACAAAAACTTTGATGCATTTTCTTTGTCTGGGGGTATATTTCAGAATAACTTCTTTCGAACAAAAAAGTCTCCCAAAACTATAAAGACATTGCGAAATTGGAACATAATGTAAAAGGATAGAATTCAAATTGAGAACATTTTAGAAAGTCTGTGAAAAACATAACTTCTTCGGCAGTTTAAAAAACATTTTAAGGGTTTAATAGGTACCGATATCCAAACAAATCGTTTTTAATTGACTTTAACAAAATGAGGTTTGTGATATTAATGTTACGAGGTATCGTTTTCAAGGTCTTTAGCATAGAATAAGAATAATAATCATTTTTTTGCACAGAATATGAGTACCTAGAAAAGATGACAAAATAGAGAGAGAAAAGAATCATCATATTCTACCTGAGACAGGTGTACGAATATAATATACACGCCGAATAAAGGTCTTGTTTTAATTATATTTAACAATACCCACTACATTAATATCACTACATAGTATAAAACAAACAAAGTCGCTTTTTCTGTCCCTATATCCCTAAGTTCCTAGTCCCTGTGTATGCTTAAATCTTTAAAACTACGCAACGGATTTTGATGCGGTTTTTTGAATAGATAGGGTAATTAATAAGGAAGGTTTATATGTATAATACATGCATATTATAGTAGAGAAAAGCCGAGAAATTTAAAGATTTGTAATGTGATGTCGTAACAAACATATTTTTCTGCGCTTACATTGCAAACGCTGGCTAAACCTTACGAGATAGATCAAATTTATGTACTACGGAATTGTATATCTTAAAAAGATGAATAAAAAAGTCCGCGACAGATGTTTATCTCCTAAGGATAATCCACAGTAACCATTTTTATCTTTTACATATTACAAAAACAATATGGGTTATTTACCAAGCTATTTTAAACGATACAGTATCATTCCTTATCCAATTAAATAGATAGATAGATTGTGCATTTCATTTAGATCGTTAGATACGTTGTGCATTTCATTTAGATCAAAATTGCCCTTTACAGCATGTGATTTAAATGAATATTTACGAAGATATTACAGATTTAAAAATTGCGTTTGCGTCGGTACCGGCCGGCCGGGGTAGTACTGTAGTGTATTTAGTATCAGAATTGTACCCGTGCGAAGCCGGGACGGGTCGCTAGTACATTTACATAAGATATAAAAATCAAACTAACGAAAGAGTCTTCCTCATAAAGAAATTAAAACATGAATTTCTTTAAATTATTTAAAAACTCTGTATAACTATAATAAAATTTTTTTAATAATATTTTTTTCAATTCTTTTTTAAATAGATTAACATTGAGATCCTTCAAGGATTTTGGTAAACGATTAAATATTATAGGTGCTGTACAAAATACACTGTTATGCATAAGTGTCATGTTAGACCCCCTAACACATAATTTGGTCTGATCTCTTCTACTGCGATTACTCACATCGCTTAATTTTTCAAAAATTGCGTTGGACGCTCAAAAATGTGCAATGATGGCAGTGAAAGAATTTTATTATTTATAAAATATGGTTTGCAAGAGTCAGTACTTTCTAGACCAAACATTGCTCTGATACACCTTTTTCTGAGATTTGAAGACAGATTTTTTGTTTGTGGAATTCCCCCAAAAAATAATACCGTAACGAAATAGTGAGCCAGCTAATCCGTGGTAGGCGGTAACTAGAGCATCCGTACCAAGGACGGGTGCTATGTTATAAAGTGCGTAGACGAATTTATTAATTTTTTTATTAAGATCTTCAATATGAGCCTTCCTGTTTAGATTCTCGTCTATTGTTAAGCCTAGATATTTAGATGTGCTGACTCTATTAATTGGTTTATTGTTATAATGGATATTTAGATCATCTGGCTTTTTGCGTTGACTAAATTGCATGATTTTAGTTTTCTCTATGTTTATTTTAAGGTTATTACTGTCTAGCCATGTAACTATTGATTTTAAAGTATAGTTTATATATTTTTAGTATAGTAGTATAGTTTTTATATTTTCACATTCGTAGTCGAGCTTATAGCACAATGGATGGTAACTGTGCTGTCATCAGCAAATAATGACATATGATGACTTGTGTGTTGTTTCCCGCGGTTTCACCCGCATCACGAGGGTACTACTTCGCGCACCCGGGTAAAAAGTAGCCTATGTTGTTCCTCAGGGTCTATTCTATCTCTGTACCAAATTTAATTTATATCGGTCCAGTAGTTTTGGCGTGAAAGCGTAACAGACAGACAGACAGACAGAGTTACTTTCGCATTTATAATATTAGTAAGGATATATATTTTTCTATAATTTTTGAGATTACCGGTACTAATGCGCTAGGCCTGTACGAATCCATTAAGATTTTATTGCCTCTTTTATATAACGGTTTAACAACAGCATTTTTTAAGTCTTGGGGAAATACACCTCCATGCATAGGTTTATAATGTAACTTAGATGGTCACTGACGTTTTCATTAATACATTTTAAAACTTTTGTGGATATTTCATCATAGCCAACACTAGCGGTATTTTTAAGAGATTGTATTATTCTGTGTATATCTATAGGAGTGCTAGGAGCCATAAACATGGAGTTATTATAAGTTGAAATATTTGTCAAAGTCTGTTTACCGGCTTGGGGAATTGGTTTAATTTTTTAACACGCTTTTATTAGCTTGGGTTGTATGTATGTATGTAACGGAATCTTTGAACCTAATTTTCACTGGTTTCTAGACGTCTGATCAACTTGGAACTTTGCACACGTGTTAAGGGCAGATGACAATGCAATAATCCGATAAAAAAAAAACTAAAAAAACACGCTTTTATTGCTGACCGAACTAAAAAATGGAAAATAAATAATAGTTTAAAAAAACTAAAAAACACGCTTTTATTGCTGACCGAACTAAAAAGTAGAAAATATTTTTTAAATAATTCAATTCAGAATAAAAAGCGTGGGGTGCTTGATATTTTAATTATTACACCTATTCTATTGGCAACCATTTATGAGAGGAGAGTCATGAAAATATAGGAAAATGCACCCCACGCTTTTTACTCTGAATTGAATTATTTAAAAAAATATTTTCTACTTTTTAGTTCGGTCAGCAATAAAAGCGTGTTTTTTTAAACTATTATTTTCAATAAAGAAATTATTGAAAGCTCTTGCTATAGCACGAGGGTCAGATTCTACTTTGTTATTTATGTTAAGAGTTGTGGTTATACTTTTAGGTCCATTCAGCTTATGTCTATTTATTATATCCCAAGTTGCTTTGGATTTATTAGATGACGACTTAATTTTATAAGAGTTTTGGGCGCGTTGCGTTAATTTTTTTTTTTAGGGTTCCGTAGCCAAATGGCAAAAAACGGAACCCTTATAGATTCGTCATGTCTGTCTGTCAGTCCGTCCGTATGTCACAGCCATTTTTTTTCGAAACTATAAGAACTATACTGTTGAAATTTGGTAAGTAGATGTATTCTGTGAACCGCTTTAAGATTTTGACACAAAAATAGAAAAAAAGCAATAAATTTTGGGGGTTCCCCATACTTAGAACTGAAAATCAAATTTTTTTTTCATCAAACGCATACGTGTGGGGTGTCTATGGATAGGTTTTCAAAAATGATATTGAGGTTTCTAATATATTTTTTTTCTAAACTGAATAGTTTGCGCGAGAAGCACTTCCAAAGTGGTAAAATGTGTGTCCCCCTCCCCCTGTAACTTCTAAAATAAGAGAATGATAAAACTAAAAAAAATATATTATGTAGATTATTATGCAAACTTCCATTGAAAATTGGTTTGAACGAGATCTAGTAAGTAGTTTTTAAGTAATCAACAATTTTCCTCTACAAACAAACTTAATTATGCGGTCGGAAAAAAAGAAGATAATTGCGACTTTATTGCGTATTTTTTCTTTCCAATGGTCGGAACCCTCGGTGCGCGAGTCCGACTCGCACTTGGCCGGTTTTTTATATTTTGTATTATATGTTTTGAATTCCGTTTTGTTGTTTTGATTTGGATCGAGTCTGTATCGCCAAAGCAGATTTCTTTTATTTTTACTACAAGTTCGGATACCCTTTGATAGCCAAGTGGGTTTTCTGTGCAATTTTATCACAATGTTTTTATTGGGAAACATAATTTATACAGAAGAGAAAAAGTGTCTATAAATATTTTATATGCTGCGGTGATGATTTATGAATATTGAGACCTTCAACATTTTGGACTCGACTATTTGAGCTTGCGGTAGGAGATGACTGGCGGAAATTGTCACATAAAAGAAAAACGTTTTCCTTGCTAATTTCACTTTCTCTCTCCCTCTCTCTTTCTATTCGTTTCTAGTGTATATTCCAGGGTGCGAGTATCAAGATTCGAGTCTAACCGAATGCAGCTGAGTACTAATGTTTTACGTGACTGCAACTGCTTATCCGACCTTGTTATCAACAATCCTGTTACTCTGATACCAAGGGGTCACACAATACCCCATGGTAAGAATCTAACAGCCCGTATTGACTGTCAAAGATCTACAATAGACATCGAGGACCAACATCTTAAAGTGCTTTCCGAGGCACAAGAGTCTCGGTATGGTTAAGATTCCTTAGATGGTCACACATCGACGGACCGATCGCATCGAGCTTGGTTTAAGCTTAAAAAAAACAAAGTATTATCCGTAAAGAATGAAAAAAAGCGTCATCTTAAAAGTGTACGGACGAACAAAACCGAACCGCAATAAACCATTCACTTCAACTATACAAATTTTTCTAATCGAATATTACAAAGTGGTTCCATAACACCCTCATAGACCGTAAACTTGGAAATTGATCGACTAATCAAAATTCTATTATAACTTAGAGCCTTGACTCAGTTTTCAGTTTTCCATTCTGTGGGCTCCGCTGAGATGGAATAGTAATTTCCGTCGAAAACCTCCATTGTCAGTCGTTCGATAGAATTGAAAATAACAGTTTCAGATTATAATTATATACCATTATGTTTATACAATTGAAACAAATTAACAATGTTTATTAGTGAATATTGCGAGTAATGGCGTAAACAATTGCATTAGAAATATTCACAATATGTGTCATTATTTTCTTTCCGCGTATCTACGCTGTATGTTCAACAATTATATTATGTAGTTAAATATTGAATAAAGGGGATTCCAATAATTGATTATAAAAAGGTTTCTTTGTAATGAATTGTATATAATTTATTAGATTTTTTATTAATTCCTGAATCATAATTATGTGAACTTATGCTAACAAAAATCCTAATTCTGAAAATCATTAGAGGAAAGATTGACATAAACTCGGACGAAGTATTATTAACTATAAACAAGAGTGATGGAGATAAAACCGCAAGAAACAGGTAGTATAAAATAAACACAAGTCAGTTACGAGTGCTAAAATGTGGAGCTTAATTTCCCGACCACATTTCAGTTAGACAGCACGATTGATCCAATTTCACGTAGAATCGGCTGCTACATTCTGGAACAGCCGTTGAACATACCCTCCCTTCCCCAGGTAATCGATACTTAGATTGCTAGCGTGGGGACAATCGAACATTATATTGTCACGCTTTAAACGCACTCAGAGAATTCAAATAATTATAAAAAAAATATCAATTACTTTTAGCATTCAATATTTGAAAGATGACTGAAAAATAACTCTGTTGCTTGGTTGATTAACATTAATTACTCTGAGTGCGGTACTCACTCCTTTTTGCAAGACATGTAATGGCAGCCCCGAAGGATTTTCTTCAGTTTGTAATCATAGGATCTGATAGACAATATCCTGCCCGAACGCACCGCCACATAACAAGTTTAACTTTAAATCTTAACTATATCTGGCCACTAAAACACGCAAAAAAACACCAAAATCGCTCGATCCATTTTCGAGTTTTTGCGAGTAAATGCGTACGTCAAGGCTGAGGCGTAAGTAAGTAAACGCGTGGTAAAAACCAACCGATTCTATAGATCAGGATATTTAAACAAACAAATTAAAGAAACTCTCCGGCTTCAAGCGAATAGCGAGTAAGCCGCGAAAAATAAGAAGTACTTACATCAATTAATCAGATTTCTACCGGGCGTATTTATAAGCTTCAAACAAATGTTCACATTTCCTTTTTTTTTAAATAATGAGTGAAAGTCGAATATGTAACTAAATATTTTCTTCTTATTTAAACATCCTTCATTCATGTAATTACAAATGTACACAGTACACCCGAAAACAACACTTGCTAACTATAAAGCAGAATGCTGAATGATTTGAGATTTAATACTATCTAGTAGAAACAGTTCACCCCGTACGGCGAGATACGCAGGCCTCGGCGCGGAATTCAGATGCATCGCTTGAAACTTTGACTTACATTAACTTTCTCAATAACAGATTCTGAGTTATGGTGTAAATGTTCCCAACCAATCTAACTGGAACAGTTGGTGTTGGAGATACATTTAATCTCTAACACCAAGTGTTTCACTTCACTTTAAACTTAGTTTGAACTCCGACACAGCGCTTTAACGTAGCTTCAAATGCATTTCCCGGTTGACTACTCCGCAACGGCAATGCTTCAACACAAAGGTGCCCGTTGTAACGGTTTTGCAAACGATCGCCCGACGTTTTGAGCAATCGCCTGACACTTGAGCAATTCAACTAGTCACTTTATTTATTACTTCGCGTCTTAATTACGTCTTGCTCTGTCTTCACAAAGGTTTCAATGAACAACAGCTAAAACAGCTGGCTAACTCAGATTGATTGAAAAAAGTAATTGCAGAAGATTTTACTTTCTGTAACCTATGTTGTGCCACTGCCTGGCGAATGTCCTCCCCATGCGCTTCTATATCTGCACGTCACAAACTGATGGATCCAATTTACGCAAACAAAAACTGTTCGGACATCACGAAAGCGTTTTCTTGTTCTGCTCCTAGATCATCTTTAAAAACCATGAAAAGGACACCCATATTAATTTTACATAATTAATATTAATACAGCAATTAACAATTTATTTATTTGTTAATTAGCGACCCGCCCCGGCCTCGCACGGGTTCAATGCTTGGTTATTATATATATAAACCTTCCTCTTCAATCACTCTATCTATTAAAAAAAAACGCATCAAAAATTCGTTGCGTAGTTTTAAAGATCTAAGTATACATAGGGACAGACAGCGAGACGCAACTTTATTTTATACTATGTAGTGATGATGGTGCGCATTGAACTGTAAAAAAAGTTCTTAAAATTAATATTTGTATGTCTGTCCTTTACGTGTTCCACGTGTCTTCCTTTAAATGTATCATTTTCGTGGAATTTTAGACTGCTGATTATCATGAATCTGATATGTCGAACTTGACATTTTGTGCTGTAATCAGCACCACTAAAACCTCAAACCTAGGTATAATTTCTATATAACTCTATAGCTATTTTCTTTTGTTGTTTTTAGAACACACATATAGAACAAGATATAAACATCACCCACAACCAAGTGCATATCCAACTTTCTGAATTCCGTGCTATTTGTTAGTTACTCCCATTTTAGACTCCACCGCAGCCGAGAAGTTTAACGTTGTGAATTGTTTACGTGATAAACGTGGCTTTTATATTGCAAACTTGATCACTTTGAACCTTTTTAAACTCATCAACACACGCCACCGATGAAAACTTCAGCTTCAATATTGGCGGGAAGTCGCTTCGATATTAGCATTTTATTAAGGCTTTTCATAGGAGGTAACTGACTTTGCTGTGCTCGTTAGCCTTTATGTGAACTGATATTGATGAAAAATATGCACAAACTTTACATAATACTCTTATGTATTATATAACAAAAGAACACGTAACATGTAACACAAACTTTATATAATAAGTTTATGTAAAGTTTGGAAGTAACGCCACTATTAGTTATAAAGTATTCTGAGAAAACCTGGACTAGAGAAGTAGGTCTAAAATCTTCATACCACTTGGGCAAGCGTGATGTACAATGCTCGGTTCTCTGTAAGAAAAAAGGCTAGTAAATAGGTCAATGATTAAAAAACTAGCTGTTACCCGCGGTTTCAGACGCGTTCTGAAAGGACTACTTCACACGCCCGGATACAAAATCTTCCCCAGATTATCTGCAAACTATATCTTCCCTATGTTTCAATCTATCAAGTTTTAATTGGCGGCACTAACTGGTCACACTTCATTGTACATCACCACAATACCGCACCGATACCGTCGCTTGTCACTCATTCAACTGACATAATCGTATTACATCCCGACCAAAGATATTACTTAAGTATATACAATACACACACGCAGTCATGGTGCAGTTAGGGTGCCGTGAAAACTATAGTAAATTGTTGAGTACTTGTGATTGGAAGAGATATATATGTATTTATTTAATTTTATCACCTTGCTTTGTTTAATTCTTCAATGTTACTTTAAACGTTGTCACCCATAAAACTACGATATTTATTTTACGGAGCCCAAATTTTCATGTTGGTTGAGTTCCGTTAATAATGTATTTTTATGGCAAGTATGACCTGATTTAAAATCCTCAACCGTCAATAGTATAAACCAGCGGTCGGCAACCTTTTGGCAAGCAAGGGCCACAAGGTAGCAAAATAAACTATAGGCGGGCGGCACTTGTGATATTACCCTAGATTCTGCCTGATATAGGAACCTAGAAAAACCGGCCAAGTGCGAGTCGGGTCACGCGCACTAGGGTTCCGTAGTAGGTCTTAGTTAGAAGAGTATAACTTTGTAACCGGTTACCAGAGGCGTATTTAAAGATTTAGCGCCCCGGGCCAGTCAGTCTTTGCCGACCGATTAACAAAAATGAAAAAAAATATGGAAAAATATAACCTTACTAATGGATCGTTCTTGAAGTTGGTGGCGAAAAAACACAAAACAATAACGATTGGAGACACCGACTTTTAGAACGATGTATTAGTTATTTTTCAATTTGTAGTGTATTTTTAAGTCGGTTTTATTTTTGCAAAACATTTTTTTTTTTAAATTTTGAGTTGTTTTTGTTTGTTGCATGATAACGTTTTGAGTAAAGACCTATAAATTGTAGTAAAACAAACTTAAAAGAAAAGAACAGATGAAGGCGCGAGCGAAGCGAGCGCGTATTTTTTGGGACACAATAAAATAATGTTAATTTTTACTTTTGAGTTGTTTTTGTTTGTTGCATGAAGATGTTTGAAGTAAAGAACTCTTAAATTGTAGCAAAAATTAAATGTGAAAAGAAAAAAAGAACAGTTTAAGGCGCGAGCAAAGCGAGCGCGATTTTTTTGTAGGATGTAAATTATTTTGTTGTTTTTTTTTGTTGCATGTTAATGTTTGGAGTAAAAAACTCAAAATTGTGGCAAAAACTAAATTTTAAATAAAATAAAAACAGTTTAAGGCGCGAGCGAAGCGAGCGCGAATTTTTTGTAGGATCACAATAAAAAAAATACTTTTGAGTTGTTTTTGTTTGTTGCATAATACGGTTTGGAGTAAAGAACTCAAAAACTAAACAAGATAAGTTGAAGGCGCGAGCGCAGCGAGCGCGTTTTTTTTTTAGGATCACAATAATTAGGCTGATATGATAGGATGATCAAATTAAAAAAAAATATTGAACCTCGCCGCCCCTCGCAGCCTGCCGCCCAGGGCCATGGCCCCCTTGGCCCTATGGTAAATACGCCTCTGCCGGTTACGCCTACTAAGCCATGATAATTTTTCTTGTTAGTGGATTACATGTGCTACGTTTGTGAACACACATTTTCACATTTCTAGCCATTGAAAAGTTAGAGGGAGGGGGGTTCTCGTATCGAACAAAAATTAGCATTTATAAACTAGATATTTCGCA
Organism: Pyrrhia umbra; assembly: GCA_963891755.1. NCBI lineage: Eukaryota > Metazoa > Arthropoda > Insecta > Lepidoptera > Noctuidae > Pyrrhia > Pyrrhia umbra. The sequence goes on along the minus strand of OY982916.1, from coordinate 5,353,029 downwards.
AATGGCCCACTTAACCGAAAAATGGTCTTGACACACCCATTATATTTTCGAAAGACCTATCCAATGATAAAACATACGAAGGGATACGCGAAAAAAAATCATTCCCACTTTACGTGTTTGGGAGCTTAAAAAAATATATGCCGTGCCCGACACGCACTTGGCCGGTTTTTTTTTACCTTGAAGCCATACATCCAGCGTATTTCATTAATTCATGACTCGGTGGCAAAATACTAACAACAGTAGCTTAGAGACACTGACTAACATTTAAATGAAACTAATTTTACTCTTATTAGTATTTTTGGAAGTCGGTTGTATTTTTAGTTTAGTAAAAACTTTTTTACCAAACATTCGCGGGCCGCAAGTAAGACGTCCGCGGGCCGCATGCGGCCCGCGGGCCGCGGGTTGCCGACCGCTGGTATAAACACTTAATTTAAATGATGCATTTATTGTTCAATAAGTAGTACCAACCACAATTAGTTTCTGTCCGGATTGTGGTTTGTATAAATTGCAGATATTGCTATGCTTGTATGAAGAACTAGCGGCCCGTCCCGGTTTCGTACGGGTAGCCTATGTTACTCAGGGTGAATGTAGCTTTCCAATCGTGAAAGAATGTTGTTTCATCAGTTTTTTTAAACTGTTGAGATTGTTTGAAATTATATGAAAAAATATTGTATCTATACTGTAAGGTGTGTGTATTATATATATATGTGTATCTTTTTTGAATAATTAAGGCCTTCAACGGATCATCAAACACCAAACAACAATGAAATTTTCGAACGTTACCTACTATTTGAAAAATTGCGCTAATTATTTTGTATTCCGATCCGGAGTTAATTATACAACAAGGTTGATTTATAAGTTCTGTCTTATGGATCCTTAGTTACTAGCTATGTAATAAATATGGGAAAATTTAAGTGAAAAATAATATTGAAACTTGTAAAATCAGATAGACCAGTACCTGGTAGAACACTACATTAAAATGGAGTAACGTCCGGTATGTTATTTGTATAACTTGCCGACTCGCTGTTTGTATGATGAATAAATTAGTTTTAGAAAGTTTACTCTCTCGGCTTGTTTAAAAGCTTAGAACTATACTATACAATATATTCTGGTTACGCAGAACAGAAAAAATTCAAAAATGAGCACGGTTCTTTTAAAGCAGCTTTCGGGAATAAGATAAAACACGTCTTGTGCGTTAGTTGCTTTAGTAGAACTAGTGTTGCATGCGGCCAAGCGAAGGAGATGCGGTTTTTGAAGAATTCAGCAAACCAGTCTTGGATTACCTACCATTAAAAAATATTCTTTTTATAGTCTGTAGTTAGTTTATAGTCACAAATATTTTAAAATATGACAATTGTAAATTATTATTTTTTTACATATAATATTTGGAAAGACATAAATAACACCACGTATTATGAATGTAGATTTTTTATACATGGTATGCTTTTATTTGAGGGGTTGACTTGAAATTTCTAAACTTTTAAGATCAATAAACGTTACCAAATTTTGCGGAACCTGTAATTTTTTTATGTATTTATTGTGACCACCTACTACTTTTTATAGTACGTCTTGTGCATTGGTTGCCTTAGTAGAACTGTGCTGCATGCGGCCAAGCGAAGAATATTTACCTACTGAAGAAAAAAGCATAGCTATTTTTGATCCATCATCCGTACAAGGATGTTCAATACTCCTTGTGCGTTTGATAGTCAAAAATAACTGTGCTGCATCCAGCCAAGCGAAGAAGATGGACTTATTGCAGAAGAAATTCAGCACACCAGTTGTACAACACAAAGAAAAGTCTTATTTTTGTTAAACGTATAGTAAATGATTATTATTAGGTAAATTATTCATGTTAACATTATTGCTTATGCCGTACTTCTTTATAAACATACAAAACAAAATCATATTCTAGGTCGTCATCAGATACGCACTCCAACCATAGAAATTTAAACAGGATGGAGGAATTAAAACTGCGCATGGTTCTTTGTAGTAACTTTCGGGGATAAGGATGTTTAATATACCTTGTGCGTTTGTTACTTCAATTAAACTGTGCTACATGCGGCCAAGCGAAGAAGATGTACTTATTGAAGAAGAAACTCAGCACATCAGTTGAAGAGTACAATAATAATTAGTGTATTTTTTTTGGTAATTGTGACTAACATTTATAAAAGTAATTCAAATATTAATACATGTAAACTGAAGTAACTAATATAATATTTTTCCATACGTAGTAGCAACGGATAGTAAAAGATAATTATTATTAGGTAAATTATACATATTATTAACTTTATTGCGTATGGCCGTACTCTTATAAATATAAAACACAATCATATTCTAGGTCATCGTCATTTGGGCACGCCAGCCATGAAAACTTGAACAGCAGGAAGAAATTTAAAAAGGCACACGGCTCTTTTTAGGCACCATTCAGGATAGGGATGTTCAGTTTTCCTTGTTCGTTTGTTGCTTGAACAGAACTGTGCTGCATGCGGCCAAGCGAAGAAGATGCACTTATTGGAGAAGAAATGCAGCACACCAGTTGTAAAGTACTATAATAAATAGTTGTAATTGTGTCTAACATTTATAAAAGTAATTATAATATTATGAATGTAAACTGCTTCGCTAAAGTTACTAATATACTATTTTTCCGAACGTAGTAGGTAAGGATAGTAAATGATAATTATTAAGTAAATTATACATAATAACTTTATTGCTTATGCCGAACTCTTATAAATATTATACACGATTGTGTTTTATATTTTATATTCTTTTAAATTTATAGAATATGTTTATATTCTAGGTCAACGTCATTTGGGCACGCCAGCCATGAAAACCTGAACAGCAGGAAGAAATTTAAAAAGGCACACGGCTCCTTTTTGGCACCATTCGGGACAAGGATGTTCAATTTTCCTTGATCGTTTGTTGCTTAAATAGAACTGTGCTGCATGCGGCCAAGCGAAGAAGATGCACTTATTGGAGAAGAAATGCAGCACACCAGTTGTAAAGTACTATAATAAATAGTTGTAATTGTGTCTAACATTTATAAAAGTAATTATAATATTATGAATGTAAACTGCTTCGCTAAAGTTACTAATATACTATTTTTCCGAACGTAGTAGGTAAGGATAGTAAATGATAATTATTAAGTAAATTATACATAATAACTTTATTGCTTATGCCGAACTCTTATAAATATTATACACGATTGTGTTTTATATTTTATATTCTTTTAAATTTATAGAATATGTTTATATTCTAGGTCAACGTCATTTGGGCACGCCAGCCATGAAAACCTGAACAGCAGGAAGAAATTTAAAAAGGCACACGGCTCCTTTTTGGCACCATTCGGGACAAGGATGTTCAATTTTCCTTGATCGTTTGTTGCTTAAATAGAACTGTGCTGCATGCGGCCAAGCGAAGAAGATGCACTTATTGAAGAAGAAATGCAGCACTCCAGTTGTAAAGTACTATAATAAATAGTGGTAATTGTGTCCAACATTTATAAAAGTAATTATAATATTATGAATATAAACTGCTTCACTGAAGTTACTAATTAATATTATTATTATATTTTTCCGTTAGTAGTACGGATAGAAAATGATAATTATTAGGTAAATAGTACATATTCACTTTATTGCTTATGCCGAACTTCATGCAATCATTTTCTAGGTCGTCATCAGTTACGCACTCCAGCCATAGAAACTTCAACAGAGTGGAGACATTTAAAAATGCGCATGGTTCTTTTAAAGCAACTTCCGGGCACAGATATTCAACACGTCTTGTGCGTTTGTTACTTTAATAGAACTGTGCTGCATATGGCCAAGTGAAGAAGATGTACATATTCAAGAAGAAAAGCAGCAAACCAAGTGTAGAGTACTATAATAGTGTCATTTTTTACTAATTGTGTCTACAATTTATAAAAAAACTGCCAAATTAAGTTGTCAATATAATATTTTTCCGTACACAGTACGGATAGTAGGCTCAAAATCACCAAGGTGGCAAATTCTGTTTTGTGATGGAATTACCTAGCAGCTATTACTTTGATGGGGTGCTGGGGCAGGAAACCTCCACGTGTGCCCGGGAACTGGAGTTCCCTTAAGGCCAGTTTTCCGGGACGGTGCATCCCGGGGTACGGGCGGCGACTCCCCATCGGGATTGTTTCCCCGAGGGGTTTCGGTGCCCGTATGCCAATATCCTGTCGGGGGGGCCCAGGGGCGGCCAGGGTTAGGAGAAAGGAGGAAGGAGCACAGCGGACCACTCCTCGCGTGCCCCTAGCAGAGGGAGCATGGCGATGGAGGAAGAGCGGGCTCGGTGTGCACTAACCTGCCACCGGGTAGGCACGTTTTGCCACCGCTACAAATCTCGTAGCCCAGGAGATCGTCAAGGTCATGTCTCTGACGGTCGACGGGGGTCGAGGGTCTTGGCTTAACCGCCCGGACCGTGAGGAAGATAACCTCTATAATAAAATCCCCAAACCTCCAAGCGGCGGCGCACCGTGAGGGAGGTTGAATGCTTGGCTGGTGGGTAGCTCTAGTCTTTAGTGCGAACCGCGCAAATTGAGCAGGTACCCAAAGTTTTTACTCGTGGGAACTGTATGGATAATAAAACTAAAAAATTTTTAGAAGCGGAGAGGGAAAGGGAGAGGTGGGACGATGAGTCGGAGTCCGACGACGCGTCCGAGGAAGGCAGCGTGAGCTCAAAGAGCTCCCGACGCGAGGCTGCTGCGGGGAACTCTAAGTTCCTCCGCAAGCGGCCCAGACCAGAAGACGACCGGGGGTCGTCTTCCGACGGTGGACTGGCCTTGGCCAAAATCCCCACCAGCAGGCGGGGTAAGGGCCAGGCCAGAGGCGGGGGGCGGGTGCTCACCGCCAAGGAGGCCGCCCAGCGAGCAAAAAAGCTCGCTGAGGAGGGCCGTCACCCCGGGGGGAACCATACTCCTCTCGGAGCCCTATGGTGGTGAGCCAGACGCTGCCGGCGGCGCCGCTACGGGGCGCAGGGCCGGATTCGAGGAGGCCGTGTCTGCCGCGCTGAGGGAGGTGGCCCTCAAAACAAAAAAGGCCTCCAAGTTGAGGGCCATGGGCGCGGCCGGGGCCTCCATAATGGCGGCGGCGTAGGCCCATTTTGCGGGGCCTTCGCAGGAGGAGGTGGAAGGTCTGCGGGCGGAGGTTGCCCGTCTGGCGGCCACCACGGAGCTTCTCCAAAAGGAGAATGGGGAGCTCCGTGCCGAGCTGGCTGGACTCCGGACCACCCCCCGGGAGGCGCCGCAGGGAGGGCGCACTCAGAGTCAGCCCCTGCCTGTGGAGAACCAATTACCGTCCAATTAGCCTAATGTCATGCCTTTACAAACTGTTTGCCTCCTGTCTGCTCGCAAGAATATCTTCAGAGATCGACGCCCATCAGCCGATAGAACAAGCCGGCTTCAGATCAGGTTTCAGCACTCATGACCACATCCAAGTTCTGGACCAGGTAATTGAAAAATATACAGAATTCCGCAGACCCTTATATGTAGCGTTCATTGACTACAAAAAAGCTTTCGACACTATATCGCACGATAGTATCTGGGAAGCTCTAGAGTCAATAAACATAGAAGATAAGTATATAAACATTCTGAAAAACTTATATGTGGAAAGCACAAGTAGAATAAAACTGGACAGAATGGGCACAAAAATCAATATAAACAGAGGCGTGAGACAGGGCGATCCGCTCTCACCAAAACTATTCATAGCTGTACTACAACATCTAATGAAAAACTTAAAATGGTCAACGAAGGGCTTAAATATAAACGGCGAATACCTAAGTCATCTCCGTTTCGCCGACGACATAATTCTACTATCCGAGAGCTCTGCACAATTGAATAACATGATTAGCGATCTACACGGGGCTAGCATCAAGGTCGGTCTAGAAATGAATCTTGATAAAACGAAAATAATGACAAATCACCACATAGCGACCATCTTTGTAAACAACACCCCTCTAGAATTTGTAGAAAGCTACGTTTATTTGGGCAAACAGATTTCTTTTAGAAAAAATAGAAACATGGAGGAAATAGATCGCAGAATATCAATAACCTGGAAGAAATACTGGGCCCACAAAGAAATATTCAAATCAAAACTCACACCGTCAATAAAGAAAATAGTTATGGATTCAGTTATTTTACCATGTCTTACCTACGGCTCTCAAACTTGGACTTTCGACCTAAAAACCATGAACAAAATACAAATAACACAAAGAAGAATGGAAAGAAGTTTATTAAGTATAAAATTACGGGACAAGATTAAAAACAAGCACATTCGCAACAAAACCAATTTAACTGATGCTTTAACCTTCGCACTGAAAATGAAATGGAGATGGGCGGGACACATAGCCCGCTACAATGACGACAGGTGGACCATTAGAGTCGTGAAATGGCGAGGCCCTACGGGTCGTAGGGTTAGAGGCCGCCCGTGCGCTAGATGGAGAGATGAACTGGCAAAAGTAGCAGGAGAAAATTGGTTATCCTTGGCTAGACACAAAGAACGATGGAAGTCCTTGGAGGAGGCTTTTACCCGAAGGGGGTCCATTTAAGCCACGATAAAATAAAAACTAATAGAATTAATTAATCTAATCATACATACTGCAATTGAAACTATTTATTAAGAAATTTTACTTATCCTATTTACTAATAAGCATGTATGGTATTGTAAGTAGGCTTTTTATGGAATAAATAAAGCTTTATTATTATTATTCCGTTTATTTATTTATATACATATTAATTACATTTTTAAATATTAAACTATATATAAAAAAGAAAAACATTTAAAAATATAAAAAATAGTTTCCCACCGGTAACGAGACAGGGTCCAAGCTACCGGCGGTCAGGGCTCTAGAGAAAGGAACCTCCTGACGATACGCGCAGTGTCTAGGAGTACTGCTTTCTGTGTCAAGCCCTTGATCCAGCTGTCTAACGAGAGCCTCTTTAGGTGTTGGTCGAGGCTCTTGGCTAGTAGTCCATTGGCCGAAACGACTATCGGCACAATGACTGCTGAATCCACATGCCACATATCGACAACCTCGTGTGCCAAATCAAGATACTTGAGTTGTTTATCTTTTTCAGCCTTCACGAGGTTCTCGTCATGTGGCACAGTGATATCAACAATCATTGCGCGGCGCTCTAATCGATCTATCACCACAATGTCAGGCTTATTAGCTATAATAGTCCTGTCAGTGATGATAGATCGATCCCAGTATAGTGTGACATGGTCATTCTCGAGAACTGGGTCGGGCACATACCTGTAATATGGTACCTCATAGTCTACAAGGCAGTATCGCAAAGCAAGTTGCTGGTGGATAATCCTGGCCACTTGGTTATGTCTGTGCAAGTACTCGCCATTGGCTAGACTGGAACAACCGGAGATTATGTGTCGGATCGACTCTCCCGGACGGTGGCATGCCCGACAGATGTCAACCGTGCCATCCTTCACAATATACCTTCGGTAGTTCCTTGTCATCATGACTTCATCCATAATTGCACAAACAAACCCTTCGGTTTCTCCGAAGAGATCCCCGAAGCGTAACCAGGATATGGACGCTAAAAAGTCAACATCAGGCCCATGAAGGGCCCGGAAGTAGCGTCCGTGTAGCTCCTTACTCTGCCATACCTCCATGCGGTCCTTAGTATCCAGAATTACAGGCTTGCGCCAATTCTCGTTAGCCAAGGCGAGCGGGGTGAGTCCCTTGTCCACCATGACTACATCCTTATGCATCCCCATTTCAGCCTTCAGGAAATATTCCCTGAGACTGCATACCTCGCGGTTGTGGAGGGTCTTCGCGTTCAAAAATCCACGCCCTCCTAACTTCCGCGGGATATACAGCCTCATCACCGAAGACCGCGGGTGATGCATCCGGTATGTTATCAGTAGTGAACGTACTCGTCTATCCAGGGCGTCTAATTCCGTCTGAGACCATTTGAGTATGCCAAAAGAGTACATCAGGACCGGCATGACCCAACCATTAAAGGCACGCACCTTGTTGCCACCTGATAGAACGCTATTGAAAACTTTCTTCAGGCGGCCAAAGAAGCGTTCCTTCAACGATTGCTTCATGTCAGTCGCATTGATGCCCAACGCTTCTGACATACCCAAATACTTGTAGGTATCAGTTGAGGAGAGGGATCTAAAGTTTATGGAATTCGAAAGTTGGGTACTTTCGGATTCCACAATCCCTCCTCGCTTTACATGCATGACTGCACACTTGTCCACACCAAATTCCATCCTGATGCCATTACTGAAAGTTTCTGTTACCTTCAGTAATTTCATCAGTTGGAAATTATTGTGGGCAAAGAGTTTCAGATCATCCATGTAAAGGAGGTGAGATATTACTTGATCTCCTCTTCTCAACCTATAACCTAGCCCTGAATCCTCCAATAGCGAGCTTAGAGGATTCAAAGCTAAGCAAAACCACAACGGACTCAAACTATCACCCTGGAATATACCACGCTCGATCCTAATAGGTTCACTGGTCCCATGGATATGGCGACATCCTGGATAGCGAAGAACGGTCCTCCACTGCCTCATACATGACATCAGGAAGGTGCGTAGGTTTGCATCAATTTTGTACAATTCCAGCACCCTCATGAGCCATGTATGTGGCACCGAGTCGTAGGCCTTCTTATAATCTATCCAACATGTCGACAGATCCTTTCGGGACCGTCGAACCTGTTGGCTTATGGCCATGTCAATGAGGAGCAACTCCTTACTACCACGGGACCCATTCCTACATCCATTCTGAGAAGCAGACATGATGCTATTGTCTTCAATGTGACTATTAATTTTCGTTCTCAGAATGGACGTAAGAAGCTTATAGACCGTCTATAGTTTTTAGGTTCCGCGGTACTACCTGATTTGTGGAGTAGGTGGGTAATTCCAGTCGTAAGAAACTGGGGTAACGATCCAGACTCTAAGGCCAACTGGAACTGGGATGCCAAGCGCACGTGTGAACTGCGAAACCACTTTATCCAAAAGTTTTGCAGCCCGTCCGGCCCTGGGGATTTCCAGTAAGGCAACGGACGAGCTGCATTAGTTACATCTTGGGGGCTGATAGTGATTGCCCCCATTTCCGGTATCGGTTCACACGCTCGCTCGATTTCCCCTATCCAGTCGTCCTCGATGTGAGTAACGGGCACCGACCAAATGCTGCGCCAGAATGAAGTCATGGCATCATCATCCGGCAGGCACGCGTCACTCACGCCTTTGTTGGATCGTTCCCAGTCTCTATATACCCGCCTTTGATCGCTCTGGAATGTACGATTTAAGGTATATCGTTCCACACGTTTTCTATATCTGCGTATCCGGTTTGCCCACGCATAAATCTTCTGCTTCAGGAAGTCGATGCGCTCTGTGACGCGGGCCATATAATCTTGAGGTCTAATATCAGTCCCGAAGAAAGCCCGTCTCACAAAGCGCATCACCCTTAGGCGACTATTGCCCTCCCTGAAGCAGATCAATTTGCCAATGAGCGTTCTGGTATCACCAATACGTCGCTCAATCCTGCACTGCCAAGCTGGAGCTGCTAGTTTTGGTCGTGTAGCCACGTCTTTATTAAGAAGCCTAACATGAGCTACACGACACGCCGCCACGGCAGCGCAGTACAAAATTGAGTGGGTATCGGCGATATCTTCGCAACTATCAAAATAATTTGATAGCTGCGAATCCAAAGCGCACATTAACGCCCTGTTTTGTTTATGCATGGGCAAACGAGGTAATTTAGGTCTGAGGTCTAATGGTGTAAACCGATATTCCTCAATCGCACTATCCAGGGCGCTCCTCAATTGCTCACTACACTGGGTACTTACATTTGTGGCTATGTCATCACTCTCCTCTTCAATGATATAGTTCTGTACCTGTTGTATACCTGTTGTTGTTGTTGTTGTTCGTAGTGGAGGATGAGTGATGACAGAGTCACTTTGTATTTCATTACGTAGCCGATCAAGTACAGTATCATCCAACATATGATTACGCTGGATGACTCGCACCTGATCCGACAGTCGTTGTGCCGATACGCTGACAGCTGGCTCAAGCACCTGAAACAGAGAGAGCATCCGACTACGGTAAGCAGTCAGGTTGGTTCCCCCCTCTGTAGCCCCAAAGTACGCGCGCATGACGTTTTCATTGATCGATGGTGTCCATCGCATGCGCTGCGCACGTCCGCCGGGTGCGGGGATCCTGTCTGAAGCCGATGGGCCTCGAGGTCCCAAGCAGCCGGTGTCCTCCTCGCCGACGCGCAGGTGGTGGAGACGTCGGCGGGGAGAAATACTCGTCGCTCGAGCTCATCGCGACTGCAGCCGCCGGTGTCGCTGGTGATCCAGGGTCCGGCGGTGGCGAGGCGGAGCTGAGCGACGACTGCGGAGGTGTTAGGCGTGCTCTTCTGGTGGCCGCTCGAGTCAGCATCACATTTATGCTTCTTTTTCTTCATGTGTTTTATTATTATTTTCCAAAATCTTCAAATTTTCATTGTAACTATTGCTTTTGACATACGTCATATTGAAAATAATTTTCAAGATTGTAAATAAACTTTGTCTAAATAAGTATATTTGACCTTTTTATATTTAATTTGGAGGTTTTTTAATTTGGTGGATGAATATTCGATGTAAATACGGAGAAATATTAGTTTTTATAATTTAAAATGCAGAGACATATTTTTGTGGATGCTGACACTTAGTGTTGCCAGTGTATTTATTATTATTATTTTTTGCTGATAATACGATCTATCCTTAGTCCTTTTTATTTATTTCTCTTCTTCCGTCATCTTATCTAAAAAAAAACCTTTTCTTGGCATTGGCTTTCTGTCGTTGTAGCAATCAAACCGTATTTATTTTTTTAACTTGCTTTATCAGCCATTTTTTATTTATTTTTTCAGCCACATGAGACTCTAGATAGCTAAACAATATTAAACATATATTAAAAAATATGTTAATAACCAATAGATGTAATAATAGGGCGCGTTTATTTGAAAAATTCATTTCGAGAACGCTCCGTCAAGTCCAAGAACGGTCCCGAAATGACCGTTCCCGAAATGACTTTTTTAACTAAGTGAACCCTTTTTAGACGGCAGCCATCTTTGAGATCACATTCGGCTTTATTATTGTAAAATATTTAAGGTTACTCTTTGCTATAAAACAATACAAAACGATTTTATCAATATTCCAAATTGAAAAACGCATTCCCGTTTTGACGACTTATTGATGTACGCTCTATAAATAATGAATTTGAAAGATGCTTATCACTTATTTTCTTCTGTTTTGGCGAAAACTCTCCCTACAGCCGTTTGTTTACATCGTTAACAACACTTTACCTTAGACAACTAAAGGTTGCGTTCAAAAATATTTTTTTACTGAAAATCAAAATTGCGTTCACTAAAATGACGCTTACATTGTCGGACACCATATTTTGCCTTGATTTTCTTAAATTTCTTTTTTTTCTTTAATAACAACAATAATTAATTGGTTTATGATAAAATTGTAGGCCATTAAGTAGGAAAAACTTTTCACTTTATTTTATTTTATAAATATTTCCAAAGCTAGATTCTGAAGATTGCTACATAGGACGCGTTCTCGAAATGATTTTTTGTAGTTATTTCTTCAAATAATAATGAATGTGCTTTACTTTTGCAGTATAAAATAAAATGTAAAGTTAATATGGGCAGAGTTGAGTAATATGTACAATAACAATTTGCTTAAGTAACTAAATTTAGACATTTTATTTGCTGGCGAAGCTAATTCTGCACCTTGGTGATTTTGAGCCAGTAACTGATTAATTATAAGGCAAATTATACATATTAACTTGACAAACATTGAAACAAAATTATATTCTAGGTCGTCATCAGTTACGCACTCCAGCCATAGAAACTTCAACAGAATCGAGAAATTGAAAAACGTGCATGGCTCTTTTTAAGTACCATTCCCTACAAGGATGATCAATATTCCTTTAGCGTTTGTTGCTTATATAGAACCGTGCTCGCGCTGCATGCGGCCAAGCAAAGAAGATGTAGTACATACTTATTGATGAAGAAATTCAGCACATCAGTTGTAGAGTATCAAGAAAATGATATTTTTTGGTAAATTGTGTCTACTATTTATAAAAAGAAACACTTCTAAATTACAGTTACTAATATAATATTTTTCTGTACATGCATAATACGGATGAAGTAAATAATACTTATTAAGAAAATTATACATATGTATAACTTTATTGTTTATGCAGTATTTTTATTTACATTTAAATAAAATTATATTCTAAGTCATCATTACTTACGAACTCCAGCCACAGAAACTTCAGCAGAAGGAAGAAATTTAAAAATGAGCATAGGTCTTTCCAAGTAACAATTGTGACAAGGATGTTCAACACTCCTTGTGCATTTGATACTTTAATAGAACTGTGTTGCATGCGGCCAAGCGAAGAAGATGTATATATTGAAGAAGAAATTCAGCTACTATATTATCATGTTTTGGTAATTGTGTCTACAATTTATAAAAAAACTGTAAAATTTTACTAATATAATATTTTTCCGTACATGCTCGTAGTACGGATAGTAACTGGTTACTATTATTACGTAAATTATACATATTAACTTTATTGCTTATGCCGTACTTTTTTAGAAACTTATTCTAGGTCGTCATCAGTTACGCACTCCAGCCATAGAAACTTCAGCAGAAGCAAGAATTTTAAAAATGCGCACGGTTCATTTAAAGTATCACTCGGAGATAAGGATGTTCAATAGACCTTGGTCCATTGTTACTTTAATAGAACTGTGCTGCATGCGGTCAAGCGAAGAAGATGTACCTATTGAAGAACAAATTCAGCACACCAGTTATAGAGTATTATAATAAATCGTGGTAATTGTGTCTCACATTTATAAAAAATAATTAAAATATTAATAAATGTAAGCTGAAGTTACTAATATAATATTTTTCCGTACGTAGTAGCTACGGATAGTAGAAGATAATAATTATTAGGTAAATTATACATTATTAACTTTATTGCTTATGCTAAACTCTTATAAATATAAAACACAATCATATTCTAGGTCATCTTCCTTTGGACACGCCAGCCATGAAAACTTGAACAGCAGGTAGAAATTTAAAAAGGCACACGGCTCTATTTTGGCATCATTCAGGACAAGGATGTTCAATTTTCCTTGATCGTTTGTTGCTTAAACAGAACTGTGCTGCATGCGGCCAAGCGAAGAAGATGCACTTATTGAAGAAGAAATTCAGCACACCAGTTGTAAAGTACTAAAATAAATAGTGGTAATTGTGTCTAACATTTATAAAAGTAATTATAATACTATGAATGTAAACTGTTTCACTGAACTTACTAATATATAAGAAATATAAAATGCGCATGGTTCTTTTAAAGCAACTTCCGGGCAAAGATATTCAACACGTCTTGTGCGTTTGTTACTTTAATAGAACTGTGCTGCATGCGGCCAAGCGAAGAAGATGTAAATCAGCAAACCAATTGTAGAATACTATTAAAGTGTTATTTTTTTTTTGTAATTGTGTATACGTTTTATAAGAACTGCTAAATTTAAGTTACTAATATACTATTTTCCAGTACATAGTACAGCTACTTTACAAATTTATTGCTTATGCCGTACTTTGACAAACATTGAAAAAAAAATATATTCTAGGTCGTCATCAGTTACGCACTCCAGCCATAGAAACTTCAACAGAATGGAGAAATTGAAAAATGCACATGATTCTTTTTAAGCACCGTTCTCTACAAGGATGTTCAATATTCCTTTAGCGTTTGTTGCTTAAATAAAACTGTGCTCGCGCTGCATGCGGCCAAGCGAAGAAGATGTACGTACATATTAAAGAAGAAACTCAGCACACCAGTTGTAGAGTAGGTTGATAAATAGTGTCATTTTTAACTAATTGTGTCTACAATTTATAAAAAAACTGCCAAATTAAGTTGTCAATATAATATTTTTCCGTACATAGTACGGATAGTAACTGATTATATTTAGGTAAATTATACATATTAACTTTATTGCTTATGCCGTAGTTTGACAAACATTGAAACAAAATTATATTCTAGGTCGTCATCAGTTACGCACTCCAGCCATAGAAACTTCAACAGAATCGAGAAATTGAAAAACGCGCATGGCTCTTTTTTAGTACCTTTCTCTACAAGGATGATCAATATGCCTTTAGCGTTTGTTGCTTAAATAGAACCGTACTCGCGCTGCATGCGGCCAAGCGAAGAAGATGTAGATATTTATTGATAATGAAATTCAGCACACCAGTCGTAGAGTATCAAGAAAATGATATTTTTTGGTAAATTGTGTCTACTATTTATAAATAAAACACTTCTAAATTGAAGTTACTAATATAATATTTTTCTGTACATGCATAATACGGATGAAGTAAATAATACTTATTACGAAAATTATACATATGTATAACTTTATTTTTTATGCAGTATTTTATTTACATTTACACAAAATTATATTCTTAGTCATCATTAGTTACGAACTCCAGCCACAGAAACTTCAGCAGAAGGAAGAAATTTAAAAATGAGCATAGTTCTTTCCAAGTAACAATTGTGACAAGGATGTTCAACACTCCTTGTGCATTTGATACTTTAATAGAACTGTGTTGCATGCGGCCAAGCGAAGAAGATGTATATATTGAAGAAGAAAATCAGCACACCAATTGTAGAGTACTATAACAGTGCTAATTTTTTGGTGATTGAGTCTACAATATATGAAAAACTTCTAAAGTTACTAATATAATATTTTTCCGTACATAGTCGTAGTACGGATAGTAACTGGTTATTGTTATTAGGTAAATTATACATATTAACTTTATTGCTTATGCCGTACTTTTTTAGAAACTTATTCTAGGTCGTCATTAGTTACGCACTCCAGCCATAGAAACTTCAGCAGAAGCAAGAATTTTTAAAATGCGCACGGTTCATTTAAAGTATCACTCGGAGATAAGGATGTTCAATAGACCTTGGTCCATTGTTACTTTAATAGAACTGTGCTGCATGCGGTCTCAAGCGAAGAAGATGTACCTATTGAAGAACAAATTCAGCACACCAGTTGTAGAGTATTATAATAAATCTCCAAGTAATTGTGTCTCACATTTATAAAAAAATATTAAAATATTAATAAATGTAAGCTGAAGTTACTAATATAATATTTTTCCGTACGTAGTAGCTACGGATAGTAGAAGATAATAATTATTGGGTAAATTATACATTATTAACTTTATTGCTTATGCTAAACTCTTATAAATATAAAACACAATCATATTCTAGGTCATCTTCCTTTGGACACGCCAGCCATGAAAACTTGAACAGCAGGTAGAAATTTAAAAAGGCACACGGCTCTTTTTTGGCTCCATTCGGGACAAGGATGTTCAATTTTCCTTGATCGTTTGTTGCTTAAATAGAACTGTGCTGCATGCGGCCAAGCGAAGAAGATGCACTTATTGAAGAGGAAATGCAGCACACCAGTTGTAAAGTACTATAATAAATAGTGGTAATTGTGTCCAACATTTATAAAAGTAATTATAATATTATGAATATAAACTGCTTCACTGAAGTTACTAATTAATATTATTATTATATTTTTCCGTTAGTAGTACGGATAGAAAATGATAATTATTAGGTGAATAGTACATATTCACTTTATTGCTTATGCCGAACTTCATACAATCATTTTCTAGGTCGTCATCAGTTACGCACTCCAGCCATAGAAACTTCAACAGAGTGGAGCCATTTCAAAATGCGCGTGGTTCTTTTAAAGCAACTTCCGGGCAAAGATATTCAACACGTCTTGTGTGTTTGTTACTTTAATAGAACTGTGTTGCATATGGCCAAGTGAAGAAGATGTACATATTCAAGAAGAAAAGCAGCAAACCAATTGTAGAGTACTATAATAGTGTTATTTTTTTTTGGTAAGTGTGTATACACTTTATAAATAAACTGCTAAATTTAAGTTACTAATATACCTACTATTGTCCAGTACATAGTACGGATAGTAACTGATTAATTTTAGGTAAATTATACATATTAACTTAATTGCTTATATTTACTTTTTTCTTAACATATAAAACAAAACCATATTCTAGGTCGTCATCAGTTACGCTCTCCAGCCATAGAAACTTCAACAGAATGGAGAAATTATAAATGCGCCTGGTTCTTTTAAAGCAACTTCCGTGCAAAAATATTCAATACGTCTTGCGCGTTTGTTACTTTAATAGAACTGTGCTGCATGCGGCCCAGCGAAGAAGATGCACTTATCGAAGAAGGAATTCAGCACACCGATGTCAACGATACTAATACGGTAAATTATACATATTAACTTTATTGCTCATGCAGTACTTTTATAAACATTGAAACATTAAAATTATATTCATCAGTTACGCATTACAGCCATAGGAACTTCAACAGAATGCAGAAATTGAAAAATGCACATGATTCTTTTTAAGCACCGTTCTCTACAAGGATGTTCAATATTCCTTTAGCGTTTGTTGCTTAAATAGAACTGTGCTCGCGCTGCATGCGGCCAAGCGAAGAAGATGTACGTACATATTGAAGAAGAAACTTAGCACACCAGTTGTAGAGTAGGTGTCCACAATTTATAAAAAAACTGCCAAATTAAGTTGTCAATATAATATTTTTCCGTACATAGTACGGAGAGTAACTGATTAATTATAAGGTACTTTGACAAACATTGAAACAAAATTATATTCTAGGTCGTCATCAGTTACGCACTCCAGCTATAGAAACTTCAACAGAATCGAGAAATTGTGTCTATTATTTATAAAAAGAAACACTTCTAAATTACAGTTACTAATATAATATTTTTCTGTACATGCATAATACGGATGAAGTAAATAATACTTATTAAGAAAATTATACATATGTATAACTTTATTGTTTATGCAGTATTTTTATTTACATTTAAACAAAATTATATTCTAAGTCATCATTACTTACGAACTCCAGCCACAGAAACTTCAGCAGAAGGAAGAAATTTTAAAATGAGCATAGGTCTTTCCAAGTAACAATTGTGACAAGGATGTTCAACACTCCTTGTGCATTTGATACTTTAATAGAACTGTGCTGCATGCAGCCAAGCGAAGAAGAAGCACATATTGAAGAAGAAAATCAGCACACCAATTGTAGAGTACTATAATAGTGTTAATTTTTTGGTGATTGAGTCTACAATATATAAAAAAACTTCTAAAGTTACTAATATAATATTTTTTCCGTACATACTCGTAGTACGGATAGTAACTGGTTATTGTTATTAGGTAAATTATACATATTAACTTTATTGCTTATGCCGTACTTTTTTAGAAACTTATTCTAGGTCGTCATCAGTTACGCACTCCAGCCATAGAAACTTCAGCAGAAGCAAGAATTTTAAAAATGCGCACGGTTCATTTAAAGTATCACTCGGAGATAAGGATGTTCAATAGACCTTGGTCCATTGTTACTTTAATAGAACTGTGCTGCATGCGGTCTCAAGCGAAGAAGATGCACTTATTGAAGAAGAAATTCAGCACTCCAGTTGTAAAGTACTATAATAAATAGTGGTAATTGTGTCCAACATTTATAAAAGTAATTATAATATTATGAATATAAACTGCTTCACTGAAGTTACTAATTAATATTATTATTATATTTTTCCGTTAGTAGTACGGATAGAAAATGAGAATTATTAGGTAAATAGTACATATTCATTTTATTGCTTATGCCGAACTTCATACAATCATTTTCTAGGTCGTCATCAGTTACGCACTCCAGCCATAGAAACTTCAACAGAGTGGAGACATTTAAAAATGCGCATGGTTCTTTTAAAGCAACTTCCGGGCAAAGATATTCAACACGTCTTGTGCGTTTGTTACTTTAATAGAACTGTGCTGCATATGGCCAAGTGAAGAAGATGTACATATTCAAGAAGAAAAGCAGCAAACCAATTGTAGAGTACTATAATAGTGTTATTTTTTTAGTTTTAGTGTTAGTTTGCAGTACTTTTATAAACATTGAAACATTAAAATTATATTCATCAGTTACGCATTACAGCCATAGGAACTTCAACAGAATGGAGAAATTGAAAAATGCACATGATTCTTTTTAAGCACCGTTCTCTACAAGGATGTTCAATATTCCTTTAGCGTTTGTTGCTTAAATAGAACTATGCTCGCGCTGCATGCGGCCAAGCGAAGAAGATGTACGTACATATTGAAGAAGAAACTTAGCACACCAGTTGTAGAGTAGGTACCTACTATGATAAATAGTGTCATTTTTTACTAATTGTGTCTACAATTTATAAAAAAACTGCCAAATTAAGTTGTCAATATAATATTTTTCCGTACATAGTACGGATAGTAAGCTCAAAATCACCAAGGTGGCAAATTCCAAATTTTGTTTTGTGATGGAATTACCTAGCAGCTATTACTTTGATGATTAACCTAAATGATCACTTAACTTATGTTTAACCAATATTTACGTTGGCAGAGCATAGAATTGATTACTATTCTCGTAATTTTATTTTTAAAGAGAGGTAGTGCTGAAATAAATCATTCCGGGGACGTTTTTGTGAGGTTTATAATAATATTATAATATTACATAAGTGCTTATTGTTTACCTTATTCAATAGCGGATATGTGTCATTTAAAAATTAAAATTTTGAAAACTGATAAATCTGACAATAAAGACGTTAAAAAGCAAAATATAGTGCAAATAGAGCTATTTATGTCAATTTTCTTGTCTAAATTATCTCAATATGAGAAATCTCGCTATCGTATATATAAATTAACATTCTATAGGTATAAGAAATTTGCCTATTTTAATACTAACAGGGCCTTTTTTTAAATATTTAAAATAATAATGTATTATTTGTGATTTTAGTGATGTTCTCGGAAATGATGATCGGAAATGGTTTTCGTGGAATGATGCGTATGTTTCTTAAATTACGATATAGATATAATTTAGGTTCATAAAATCTAAGCAATGTACGTCGTACGTTGTTTTGTACGTCGTACTTATTTATTAATTTTGGCATAAGGTTCGTAATTTACAATAAAATAACTCAAATCATTTTGCGGTATATAAACCACTATATGAGTATAATCAAACCATCTAAGCATTATACTATACAACTTATTGTTTTGTAGTTAATATTTAATAAACTTTACATCAAAAACAAGCACTTCTTATCATATTAAATAAACACAAGAATATTAGACTTGTTCATAACATCAATATCATTGCTCAATCAGTATCAAATCAATATCAGTATCAATACTACCTATCTATTATTTTTTGCTGATAATACGATCTATCCTTAGTCCTTTTTATTTATTTCTCTTCTTCCGTCATCTTATCTAAAAAAAAACCTTTTCTTGGCATTGGCTTTCTGTCGTTGTAGCAATCAAACCGTATTTATTTTTTTAACTTGCTTTATCAGCCATTTTTTATTTATTTTTTCAGCCACATGAGACTCTAGATAGCTAAACAATATTAAACATATATTAAAAAATATGTTAATAACCAATAGATGTAATAATAGGGCGCGTTTATTTGAAAAAGTCATTTCGAGAACGCTCCGTCAAGTCCAAGAACGGTCCCGAAATGACCGTTCCCGAAATGACTTTTTTAACTAAGTGAACCCTTTTTAGACGGCAGCCATCTTTGAGATCACATTCGGCTTTATTATTGTAAAATATTTAAGGTTACTCTTTGCTATAAAACAATACAAAACGATTTTATCAATATTCCAAATTGAAAAACGCATTCCCGTTTTGACGACTTATTGATGTACGCTCTATAAATAATGAATTTGAAAGATGCTTATCACTTATTTTCTTCTGTTTTGGCGAAAACTCTCCCTACAGCCGTTTGTTTACATCGTTAACAACACTGTACCTTAGACAACTAAAGGTTGCGTTCAAAAACTGATTTTTTACTGAAAATCAAAATTGCGTTCACTAAAATGACGCTTACATTGTCGGACACCATATTTTGACTTGATTTTCTTAAATTTCTTTTTTTTTCTTTAATAACAACAATAATTAATTGATTTATGATAAAATTGTAGGCCATTAAGTAGGAAAAACTTTTCACTTTATTTTATTTTATAAATATTTCCAAAGCTAGATTCTGAAGATTGCTACATAGGACGCGTTCTCGAAATGATTTTTTGTAGTTATTTCTTCAAATAATAATGAATGTGCTTTACTTTTGCAGTATAAAATAAAATGTAAAGTTAATATGGGCAGAGTTGAGTAATATGTACAATAACAATTTGCTTAAGTAACTAAATTTAGACATTTTATTTGCTGGCGAAGCTAATTCTGCACCTTGGTGATTTTGAGCCAGTAACTGATTAATTATAAGGCAAATTATACATATTAACTTTATTGCTTATGCCGTACTTTGACAAACATTGAAACAAAATTATATTCTAGATCGTCATCAGTTACGCACTCCAGCCATAGAAACTTCAACAGAATCGAGAAATTGAAAAACGCGCATGGCTCTTTTTAAGTACCATTCCCTACAAGGATGATCAATATGCCTTTAGCGTTTGTTGCTTATATAGAACCGTGCTCGCGCTGCATGCGGCCAAGCAAAGAAGATGTAGTACATACTTATTGATGAAGAAATTCAGCACATCAGTTGTAGAGTATCAAGAAAATGATATTTTTTGGTAAATTGTGTCTACTACTTATAAAAAGAAACACTTCTAAATTACAGTTACTAATATAATATTTTTCTGTACATGCATAATACGGATAAAGTAAATAATACTTATTAAGAAAATTATACATATGTATAACTTTATTGTTTATGCAGTATTTTTATTTACATTTAAACAAAATTATATTCTTAAGTCTTATTCTTAAGTCATCATTACTTACTTAAGTTCTTATTCTTAAGTCATCATTACTTACGAACTTCAGCCACAGAAACTTCAGCAGAAGGAAGAAATTTAAAAATGAGCATAGGTCTTTCCAAGTAACAATTGTGACAAGGATGTTCAACACTCCTTGTGCATTTGATACTTTAATAGAACTGTGTTGCATGCGGCCAAGCGAAGAAGATGTATATATTGAAGAAGAAATTCAGCTACTATATTACTATGTTTTGGTAATTGTGTCTACAATTTATAAAAAAACTGTAAAATTTTACTAATATAATATTTTTCCGTACATAGTACAGCTAGTAACTGGTTATTATTAGTTAAATTATACATATTAACTTTATTGCTTATCCCATACAAATATAAAACAAAATCATATTCCAAGATGTCATCAGTTACGCACTCCAGCCATAGAAATTTAAAAAGAATGGAGAAATTGAAAATGCGCGTGGTTCTTTTAAAGCAACTTCCGTGCAAAGATATTCAACACGTCTTGTGCGTTTGTTACTTTAATAGAACTGTGTTGCATGCAGCCAAGCGAAGAAGAAGCACATATTGAAGAAGAAAATCAGCACACCAATTGTAGAGTACTATAATAGTGTTATTTTTTTGGTGATTGAGTCTACAATATATAAAAAACTTCTAAAGTTACTAATATAATATTTTTCCGTACTTGCTCGTAGTACGGATAGTAACTGGTTATTATTATTAGGTAAATTATACATATTAACTTTATTGCTTATGCCGTACTTTTATAGAAACTTATTCTAGGTCGTCATCAGTTACGCACTCCAGCCATAGAAACTTCAGCAGAAGCAAGAATTTAAAAAATGCGCACGGTTCATTTAAAGTATCACTCGGAGATAAGGATGTTCAATAGACCTTGGTCCATTGTTACTTTAATAGAACTGTGCTGCATGCGGTCTCAAGCGAAGAAGATGTACCTATTGAAGAACAAATTCAGCACACCAGTTGTAGAGTACTATAATAAATCGTGGTAATTGTGTCTCACATTTATAAAAAATAATTAAAATATAAACAAATGTAAGCTGAAGTTACTAATATAATATTTTTCCGTACGTAGTAGCTACGGATAGTAGAAGATAATAATTATTAGGTAAATTATACATTATTAACTTTATTGCTTATGCTAAACTCTTATAAATATAAAACACAATCATATTCTAGGTCATCTTCCTTTGGACACGCCAGCCATGAAAACTTGAACAGCAGGTAGAAATTTAAAAAGGCACACGGCTCTTTTTTGGCATCATTCAGGACAAGGATGTTCAATTTTCCTTGATCGTTTGTTGCTTAAACAGAACTGTGCTGCATGCGGCCAAGCGAAGAAGATGCACTTATTGGAGAAGAAATTCAGCACACCAGTTGTAAAGTACTATAATAAATAGTGGTAATTGTGTCTAACATTTATAAAAGTTATCATAATAATTATGAATGTAAACTGCTTCACTGAAGTTACTAATATATAAGAAATATAAAATGCGCATGGTTCTTTTAAAGCAACTTCCGGGCAAAGATATTCAACACGTCTTGTGCGTTTGTTACTTTAATAGAACTGTGCTGCATGCGGCCAAGCGAAGAAGATGTAAATCAGCAAACCAATTGTAGAATACTATTAAAGTGTTATTTTTTTTTTTGTAATTGTGTATACGCTTTATAAAAACTGCTAAATTTAAGTTACTAATATACTATTTTCCAGTACATAGTACAGCTACTTTACAACTTTATTGCTTATGCCGTACTTTGACAAACATTGAAAAAAAATTATATTCTAGGTCGTCATCAGTTACGCACTCCAGCCATAGAAACTTCAACAGAATGGAGAAATTGAAAAATGCACATGATTCTTTTTAAGCACCGTTCTCTACAAGGATGTTCAATATTCCTTTAGCGTTTGTTGCTTAAATAGAACCGTGCTCGCGCTGCATGCGGCCAAGTGGAGAAGGTGTAGTACATACTTATTGATGAAGAAATCCAGCACACCAGTTGTAGAGTATCAAGAAAAATGATATTTTTCGGTAAATTGTGTCTACTATTTATAAAAAGAAACACTTCTAAATTACAGTTACTAATATAATATTTTTCTGTACATGCATAATACGGATAAAGTGAATGATACTTATATGTATGTATGTATTAACTTTATTGCTTATGCCGTACTTCATACAATCATATTCTAGGTCGTCATCAGTTACGCACTACGCACCCTCCCAGATCAGTAAAATTCGCCGCCCGAGGCATACTCTCACCATACCCGATGACGCTATAACCCTCTTCCAAGAGAGCAGTAGGTCCACTAGCACTCTACACAAACACAGACCGCGTTCGTATCGACCTCGCCGCCGAGGTCCATCGCGACGACCTTGTCCATGCCCTCCCGACCCTAGCTTGACGAGCCAGCGAGCTGAGCTAATAACTTTAAAATTCCCGATTATAATAATCATAATTTATTCTGATCCAGCCTGTCCCTTGCTGTCCTCCCCCAGCGACGCCCTAAGCCGAGGCCCGTACCCCACTAGGGGGTGCCCTTAGCGTGTAGTCGCTTAGTTTTGTAAGTTAAGCCCTGGCTGGAGGCCCTAAATTTATTTAAGGCACTTCACAGGCAAGCCCGGTTACGCAGTCGACAACCTTCTAGGTTGACCTGCGAGATGCCATACACAAAAAAAAAATTAAAGAAAAAGACAGACAAAAATTTTAGTGATTGCATTTTTGGCATCAGTATCGATCCCTAATCACCCCCTGATAGTTATTTTGGAAATATATTTCATGTACAGAATTGACCTCTCTACAGATTTATTATAAGTATAGATGATACGAATAATGAGAGTGGAACGTGCTTCTAATGCACGACTATAAGTACTAACACTGGCAGATACTAGTATGAGTTTTCTAGTCTTGATTTTTTTCAGAAATGTTTTTAACATGAAATCGTTAGTCCGCCTTGAGCAAGTGCGGTGTTCAATGTTAGCATCTTCTCTTTTTGAGAAAAGGCAAACTCAGTCTAGAAGCAAGACCGACGATGATAACTCACAATAGTTTCAAAGACTGAAATTAACGCAAAAACTTTCAGCCAAAGTTAGCTCGGTCTAAATTGTATTATAATGCTTCGATCAGACGGTGTTATTTTTCTCGATACCATTTCACATGAAATTGTTCATGTGATCCGTATCAATTTTATCAGAACTGCCTTGTATATTTTCTACTGTCTATGCGATAACATCTCGTGTATGGTATACGGGATACATATTACCATCTGTACGAAGTCCTTACGATCGAACGAACATTGTGGCATCTAAGAGTAACGGTAATTGATTTTCCCTGTAAGTAGGCATACATAATTCGTTTTATATAAATAGGTAATATTTCCTGACGGCCAAATTAAGGTCAGATACTTTATTCAATGGATAAAAAGCATGCAAAGCGTTCTATAAATAATATAGGTTACGAAACGTGGCAAGTGGGTAGTTGCTTTTTTCCAATACCTTTGAAAATGTTCAAAAGTCTCAAGAAATTATTTACCTTTTTGCGTTCGTTTATTAATAGTCTACGTCTCCTTGCAACTTTTACATAATACTGCTGAAAATACGTTGGACTGGCAGCTTTGTTTTTTTTTTCCTCTATTTACAGTCGCATTTTTTGAACTTCATCTTCACGCCACTTGTACTCGTGTTATAAAATTTGCTTTGAAAACATTTCTTGAGATACTCGTATCTTTTTATAAAAGAAACTCTTAAAATTGCATTCGCCCCTTCATGCAACGAGGCATTCCGTTTTTAATCAATTGCTGGTGTTTGTAAGAGGAATCAAAAACTAGGTTAGAAAAATAAGGGACACATTTACATTGATAACATTTATTTAAAGAGAAGAGGAGCAAAAATCGAATTTAAAAAATAAATTAAAAAATATGTGGTGGAATTTCGACTAAAGTGGGCGAACACTAGGGGAGAACCGTAAATGGATCAAATACCGTACGTGCGCCGTTTATTTGACAACGCCTGATGAAAAAAAAACCTGGTTGCAAATGCGTATTACATTTTCAGTTCAGGCGCTTGTCATATGACTTTGAACTAGTGAGTCTTATGAACAGATATAGGCATTTAGATATTATCCTGTGTTGTAAATAATATTTTTAACTAAACTGTCACATTTATAATTACTTCTTAAACCTTAACGATTCCTACTCAATACTAAGCTTTTCGCCCTTGTAACAGTCTTGTAACATGTTTTGCAAATTAATGCACGATAAAATGTCAATTTCATATTTCACAGTATAAATGTATAACTTGAATTTTAGTGCAAATGAGCGTAACAAACGAATTTACATTCTCAGTTAAAGTAATTAATTCGATTACGGTAAAATTATGTTTTTAAACCAACTTGTTACATTTATGTGAAAACCACAGATTTGTTTACTTGGTAGTTATTGAGCTTTTTTGGCATTTAAACGAATATACATATTTCGTACAACATATCAACTTTGTGCTAAATTAAATATACGTAGTGTATCATACAGAAAGTGGCCCTTTTTGTTTTTACCGCAGCGTTTATTGTTTACTTAATTTAATAAAAGATAATAACAGAATGCAGGTGTATTTAATATTCAAAACAATGACGGATAAATACACAATTTACATGATTAATTGGCAACTTCAATTTCATGAAAAAAATACATAGTGGTTTATGCTTCCGTGACCAGGCAAGTCTATTTCAAAAAAGTTACATGGAATTGATTTGATTTGATTTAACATGGTCTTTATTTACATAAATTAATACATTGCTGTTTACAAATGATCTTATTCTATTTGTATACAAATCATAGTTTTATACGTTAAACAGACTTTATCGCCTTTACAAACATTAAAACATGATTTTATATTGTGTTGACATACATAAATTTCCTAATGCAATACATGGACATCA
The DNA here is from genome assembly GCA_963891755.1 of Pyrrhia umbra. NCBI lineage: Eukaryota > Metazoa > Arthropoda > Insecta > Lepidoptera > Noctuidae > Pyrrhia > Pyrrhia umbra. The sequence goes on along the minus strand of OY982916.1, from coordinate 5,327,169 downwards.
TTAAAGAGCTATGTGCAAGTCTTAGTAAGGACCCACATATATTTAACTGTTTTAGTTACAAAAAGGTAAACTTTATTGTATTTTTACTATAAATATAATTATTAACATAAAGTGGGTAGCGGGTAATTCCGCGCAAAGAACATACACAACCGTCGAAGCGGCATCGGCTGGTAAGCGAGCTATCGTCATGAGTCACGGAGGAAATAGTGATGGGGGAGTCTGTATCGATTATAAGTGCGGGCGTAGGGCAATGAGCTTAGCCTACTTTTCCCTATTACAGATATTAAACTATTTTGGTGTGAAGGGTTTTTATATAAATAAAATTTGCGTGAAATTTTTAATATAAAATCTTTTATAAGTGGGTAATTTATACGATTGTGTAATTTTTTAAGGTTTGTGCGAAATGGCGTGTTGTACGCTAGTTTTAAAGCTTTATTTTGTATAATTTGCAGCTTGTTATACTTGGTTTCTGCAAGACTAGACCAGACAGGTGCTGCATAGGTTAAGCAAGGTCTAACCAAGGTAGAATAAATAAGTAATTTAGTTGAGGGACTAAGGATGGATTTGCGATTTAAAATAGGCTTTAATGAATTTAGGGCTTTAACCCCTTTACTTATTATTAAATCAGTATTTTTGTTCCAATTTAGTGTCTTATCTAGAAGTACGCCTAAATATTTAACCGAATCGCGCCACGTTATCTGAAAACCGTCGATTTTAACGTATCTATTGGGCAGTGAACGTTTTCTGGTAAACATTATACCTTCGGTTTTTGCTGAGTTAAGTTTTAGTTTCCAGGTCTTAAAGTATTGGCTAAGTAGGTCTAATGAATATTGTAGCCGTCCAGCTATTATTTCAATGTCTTTATCTGATGTGTATGTTGCTGTATCGTCAGCGTAGATAGCAAGCTGAGTGTGGGCCTGTTTGGGTATGTCATTTAGGTAAAGAATGAAAAGTTGAGGGCCTAGGAGCGAGCCCTGAGGCACACCGGCTGGAATACTTTTTGGTGCTGAATGCTCGTTGCCTATATAAACAGAGAAGGAGCGATTCTTTAGGTAGTTTTGGATGAGTTTGACAAGACAGAGAGGTACTTCAAGTTTTATTAATTTATGTAGAAGACCTTCGTGCCAAACTGAATCGAATGCTTTTTCGATGTCCAGTAGGATCATACCAGTAGAAATACCGCAGTTCAACCCGTGCAGGATATTTTCAGCTACTCTAGCAAGCTGTTGTGTTGTCGAATGCGATCTTCGAAATCCAAACTGTTCGGGTATTAATTTATGTTCACTATTTTTTGAGATACGTGAGAGGATAACAGATTCCAAAAGTTTGCCTATGCTTGGCAATAAACTGATAGGACGATAGCTAGACGGAATAGCTTGATCTTTCCCAGGTTTTTTAATAGCTATGATTTTGGCATGTTTTAATGTCCTTGGGAAGTAGGCGATGCGCAAACATCCATTAAATACTTTGGTTAGATAGACGATGACTTTCTGAGGGAGATTCTTAAGTAAACCATTTCCTAGGCCATCGAAGCCAGGGGCTTTTTGTAAATTTAATTTTTTTAATAGTTTACGGATTTCGTTCGGCCTTACAAGTGATGGATAATCACATATTTGATAACAGTCTAGCAGTCTGATTGATTCACTGACAGCCTGTGCAGTACTAGCATCGCTAACCCAATGTTTAGTGAGGTTCATATTTTCCAGAAATGTATTGGAGAGCGTTTCGCATTGTTCAAGTACAGAAGAGGTTTTAATATTGTTTGACATTGTTAGAGGGGGTATTGAGACTGGGTTGTGATTGATAGATTTAACCACTCTCCACAGGTCAGAAGTTGGGTTCTTGATTTTAGCTAATTTTTTGTTCCAAACATTGTCGTTTAGGGTTTGGATGTTAGATTTAATATATTTCCGCATGCTGTTGACTTGTGAGAATAGGTGACGTCGATAGTACGGATTAAATTCTTCTAAAGCTAATTTACGTAAGTGATTTTTCGTTTTAATTTGCATTCTGATCCGACGAGGGAGTTTCTGACCACCAACACTGGATAATTTAGGTATAGCTTTATCCCGTGCATTTATTATTGATCGTGTTAGGTGTTCAATAGCGAGGTCAATCGCCTCTGAGGAGTTAAATGTCGTGTGGGTTAGAGTAATGGACTCATTCAATTGGGATCTAAAGTAATTCCAGTCAGCCTGACTGTAATTGTAGATGGCTCGCTTTTGTCTGTTGACGGTACCACCGGCAGTGAAGAAAACTGGCAAGTGGTTAGAAGATAGACTGGTGATTACTTGAGCTTCCGAAAGGTTATACACGGCGTTAGAAAGAATAATGTCAGGCGTGGACGGAATGTGTGTGCTGTGGTAATGGACTAATGTCGGAGATGAGGGTGCATGGATTTCGTATTCGTTGACAATCATGTGATCAAAAAGAACCTCACCATGGACGTTGGAACGGGAGCAGTGCCAGTAGGGATGTTTAGAGTTAAAATGGAATAACATGGAATTAAGAAGTTAATCTTGGATGCCACTGCCTAATGGTTAGAAAAAAAAAGTAAACACGGAATTATAAAACAAATAGGCTGTTATCAACATCTCAAGAGAGATTGGCGAATTCGTCTTGAACAAGCATGGCGATCAATGCTACCTTCTCAGTATGAGAAAAGTTCTAAATCCATTTTTTTTTTTTTAAGTTTTATTGAATCCCAAATATCTGACAAACATTTTATTCCAAGCACAACAATTACCGAACCCCTTTTTAATGCAATACTAGTAAAAGGTTTTTCATGTCAGCCGCGTTATTTCAACAGCATATGACATGGTAATATTTTTGAAAGAGAAGCCTTTAAAATGTCTCATTCAGTAGCTAAACACTGAACAGATATGATATGTTATTTCCGTTCAAGCCGAGTTATTTCTAGAGTCATCCGAGTAGAATATTTAAAATTGAATTCTAGTGTTTAGAAGCGGATATTGAAAGTTGTCGATGAGTTAATATATATAATAAATATTAACTATGGAATACTTACGCCGAAAAGTAAAACAACTTTATATTAGTTAGTTAATAGATAGGTACCTACTTAAAAAAATGTCAGGTCTGTTTTCTCAGCACAGATCTAATCTAAAGTAAGTTCATTAGTATAATTGCAATCATATACGTAGGTACCCATATGTACAGATACACGGTACTCCTTGAGTTTAATAATCAGCACGACATTATCATATCTGAACTCAAGTAGCGGAATTATACGTCGTTCTTCTTGGAAAGGTATATCAGTGATCTCCTTTAGAAATCGCTGCGCGTTCCTAGTGTAATCGACGAACAGTGTGAGCTTAACTATCTTCTTGTAATTTCACTTAACGAACACTTCCAAAATAACTCCAAAAGAAAAAGTTTGCCATAGAAGATTTGGCTTTCGTCCATGGCTAGCCTTTTCTTTGGATTTCTCGTCTTTGTCACACTCCGTCTATTTAGTTCTCTAGACTCTAACTCAACGAATCGAAACTTCGGACAGACCGAGAATAGACGATAACTTTTTGTGGTGCGGTAAGTTGCAATGTGATCTCTGTACATAGTGGGATATTCTTATATGTACTATCCATATTTAACAATTGTTTGCACCTTACCGGCCTAAACCCCATAGGAAACGTACAAAACTTAAAGCGAATTTTCGGTTTTGTTGAGTAAGAGAAGGCTCCTTGTTTCTCAGCAGATTAATCCCTTGTTTCGAAAAAAAACAGCACAAAGCGTAACTATGTTTAAGATATTTTATAATTTATTACAAGAGTGATTGATTTCCCATCAAACAAACACAATTTCGCTGTATTCTCTACGCCAACAGCCCGAACTTCAAACAATCGATCGCGCCCTAAGTGGGTGGAGTGTTTTATTTGTTTACAAGCTTTCACAGAGCTTCAGACCTCCTATAACTTAAATGGGAAAATGGAGCACTCCAAAATTCCTCACCTTGGTAAGTAGGCGCTAGGGAGAGAGGACAAGTTGGTAACATTAAAATGTTCCAACCTTGTCGTGAGCGTCGGGTGGCGGGCGGGTCTTAAGAAATAATGCAAAACAATGCCGACAAACTGCATGTACTTTGCCGTCATAAAGACAACTTTATACTTTTTTCTGAAGAAAGGCCGTAACTAATATTTTTTCGATATTTAATTAAATACATATTCGTAATTTTCAAATCGGGCCAGCGGTTCCTGAGATTAGCGCGTTCAAACAAACTCTTCAGCTTTATTATATTAGTATAGATCAGAATCTTTTCCTGATTCCAAATATGTACTTAACTCAATATTGGAAAAAGGTAATTATGGCCTTTCTTCTTATGACGGCAGTACCTACTGTAGATACTGTAAAATTATTTTAGTAAAATGTGCTTTTTAATTCATGTATATACACTAAGTAGAAACTGAAATATGTACCTATATAGCGCAATCAAAGATTTTAAAATTAACTAATGAAATTAACTTGTGATTTGAATAGGCTACCCAGATGTTTTATTTATTCAAAGTAAAAAGCTAAGTCAATACTAGACTGACAATGTATTATTTTTCTAAGAACGCTTAATTAAGTTCCGATAAACAAACGCTTGAGGTTTTTGTTATCGGTTTAAAAAGGGATGCGGCACAAACCCAAGGGCGAATGTCCGTGTTAAATATGTATGGCGTACCCCACGACTGCCATTTGAGTTTAAGTGATATTTAAATATAGACTCTAACCTTCAAGACATTACAATGCTTTTATCGTCCTCAGCTTTGATTACATTTTAATTCTGTTTTCGATGAACGGCTCTTTTTATAGTCACATCCATAATATAAATGCGAAAGTGTGTCTGTCTGTACGTTACCTCCTCACGCTTAATCCGCTGAACCGATTTACATGACATTTGGTATTAGTATAGCTTGACCCCTGGGACCTCACATTCCCCCTCGCTCCGGACCATGGTCTGAAACAGGGCCGGCTGCGAGAAGGCGGCGCCGCCGATCGCTTCTACGAGGACACGGCGGGGCTCCACCCTATCGAGGGAGTCCTCTGGGCGATCTACGCAATGGACACACACCCGGGTGATCCTCCAGCCTGAACCAAGTGACCCCTGATGACCCATATGCAAAAGTCAACCATTTTTTAATCACATTTTCTATTAATGTACAATATCTATACTTCCAATTTATACGATAACTTTAGTTTCCAATTTCAATTGAAATACAGCATTATTTACTAACTTCATAACCAATATATACTTGTTTAGATATAGTTTATCTACTCTCTGTAACATATAAATAAATTCATTTATTACAGTAAATGTATCATATCATGTCGATTAGGGTCACCATTTTTGCCGGTATGGGATAACGGACACGTGTGGAATGCAAAATAAGTGTGGGCAATAAAATCTAGCACTTCTTTTGATCCATTCTCAATGTCTCTTAGTTTGCTTTGGCTCACTTTGCTAATACGGGAGTAGGTATACGAGATTAATACCTTGTGGTATTGATGGTAACCCTACGTCTCAAGTTTCTTTACAATTAAGTGTGTAACCGATACGTGCACTGCGCTATTATTATCTATCTACCTACCTACTCTATTTCTGTGTCCAACTAAAACGTTCAATTGTGTGTATATTGCAATAGTAATTACTCATTAAAACCACAAAGGTTCCAATTCAAAATATGAACATAATTTAAATGTGTGTACTGAATGTTAATTGCATGGATGAATTTACGTATTACTTGATAAGCCTATGGTACTCTAAAACAGTGTAGTTTTCTATCAAAGATAAAATTTTCAGAATTACTGAAAACAAAATTCAGCCAGAGTGACATTGTGCACTTTAAAATGATGAACGGACGCTGATACTCGGGGCTGGCATTTTATAATTATCTGACACTTGCAGCTTCCCGCGGTTTTCGCTCATTACTTCTCAACTACTTATCATTAATTGATAAATGAGGAATCGTTGGAACAACTTGATCGTACATACATTGGTTAAAGGCTTTGTAATGTCACATAAAATTCAATATGCATTGTGGTGGGATATTCAGTAAACCTTGCTTTAAGCTGCCCAAAAAGTATCTGCAACCGCGGCAGTAATCTTTTGTTGCTCCATGTTTATCTGATAAATTTTCTCGTATTCGTTTTTAAACTCATTTTTTTATATAATTAATCTGTCATTTATTATACAAAACTAGCTGAAGCGGTGAACTTTGTAACCCCATATTTCATCTGTTCCATTTTTTTTTTAATTTTCTTAATACAAACTTTGTTCTATGGGACACCAAAATTTGGTGCTGTTGTTCGGAAGCCATGCGCGTACATAATTTTATGCGATTAATTTTTGTTTATATAGATAAGATATGATAATACTGCTGACATCCCTAGTTTCGAAGTATCAACAATCGTAAAATCAACGTTTAAAATTTAATCGTTTATTTTAACAACTCTACAGCGCAGCTACTGCAATCATTCTCAAAATCACAAATAATACTATTAACGGATTGCGAAAACATTAAGCTTTTACGTTAACAGCTCATTTAATTAATGGCTTACTTTAAATGAATTGGAAAGAAAAAATAATTAATTTCATTGCCTGTTATAATATTTGCAGATTTAAATAAATGCTCGTTTAATCGTTTCACTTTATCGGCATGCATTCTTAATTCGATTTCAGCGGCAAATATATAAATATGAAATATAAAATGAGTTTTGTTGCGGTATTGTAATTTTAAGTTATATAAATAATACCGTAAACGTTCACATACGAGTATGTGCAATATTGTAATATTAGGCTGGAAGCCAACCCCAACATAGTTCGGAAAAGGCTAGGCTTCTTTGAGACAAAGGAGACAGATCAGTTGACTGTAAAGTAAATGATAAGTGTGCTCCCGGGCAAGGTGAATAGGTAGCAACCCGAGTATTATGCGAAAATTGGAAATATGATCATATTATGATTACAAATATTATTAATTTCGCGTGAAGCAAAAAGATATATATATTTTTTTAATTTAGTTTGATAATAAAAACTGTTTACTATTATATTATATTATAGGTACCTACTAAAATAACTCCTCGTATCCCTCCCTACTACTCTCAAGTCTTAATCAACCTATTCTTCCTTACTTTTTATCATTACCAGAAACGAAGAACTTTTAGCATTATAAACTTTTTCAATACCTAATTACTGTGACGTCAGCGTCGACGTCATCATTAGCGAACGAATTGCTAAAGTTTTTCCTATAGTATCTCTATTTGTATGTAAATATATTAAATACAAAATTATTTAGACATTTTTTATTTTAAATTTAAAAATAACATCATACATTTTGATTTTCGTTTTACCTAACTAAGTAAATAACCAAGTAGCGAGTAAATATACAAAAAACCATTCAACCTGATATTTCTATTCTAAGGAAAGTCAATAGCATTCATATTCATTTAAATAATTATAACATTAATAAACTTTAGTAGATATACTTATCCTTTTTGATTCGAAAAACATCCCTCTATCCATCAACCCTTCTTTGCAGCAGCAAAGAAGGGTTGATGATGTGACTAAAAAGTAGCAACTTTTTAGTCACAATTTAAAGTAATATTACGCATTACTAGATAAACATCGGGACCCTTAAAAGTAAATTCTCGGTTCAACGAATGTAATTTTTGAAACATCGCTTCGACAAATTAAACTGTACACTTTTGGCATGATCAGCAACAAAGTCAAATCTTACCTTTCTGTGTGTTGCTCTGCATTATCCTTTGTATTTCACCAGCTTCGGATCCACTCTCAGACTCGGAGCACAGCGAATGTCCAACACTAGCGGGGTAAAGTTTCTTTTTATCATATGCATTTTTTTTTCCGACACCACCAACACTAGTGGTCCGCACAGGTGGTCTGGGAGGCACTCTTGACGATAACTCACTCACTTTATTATTGTTTGGTGGCTGTCGGTTTTGCACTTCAGTATCATGAATTTTTAACTCACTATCACTTTTGACACCACTCACAGTTTTCCCATATTGTTCTTCAAAACTAACACGTTTCAACTGACCTAAATTCCGACTATCCTGAGGTATCGTCCCACGATAATAAATCGGCATTGTTTGCTCTCGGAACACAGGCGAAGTTGTTCTCGCAATAAGTTTCTCCGGGTGACGATAGATGATTTCTGGATCGTCAAAAGTAGTTCGAGATTTAATGAATGTATCTGTTCGCCTCTCGGGGGCGCCTCTAGCAAACGGCACTGATGTGTAAATTGGCTGATTCATCGTGTAACTTTTGAAATCGTTTCCACGAGGCAGACTGCAACTCCTAGGCTCTACCACATATGAGAAGGAATTTGGAGTTCTGCAATTGGGGTCAATAGAACCTTTTAATCTTAATGGACTTTTCAAAGAGGACGTCATAGACTGTCTGGTTAGATACTCGTCTTCTTTCTGTTTTAACTCTTTTAACTTCTGCCAGTAAAATGCTTCAACTTTTTGCCTAGTTTTTTCTTTATCAATCGATTCTTGTTTTGAATTTTCCTGGAGAGTTGGTGTCATTCTTTGACTGTACTCCGATCTAGGTGACGGTGTTGATTTATTACGAAGACTCGTTCTACTTAAGGAATTCCTTTTCTCTTCTGTTTCAATCATTGCCTTTCGGACATGTTCGTAAGGCGATACAGTTTTCGGCATATTCGGAATTTTATGATTTATTGGCATTGGCGATGTCGGTGCTGAGTAGTTGTAAGGTTTTGTAATAGTTTCCTGTTTTTTATAGGAATTACGCGTCTTATTATCTTGCTCATTTTCTTTATTATTATTGTCAAAAGATAAACTGCGTGCTCTCGTAGGTACGATTGTTCGAACTTCCGCTTCTTTTTTTGGTGATATCAAGAATTTGGTACTCACTCTTTTTATTTCTGCCCCCACTGAAGCTGGATTGGCTTGTGCCTGTGATGCTCTATAAATTTCAATTTCATCGAACGGCGATATTTTATCAGTTAGTTTCTCCAAGGAATGATAATAAACGTCCGGATATTGTGTGTTATCAAATTTATTTACTTGATTGGTATTACGAATTGGTGAATGCGGTGAATTTGTCATTTCGTTGTACGGTTTTGGTGGTACTTGAGGTCTTGCTGCGTAGTTAGTGTATGCAAAACTTTCTACTTCAGAAACTCCGTTAGTGTCAATCGATTTGTTTTTTGTACTTTCCGAAACAAGTGTACTACTAGAAGAGTGATGATTTGATATGTCATTGCTTTGCGTTTCGTTATCACTCTGAGGACGATGTGTTGTTAAATTTTCGTATATACGCTCACTATCTTCCAATCCTTGGCCATTATTATCGGATCTTATCGAACGAGGATTCTGATATTGATTGCCTTTAAAAGATTCTGTGACACTCTTTGCATTTGACTGTGAATCTTTATTTGCATTTTTCTCTTTTGATTTGTGAGAAAAGAATAGATTCGGAAATAATTTGCGAAAACTGCCAGCTCGTTTTTTGTTGTTCTCTGCCATTGTCGTATTTAAAGTAGGTTGTTTCGTGTGAAGATCAGCTTGACCTGAAAAAATAAATGTTATTACACAAAGTAGAAGTTGCCAATCTTTAAATTGCCCAAAGAACAAAACTGTTTCATTGGGGTCAGTACGCTTTTACTACCTATTTATTTTGTGCTTTACAATATAAATACGAATCCCCAAGTTTTGCTTAGTGCATTGATACACTGGCTGTAATCAACTTGGGACAGAAATATGGTAAACCTCATAATATTTTTATTTATAGGTCAGTGCTCAAATCATTATATCAAATTTCTATATCGACTCATGTTCCTACTGAATCCGCCTCAATCTATCTATACTTATAATAAATCTGTAGAGAGGTCAATTCTGTACATGAAATACTTATATTTCCAAAATAACTATCAGGGGGTGATTAGGGATCGATATTGATGCCAAAAATGCAATCAGTAAAATTTTTGTCTGTCTGTATAAACTCTATAGAAACAAAAACTACTCGATGGATTTTAACGAAACGGTACAATTATTTGTCATACTCCTGAGATGGTTATAGTATACTTTTCATCACGCTACAATCAATAGGAGCAGAGCAGTGAAGGGAAATGTTGTCATTTTGTTTAAACGCGCTAATCTCAGGAACCGCTGGTCCGATTTAAATAATTCTTTCAGTGTTAGATAGTCCATTTATCGAGGAAGGCTATAGGCTATATATCATCACGCTAAGACCTAAGAAGATAGGAGCGGAGCACCACTATTGCACGCGGACGAAGTCGCTGGCAGAAGCTAGTAATCAAATAAAAACCTTCAAAAGTTTACTTCTCTTGTGCCTACACCAAAACTGTTTTTAACTTTCAAAAAGAGAACAAAATAATTTTAACACTCAAAAAGCACACAGTTTTCGATGGTACTACAGCATCGTTGAATTTTGTGCGCAACTATCCATTCCGTGCCATCCATCCATTTCCGGTTCAATCTAATAGTTATTGGCAGGCGCCTGTCTAGCTACCGAAGCGGTATACGTAATATCGGAATCTCATTTCCGGAAGTGTCCGGGAGTTAAAGTTTGTAGGTTTATCCATGTTATGCAGTTATTAACCCAACAAAATTTTATACTATACATATAGGTAGCAGATGTTAAGGTAAATCGTATGAAACCTGGATTAATACATCATCATCATCAGCCTATATATTGTCCCACTGCTGAGCACAGGCCTCTTTTCATACAGAGAAGGGATAAGCATTAACCACCACGCTTGCTCAAGGTGGATTAGCGATTTCATATATTTTAAGGTCAGGTTTTCTCACAGTTTTCCTTCATCGGTAGGAAAGTCGGAGATATTATACTTTGATCAATGATACTCAAGATATACTTAGAAAGGTTTCGAACAAGTACACTCGTACATGAGATACAGGTGCCTTAACCAAGAGACTTCATGAATACTAAGATACACAGGATATATTTTATCCGAGTGCGATACCCGTATAACTCTGGTGATACCGAGGGAAGTACCTATAGGAGTACATATATAGACTCTAGACGAAAGCCACATTGGAAACCCCAACCAGTAGATCTATATCCAGAGGTAAAACCACATAAATCGATGTCTAATCATTGATTGATTGGACGCTTGCCAACTTAATTTTCTAGATACCTACACTATAAAGAATTACGGGATACAAGTCCGGATATATGATATGTTTACTGTATCGGTGATAGTTAATATAACAATAGGTGTTATGTTATTATTGCCCCGTAGTTCCCGGTAAAGGAAAACAAAATAGAGGGAACATTTTGGTCACGTGGGGTCTGCACATTCCAATATTTTTTTATGTATTTTTGGTTTTTCAAGAATAGGGAAAGAAGCACAAACCATCAATTAGGGGACTAACAGACTTTTTCGTCGCCCAAAAAACTCACCGAAGTCCAGAAAGCGAAATTTCTAAAATTATTAGGGTTAGGATGAATTCATTAGGTAACTAATTAACGTAAATAATCAAAGTTATCAGCAATTTCCCTTTATAAACGAACTTAATTATGCGGTCAGTAAACACAAGCTTATTCCTATTGTAGTGCGTATATTTTCCTTCTGAAGTTCGGAGTCATTGGTGCGAAAGACCAACTCTCACTTAGCCAAATTTCACCGTGAAATGAGCATGTTATAATCATTTTATAATACAGCTCCTGATTTTACACCCCTGATTTCGACCCTTTATTTATAATTTCTCAGTAGGTAACAGCTTTTTGTGTAAATACATATGTGCCAGAATGATGACAATGGTTTTGCCTATAATATGGGTCTGACATATCCGGCGGTATACGCGTCTTCCTCCCTTCATATCGTTGATATCTTAACTAATATTATAAATGAGAAAGTTAGTTTGTTACGCTTTCACTCTGAAACGGCTGAACCTATTGGAATAAAATTTGGTACGGACTTAGTTGAAGATATTATTAATCTATTTATTTTTATAAAGTAGAGTATTCAAAAAAACCGGAATCAATTTAAAAATATATCGTTCGTAATTGATATAAATCCGAAAGTAACTGTGTCTGTCTGTATAATGCTCTCACGATAAAAGGCCTAACGATTTAATTGAACGAAGGATGCAAATTTTGGTTTCACGCTCCAATAGTTACGTGTATCGTGTATTACACGTATGTATGTAGCTATACGAGCGCACTTACAGTTTGGTCTAGCCGCCATAGTAACTTTTGTTCAGCTCAAAAATGCCTTTCGTCATATTCGAGTAATTGTATAACACGTAGTTGTTGGAGGGTGGGACCAGAATTCATACAATGGCATTATCCTTTGGTACACATTAACAACAGTTTGTGGGCCTTGAAACGCAAGATTGTTTTTATCCTGGTGTAGGTAGTTATTCCACCAGGATGCGAGTGAATCCGAAGGAAACAGCTAGTTTTAATCTAACTCCAAATTCCAGCTCTATGTTTTAGTAAGAGGTAGCTTTCGATCAATATTGAATACGAGGCGCGCTCACACGATGATCAATCGTTTGTCACATTAATAATTCTCTGCCATGCACGGGACTACAGAGTCCCGTACCTTAATAATTTATTATTACGGTACGGACGGCGTAAGTCCCATATATAAGCCCGTGGATAAATGGAAGCATACCCATGCTATAAATACAGATGTTTGCGTTTTTAATCTGAGATTTCCTAATGTATGGTCTACTGGAAGCCCTTGAAGAAAATAGAGCAAAAATAAGCATATGTAGCTTTTATTTCAACAAATAGTTTGTGATTTGACGCCTCATCTTATAGACTATATTCTGGATTATCGTTTGTTGGGAGTCGTCAAATAAACTTAAATCCTTACCAATGTTATTTAGAAAATAACTCTATCTGTTACGTTTTAATGGGATAACAGCTAAACCGATCGAGATGAAATGTTGTATGGAGACAGACTGACACCTGGAAAATGACATACTATTATCCGGGCCGCGTGGAATATTTTTGCAGGATACGGGAAATAGCCAGTTCTAACTACTAATAAATGCGAAAAAAAATTGTTTGCTCGTTCGTTACGCTTTCAGGGAAAAAGGGCATCTGATTTAGATGAAATTTGAGTCGAAGAGCTTGGACCTATGTTTATTTATATTAATCTTGTATTTTAGGAGGAGCTCGTGGCTAAGTAACAGCCGCACGGTTCGACCGATCAAAGGTTAAGCTGCGCTTGGCGCGGTCGGTCCGTGGATGGGTGACCATCTATATCATAGCGAGACTCCTCCGTGCCTCGGAAAGCACGTTAAGCTGTTGGTCCCGGCTGTCATTTGTACATCTTTGACAATCGTTACGTGGAGTCAGAAGCCAGAAAATCTGACAACCAGTCTTACCAAGGGGTACCGTGTTACCCGGTAACTGGGTTGTGGAGGTCAGATAGGCAGTCGCTCCATGTAAAACACTGGTACTCAGCTGCAGCTGCATCTGGTTTAGACTGGAAGCCGACCCCAACATAGTTGGGAAAAGGCTAGGCAGATGATGACGGATAGCTTGTATTTTAGGAGAAATATTAAAAAAAATAAGAATGTTAAAGGTCAAAAGTTTGATAACTACACATGCTTAAAGTAATGAATGACATAATAGATAAGAAAGCAACAAAATACACAACACGATACCCTAGTTAGCAATTGCTTCACAAATTGCTTAACATATCACAACAAACATCTTATCATATCGCCATTGAATAACATATCGAGACTACAGTATAAATAGCAAAGAATTAATGCAATTGCAGTCACTAAGTTTTATAGATTACTAGTTTCTGCCAGCGACTTCGTCCGCGTGGAATAGTGGTGCCCCATTCCTATTGGTTAGTGTGATGATATATAACCTATAGCTTTCCCCAATAAATGGGCTATCTAACACAGAAAGAATTTTTCAAATCGTACCAGTAGTTCCTGAGATTAGCGCGTTTAAACAAAAACTCTTCAGCTTTATTATATTAGTATAGATAATCAATATAATTTGAGAGCCTTTTCCTAGATAGTTGAGGTCGGCTCCCAGTCTAACTATGCATAGATGCAGCTGAGTAACAGTGTTTCACATGGAGCAACTGCTTATCTGACCTCCTGAAGCTAGCTACCGGATCACAGATACCCCTTTGTAAGACCTTAAAGACAGTAAAACAATAATCTATATGTAAAAATGAATTGATGTTCGTTAGTCTCGCTAAAACTCGAGAACGGCTAGGCCGATTTATCTCAATTTGGTTTCGAAATGTTTGTCGTAGTCCAGAGAAGGTTTAAACAGTGCGAAAAAGATAAGATAGATGTAGGTGATACGAAGCTTACCAGGGCATCTAATCTCTTATATATGCGTTTTCTCAAGTGGCGGACTCTTTACCCTATACTTACATACAGGTACCTATGTATCTATGAAGTAAGAAGAATAATATTTCTACCCTAAGGTAACATTTTTACCAGAAACAAAAACGTATCGTAGACTTACAAATAGTTTTACGTTCTTAGATGCCTTATAAGATTTTCAAACCACAATTTGACCGCAGCCATTTCATAAAGGCCCGTACAGATAATCGCCAAATTCGCTGTTGAAGCTACCACCAGTCTTTTGTATCAACTTTTCGAGCTTGTTTGAAACTAGAATATCACCTTGGTGACCTATATCGTAAGTAAGTGGAGTGCATTAGAATATTACCCACGAGTCGTGATACTTAATAAATGCACGTACCATGTACCTGGGCTGTCAGCTCCACATATTCTCGCTTAGCTGATATTTTTCTTACTACTAGTAGCTGTTTTCATGATATAGATACGTCATTATAGAATAGATTCAAAAACCAAAAGAAATTATAACTTTTAATAAGTACATTTTGGAATAAAATTCAACCATCATTCGCATTCGTTTAGATTCGAACATTAAAGAACACCGTTAAAATATTTACTTGAATTTAACCAGTGATTGTTGCATTGCATCTGAACACACCTTAATAGTATGACAACGATATTCACTCATGTGTATCGAGTTTTATTCGCATTAGTTAACAAATTAACATTAGAATTAGATCTTAATATTATATTAGTGCCTATGTTTTACAAATAAATAAATAAAGAACTAATTCATAACTAAACTTTGTAACATAAAAATTCTAGCTTCCGCCATCGCGATAATATCATATTTATCCTATCACGTGACTTGTGGTCAGACGTCATGATTCTAAAGACAGCGTTATCTATGTAACAAACTACCACACTAATTATAGGTCATTCGTAAATAAATAAACATTTCCCAATGCCATTGTTACAGGCGAAACATGCCTCATTTTGAGGTAATGTTAATAAAGTATTGTCATAGTAAACAAAGTTATATTTACACGTTCGACTAAGACTACTAGTTATAAAGGTAATTTTGTGAAATAAATAAATAAGTAAATTTCACTACTGGCTTCTGGAACAACTTTTTCTGTAAAGTCAGTTTTGTTTTTTTTCACATTTTTTTAATTAACTCCTAAACTTCTATAAGTCTTACATACATTGGAAATCCTTATCAAAAGCCCCTTCAAACGATACCTCACATGATATACATGTTTAATCATTTAACGGTTGCCACTTAAACAAATTGTGTTGGATGAATGGAAATGAAAAGGATTACTTATTGTTAGCAAACCTAAAGCCTGTTTTAAGACTTTGAGTATCGCAGACTGTGGCTAATTAGCAAAACTTCAATAGCTCTTGTTCATTGAATTCTCGACAAATAATATCAGGTTCTCAAGCTGTGAATTTCATAATGCAGATATAAAGCTTTGCGGGAAGTCTGGGTACCTCAGAATCTCAAAACTTTTTAGACTTATTTACAGGGTTGTTAGGTTTGGTATTTTTTAATAAAAAATATAATATGCTTCATGATAGGGATATTTTTAAAGGTGTTCGTAATTTGCGTGCTTTCAAATCAAACAACTTTTGAAGTGTCGAAATTAAATGCAGGGATGAAAAAAACACACTGATTTGCTTTGAGGCAGAATTACACCACGGAATAGATAACCTCTTTATCATTTCCGTGGGACGCAGAGTTCCACGTATTTTTAATGACCCCATACTTTTTGGTGCAAACCGAGTTTCAACTGATTGTACAGACCTATGTGTTTTATTTAACAGCGTACAGTATACGTAGGTTATCATTTATGTCATCATAAATATTGTCTACTTAAAAACTTTTACACAATCCTGAAGCGGATTTATGAAGATAGCACGATTATATAATTCGCATATAATGTCTGTATCACGTTAATTCACATTACAGGCTGGGTATGTCAAATAAACCGCAGTTGGCTATTTTTTAGGGTTCCGTGCTTCAGAAACGACATCCTTATATGACCACTTCGTTGTACTTTTTTTACCCCTGGTTCTAATATACAATAACACAGAATATTTGCCATGATTTACATTTGTTGAACTTTGGTACAAATTGAGATAAAAGTTATTTTTTTGACCATAGTAGTTAGATTTTTTAAGCTACAAGTTCGTTAGACAATGCAAAAAATAAAGTCAGTCGGTTTAGGCTTCTCCTACTTAGCTTTTTCAGTATATTTTACACGATTATTTGTAACAAGAACGATTGATTTTAAAAGAGTATCCATGGAGTTTCTTGCCGGTTCTTCGCTATAGAACCCGCGTTATGGAACCGTGCACCTAGTTTCTAGATTAGACGTTTTATCCGAACGTGCAATTGATCTACGTAAAATAAAAACCTATGACTCCCTTGAAACCCTCCACCATTTATACCGCGTATTGTGACAATATGCAAGTAAATCAAAACCTGCAGGATATTTACCGCAACAATCATGAAACTAACAACAAAAAGTACAAGTTCGAAATAACAATTACGAATTTGTAATTACATCGCACTTTTTGGCCATTTCAAGTTTAAATTTTGCAGTTGAAAAACAATTTCCCCCAAACTTGTCGTATACAGAGCCCGTAGTGCGCTGGTGGGACTCGCATTTGGCTTGTTTTTTCTATGCATTCCAGTTTTTATCGCCATAACCGTCATATCAGTCATAGCTTGCACTGATAAGAAATATCTACAGCTTATCTTTAACCAAGGCGTGCCTGATACTCTGGACAAATAAGGTCACCCGTGTTTAGTAGTTTTTATCTCACTGATGATTTTTTGTGTGTAGGCAGATTCTATTTAGACGGTGAAATGAAACTTCTAAACGGTATGTCTTTTTATTAATAAAATGTCCTAGAAATAAAGACTCTGAACATGCACTAGTGTTTGTAAGGATTAACATAATAATACTCGTACATCTAGAGGTGTTTCCTGTGTCCTGAAGGGACTACTTCATGCCTTCGGATAAAAACTACCTTCTGTCTTCCCCAGTCTTCAGTCTGTAACTTTCTATCCTTTCGTTACGGTCAAACTTATCTCATTATAAAATTTCATTTAAATCGCTACAGCCCTTTTCCTGTGAAAGCCTAACAAACAAAATTCAGATAATATTAAGACGTTTCCCGTGGCTTTAACTGCAACCGAAGAGAAACTAACTACCCTAGATCCTTCTTCATGGTACCTACTCATCATAACGTGACTTAATTTCATTAAGGATAATTATGCAGACAAGAGATGTATTTGCAATTCATCGTCGCCCCGCCTGAGAACTACAGTAAGTAATACGGGTTACGGGTTCTATGCAAATGTCCTTATACCTAACATAATAATAATCCCATGAAAATCCAACAGTTACAAATAGAATATGCAAATGAGGTAGGTACATTTAGTATTCGCTTTAATATCACATTTTAGAATGTGTGCGATGCACTTAAATGAACGCCGGAAAATGCGATTGGTCATTGCGCCAAGCGCAATAACCGATTGATGAAATGAATGGCATCCGGACAAGTTATGCCGAGTGTAATTATTAATACTGAATGTAGCTATATAACCTATTCATGGTAGGTACCTTTATTGCTTTTATCTAAATTTCAATACACATAATAGCCCTGAATATTTTTGAACGACCTAAACTCCGTGGGGTACATGAAAAAAATATCTAAGGTACTTTTATCACTTTGTCGGCACGATTAATATGTACACCCCTGACAAATTAACCTTTATAGTAATTTGTGCCCCTGAGCTAAGCTGCGTGAAGACACAGATGGACGGACGTGTCCAAGCTTAATAACTTGACAGACTTAAGGAACTCTTAAAATTTGTACTTCAACTATGGAAAGTTGTTCAACTCTTACGACTCATTCATCAGTTCTTAGAAAACGTTAGTTTTTAACACCTACAAATTATCTTACGAGTGCGACACCGACTTCTAGATATGTATTGGGCCACAAGCGTTTTAGCAGGAATTCTTTACAAAGTCACATCCAAGTACTCCCAGCACTTTTTAAACTTTATCTAACCATCGTCGCTCGGCGAAAATCCGCTGAAACAGGCGAGCAATGTGGGGCTTGCCTCCGTGGTGTATTGTAATAAATCAAATATTTGTTTGCCGGAAATATTTACAAGGCATACGTACACTACGTACAGGGCTCTACATTGTTACTCCAAGAGAGCAGTAGGTCCACTAGCACTCTACACAAACACAGACCGCGTTCGTATCGACCTCGCCGCCGAGGTCCATCGCGACGACGTTGTCCATGCCCTCCCGACCCTAGCTCGACGACCCAGCCCGCGAGCTGAGCTAATAGTTTTAAAATTCCCGATTATAATAATCATAATTTATTCTGATCCAGCCTGTTCCTTGTTGTCCTCCCCCAGCGACGCCCTAAGCCGAGGCCCGTATCCCACTAGGGGGTGCCCTTAGCGTGTAGTCGCTTAGTTTTGTAAGTTAAGCCCTGGCTGGAGGCCCTAAATTTATTTAAGGCACTTCACAGGCAAGCCCGGTTAAGCAGTCGACAACCTTCTAGGTTGACCTGCGAGATGCCATACACCAAAAAAAAAAAAAAACTACATTGTTACTTTGGCACCGGCATGCCGGCGAGAGTCCCAATTTAGAGTGTAAAAATTAGTTCCTATTTGACAGTTAGTTCTTAATCTATACATTTTATTGCATTATTAGTAGGATACTCAACCTTAACTTATATGTGTGGTAAGATTATGTTGTTAATATAAGTTATAAATAAATTCCGTAAAGTGGGACTTATTTGTCTAAAATCGAAATTATTAATTTAACAATTTCCGAATTTCTTATTTTTCTAAAATTGTTCAAACTTCATAAATTTCAAGAATTATAGTACATTTCGATACATACTAACAAAAAAAAGCGGAAAACAATCTACAATTTATACGAATATTATAAATGCGTAAGTAACCCTGTGTTATGATTTCACGCTAAAACGATAGACCATAGATGGAATATTGTATGAAAATAGATTGAAACTAGAAAATACTTTATCTATTGTATTTTCAACCGAATAAGTTTTGTTTTGGTGTACATAATAAAGAATATTCTATTCCCTCAGGTAACGAGTGAAACAGCAAGAATCATCTAGTCGGCTAACGTAAATTAGAGACATCACTACACAAACACCTACCTGAGTCCCACATACACTGTTCAATCATGCCTGGTGTTTAATCCTATCGAGGGCATTTAATCCCTACGTATCCAGAACGTCGGCCAATTCGAGTTATCGGTATTCAGGATTATGCATTCAGCGGTACGGCTATTATTGCGACCAATGGAATGGCCACTTGCGAAAGTCTATAGCAATTCACCCCTTTAGTTGCAATCGTGTATAGTCTCTGACATGTCTATCTATTAAATGGGGAAGTTTGTGAGTATATATGTTTGGAAGTATGTATGTTTATAACTCTTTCACGCAAAAACTACTGAATGGATTTAGATGAAATTTAGTACGCACGTAGTTTATAAACTTAATTAATACATGGAATACTTTTTTCCTCAGGACGCGGATAAAACAGCAGGAAACAGCTTGTAATAATTAAGTATTCAGTTTATTTTGCGACTTATAACACTCAATGCCTAACACTAAAGCGTTATGAGGACAATAAGTCTACTCAGTAGGCATAAAGTTATAATAGTTATAGGTGCTATAGTGCATAGCATTTAATAACAACACAAAAATATCAATGACGTGAGAATTCAAACTAAAATGTCATTAAAATAAAGTTGAATTTAATTTGCTGGGTTGAGTCTATTACACATAGGTTTATTCATATTTAATTACCAAGTAATACCTTTTTAATGATCTAGCCAACGTAGCTGACCTTCTCAGAACATAAGTTTCTTGAGTCTTGACATAAAACTATACCTATCAGTTCAAAATGTATTTGACAAAAATTGGTACAGAGAATACAGTTAGGGGATACTTAATGTGACACGAAAATAGAGTCGCGAAAGAGCGGCATCCCAAAGAAACTGTCGAAGTGTGAACAATATAAGAATCTACTCTGACATTTGTGTCGGAATTTCTATCGTGGTGTACAGGTTCAGGTGAAATCATCATAATCGTTGCGCCGGTCAGCGACCACTTAATAGGGTTGCACACTTTGAAGGAATTAAAAACTACTTATAGTCCAAGATCCCAGAGCGATAAGACACAACTTATTTTCACATAAACGAAACCTCATGTTCTCATTAGTGTCTTATGTGCTCAGAATACCTGCGCGCTTGTGGAGCTTGCCGAGTGACACCTGGGCAGGTACCAGGTGTGAAAGGTAACTAAAATTAATAATTATTTAACTTAAATTTTCATAGCTGATTTTTATATATATTTTGTAGAGTATTATTATAAAGTTATACCATAAGCGTCAGATACTTTTCATGGGCCAGAACTTTTGTCAGACGCTTTAAAGCTCTACTAAAAATAAATAAACTTAACTTATTTTTACATGTCTGACTTTTAAATATGTTGTTAAGACAATTGTTACGAAGTTATATTTAATTAGTCAGACAAAATGTATTGACCAAACACCCGCTAAATTGCAAAATTACTCAGCCGTGAGTATGAGCGCGAAAGCATTATGCGCATTTTCTATGACGTTTTGCTGAATAAAATTGCAAATTTCATCAAAAACAACTTGATGGCGTTGACGAAGATCATGCCAAGACGTTTCAACAGTATTCTTCGTTGACGATATTTTATAGAAATATTCCAATTGACATTTTTGGTGATAATATATTGTCGAATCCATTACATCTTGCACTTTCTCAATTAATTCCACGGAGTCTTCTTCATTTTTTTTTAAATCATATTTATTGCACGCATGCAATGGGAGTCTTTTCAATTTATGTCTTTTAGTTTTTTGGTCACAAAATATACACTTTTCATTTTCGTCATTATTTATATTACTTTCAAATGGAATTTGATTGGTAGACGAATGAAAATCACTTTCACCTGCCACGCAAGAATCTTCAGAATTACAAGTCGTTGTTCTGACTACCCGTAACGACTGTCAAAGATGTACAAATGACAACCGGGACCAACAGCTTAACGTGCTTTCCGAGGCACGGAGGAGTCTCGCTATGACAAAGATGGTCACCCATCCACGGACCGACCGACCGAACACTTCCATATATAAAGTTGGAAATAATATGAAAAATTTGCAAAAATAGCCAAAACGTCAGTTAGCGACCACTTTGGTCAGTATACGACCACTAAATGCCAATTACCGACCATTATTTTAAATGTGTTTATTTATTGTAAGACTATTATTACTGATGCGAAAATAATTTGATTCATCTAATTAAATTAAATATAATTACTAACAAATAATCGTCAACATCAATATTGATTTTTCATTGATCCTCCCTCTCCCTACCAAAGAGCAGCCCCGTGAGATAGGTCCCAACTGGACTTAGAATATTGTTTTCAAAAATTTTCGCCATCCTCCCTCTCCTACCAAAGAGCAGCCGTGAGATAGGTCCCAACTGGACTTAGAATATTTTTTTCAAAAATTTTCGCCATCCTCCCTCTCCCTACCAAAGAGCAGCCGTGAGATTGGTCCCAACTGGACTTATAATATTTTTTTCAAAAATTTTCGCCATCCTCCCTCTCCCTACCAAAGAGCAGCCGTGAGATAGGTCCCAACTGGACTTAGAATATTTTTTCAGAAATTTTCGCTGTCCTCCCTCTCCCTACCAAAGAGCAGCCGTGAGATAGGTCCCAACTGGACTTATTTTCGCCATCCTCCCTCTCCCTACCAAAGAGCAGCCGTGAGATAGGTCCCAACTGGACTTAGAATATTTTTTTCAAAAATTTTCGCCATCCTCCCTCTCCCTATCAAAGAGCAGCCGTGAGATAGGTCCCAACTGGACTTAGAATATGTTTTTCAAAAATTTTCGCCATCCTCCCTCTCCCTACCAAAGAGCAGCCGTGAGATTGGTCCCAACTGGACTTATAATATTTTTTTCAAAAATTTTCGCCATCCTCCCTCTCCCTACCAAAGAGCAGCCGTGAGATAGGTCCCAACTGGACTTAGAATATTTTTTCAAAAATTTTCGCTGTCCTCCCTCTCCCTACCAAAGAGCAGCCGTGAGATAGGTCCCAACTGGACTTAGAATATTTTTTTCAAAAATTTTCGCCATCCTCCCTCTCCTACCAAAGAGCAGCCGTGAGATAGGTCCCAACTGGACTTAGAATATTTTTTTCAAAAATTTTCGCCATCCTCCCTCTCCCTACCAAAGAGCAGCCGTGAGATTGGTCCCAACTGGACTTATAATATTTTTTTCAAAAATTTTCGCCATCCTCCCTCTCCCTACCAAAGAGCAGCCGTGAGATAGGTCCCAACTGGACTTATTTTCGCCATCCTCCCTCTCCCTACCAAAGAGCAGCCGTGAGAGACTTAGAATATTTTTTTCAAAAATTTTCGCCATCCTCCCTCTCTCTACCAAAGAGCAGCCGTGAGATAGGTCCCAACTGGACTTAGAATATTTTTTTCAAAAATTTTCGCCGTCCTCCCTCTCCTACCAAAGAGCAGCCGTGAGATAGGTCCCAACTGGACTTAGAATATTTTTTTCAAAAATGTTCGCTATCCTCCCTCTCTCTACCAAAGAGCAGCCGTGAGATTGGTCCCAACTGGACTTAGAATATTTTTTTCAAAAATGTTCGCTATCCTCCCTCTCTCTACCAAAGAGCAGCCGTGAGATTGGTCCCAACTTGACTAATAATATTTTTTTCAAAAATTTTCGCTGTCCTCCCTCTCCCTACCAAAGAGCAGCCGTGAGATAGGTCCCAACTGGACTTAGAATATTTTTTCAGAAATTTTCGCCGTCCTCCCTCTCCTACCAAAGAGCAGCCGTGAGATAGGTCCCAACTGGACTTAGAATATTTTTTTCAAAAATTTTCGCCATCCTCCCTCTTCCTACCAAAGAGCAGCCGTGAGATAGGTCCCAACTGGACTTAGAATATTTTTTTCAAAAATTTTCGCCATCCTCCCTCTCTCTACCAAAGAGCAGCCGTGAGATAGGTCCCAACTGGACTTAGAATATTTTTTTCAAAAATTTTCGCCATCCTCCCTCTTCCTACCAAAGAGCAGCCGTGAGATAGGTCCCAACTGGACTTAGAATATTTTTTTCAAAAATTTTCGCTATCCTCCCTCTCTCTACCAAAGAGCAGCCGTGAGATTGGTCCCAACTGGACTTATAATATTTTTTTCAAAAAATTTCGCCGTCCTCACTCTCTCTACCAAAAAGCAGCTATGAGATAGGCCCCAACTAGAGAATGCAAATCTTGCGAGATTGGGCTTTAGCGAGATGTCGCGAGTGTATGAATAACATTACTGCGAGATCTCGCCAATTTTGAAATCTCTCGAGATAAATAGATAGAGATATGGTTATGTGTGTTTTTTTTTTGCAAATAATCACAAAATTTGAATAAGGAAAAAGTAATAATACGATAAACATTTATTTTCACGATTTTTTCAATAGACTTTTATGCATCAAACATTTTTTGAAGTATCTGTCTATATTTTTTTAATAAACTTTTAAGTAGTAAACTTGGATGTACGTATCTGTCAGATAACAAATGAAAGAAACAACCAGTCTTCTCTTCTAATATAAAACAAAACAACGAGAAGTCAAAAAAATTAAACTTATTATTTAAGTTGATTTGACTATTATCAACTCAAAACTTATTTATTTTCATTTATTTAACTTAAATTCATTTGTTATTTGACGGATACGTACGTCAAAGTAGATAATAGTCAACTCAACTTAGGTAATAAGTTTCATTTTTAGGGTTCCGTAGTCCGACAAGGAACCCTTATAGTTTCGCCATGTCCGTCTGTCTGTCCGCGGCATAGCTCCGAGGTTCTTGTTACTAGAAAGCTGAAATTTGGTATGTATATGTATATTGATTAATTAATTATTTAGATATTTTGCAAATTGTATAAATTTTAGGTATTTCAATTTATTGCGAACTAGCTTCTGCCAGCGACTTTGTCTGCGTGGAATAGTGGTGCTCCGTTCCTATTGGTCTTAGCGTGATGATATATAGCCTATAGCCTTCCTCGATAAATGGACTATCTAACACTGAAAGAATTATTTAAATCGGACCAGCGGTTCCTGAGATTAGCGCGTTTAAACAAAATGACAACATTTCCCTTCACTGCTCTGCTCCTATTGATTGTAGCGTGATGAAAAGTATACTATAACCATCTCAGGAGTATGACAAATAATTGTACCAAGTTTCGTTAAAATCTGTCGAGTAGTTTTTGTTTCTATAGAGTTTACAGGCAGACAGACAGACAAAAATTTTACTGATTGCATTTTTGGCATCAGTATCGATCCCTAATCACCCCCTGATAGTTATTTTGGAAATATATTTCATGTACAGAATTGACCTCTCTACAGATCCTTACTAATATTATAAATGCGAAAGTAACTCTGTCTGTCTGTCTGTCTGTCTGTTACGCTTTCACGCCAAAACTACTGGACCGATATAAATGAAATTTGGTACAGAGATAGAATAGACCCTGAGGAACAAAATAGGCTACTTTTTACCCGGGTGCGCTAAGTAGTTCCCTCGGGATGCGGGTGAAAGCGCGGGAAACAGCCAGTTTATTATAAGTATAGATAGAAGATAAAATCAACACTGTATATTTTATACCTACTGATTCAAAAAATTGTTGTTGAAATTAATAAATAATGTAACCTTCAAAGTAAGTATAGGATATATGTAAGTACCAATGCAACACATGTTATTACTTTATTATGCATGAAATAAAAGGCTTTTTTATTTTATTTATGTATATTGATCACGCCGAGAAAGTGGTAAAATAAAATTATGAAAAATATTTTTTTTAGTGTAGCTCCCAAACATGTAAAGTGGGTATGAGTATTTTTTTTTGCGTACCCCTTCGTGTTGATTAGTAGATATATTATGTAGATAAGTATCGATAGATAGGTCTTTCAAATATATTATAGGTGTGTGAAGACCATGTTTCGGTAAGCGAGCCATTTGCGAATTATCTAGCTTTTTAGTGCAAATTTTTAATCGATACGAGCATCCCCCCTTCTAACTTTTGAATGGCTATACCTAGAAATATGAAAAAAAACACAGACGTAGCACATGTAATTAACTTGCAAGGAAAACTATCACGGCTAAGTAGGCTTAACCGGTTACAGAGTTATAGTCGACTAACTGAGACCTACTACGGGGCCACGCGCAGTAGAGTTCTGGTGCACTTGGCCGGTTTTTTTACTTCTCATTGATACGATTGAACTGAGATATTATCATTTAAATAAAATTATATCTACTCAGTAGATCCATTAGATATAACAGATTATAAGATGTTTTTATGCTCGATGCGTGATGATGTGCAATCTCGTTAAATTCACAAGATCTCGCCCTTTTTTGTCCGAGATTAATCTCGCTAAAAAAGGCCGAGATCTGAGTATCAGTGTTTTACATGAAGCGACTGCCTATCTGACCTCCACAACCCAGTAACCGGTATAACAATACCCCTTGGTAAGACTAGTTGTCAGACTACCCGTAACGATTCTCAAAGATCTATAAATGACAGTCGGGATCAAGGGTTTAACGTCCTTTCCAAGATACGGAGGAGTCTCGGTATGACACAGATGGTCACCCATCTACAGACCGACCACGCTTAGCGTAGCTTAGCCTTTCATCGATCGACCCGTGCGGCTTTTACTAAGCCACAAGCTCCTCCGTAAGGCATGACATGAACGGTCGATCTACTGTATTGTAGTCTTATTACTGTAATTGAATTGCGGTAGCTAGCGGTTTGGCTACCACAACTGTCTGTATGGTTGAGTAGTGGTCGATCGTACATGTCTGGCAGTCGATACGATGAACAAATATTTCATTCAGGTATGTTCGCAAAATAAATGCAATTTTTTTTTGGTGATATCTAGACAATTCATAAAATAACATTACAGCTGTTTTCAAAATCATTTCGGAAGGACAGTGTTGTCTATGTAATATGGTCGGGCCTATTTTTGTCAGATAGACCAGTATTTACTTATTTGTTTGCCAATGAGAAATCATGCATGGAATAATTTATTTATATCTAAGTAGGTAGGCACTAGATGTTATACACGGTTTCACTCGCCTCCTGAGGAACTACTTCGCGTACCCGGATAAAATGTAGATATATATTTTTAATAAAAACTGTTTTTGTTCTAAAACTATAAGATAGGTACTATAAGATTTCCAGTTCCTAATACTGCTCAAAAGATTAGTTACCTATATCACTATCACCGAATGTGTTACCCGCCTTAATTTTATTGCTTATTTTTTTAGACGTTGTAGATCTATAGATTACAGAATTTAAAATTTTATTCATACCTATCTAAATATTTACGTATATATATATATATATATAAGGAAAGTTCAATGTCACACAACATACCAACCTCGTCTAACTTAGAATGAATGAACACCTAAAACTGCACGAATGATGTAATTTAACATTCGCAGAGAATTGCGTAATATTTTCGATGAAATAGGTACTAGCTGTTTCCCGCGGTTTCGCCTGATCCTTCCCAAGGTTTAGGGTATGTCCATACTAAATTGAATCTGAATCGGTCCAGCAGTTTTCCGTTTTTTGTTGTTTTTTTTGGTACAGATAGAGTTAATTTCGTGTTTATTACGAGACTACTGAGAAAAAAATGTGCATAAATTAAAAGTCCTATAGTATAGGTACACTTTAGAACTATGTTTAAAAATTCAATTCAACTGCGAGGCCTTGACCAGGCTACCTATTACTAGGGCTGCCATTCGTCCGGATTTCCCCGGATTTTTCCTAGTTTAGAAGGCGTCCGGGTGCGTCCGGGCGGGTTTTCAAAGAGCGTCCGGAGAAAACCCGGACACTTTTTACCTGATATCCGATCCCGCTTGATTGAAAGGTAAGTAGTAAAATAAAACAAATAATGAAAAAGTGTCCGGGGAAATAATTAATCTCATTCAAAATGTCCGGGGTTTTTATGGTTTTAGGTCGACGATTTGGGTGATGGCAGCCCTACCTATTACCTATCTATATATAATACAGGTAGATGCTTAGTGCTTACCTAAATTGTATTGTAATCTCGCAAAAACTGAGGATTTCATACTTTTTGGAAGCAAATTTTACTTGTTAAAGTAGGCACCTACATACCTACCTACCTAGGTAGCAACTACTAGGTGCGTGATCCGTGTCTAGCGTGTTTTATTGCCGTTGACTTATCACGTACAGCCTTCAAATATCCGTGCCTATTTAAATTAGTTACGAATGGTAGAATTAATGATTAAACGAACTTACCTGTACGTGAAGTTCAATCATAATTATATGAAGCGCTTTGTCTGAAAAGATTAGTAACGTTAGTAGGTATTTATATATATAGAACACATGTAGTACGCATACGTGAAACCACTTCATTGAGAATAAAAAAAAGAAAGAAAGATTTTATTTTGGCTATGGCAACATTGCAAAAATAAAAAAGGAGATTTAAAATTTTTACCCCTACCTCCGGCTGTTACCCGCTCGGTGGCTCTGGCGGGGCCGAACTTCATTTAGTTTAGAGACTTGAGATATTTCCTATTTTCTAGGGCAATTCAGGGTGGGTGGGTGTTACTAATCTTTTCAGACAAAGCGCTTCATATAATTATGATTGAACTTCACGTACAGGTAAGTTCGTTTAATCATTAATTATATTCGCGCTTTGTCTTCAAGATTAGTAACGTTAGTAGGTATTTATATATATAGAACACATGTAGATGTTGAGAGAAATAATAGGAAATATCGAGAAAAGTAAAAGCGTTTTGATGATATCAATGCTTTTATTTTGATAACAATGTAATCATTTTCTGATTCACGCATAAAAATCAACTTAAACCTTAATACAATTAAAGTGAACATATTGTTCTTGCTAACAATAAATCATCGTCACTGTTAGTTACAGGCCGATTATAAAATTTCGCAAAGGCAGTGGAGTTGCCGCTCCAACCCGCAGTTTGTCGTATTAAGACGACGACTACCGCCAATGACCTTGAGCAAATGGGCGGAGCTTGAGCTTCCCCCCCGCGACCCCGCAATGCACACCGCACGGTTGTCATTTTATATTTTGAAGAACTTTGACGGGTGACCATAATATTATGTAGAGATTCTAAGGACAGTCGCATATTGTATTTTGATATGCATGTCTAAGATATAAAAATAGAAATAGAAATAACATCTGTCTGAGTAATACTTCGAAACACTAATTTTAAATTTCCAACCCCCACTGCATACTTCGTTTGCCAGAAAAGCAAAAATATTTTCAATTTCTTTAATCTGCAACGCACGTTTATCGATCTGAATTGTTACAAGTTTCAAGAAAAAATTCTGATAACTAGCATTCTTAAATTAATCCGCTGTGAAAGATGGACAGACAGATAGACAAAATCGCACCATAGGAGTTAATTTTTAGGCCATATTGGTGTCCACTTTTAGCTCTTCTAACAGAAATGCACGCAAGTTTTTTTCATATTTGCATTTTACGAAATCTGCTGCTTCTCAAATAACTTCAGCTCATCTTCACTTGTATAGGAAAATCATAATTACTTTTGCAAGGAGAGCCTGGAAGCCAGTTAATTAGTCCGACGTTTCTGATCCATCTGTAAAGTGTCCGACCAAACCTTTGGCATCAGCTTTGGCCAAACCATTAGCTTAAAATTGGCCTAAGTTTTGACACCAACAGAACCGAAATTGAATAATCTATTACGTTTAAAGATCTAAAAGTGAGTGAGACTGTATTACAAATGATGTTAATATTTTAAATAAGCTGCAGGTAGTTTTATTTATATTATTAAGTTGATACACCGAACATATTAGTAAAAAGTCATTGTGGCTTCTTTGCTAAGGCACCTGCATCTCATTTATGAGTATGCAGATTCGAACTTCGAAACCTAGAAATTACGAATCTGACTTTTCCAAAGTTTTACATGCACTTTTTTTAGTATAACTTAGACACCATTGACTAACGGTGAAGGAAAACATCGTGAGGAAACCTGGACTACACGGTCTGAAATCACCAATCCACCTTGAAAAAGCGTGATAATTAATGCTAATGCATGTCTATGTCATACCCAAAAGTGGGATAGTAAAGATTCCGATTATGACCAGGATTTTTTAAATTTTTACCTATCATGAACAATGGAATATCACCCGTTTTGGGCCCAATTTTGAAAGTGCCGCAAAGCAAAAAATCAATGCAAAAATAAATGTGCTAAATTCGGATATAGACTTTGTCTGAATGAAAATTAGCTGTTACATTTTCAAGCACCAAATTTGTACGACCCTTTTCCACGGTTTCATGCATTATTGAAGAAATAAAGTAATGGAAAAAATTCTACCATTGTATGGCATTTCGATAATCTTTTAGAAAGATGCAATATCGATTTTTGACTTTGAAATCATTTATAATTACCGATTTAAATATTTTTGATCTTTATCTTTTTACCTTATATTACTAATACAAGGTTTTTTATAATCTATTTTATCAGAAAAACTCACCGCAAAAATTGACAGTTTTTTTTATAAAAAGATTATTAAATTGACATGCAGTAGCTCAATTTTCATTTAGTTTTCTTATTACAATTCATCGGAATTCAAACATAACCTTGGAATTGGAAAATGGTCGAAATACCATATTAAGAAAAGCATTTAAGAGAAAAATGTACGGAAGTCTGATTATTTTAGAATGTTTGTTTTACAAACTACGGAGAGTTTTTTTAAAATTTAATTCGCCTATACCAAAAGATGTCGAAGAAAACATAAAAAATATTAGAATATGCATCAAGCCTTTATATCAACCCCTTTCATAATTATGATGACGTAGAAACTACACTTTGTAATTTTAATTCCCATTTTTCCTCGAAAGTAATAGGTTATTAGGTTAGGTTTTTCTACTTTATCCATTTGCGATATATTTCAACTATTATTCCAAATCGATAAGGTTAGTTATTCCTGAAGTAATTATCAGCTCTGACAGACAGACAGAGAAAGTTGCATCCCATAAGGGTTACTTTTTACTATTTTGGTTCGGAACCTTAAATATACTATTTGAATATATCTTTTTTTTTTCGTTTTCAGTTCTTCTGTCTTTGACTTCTGGACCAAAAATTAAAGAAGATCAAGTCCTTTTTATTTATCAGGGCTTTAGCCAAAGAATTAAGCGATTGCCTATTAATCGGCTTAGGCCTAGCCAAAAATCGACGTTCTGTCGGATACTATTTGGTGTTGAAAATAAAACATAAGAGTGGCATAGTGAAGTAGGACCTTCATTTCTAAAACACTATGCTTCGTCTTATCTTTTAGATTGTGTGTATATAATATTATCCCACATTAGATACCTTGACTAATAGATTAATATGTATATCATATGTGACTGCTTACTTGGCGTTTTACTAAACTTCGAAAATGGTTGCTATGTAAAGCATCACTACCCAATGTTACCAGTAAAAAACCGGCCAAGTGCGTGTCGGGCCACACGCAGTAGGATTCCGTAGTAGGTCTTAGTTACTCAACTATAACTATGTAACCGGTGAAGCCTACTTTGCCGTGATGGTTTTCGAAAGTTAGTTTTTTTTATTTTTGAAAGACCTATCTAACGATACCCTACATGAAGGGTTACGCAACAAAAAAAAATATTCATCCTCATTTCACGTGTTCGGGAGCTCCACTAAATTATTATTATTTTTTTTTTATTCATTTTTACCACTTTTTCGGCGTGATCAATACACATATCTATACTAAATTTCAGCTTTCTAGTACCAAGAGCCTCTGAGCTATGCCGCGAACAGACAGACAGACGGACATTGCGAAACTATAAGGGTTCCTTGTCGGACTACGGAACCCTAAAAATAAAACTAATGTAACCAATCCAAAATAGGAAAATGGTCTAGCTAAAATAGTCAGACAATACAATACATTTTACAATTTTACATTTTACAATACTCTTTTAATAGCGAAGCTTATTTTTTTATCATATTCTGCATTTTTTTTCAAATTCGTCTCGTAGCAAAGAAACTCGAACCCAAATTCACGTGTTTAGAAAAATATTTTCATTGGTAATAATTTAGAATAGCGCCACTTTGTTACCCATGGATAAACCATTTTATTTACAAACCATTAAGTTTTGTTCTAAGATATCATCCCATGCCCTGACTTATAGCTACTATTTCTATAAATTCCAAACTATTAGGAAATATTGTAACATAACATGAAAGAATTTTAATTTTGACGATTATCTCCGACCTACATGTAAAATTTAAATGAGGTATGCAATATTCTCGTTTTGAATACGCAATGTATTAAAAGAAATACATATTTAAATCCTAAAGTTCTTACATTTAATTATTTAGTAAGTCAATAACAAAATATATTTGTCCTGCCAAATTTAGATACACACATTTTAGATTATGACAGATTATGGATGATTTGGTTTGAAAACACGTTATTCACATCAAAAAAATATTTTATCCGCATGTAGTGCCTTTTCAATGTAATAATTATAATTCACCAGTCATCTTATCACAAATATAATAATTTATTTACATCGTAATGTGCTCGCTCTGAGTGACAGCGTCTACCCGTGACAGTGGTCACAGACGTACTGCCCCCGTCGCCCGGTGGAGCCCCTCCGTAATTTCAACTCAACGTTTTGACAAAAGCACAAAAATTGACGTAAATGTACAATTTAAAAAAAATATACGTATACAAAAAGACAGATAATTAACTTTTCTATAAAATGGTACAGGTTTCATTAAAATCCGCTTGATAAATTCTATGTAAAACTCAGTTTTTCTCTGCGTTAGACCTAACTTTATGATTTTTTTATACAATGTTATAAATACATAATTTAAAAAAACTTTATACAAAATTATCAAGCATATGCTCTAGTTTAGTATATATACTTTTCAAATCATGAAAGCAAGTCGTTAAAGCGTAATCATTAGCTTTAAAAGGGCCAAAGTCGTATATCGCCGCCTTAAGTCTAGGTTTACTCCTAGTTTATGGGCCATAGATGTGGCCGCATGGCGGGTGCTATGTGAAGAAAATATAGAGACGTCAATTCCACTGTCTTTCAAAGTAGACTTTATCCATCGACTAAGTGTTTGGGTTGTGACACAATTATGTGGTTTACGAAAACTAATAAACAGATTATCATTTTTTCGTATATCCTTAGTTTTGTTTATATAAACATCAAGAGTTTTAGCGGGGCAGATCTCGGGTCTATCATTAAAAAAGGGTAAATGTAAAATTGGTTGTTTAGTACCAGCTTTAGAAGTTTTAACTAAATCAGTAATTTTTATAATTATTTTACTATTTTGATAAACTATTTGATCTATCTTTATTTTAGACAACGTTTGCACTCTATGAGCTGTTACCAGGGCAAGTAAAGTAATGCACTTTTTTGAAAGTGCCTCAAGAGTTAAATTCTCGTTTGGGAACATAGTTGCTAAATGATTTAGAACAATGCTGGCATCCCATGTAACATTATATTTAGGTAAAGGCGGTCTTAATTTATACACCCCTTTACAAAAACGAATAATTCTTTCATCGTCGGAAATATTTCCAAAAATTAATGAAAGAGCTGACCTATGGCTATTGATTGTGCCATATTGAGCACCGGAGTGAAAAAGGTTTGTGAGAAATTCTAAAATAATTGGTATGGATGTCTCAAACATGTTAACATTATTTTCATTACAAAAGGTAAACCACCGTTTAAAGCAAACCTCGTATTGTTTTAATGTATTTTCCGAAAGCGACGCCATTGTGATGTCTACAGCTGAGATGGGGACACATTGTTGTAACAACGCGGTCCGGACAATATTGCGGCAACCAGGGTAATGTTGGTTTGAAGGTTCCTGGAACAGGGTATAATGACGTCATCAGAATTTAATCTGATAAGATCAGACGCAACTAAACGCATAAAAAGGGGATACCACGGCTGTGTTGGCCAGTCTGGCACAACCACAATGCCTTCAGCCTGATCTGATATAATTTTTCTTAAAACTTTAAGAATCATAGCTATAGGTGGGAAAGCATAGAAAAAATATTTTGACCAATCTAAAGTAAACGCATCTATAGTATGAGCATGTGGGTCTCTATGCCATGAAACATAGGTATTACATTTTTTATTTAGACGTGACGCAAATAAATCGATTTGTGGTAAAGGAAATATGTCTTTAATTTTTTCAAAACCTGTGCAAGATAACTCCCATTCTATGTCAGGATGAGTTCGCCTAGACTCTCTATCGGCTAAGACGTTATCTTTCGACCTAATATACGAAGCAAACGGATATATTTTCCTGGCTTCACACCATTGCCATATATCTTTAGTAATTTTATTTAAATGAGGGTATTGAACACCTCCCATTCGATTAATATAACTTACAGCAGTGGTGTTGTCAATTCGAAGTAATATTTGACAGGCACGGTAATTTTTTGAAAAAATTTTAAGCCCAAAATATGCAGCTAAAAGTTCGAGTTGATTAATATGTAAAGATTTTTCAATGTCAGACCATCGACCACATGCGGTTTCCCCGTTGCACGCTGCGCCCCACCCAGTAGTTGAGGCGTCAGTATATATCTCTAAGACAAAGTTTTCATCCCTAATCCTATGAACTGAATGATCAATGGTATTTAACCACCAGTCTATATCCGGCAACAATGAATTTGGTAGAGTCATGTATCGCTCATAATCGTTATTACCTAGTAAATTAAGATATTTGCAACGTTCTAGTTGTTTGGTATACATCCAACCATATTCTATAGCAGGACATGCGGATACCAATTTACCTAATAATTGGGCAAATATTCGGATTTTAAAACGTTTTAATGTTTTAATTTTTTGCAACTCAGATTTTATCTTGAATCTTTTTTCATAGGGTAAACTTAACTGCCATTTGTGGGTATCTATAATATAACCTAAGTATTTGCAAGACATAGAGGGTATTTTCACACTTTTCTCTTCATTAATGATAAACCCCAAGGATTTTAATAACATTTGAGTGATTTCAATATTTTGAATACATTCTTTTGAAGAAAAACCGGTTAAAAAAATATCATCGAGGTATATAGATGACAAATAACCACAAGACCGTAATAATTTTATGACAGGTTTCATTATTTTTGTAAATATGTATGGTGCAGTACATATACCGAACGGTAATACGTTAAATTCGTATAATTTATCGTTTATTTGAAATTTAAGGTATTTTCGTGAATCTGGATGAATATTTATCAAAAAATAAGCATCTTTAAGGTCTAAAGTTGCTATGTAGCAATCTTTAGATATCAATTTAAGAGCAGTGCGAATATCCTCGAGTTTAAAATGTTGTGTATCTATATATTTATTTAATGTTTTCAAATTAAGAATAAATCGCATTTTACCGTTCGGTTTCGGTACTAAAAAGACAGGAGAGATATATTGATCCTGACAGGGTTGACATTCAGAAATCGCACCTATTTCTAATAAATTTTTAAGGATCTCAATCAAATGTAGGTTTTCAGTTTCTGAAAACTTGGTTTGCTTGGGTATGCATGATTGATAAACAGGTCGATTAAAACGGATATTGTATCCTCGTATCCAAGATAAAATAGTCTGATCTTCTGTTATCAAAGACCAACTATTATAAAAAAGTGCTAGCCTTCCGGCATAGCTTACCGTATTTAATGTCGGCGAGAGTGCTTTGGCCGCTGTGTGTAGCTCTGCGACGAGTTCCCTCGAGGCGGTGCGCTCTGTGCTGCAGGCTGCTGGTGACGCGACTGAGGGCCCGACGGCTGCCTGCGAGCCGGAGTCCTCGCTTTCCAGTTTAAAGGCTTGCCAGAAGTGCTAGGTGTTGGGTTAGACTTAGGCTTCTTTGGAGCGTCAGGTTTCAGATCGGAGGTGGATTTCGATATAGCTTTAGCCGTTTTGACTGTTTCTAAAAGATTGCTTCCGAAAAGAAACTTATCGATTTTCGTCGTTGATAATTGTTCTTTCAACTCTTTCTTGACCGAGTAAAGAGCAAAATTGCGTCGACATTCGGAATCTGAATGTTGAATATCACAAAATATACGGCCGATGTCCATGAGCTCTTTTATAAGATCGTTGTTTTTGTCTTTGCAACTGATCTGGGTAGATATAATTTTTCCCAAAGCCGTAATACCAACAGCCATTAATTTTTGTCTACCCTCGATCGCTTTATCTCGTTTTATTACTTGATCGGAAAGAACTCCTTTGATTTCAGGGTTAAGCTGAGGAGCAGCTATACTGGTGCAGTTTTCAGGAATCAAATATTTCTTGGACAGCTCTTTTCGAGCGTCTTTATCTAATCCTGTAGTAGCTATATGGGCGAATCGACTTGCCACGTCTTTATTGATTTCTGGTCCATATTCAACGGTCACGGATGGATCAACACCCAGAATATCTTGAATGTCTATACTATCGGCAGGATTCTCTGATTCAGTGGGGGTAATTACCTCCACAGTTTGGTCTGAAACCGACGTAGGTAGTTCATTAATTAATGCCAAATTTTCGTCCAAGTTTTGACCCACGAGTGTTTCTTGATCTGGAACAAGAAAACATCTTGTAAACCATCTATGTATTCAAAGTGGTTTATTAAGGCCTTAATTTATTAAAAAGCGACGGGAGAGTCCTTCAGACAACCCTGGTGCATTTTTAATCTAGCTAGCCAAGGTAGGTATGCGCGAGATAGTCCCACAGACAACTCTGAAGCAAAAAGTTAAGATACTTGCAAGAATAATGCAGCAAGATAGTCCCAAAGACTACTCCGAAGCATTAAAACAAGCAAAAAAAGTGAATGTGGCGAACAGTCCCGCAGACTGATCTGGTACATTAATTATTATTTGCGACGGTACTTACGATTTATTGTTTCTTCTTGATTTGGGGAAGGCGGTCTTGATGAACTAGACGACGTACTTGAAGATGAAGAAGAGCTTAGAGAAAAACCATTGCGTCTTTCACGGCGTGAACGTTTCACTTGTTTTTCTAATTTTCTCAATTTGTTCATAATGACATCTAAGCTATCTTCACTACCGCGTTTCGACATTTTTATTTAAATATTTAAAGTACGTGTGAAACACTGTTGAAGTGGTGAACACTGGAATACGAATGAAGTTCGGCCCCGCCAGAGCCACCGAGCGGGTAACAGCCGGAGGTAGGGGTAAAAATTTTAAATCTCCTTTTTTATTTTTGCAATGTTGCCATAGCCAAAATAAAATCTTTCTTTCTTTTTTTTATTCTCAATGAAGTGGTTTCACATATGCGTACTACATGTGTTCTATATATATAAATACCTACTAACGTTACTAATCTTGAAGACAAAGCGCGAATATAATCACTATGAATTCGTATGCGTAAAAGTAGGTCCTACCTAGCAGATACCAAATTGTCTATACATTGCATCACTAGTAAAGGAGTCTGTACACCGTATCATACGATGGCCGAGCTCGAAACGTGTCCGGCAAGAAAATATTATTTGTAGGTACCTACCTATCTATTGAAATGTATGAGACTATAGTCAGTAGACCGTTCCGTCACCGACCACACCGGACCGTGCCATGACCGGACTGTCGTCTGTCACGTATTTTGTACGTGAATGATAAGTACGTTCTAAGGGCATAGTTATACATGGTTCCGTCCATGCCTGATACATTCTTATTACGGTACAGTTTCTATGGACAGACCTTTAAAATGCATAGAGGTTGCAAGATGAAAAGAATTGTATTTCTTTACAATAACAAATAAGTAGGTACCAACCTATCTAACCGCAGATATTTATATAATTGGTACCTAGATATTATAAATCTTAGGTAACTTATATTTTGCAGTGAAGTGGTAAACGAACCTAATAATATCTACCTAATATTTGTAAATTTTACATAGCCTACCAACTACCTCGACACCTGTCGACCTCCAAACTAGGTAGGTATCAAACCAAACATAAGTGACTAATACTTATTTCTATGTATTTAATAGGTACCTATCTTACCTACTTTGACGTATCTATGCCTGAAGAGAAGGTATTTAGTAATAAGTTAATATTTACTTTTCTAATGACGCCGACGCCACTTGTAATTAATTGTACATACACACGATAGCTAACGACATAGGATGTTAATTGGCACGAAATGAGCAGTTGAAGAACGTCCGTTGGGATTAAAATGTTATGAAATAAAATATTTGGATATAAATTATACCTACTTAGGCACTTACTCATTTTAAAAACAACAAAAATAAAGTTCTGGAACTACTAGTCTGATTCGAGAAATTTTTCACTAGATACGAAACCGAAAGCTGCCAATGCAGCTTTCGGTTTCCTTAGGACAATTCCTTAAGTGCTTTAGGCTATGCTTTATGTGCATAGCTACAACACGGGCGAGGCTGTGACCAGAATTTAGTACATAATAATAAAAAAATATATCTAAACAGTATGTAAACAAAAAGTTTTAACTTACTTTAAAAATGTTGTCGTGTTCCGTTCCTTTTGAAACAACATTCAGATAAACTTTGTCACACATTTAAACAAATACAAGGAATAGTTGTAATTACACAAGTTCATGTTATAACAACAGAAACCATTGTTATCCGAATCATGACTCATACTACTACAGAAAATTATTCCCGTAACGAACACTTGAATTTGCCGCAATTATGTCATGCAAAGTATTATCACTTGAAACAGAACACGCTTATCTTGTCCTTGCTGTCATCCACATTAATAAACACAATATCGTTCATGTAGTTATTCAAATTTTGTTTTAAAATCCGACGTAACACTGAACACAAGTAAATCACAACTTGGACTAAACTTTACTAACTTAGATTAAGTATATAACTTCCAACAGTTGCTTAACAACTTCGTAATATCTTCGTGTTCGAATTAATGTTGAATTATTATAATAAATCCTACTTCTGGCCGGAAATGGACCGTCTGCAGTGTTTAATGATAGTTAACAATAAAAAAATAACCTTTTACGTTTAGTATTCAACTTCATAGCTAAAGCATTTTTTGTAAAACGAAGGCCATACTACGTGTTGTAGAGTAAGCCTTTACACAACACGATAGAGTTGCTTTTGCTAATTAACGAAGACGCCGTTTGCTGCGTTCCGTTTTACCGAATTCCAATTGGAATTCTGAATTTTCTGATTAAACATCTAATAAAGAATTGATATAAGCATTGATTTATTATTATCCTACATATCAGATAAAATTGAAAAAACTTTAACTTATTCTTCTGGCTAAAATATTGTAGTTAAGGAAGCACTATTTAATTAATAAACATCTATAAAATGTTTTAACGTTTATTAGTTTCATTTCTTACTTGCTATTAACTAAAATAAGTAAACAAATATATTGTTTTAAAATCAAAGTATTTCAACAAAATAATCTAATTTGTTTTTGCCCGATTTTAACAACCACGAATTGTATGAAAATAATGTGATTTAACGCCATCTACTTTAGTTATAGCACAACTCAACCTTATATTGCGTAGTATGCTTTAAATATCATAGATGGCAGTAAATTAGGTTCTAGATTCTTTAAAAAATATAATATTGATTTTTTAGGAACCCAGTGACCATAATTAATAAAGTTTACTTCCTCTTCACCATCACAAATATTTCTATACGATTTAGTGTATCCAATTAGGTCGGTGTTTACAAAGGTCAACAAGGCTAGCTATGAATGTGGCAGCCATCCGTACTAACATCGGCCGCCATCTTGGAATCTTACTTTTAGTGATACCAGGTACATAAAAATCTTAATATTTAGATGCGACTCCTGTGTTAGTTTGAATATATGTTTATATGGTGGTAATGATTTAGTAATTTAATCTAATCAATTAAGCTTTCGGAAAAACCATTCACAATCCCAGACAGGTACCGTAAAATACGTCGCCCTAGAAGCCGGTGACTCAACAAACTGTAATCAATCTAAGTGAGTGAAATAGAACGATTTTGGGATAAAATCACTATTACTACACTATACTAACAAAAAATACCTACATAGCCAAATTGGTCTAGCCATACTAGTATTACTAGTATCACCAAAAATGGAGACACTAAAGATGATCTTTATAAAAACGTAAAAAATGCGATTGCATCTTTCAGTAGTCAGAGTATTCAACTTTAAAATTTAACAAAACTTTGTCAATGGATGTCTCAATATTAGTTAAATTGATAAAAGTTTAGTGGTTTTTTAAACAACAACACAGGTCCCTATCAGTTGCTGTGGCCATCTGTGCGATGCAATGTCACCGAAATACTTTTTCAAACCGTGTGCAAAACATACGATTTTTATAAATTATTCAATAATTATATCAAAACCGAAACTATAATCATAATTGTACTTAATATGTCGGCTCATTCAAAAAACACCCCTTTGTTTTAGGAGTTACAGACGGCCCTTTATGAATAGCCTACATGAGGAAAGAAATAACAGCACAATGAGCCACTAGAATGCCCCGAAACTGCCACATAAGGGAAAAATATTTCGGTAACCCAGGTACTATCCAAGAGATAGTCAGCAGATCAGAGCAGAGTCAGCAGAAGCTTCTAAACATCTGCTGACTCTTTTTGAGGAATTGGGTGGATCCAACAAAACAATCCAATCACCCCCTCACGTAAAATACGCGCTTTGTAGTGGAGTTGCAGAAACCAGCCCGCCTAAAGCTAAAACTAACCAATTAAAGTTGTCCTTAAAAATAATTAAATATACGTGATGACCTTTTTTATTTAGATATGAGTACTTATTTAACTACTGAAATACATTAATTAGATACGAGATAAATTAACGTGTCAGCATTTTTTTTTCAGGAATGAAAAATGATTAAAAAACGATCGTGTACGGTCCCCTACAAAATAAAGTTGGCAACACTGGGCTCAGTTGGTTTCCAGTAATATCTTTAGGCTTCTTGGAGAGAACCTGAGAGAACACGTGGACGAATGACAGTTAGAATGTGTGTCTCTTTTTAACTGTGAATGAGAAAACGAGAAAGATGTTCCGAATCGACTATTTGACCTTGAAAACGTAGATTAGCAAATTGATTGGACGATTAATAACCTGCACAGTTTTTAATTTGTTGCTTATGTCAAGTGTAGTGTTAAACGTCGACATTCTTTCGAATAAAAATAATCAAGATTTATTTCTGTGTAGCCGATTTATTAACAAAGGTATTTTTAATTCATAGAATTTAATTGACCGATTAATTTTTACCTATGCATTTTGTTATATGTGTATTATTTCACTGATGTTTTTATTAAAATTTACAGTCTCTGCGTGGCACAAA
The DNA here is from genome assembly GCA_963891755.1 of Pyrrhia umbra. Lineage (NCBI taxonomy): Eukaryota > Metazoa > Arthropoda > Insecta > Lepidoptera > Noctuidae > Pyrrhia > Pyrrhia umbra. The sequence continues at coordinate 5,286,422 of OY982916.1, read as the reverse complement.
TTAGTCGCCAAAATGACTAAAAACCGCAGCGAATTTAGATTTATAGTATACGCGGGTGCAATATTCGTATGTTACTTCATGTATGGAATATTACAAGAGAAAATAACTAGGGGTAAATATGGTGAAAATAAGGAAAAGTTCACTTGTACCCTATCACTGGTCCTAATACAGTGTATCGTAAACTACATCTTCGCTCAACTTTTATTGGTAAGTTTTAACTCTTTTATATTATTTATTGACTCTTTCTTCCATCACTCCTTTTGAATCTGATATTCAGCACCAACTATACTCTAAAGATGGGGGACAAGAGTCTAAGGCTGCCGGCTTGATAATCTGGTAAAATGACTTACCAAAATTTAAACTGTCAATTACAAAATATTGATAATTTTTTTTTCATAATACCATGATAGCCTAGTGGTTAAGGCAACTGCTTCTTATGTTCTGAGTGTTCGACATAACTTTTCTAAATTCATGTATTTTCCAAGTTTATCTTAGAGACCACTAATGGTGAAGGAAATAATTGTGAACATATTTTGAAATAGCCAATCCCAAGCTACATTAAAATTTTATATCATGTTCATGGCACATATCATATCTTGTCACTATTCTGCCACTTGGTTGACAATTTTGACAGCTTTTAATAGCTCCGTCTTGGAGCATATGTTAAGGCAAGTCAGGATGTGAGAGAGAGGGTTTGTAGAAGTTATGAAATTAGTAGTTCACCCAAAACATGGCATGTTATAATGGAAATTGTAAAATAATTAGAACCTTAAAAATATTTATAAACTACTAACTGATAGCTTCAAGCACGTGAATGGAAAAAGTCTATCTCATTCCCTGGGTAACTGAGTATCTTTGAAATTGGCTATGCATTTTGTTGTAAAAGTGGGACAATCAGGCCAGGTAGAATTACTGTTTCATTTAATTAATTAGGATGCTGGCCAGTGCTACTTACTGGCTAGAAATAATTATAAATTAAATATCTAACTTAATTTATGTTTATTTTTTTCAGTTATCATGGAAGAGAGAAGCAGACTCAACTAGAAAAATGTATTATTTCTCATCAGCCCTGACATACCTTCTTGGTATGGTATGTTCAAACATGGCCCTGCAATGGATCAACTACCCAACACAGGTAATTTCCAGAAACATCCATTATTGCTATCTCACTGCCCTGGGTGTTGCCTGTGTTATAAGTTGCGGAACAGTCTGTAGCACTCAGATATATAATATAGCTTAAGATAGCTTTTTTGGAATAGGTTTAGGTAGTTCCATAAATTACCGCCTATAACAAAAAAACACAGAGTCGGCAGTTAGCAGCTTTTACTGTTTTTTTTGTTTATAATCTTTTCTTCTTCTTGTCTAAAACATGCTAGTGAATTACATCTTAAATACGCAAATGACTTAATAAAACGTAATAAAGGAAAATTAAAGTATACTAATATTTCGTAATACTTAGCTACAATATGCGGGTGCCAAATTTTGCAAGTCATTATTATTATTTTTATCTGTTATTTCTATAAAATAGTATAGATACGCCAATACCCAGTGCTAATAGGAACATTTCTTTATTAATATAATAAAATTAAACAGCAAGCTTGTTTATTATTTGTTCCAGCAACAGCTGTTTAATTTGTTAGTTCGCAGATTCTCCAACATAAATCCACACATCAATAAACATACACGTTTTAGAATTGCTTTACTTTTAGTTTTCTGTGTCATTTTTTGAAGTCCCTAAGCGCAATGGAATGGACCTTATTTGTACATAATGTTACTGGTGGTTGATACAAGATGGAGACTTACCTTATTTGGAGATAGGTTCAAAATAGGAAAATCTTCATCTTTTAATTAATTATAATTTTTTTAGGGAAAGAGTTGGAAAAAACAATATTTTTTTTAATTATGTTTTCAGGTGGTTGGCAAAGCAGCAAAGCCAATTCCAGTAATGATACTCGGTGTTCTCATTGGACATAAGTCCTACCCAATGAAGAAGTACCTGTTTGTCCTGCTGATAGTCCTTGGTGTAGTTATGTTCATGTACAAAGACCAAGGCAAGAAGAGTATGGAGGACTCTTCTGGGATGGGGATTGGGGAGGTCCTCCTGTTTCTATCTCTGACTATGGACGGTCTTACGGGTGCTGTACAGGTAAAACTTTATAATATTTACAGTCATAGTATTCATAATAATGCCATTTGCTTAATATTATTTTGTCCTTTTTAACCCCCGACGCTGAAGTGATGCGGTTTTCTTGCCAAGTTTATGGAAAATTAATTATTGGGAAATTATAGGAACTAGATATTGTAATAAAAAAAATAAAAAAATATGGGTAAAAATTTAGTAAGTCTTAAATAATATAAGTTCATTTTAATGAAAAAGTAATGTTGATGTGCTCCAAAAGTATAACAACAAAGAAATAGAGAAATTGAGTAAGATCGGGCGCCAGGAACACACCACACTAAGACCACGGATAAGCTTACCTGCGGAGGCTTGGAACTTTTAATCTGCCGGTGGGAGGATATAAATAAAAATCTACCTGTACAATATTTGGTAAAAATTTATTCTCCAGTAGGTCTTAAATAAAGAAAGTTCCTTCCTAACATTATGAGGTATGAATACACTAAACAATTAAATTTATATTCTTAAACTTTGAAATTTAGTTTTCGACTATGTCATTATTTTGGTAATTATTTGGTCATTATTGCATCTTTATCAAATAATAAAGTGACTTACTTGGTTTCAAACAATTGGAAAACAAAAGAAAAGGTTTTAATAAAGGGCTTATCTGCTACTGCCGACTCCAATGGTGACCTTCAGCGCAGACTCCCATCCTCATGTCCAATATAATAAATTGGAATAAATATGAAGATAAAAATAAGAAAAGACGAAAGAAAGAAAGAAAGAAAGAAACGCCAATGGGCTGTAACAAAATAAACCATGGTTAGGCATGGCATTCAATAACGCAAATATACGATGGCCAACATCATAGCCAATAAGTGAGAAAACTTACCGTTTCTTCTCATAAAAAGTGGTTAACCACGTCTCAGTGGACGGGTATTATTTAATTTTAATAATTTAATCCTGCAACAATGCATAAAATCGAGAAAATTAGAACAACGTCACGAGTCAAAATGCTCGACAAAGGTATGGCACATAAACCGATGAAAATGCAACTTACCATAAAAATAAAAGGTAATCCACAAGGATTAGGCCAAGGGCGAACCCTGTAGTGAATATTTCACTAGAAATACATCATATTAATTTAAATTCTTTTAGGATTTCTTTTACGCCATCCTTGCAACGGACTCAGCTAGTCGTAGAGTGTTGACAGTCGAAAAAATCCGTCAAACGTCAAAAAGAATAAACAATGTTGCCAACTCAATAAACGAAATAAACTCGACAATCGATTTTTTAAAGGACGTGAACCGCGATCGACCAATAATCCGGCCCGATATTCTCACACATGTAACGGGCTGAAAAGACTCGTTACAATATTTCCCGCAGTTTCACAGACAACCTCAGGAAACTACTTGACAGACTTAATTAAAAAGTATGGCAACATTTTCCAGTTTCAGCTGCCAACTCCATATAAAATTTTATCAAAAAATATTTAGCCATTTTACTGTGAACAAACAAAGTCACATTCGCATTTGTTAAAACAATATAGGATAAAGACCACTTGAACATGCTTTTTTTTCTATTTGACCTCTTGCAGGTTGCTTCTAACAGCATTCGACCTGCTTAACCGGAAAAATGGTCTTAAATTAATTAATTAAATTAAGGCCTTCAGCCAAGGCTTGAACATGCAGCAACTATCAAAAGTATGGACACTTACATTGTGTGCGATAATAATATTCCTTAACACCACAATTATTGTTGTAATAAGTCAGTTTTCATAGATAGATATCACCATAGTTTATTTTAAATCGGGTTCACGACTGCAACTGCAAGTGTACTAGCATTGATTTCTATTTCGAGAGTGAAATAGGGTCACTGGCTGTACTTTTCACGTTATGCTAGATTTATTTATAACACTGTTTTTAATAGATCTTTCTAATCTTACTAATGTGCGAAACTTTGTGAGGATGTATGTTAAAAAAGTACTAAATGGATTGGTATGATATCTGGTATACACAATAGTCAGTGGCGGATTTGCCCTAAGGCCCAGTTAGGCCTTGCCTAAGGTGGCTAGATAAGGGGCGACCAATCGTGAAAAAAATTCACTGGTCATGACAAGAAATAACTCAAAGTACTGAAAGTACCTAAATATTGTAAAGGTTCGCGTACATTATGGTGGGCCGCAATAAAGAAATATTATTATGTAGTCTATATGAGGGAGAAAGGGGTGGCTGGTACTTGCAGCATGGCTTGGGGCTTAGGACGGCCAAGACTGCAAACTCGCCACTACACATAGTTTAGAAGCTTGATGGATATATAGGATACCTTTTATTTAGGTGATTGATGATATTATGTGAGCTATCATTGCTTGTCCATTATTGTGCCACATGCAAAAAGGTTCCTTCTTAATCATTTTATGAACAAATTAACGATGTCATTTTTTATTATTTCCAGGAACGCATCAAGAGCGAATCTTCACCTTCAGCCTATGCCATGATGATGAATACCAACTGGTGGTATGTTCTGATTATATATATTTAATATTTATAACATATATACCTATTTAATTATATATTTTTTATGCGAATTAGCGAAGCGAACGTAAGCAATAAATAAAATTTAGATTATTATGATATATATAGAGCTTTTGCGCGTTTTCGCTGTGCTATTGTGCGAAAGTGCGTTTTGCGAATGGGGCATTTACACATTATTAGCTGTTTACTGCTGTTTCACACGCATTCTGCGAGAGCTACGTGGAACTTAGCCTGGGATTAGCCTGAGCAAACAGAAAGACAAATAATTTTGTGGTATCATAAACTGGTATTTTGACATCATAACCAGACGCTAATATTTATAGATTTATCAAACGTATGGCCGTATAAATTTAATCCTCGTTTAGAGAACTGAGCGTATAAAATTTGTAATAGTCGCTACATTTCATATGAAGTCGTTACTATTGACAGACCCATTTATAGTTTTGACAATCTTTTTGTCACTGTCAATTATTTCGTAACCTGTTTGGTGTTGCGAATCATAAGTAAAGTCTCTATAAATATAAAAAATATACTGTTTTAATCCAACTTTTGATTAGCTTTAAATTACGTACGTACCAAATTTCATCCAAATCTACCCAGTTTATACCTCTCTGTAATATTAAATATAGTTTGGATTTAAAAATTGGCAGGATTTGCCACGTTTTTTTGGCGGATAATTTCCTTCAGAAATTGTGCCAGTGTCCTTTGATCTATACGTATAGGTACTTAGTGTGCCGATGTTGATTATAATTATTAATCAATTTTGTATTTTTTTAAAGTAGACGCATAACTTGTTATGCATGTAAATAATCTATGTAAAAATTATTCCATTTCAGGTCATCACTGATTCTGTCGGTAGGCGTATTGTTGAGTGGAGAAATATTCAAGTTCGTCGTATTTGTGTCTACGTTTCCTGAAGTCATAATTTACCTCGTTGGACTTGCCACCGTCGGCGCTTTGGGTCAAATGTTCATATTTTATATGGTAAGAATGAAATGTTGCTATTTCAGGAAATGCTGCATTCGCAAACATAAGCTATTCAATTAAAAAGTTCATACCACAGACAATATATCTAAATAGACAACGTCAGTTCCTTCATATAGATAAAAACCAAATTATCTGCCTAGCCTTTTCCAAACTATGTTGGGGTCGGCTTCCAGTCTGAACCGGATGCAGCTGAGTGCCAGTGTTTTACATGGAGCGACTGCCTATCTGACCTCCACAACCCAGTTACCGGGTAACACGATATCCCTAGGTAAGACTGGTTATCACACTTTCTGGCTTCTGACTACCCGTAACGACTGTCAAAGATCTACAAATAACAGCCGGGACCAACAGCTTAACGTGCTTTCCGAGGCACTGAGGAGTTTCGGTATGACATAGATGGTCACCCATGCTCGGACCGACCGCGCCAAGCGCAGCTGCATTCGCAAACATAAACTATTATATTTAAGGGTTCGTACTACAGGGAATATATCTAAATAGACAATGTCAGTTCCTTCATATAGATAAAAACCAAATGTTAAACCTTTTCTGCGAGATCATGTGAACGGTATAGTATATTTTTTTTATCCCGGTGAACATTTTTGTAGCTTTTTCAGCTCAATACGGAACAATTAAGCATGTATGCTATTTTGGCACGTGAAGTAATACACTGACGTAATTTATTTAGATACATGTCTGTGATTCGTACACACTGCTTGCACTGTTATCAGTTTGGAATATTGCGACTGTTATGTTTATATATATGGTAGGTAAAAATTGTATGAGATTAGAACTAATTGAAAACCATAAGCATTGCGCTTATCGCATAAAAATAGACGTTTTGGTTGTATTTATGTAGTAGGTTCTTTTTTTGAGCCCAGCGAAACTAATTAATTGTAACGATTGACGATTATTGGTCTGCTTTAATAACCTGGTTTAATAGTTGGTCGAATTACTTTTTGATAATATGCTTTGACTCACGGTCAACAATTATATTACAAATTTAGCCGTACATTATCGTGCCTAGCGGAGGTTTAGCATCTTAAAAGTGTCTTAAACAGATTCATTAGACTAAACAATGGTGTTGCCTCCTTCAATGCCCCTACTGTTTTATAAAATAACGTTTTTTGGGTTCTATTATAAGGTTCTATTAATCAGTTCATATTCTCCAATCTTCCTTACCAATTACAGAGTATGTACACACATAATAAATGTACTTAGATTTTACGGTCAAGGGGTGAAATAAACCTGTTCAAAAGCTTTTCATCCTGTATAGTAGTGCCATCTAGTGGCGTTAGATTGATATATTTTGCCCGTAACGTGCATAAATGAGCTGACGCAAAGGGACTAACTATACTCAAGCGTTAGTTAAGCGTTGGCTAATGTGGTTCCATCTTTCCGTAGTGAACGATAGTCTTGTTGAGAAGGTTCGCAGTGTATCAAACAGCAGTTTATAAAGATATGTGGCGACATCTACACGGTTACACATGTATGACGTAGTCTATCAGAAAACAAGGAGTTGAAGGTGGCGCAATTATATCGGGGAACGTAATTTTTGGTTAATACTCGTGTATCAGTCAGTAGAAAATACACTACAAAAAAGTATTCAGTTCATCCAATTTGAAAGAATCCTAGATAATATTTTTGACAATGACATTCTAAAATGGCGGCCTAGTTCGAATAAAATAAATTTGGAAAAATTTAGAGTATACACAAGCAATAGATAAGACATAATTTCTTTGTCGTTGATATATATATATATATATAAATCTATATGTAGGTACAAAAACAACTTCTAAAATTACAGGTGGCAGAATTCGGACCACTCCCGTGCTCAGTAGTCACCACTACGAGGAAGTTCTTCACAGTCCTTACTTCGGTCATTATATTTGGCAATGTCCTGCTTCCAAGGCAGTGGCTTGGAGCTGTCCTTGTATTCTCAGGTATGTCTTGAAGAACCTTTATTTTTAATAAGCACTAGCTCACCCGGCGAACTTCGTTTTACCTATATCTATCTTAACTTCTTCTCATCGTTTAAACCTTCCCTGGAAGGTCCCTACGTCGAATATTCCAAAAATCAGCTAAATCTATCCAGCCATTATCTAATTTTAGCGAGACAAACGAACATCAATTATTTTTATTGATGAATATGAATAAGATAGAAATGCCCAGCTTAAAATCAAATTTCTGGAGCTTTCACTTTTGCAAGTGCGTGTTAGCGTGAATCGTTTGAAAAAAAAAATGACAAATAAATTGTAGTTTTAACAGCCTCGAGTGAGATGGGAAATGACAAATTCTACCTATAATTAACGAAATTCACGAATATACGTAGAGAAAGACTACCGTTGGACGAAAATCACGTGGTTATGACAACTTACATTACGTATTGTATAAAATATATCACCTGTTATTATATATAATTACTTCTGCACGCGGTGTCACGCTCGCGTTACAGCCTCTGGGTTAATATAATTTTCTGTTAGTAAATAAGTTTTGAAATACATACTTGCAAACTTTACCTATTGACAATATTAAGATTACCGACATAAATATTATTTTTCTTTTGATTTCAGGCTTATTCCTAGACATGTTCTACAGCAAAGGCAAGGCCGTGCAGAAAAGAGTAACAGAAAAATGATGACTGCCAAAACAATATAGAGGCTAGCACGAGCTTATTCCCAATATTATCTAGTGAGCTGTCTTCCAATATAATTAATCCGTGACGATTTGAAACGCGAAGTCTCTCTGTAACATTGGCAAATGTACGTACTTAATTAAGTAATTACCCGATGTATATATATTTTTATAATAGTCACTCTATTAATTCCTCATTATATGAATATTGGGAATTAGGCTCTAATATACAACTTTTATTATTAAGTATTTTGTGGTACAAGTTTGTTACAGTGTTTCTTAAAGAATGGGATTAGAATTGGCCGTTTTGCTGCCGAGCTCCGTCGATAATAACTACATATTTACTGATAAACGTAAAAAAGCCAGATCAACTTATCATTAACTATGTTTTCTGTCCTTATTAATAATTTTATAAATGTGAAAGTAACTGACTTTCTGACTGACTGAGTAACTTTGTGTTACGTTTTCACGGAAAAACGACTGAACGAATTTAGGTAAAATTTGGCCTGGAGATATAATGAAACCCGGGAAATAGCATAGCTTGTTCAGTCTGCCAGTCTTTGAAACCAGAGTTCGATTAAGTAACTTAAGAAAGAAGTTTCCTAAGAAGTCTAATTAAAAGCTCCTTTTTGAAAAAAGGCTTTGGCGAGGTTTTTGCTAATTTGTCTATATATTTCCCGGAATGCTAGCGCTAGTAGGCTACCGGACAGGTATGATTTGTCAAAAGTAACAGTAAGTCTGTTACTTTTAATAGTGAATAATATAATGAAATAATATACTGAATAAATTATTTAAATCGGTTAATTAAGTTCCGAAATATAAGCGTCTAAATTTTCTGATCAGATTAGGAAGATCCTCCTTTCTAAACTCTGTCTAAAAAAATGTCTGTCCCTTTATCGTGAAGCGAATATCATTTATCCGTATGAAAATTGCATGACATAACATTTGACGTCATTTGTTGGTAAACTGCACTCCGTCTTATCAAGACATCAGAGCATTTTGTATCTTCCTCAGTTAAGATAATAATATTATTTTATTTCTATTTATTTTCATTAACCATCTCTATTTAACATCAGGTTTTTATACAAAGTTAATTAATGATATCAGTCAGATAGCCTATTATATTGCAAAGGACTGCCATTAATGATTCCATTTTTCAAGTAAACTTTTTATACTCCAGCGTATTTATTTATTAAGTAGCAAAATTTTTTAGCATTTTTAAGTAGATATTTTTAATACCTACCTATATACATTTTCAAAATTGTAATACGTTCCTAAGTTTCATAATATATGTTGTTTGTATTTGGGACCTATGAATTTAACTAACTTAGGGGCAACGCAGATGGCAGCAGACTTATAATATTAAAAAGTAAGGCCTTTGCGCATCGCGTTTTTCATTCCACATAGCAGGTTGTCTGCGCTTGTAACACTAAAAATGGGCGTCGACGGTGATATGTTTGATTGTGATAGTATATCCACCAACCTATAGTCAGCTGACTATTTTTTTCCTTTAGATGTTGGTTTAGCTATGATTTGACACATAATTCATTCGGGAGGAAATTACCGTTTTTTTTATATATATATGTGAGACCACCTCTGCTGATCCCACCAACCGAACTGCAGCTGACGTTGACTAGGCTTCATAATAAAACTATTTTAAGCTTCATACGAGTTTTCGCTCGGGAGGAAATTATTGACAAAATTTTCGCTTAGCTAGTATAGGCATATGCTGACAAATTTGAAGGTCAAGGTTTCTTTTAAGTCTACAAATATTAATTATGTTAGTGTGAAGAAAAATTCTGGAATGGCTATTTGAGGAAACCATAGCAGCTTTGAGTATTGAAAGTGTTACTTGATTAAAAAATATTTAATCTGTATTCAAAACTATGAAACATTAGTCCAAAATATCTGCTGTTTGCGTAGAACCCTAGCGCGTGTGACTTTATTGTGAAATTAAAATAATTTATAGGGACAGGATGTATGTTTCTTGACAATTAATCGTTTGTGATGTCCAAGGCCTAACTTTAGTTAGATCCTATAGTTACCTTCAAATTCCGAGCATGTACTGAGATTATTAATTAACCTTTTGAATATATATATATACATTTATAGCATAGCGATGCTATAAATGTATTACCAGTTACAATGATGCCATTGTATTCTTCCTAATTTGTCGACGTCGAAGTCGGACTTTCTTGAGTTTTAATTAATTTGAAGTAGCACGTTGGCGTTCAAAATGTTTACAATTGTTTGAGAGCTGAAAATAAATGAATAATTATTTTCCTGAAGTTGAAGATAGGTCGAATTGAGATATTTTTTATTATAAAAATAATTTTATTTATTTTATGGATGTAATAGAATTCTCATTTAAGAATGTGTCTTCATCGCTGTCATGAATCAATCTTGATTTAATGTTATTGAATATAAATTTGTCCGTTATTAAATTATTATTCTTTTAAAAGGCCGTTTTTATAAAGAATTTGTGAATGTGATTTTTTTTATCTGTAGTAAATCTTTATTTGTTTGAGATAAATGGTAATCAATTTTACCAAAATATTTTTAAGGGTCTAACTACTTTCAAAATTTATTTAATTGCTGCGATGCAAATTCTGCTTTAGAAACATTATTAGTATAATTATATCTTATTATGCAAATTTATTATTAAAAAAAATATACAGAGCGATCATTCCAATATATTTACCTAGAGAATAATTTACTTTTACAATGAGTAATGACTAAGTTTAGTACTACAAGTTATGAAAGGTCTAAAGAAATTGTTTATACAAAAGTACAACTTAACTCTATTCATATCCACATGAAAAATAGCTTTGTTTTTTAATAGTGATTTATAAAAGCGAAAAATCCTTCCTTTTCACTCTTTGTTAAAAAAAATATTACCCTATAATAAAACACAGACTCAACTTAAGTTAGTTTACATTTACTTTCACAGTACCTACGTACTGTGCTATGTGCAATCATTGAAAATGTATTGTAATGTCAGGTTAGTACCTAATATTACGAATTTATATGTGAAATTTTTCCTTTTTGGATACATATTTCAATGGATTTTTTAATAAATTGTTTAAAAAATATTTATACCCGATTACCCGATAATGAATCAACATTGTAATTCTATTTAGACTTGTCAGTTTTAAGTGAATACATAATTATTATAACATAATTTGATTAGTTCAATTCTGTTAATTAAACGTTTTCATCCATTTATAAATATTTCGAACTTATATTCAAATATAGTTTAAGCAATATTATAACATCACCCAACGACTCTATTCCTTTTATTAATTAAAAAAAATATTAATAAGTATTCAAAGCCATGTCAAAATTATATTGTCGGCTTACTTTGATTAAATGGGTGTTGCTAATTTCTGTATTTCAATTAATATGCTTTTACAATTTTTACACAGACATGTATCTAAAAAAACAAAGCTGGATCCATCGCTAGCTTAGCTTTTGTATGAAGTTTTTGCAGTTCAAGTTAAAATTTATTAAGCATTTTTCTAGCTTTCGGTTGACATTTGGTGCCAAAACGGCGTCAAAGGAAGTGCATTGCATTCCCTGTGCGAAGTACATACATTTGCTGTTTAGATATATGTCTGTATTCTATGTATTAAATGTGTTTTTGTTTGTTGTGATAGATAGATACATACAATTCTTTGTTGCATTTTATGTACCGCATTTGATATAGGCATTAAATTTACTTCTAAGCACAAGTAGTGATTGCTATACTATTTTTATACGCTAATCATAAAAAAAATAGTGATATCATGACAAGTTGCATTTATTTGCAATACTGCAAAATTATATAAAAAAATATAATATTTATTATAAAAATCACGGTGTAAATGTATATGTACTTATCAAATATGTTTCAAGGTAGCTAAGTTATATTGTTTGATCATTAACAATAAAATAAATAAAGACCGGGGCATAATTAAAACGAGTGTAGTTCGTATTGTACAGTAAATGCAGTGCGGAACCAACCTATATCGGTGCCCTTACCATGACGAGCCAAATAAATATTTTCGTTGGGAGAAAGAGACGGCGCTATATTACGTAAGAAGCTGTGTCTTGCTCTTGTAGTGTGTTTGGGGTGAAGATATGTGGCCAATATTCTGGAAGGTATTTAAAAATACCGGCCAATTTCGTGTTGGGCGTGCGAGGTTTCCAAACTTCGTAAGGAATATACATATTGCATAATATTTTTTCTTCCTAATATTTGTTTGTAAATTTTAAACGTCGAAAACTTGACATTTTGTTTGATTGATTTCCATACATGTCATGCTGCTCGCTCGAACAACCGTGATCGGTATGCCCCGGGCTTTATTGATGCAGTATGGGTCAAATACCCTTAACAGTAGTGCCGCGCTAGCCATTCTATCGCTGAAATGAATTTTAATTTTAACCTTAATAGATAAAGTTCAAAATGCAATATCATACTGTTTATGCCGATACTGCAGGTACCAACCAAATACAATATGTTACCGATTTCTGAAATATAATAATTATAAGTAATAATCTGCAATGATGAATTTACGTCGCATTTAAATAAGATGTTGTTAAGTACTATGATTTTTCTTTGGAAGAAATACTTATCTATATATTTGTGAAATATACATTTTTAACGGGTAATTTGTTTATTGACCTTTTAAGCTAGGTTCCAACTTCAGAGATTTGTGTTCTTACAAATTTGAAAAATAATATGACCATATTTATACAAAATATAAGTACCTAATAGTTTTGTTTAAAATGCAAAAAGAACAAATCGTAGTGCCTTAAAGATATGTCAGAAGCAGTAACGCCCCCCCACACAGTGCCACAGCCTGCCGGGGCTGCTGGATGTTCCAAAGAGTGACGTATAATCCACCACCCTATAGTCAGCTGACTATTTTATTCTTTAAGATATTGGTTTAACTATGATTTGACACATATTTGATTCGGGAGGAAATGACTGAAAAAAAAATTTTTCCATCGTAGCTTATCCCACCAACGAAGCCGCAGCTGACGTTCACCAGGCTTCATAATAAAACTATCTTAAGCATCTTACAAGTTTTCGCCCGGGAGGTTATTGGTCATCAAAATCTGTTTGTGCCTCGCGGTCTATAGTTTTCAGCTGTTTTTCTGTTGACTCACAGGAGCTCACTTACGAGTGGCGCCAACTGGTAACTGCTTACCTATAAGATACCTCTCGTTGACTGGTGACCAGACCATACGAGCGAGTAGTTACGAGGCAATGTATTCAATATCATAGATGGCGTTTTTTATTGTGTACGGCATCTCGCAGGTCAACCTAGAAGGTTGTCGACTGCTTAACCGGGCTCATAGATGGCGTTAAAAGTATCAAATGACTACGTGATACGACATTGTGTGTTACGAGTAGGGTTACCATATCTCAGGATTTGTCCTGAGATTACAGGAATTTTCGACTTTTCTCAGGATTGCGGCCGGATTTTGCAAATCTCGTGTAATCTCAGGATTTTCAATAAAACACAGGTTACATTTATAATAGCTCCGATTCTCGCTCGCACGCCTGTTCCGTGGTGACACTCAACGCAGCATAGTCCAACCTTCGCAACCACATCCCCCCCCCCGTGACTTGAGTTCTCAAACTGTATAAAATCTCAGGACTTTTCCATGGTAATCAGGCCTTTTCACCGGTCTTTTGATTTTTACATTTGGTAACCCTAGTTACGAGGATATAGAAGTGTGCTGCAATTTTATTATATTAACATAGCAAGCCCTAGTATCAGAGATTTCTCAAACCAAGACTATGGACCAATGGTAACAACGGTAAGGTAGCATTCAGGGACGACGGCTTAACGTGCCCTACCAGACACGGGGGTGTAAACCCGCCAACTACCTGACTGGGTTGCTTTATTAAATTTTATAAGCCCAGAAAGTGAAGTCAGCCTGACTCGAAATTCGAACCCGAGACTCGTTCACAGCAGTCGTGCTTTGCGATCACTTGGTCAACGAGGCTATTATGGCATTAGTATGATATAAGAAAATCACCTTATATTCCTTAACAGAGGTTTTGGAGCGTCAGGATGTACTTAGGTAGTTTTATAAAAACACCAAACACGTCTCCTATAATTCTACTAGACGGACTATCTTATTCTCATAGTTAGCAGGCCTGCTTACTTCATCATATAGCCTATATAATTATTGTCGCACTGCTGGGCACAGGCCTCTTCTCACACAGAGAAGGCATGAGCATTGATCACCACGCTTGCTCAAGGCGGATTGACGATTTTAGACTTTTTAAACCCAGGTTTCCTCACGATGTTTTCCTTCACCGTTAGTCAGTGACGCCTAAGATATACTTAGAAAATATGTATTAGACCGATTATGTAATCTGTCGGTGAGCTTGTAAGGCATTGAAAGTCGTTTCCCAGGTTACCCCGTGTCAGTTTCTCCAGTTATCTTATACAGGGTTCTCAATTAAGGGCAGGAAAGACCAAGGTAGGTTACAATTAAAGACATCTGCTTTTAAAAGCTTTTAATCTTTTGTAATTTTACATTTTTTTATTCATTTCATTGTTGACATTGAAAATCATAACAAATTGATAAAAAAATAAAAATAAAATAATTCACATAAAATCTTATCATTTTACAGAGGTAGGGTAGGGTTTATAAAATAAGCGGTCTTTTTACAGAACGAGGTTTATCTTTAGATTATTGTGAAGTTCTTTATTACAACCCAGTATTAAAGTACTCGTATGATGAAAATTAACTTTTATGCAAATTAACAACTTAATTTAAAATACCTATGCATTTTAAATCATTTATTTTCTACAGGAACCTAGGTACCTAGTATTCAAACAAAGTCAATTAATTTTGTAGTGAGTGTGGTAGTAAATTTAGAGTACATGTAGATTATGTACAGTCAACCAATTTGAATCATGACCCACTATAAGGCTATATTCTAACATACATTCAAATACATTTAGGTCGACATTCGCGTAAACATACGTTTACATGGTAACACGATATAAATTAACTAAAAATAACTAAACTAAAATAAATAAAATTAATAAAATAAACTAAAGTTAACTTTTTATGATTGACTTTTTGACGCTGTCATTTTATAATCGAAAGAATTCGTTCGAACATGGTTTTGAAAAAGAACTGGATTGGATTCAAAATATTTTCTTAATGCTTTATAGAAAATATTATCTATTGTAGTGATAACAAAGGTTAAAATTCCATAGGTCTCCAACCTATATTGACATAGCTTGCCTAATATTTAAAACGTCCTAAGTGCAGCATGCACTAAAAAGGATGGAAATCTTTGTTATTTTGACGGTTTCGAACGATTTATCGTTAAAGTGGGTCATGATTCAAATTTGTCGATTGTACAATGTACGCGATAGTGCAGGAAAATCGCCGTTGTTGCGTAGTCGACATGGAACCCTTATATTTTCGCCATGCCCGTCTGTCTGTCCGCAGCACAGCTCAGAGGTTCTTATATAGTATCTACAACTTTTTTTTTAGATCTTTTAGATCTAATAAAGTTCAATTGATTTTAAATCGTTACGAAATGACTACATTGTTTTTAATCAATATTTTTTTAGATCTTTTAGATCTAATAAAATTCTATTGATTTTAGATTTTCAGGAAATAATTTTACCTACATTGTTTTTAATCAATATTTTTTTTAGATCTAACAAATTCTATTGATCTTTAGGAAATAACTTTACAATGTTTTTAATCAATGTAATGAAATTATTGTAATATATTGAAGAATAATAGTTGACCATAATATTTCTTGCTTTTTCTTCTTCATAGGAAGTCCTATATATATAGTAGATGTAGATAGTCCTATGTAGACAGTCCTAAAGTTTAGGTATGGATTTTTTAATCGTCGCCGTCACATTGATTTCACTAGACAGTGTTAGCAAAAAGTACAGAAGTCGGTTAAAAACTGAACTGAAATGCAAAAACTAGCTCGACCCTTTACCCACAGATTAAAGATAAACCTCGTTTCGTATTAAGGGGTATTAGTTTAGATCAGACTTACAAATAATTAATCTCATTTAGAGTCCTCGCTGATCACATACTTTCTATTGGCCAATACTTAGGTCGGTTTCTTAATCAGTACGAAGATGTATGCAAGTGCACATCTTCTTATTGATTAAGGATCCGACCAAATTATCGGCCGATAGAAAGTCTCTGGTCTACGGGGACTCTCAAATAAATGCTTGGATGCACTTCTTTTCATTATATCTATTTTTATATCCTAAGATGCACTTTCTTATTAAAATTTTATATCCTAGGATGCACTTTTTTTATTACTATTTTATATTCTAAGATGCACTTCTTTTTTATATTCTATGATGCACTTCTTTCTTATATGATATGATGCACTTCTTTTTTAACCTAATTTTAAGTTCGATGCACTTCTTTTAGAGACTTAAAATCGTTCATTAAAAAAAATAAGGTGGGCTGGCTTTCTTGCTTGTTCATGGTCATCCATGTTGGCTCTTTAGATGCAGCTGCTGATAGATAGTCTGCCCATGCGCGTTCCATGGGTCACCAAACCTGGTCGGTGGGATTGGTAGCGGCGTGCCCGGGGAACTGTATGTAATGTGGTGGCGTGGTACCTGTGCAGGCTGTAACAAATACGCAATCACTTAATTCTTCTTCTTCTGATCGTGTCGGCTTCAGGTTTTACTAACCTACTAAGGCCCGTCTATCTGCCTCTGACATGGAATTGCAAAAACGACTGCTATTTTAGCTACGACACGGCTCGGGAATCGAACCCGATACCCCGTTACAGCAGTCGTTTGCGTCCATTAGACCAAAGACGCAACTTTAATTATTCGTACACACATATTTTTGGCAAAAGGAAATTATGGCCTCGGAGGAAAAATCTTTTAAAGCGCTCGTTGTACAACGAGATTAACTATTTTGAATTGCAATGTGGTATTCTTAAGGTTCTATTGACACTGAAAAACAGGGTGACGAATTGTAATAAGTAGTAGTGGTAGTATTGGCCTAACAAACTATAAACAGAAAAAATGTAGTTTATTTGAAGTATTCGAATAACTGATTTTTTGTACACTGAAGAAAATGGGGAGAATGGACATTAATATTCCTTGGTTGTGTCAAAAATACTTACGTGTTATAGTTGTACTGATGGAAGTTGGGTATTCGGCCACTTGCTGGGTGGGATTGGGTTACTCGGAGAGGTAATTCAGATGAGTGTCGTCTTCTACAAAGTCAATAATTACGATTAACCAATCATTATTTGTGATGCTGCGGAGGAAACTTTTTTTATTCAAATAAAATACTAACCGCTCAATATTTTCCAACAAGTGCCTCATGGGTAGATTGTCTGTCGGGACATGTGCTTCACGGAACGTGTGGACGCTGCAAAGTAATAAATTAATATAACTCTAATTATTGTGCTTCAAGAGAGAAGAGAAAGCTTCTTAAAAGAAGAGAGTACTAACTACTAACGTACCCTTTCAAGAATCTTTCTCTATCTACTTTCTTATTCTTGTTATACCTAAATAATGCATGTTGGGTAGGGAATAAATATTAAAAGACAACTTGGTTACTGAAAAATAACGCACCAGGGTTAATAATTTCGCAGAATTGTAAGCAGACAATTAGAAATTCTTATTCGCATTGGAAACAAAATCTATGAGCTCTTCTAACACCATCATAGGGACATCCATCAGTTGAGTCAAGAATAATTTAAGGTCTCTCACTTCTCTGAAACCGTTTGATTGCAAACATTGGCATCTTTTGGTGACTTAACAAAATGTCTGCAGATTGTCCTTCGAATGAACATTATTGACAAAGTTATAGCTGCTATATGAATTCAGTTTTGTATTTCTTCAAATTTTAGTTTATTGTATTCCCGTGTAATCGTACAAACTGAATATCTATATTTTGAAAAAAAAAAACTTTGTAGCCGTAGTGAAAGCTATGTAGAAAAATAATAAGACCAGACCATTAACAAACAACGCGTAGCTGAATAATGAATCTAAAAAATAATTGCCGATTGCAGGTAGGTAACCTAAGAAATGAATAGCTAGCACGGAATTCGCTTCGGTATTTACACTTTGTGAACTAGAAACAATCGCATTCGGCCTAAGTTTTGTCATATTGTTATTTCATTGACGCACTACCACCTCACTTTAACATTTTCACCGCCACGACCGAGAATTGCCATCAACGTCAAAAACGCCGCCCGCGCCGATGTCGTGAACGACGTAGAATGAGTAATCCCCCCTTCTATTCAAACAATACTGAAATCAATATATTTTTATTATTAACAAGTTTTAGAAATTAACTAGGTGCCAGTTTTAATAAATAAATTCTTAATATCAACTATTGGTAATAAACACTTTAATGCTACTTAATTGGTATATGATATAGGATTGAAAGTAGCGTGGCGGTCAAAGGGTTAAAAAGTGAGAGGCAAGAAGGCAGATATTCAAAACAGATTTCATCAAAGCTCATTGCTGCTGAAATTTATTTTCGATAACTGCACTGCACCACCGTGAAGACACTTGAAGAAACTCGCTTAGCTTTTCATTTTTGTAATATCTTATTTGGCTTCAGCTGCCAACTTCAATAAGTATCAAGTATGCAACAAGACTATTTCAATATAGCCTTCTACTTAAAGCGATGTCACTCGTGTTTTTTTCCTCAGCAGCATTGATCTTTGGTTAAAAACATCCTAAATTAAAATGAATATGCAGGTACTTACTCAACATGGCTAGGTCCGGCCTCAGCATCAGACACCAATACGTTGTTTGTGCTCGAGGGACGTTTGTAGGGTAACATAGTCATCTGTATCTGCTCGTTGCCTTCATTGTCAGTAATGTGACTGAAATAACGCACTTAGAATTAAAAATATACTTCGGTAATCCTATCCTACCCTTCCTAACTAGAATTAGAAATGCAAAAGTGATTTGGCTTGTTATGCTCCCCCAGTAAAACGATTTAGATGAAATTTGGTATAAAGATAGATGGGACCTTGAAGACGTATATAGGCTAGCTAGATTTTACTCCGTTAACTAGGTACCGCGGGAAAAATGCTAATGAAAATATAATAACGAGTTAGTTTTATAACATAATGTGGTCCGAATTTATCATGCTGCAAATGAAAGATATTATTATGTTATATCTTCAAACCGTTCAATTTCCAATTCTATTACCGCCAACATTAAAGTCTAAAAATAATTTGATATCTATATATATAGAGAACAGTTTCTGTATCATCATTCCAATTCCATTCAAGTTTTCAAACGTTATTGTAGCACACGAACTTGACCGGCATTTTCTTTAATTAAATTTTACTTACAAAAGTGGGCGAGTGCGACGAATGTTGAATCGGGGTGGTTTTCTGCGCCTTCGAAAACGTTCTGGACACCATGTATGTCTCTCCCAGGCCTTCGATAGCACTTTGATGACCTAACGTTAGACGTGATAAACTTTTGTTAATTAATATAAAAGACGAACATGAATATACGCTTTGCCCATCGATATGATTGTTTTCACATATTTCAAGGTTAAGAAAAGTCACAACACACAGGAAGCATTTGATTGGTTGAATTTAAGTGCATTTTTTTGCATCAATAAATATTTTTTATTTAAAAAAAAATGTAATTCCTTAATTCATGTTCTTTGTTAAGGACCTTAAAGTTTGTATAGTGAAAATTATTGCTCACCACACAGCCTATTTGTCGATAAAAAAAATTGTTTTGAAACAAATATTTTTAAAAAGGTATCAATGATGCGCACCTACTTGGATAAATCAAGACAAAGACAACATTTCAGAATTACTCTCCAATTAAAGTGAGACATTGGTTATTAAGGTAAGACCATCCGTTTATTTCAACCTTCACATGTTACTATTATATAGTTTTTTGTCACTATATTTGGAGTTAAATATTTAATTTAAACTTGCAAATGAACGTTTATTTTCTTTATCCAATTAAGCAGCAACCAACGCTATAATGCAAAATATTTACAGAGAGTTGTGCAACCGGGCAATATCATTTTACTCGTAGAAATTGTTAATATACTTGGCTTCTAGTCATTAGCGTTTTGCAACTAAAATTAAGTTTACCTTTATTTTCTTCATTAAAATAAAATGACCAAGAGCCGAGTTGTGTTGGCAAAACCTTTCAGCAAATTAGATTTTATTAAAATAACTTAGTAAGAAAATTTAACAATGTTTTAATGAAACATTAATTTTATTAAAAATAGTAGATACCTACTAAATATTGAAGTCTATTTTGATTCAATTACATAATTTTGTTAAATACAAACTGCTTGTTAAGTGTGGCAGCCCTAAAATACTGAGAAATAGCAGTATTTTCTAAAAGCTCGCTTGAAATGTTATGTAGGTAGTCGCTTTACGGCCATTTTCAATCTCATATCTATCCATAGATTTGCTTACTAGAGAAAGATTTTTGACATTAGTCGTATAGACTTTATGTCAAAATTCTATCTCTAGTAAGGAAATCTTCGGATAGATAGGATATTGAAAATGGCCATTAGTAAAGCTGTTTGGTTAGGATTAACATTAATAGACACGTTGTGTAGCAATGTTGCCTATATAGAAGATACACCTGCACTCCACCCACGTAGATCGCAAGGGGCTCGTATACGCGGAATCGTAGTAAGCCTTACTGTATGCACGTTCCCGTTTGGTTACGAGTTCCAAGATGTGTGTTTACAATCCGATTATGAAACGCTTGGGATATTTTCACGTTTGCATATGCTGGTATTTAATAGTGTGTCGAGAATGTGCATAGAACCTGGCAGTTTGAGTTCCTTTATAGTCCTTCCAAGCGAGGTATGCAAGAAGATGCTTTAATATATTTTGTTTATTTAGAGCCAGAGCGATATCCTTCGTGTTCAGTCTAAGAAAATGTAGGTACTCATTTGCAAGCAGCTATTCGAGAGACGCTCACGGCGTCAAGAGGTTGCCTTATTTCAAATTTAATGGTATGACATGAGGAAGCGTACAAAAGACCGGCGCAGTCCAAAATACGAATACTGTCCTAACATAGTATCTAAATTTGGAAAAGAGTGCAAGTTTCTATTCTGAATCTCAGACGACGATAAGTCACATCTTTTGTGTAGAGCATGTGCATTGTGCAAGTGTTTTTCGAAATATTGTCTTTGTAGTATGATTACCAATAAAAGAAACTACATAAAAGTGACGCTATCCCGTGAAAAAAAGATAAATAAAATCTCAACAGGATACAATAAATTTTTCTTATACGTTTAGAGTCTTTAATTTTGTTTATACGTAAATTAAATAAATCGTGTGAAGTCTAACATTTAGACATTACACGAAATATTATTATGTTATTTTGGGTGGTTACTAGAAATTAAAACAGACAAGGAAACTAAACTTACCTCCGCGTTCGTGAAGCAGTAGATTGTAGAAATGAAGACTC
This sequence comes from Pyrrhia umbra, assembly GCA_963891755.1. NCBI lineage: Eukaryota > Metazoa > Arthropoda > Insecta > Lepidoptera > Noctuidae > Pyrrhia > Pyrrhia umbra. The sequence goes on along the minus strand of OY982916.1, from coordinate 5,264,706 downwards.
CTTGGAACGAACGGAAGAAATGGGTGACGTACGCCCAGATGGCGAAACCAATAGAAGAACCATCCAGAGGGTAATCGAACAGGTTGAATACGTTAACAATACCCAGGAGTGGCAACAAGATTAGAGTAGCACGGACCGTTTTCCTATTAGAGAAAGTAAATATAACATTAGCAATATTACCTTTAGACGATATGACGAGACAACACTTAATACGTGTGTTACAAATTGACACACTTACTTGATTTTTTTGAGCTCAGAATCGTTTGTTCGTCGAAGTTTGGTAACAATTACTTTCATAATACTACCCAAAAATACGATGTTGATCTGCAACAAACAATATACAATGCAACAGTGGTACCTACAGCGTGAAACTAACCTTTTTGCTGAGCGAGTTAGCGAGAGTATATTACGAACTATTTCACGAGTAAAGTTACAGAGTTACGGAACTCCTCGAAGTTACTGCATGCCTGGTAATCAAGTTTCGACTTCGATATTTGTATTTGATTATTAGTTGAACGACCAGTTTTTCAAAGTCGTAGTTACTTTCTAAGGTATCTGAAAGTCTGTAATGGTCAATAGTAGTATAATAATAAATTCACGCAGATGTTGACCATCAGTATCGTAAATTAGTTTCTTAAAAGCCTTATTAGTGCCATAAGTAGTTTTATTAAATAGGTAAATTAAATTTATTTATTTTATTTATTTATTTATCTATAAACATTTACCATTACAGGCTGACCCAATTCGATAAATGCACCTTAATTAACTATAATTTTATTTATACTTATAACTAATCTATAACTATTTATGTTTATTAATACATAGAATTTGACATAAAAAAAGGTTCTTAAAATATATTTAAATATAATATTAAAGAGGAAAGATTTGTTTGTTTGTAGGGTTTAAACTCAAAAACTACTGGACCAATTTTAAAAATTATTCCACCGTTGGAAATCTACATCTTTACGAAATGTAAGGCTATATTTATTTCCAGAAATAATTAGGGATTCCTATTAAAACTTGAATAATGTAACCCAAGGTTTAAAAAAATGTCCACGCGGACGAAGCCGCTGGCGGAAAGCTAGTATTAAAATAAATAGAAATACGTTCATGGTAGGTACGATATCAATCACTAAATTATTATTACCTCACAAAAAAGGTTATCAATTCGAACCATATGTATTTTTATAGAAATAATTTTGATGAAAATTACACTTCAACTTCATTTTTCAAGATATGGACAAGGTCAGTACATTTCGATCGCTGAAATAACACGTCGTTCGTTTTGTTTGTGCCGATATACGATACATGAATTCAGGCAGATATTCCATACGTCGTAATAAATATTGTGGGAGAAACCTTGCAAATCTAGTATTATCATAGACAGGATACGCGTAGGAACTTATGACGTAGACAACGTGTAATCAGAAATAATAACATCCTTTTCCATAACGCTCGAGCGCCTACATCCTATAAAGGTAGGGATTCGTTATAAATGAGTACCAATCTATAGAAATTATTCTGCTGACTTATACGCAACCTACAAACTCTGGTATATATCTATACTAATATAATAAAGCTGAAGAGTTTGTTTGTTTGAACGCGCTAATCTCAGGAACTACTGATACGATTTGAAAAATTCTTTCAGTGTCAGATAGCCCATTTATTGAGGAAGGCTTATAGCCTATAGATCATCACGCTAAAACCAATAAGAACACCACTATTCCACGCGGACGAAGTCGCGAGCAGAAGGTAGTATGATTTAAAAAAAACTTCATTCTTCTTCTCAAAATAACATTTCACTTCCATATCAGAATAACGATGTACAATATTTTTTTTGCCACGAGAAGAGTTCAAAGTTAAGAGCTGTCTAACTTAAGAAGCATTTTAGAAAATCGTTCTACCTTTCTATCAAAATATATCGGAGATACAATTCTGTCTATTATTGCTAAGATGGCACTGAAGCAGAAATCATGTAAAATTTAAAAATGACAATTTGTACGTTGTTCTGTTGGCTGAGCGAGATGGTGTCAAGTGGTCACCACTTAGGAACGTTTGCAATACCAAATAAGACCTTGCTATAGTTGTCTGTTACTTAATGGGATATTTTGCTATCCAATTTTAATTGCAAAGAGGCATCTTAATTAGACTTTGATTATAGAATGAAAAAGTATCTATTTCAATTTCAATTAAAATGCACTTTGATAAAAAATCCGATTTTCTTTAGAAATAATGTTGACGCTTAAAATAAAATTGACGCTTCATGGTTTCTTTATAAAAGGTCTACAAATACGGTTTTAATAAACCATGACCCCGTAATGACGTCTCAAGATGGGAATTTGGATCCCTCCAGTATCTTGAGTGAATGATAAAGTAATTTTTTTAATTTAAATTCGTATAAGCTCATGCGGGCGACACCGCTGGGGGAAAACTAGTATAAAATAATATTAAAGTGGACGAGTTACTGGAATTTATTGGTTCATTAAGCTCAATAGGTACCTACTTTCAATAATGTACTAAGTCTGTCATTGGCCAATAAACTCTTGTCATAGAAAAGGAGCTTTAATTTATTGATCATAGCTCTTACTGACTGCATGTTCGAGATTTCAGGAGCGGCCATTGTCCGGCAAGACTATTGTACAAAAACATTTTTGCATTCACTCCTGCAGCAGTATTACCACTTGCACTGTGTCATTGAGAAATAAATTTCATCATACAAATAAATTTATCTTTCGTAAGGTTTTGGTGAATAATAAAATGTGTATGATGAGTGGCTCCAAGGTTTCTCCCACCTCTGCTGCATGAAATATCTGGAGGAATTCTTTTATACTAACAAAACAAACGACGTGTCAGCGATCTACAGAACCGATTTTGAAACTTACACTATTCTCCAAGTTGAAGTAAATATAAGCCAATTGAAAAGGAATGGTCGCAATAAGATTTCTGTTTCCTGAGAAATTCACTGACAAACATACATGTGAACACATGTGTTTAGAAACCAGTATACGCGAGACGAATCCAGAACAAAATTTGGGACGAAACAAGAATAAAATGAAAAAATATTAATTAATATTATTTCGGGACGAAACAGGAATAAAATGAGGGCCGAAACAAGTTTTTTTTGTGCGGGACGAAACTCGCGGGACGAATCAGGAACAAATCGGCTTAAAGCAGCCCTACGAAAACCAAAGCATTAAAACCAGTAATTGATTTAATAATATTCCGAATTGTTCGATAACTTTTACAGTGCATATTCTGCGTATATCCTTTAATTGATAGTTAGTTTGAATTGTTGTTTCCTAATTTAAAACCGATAAAACTGGCAAGTTGAACTCGCGCTCCGAGTTATTTGAAAGGAAACATACTTTTATAACTATGTCGATAAATGATAAATGATATTTATTTTGCAAATGGGTTATAAAATAACACTTTTACACGTCAATTATTTTTTTAAAGCTAGATGAGGCCGGTATTTCCTATCTGACTGCCTTGAGAAGTAACACCGAAACAAACTCAAGGGTCAAAGTCTCTTTTATATGATGATTATGATGTTATTGAACTACTAAATGATCATCGTCTGTCTAGCCTTTTCCTTACAACGTTGGGGTCGGCTTCCAGTCTAACGATGTAGTTGAGTGTTTTACATGGAGCGGTGCAGCTGAGTACCAGTGTTTAACATGGAGTGACTGCCTAATCTATCTGATCCTCCAAAACCCAGTTACCGGGTTACACGGTACCCTTAGTAAGCCTGGTTGTCAGACCTTCTAGCTATTTATTTACAATCATTTGGGTATTTGCATTAGCAAAAGTGCTGTTAGATATACACTGTCCTAAATAAAGAAACAAGATTTTTTTTAATTTAATTTTTACTGCTAAAATTAATCGGGTAACCAGTTCCATGTATTTATTTTGATAACTCGATATTTTATATGGAATCATTTGTAACGCGTCTTCTGTTTAGCATTTAACGTTTATGTGATTTTATTTTTAAACTGTTTATCGGAATAACGAGTCGGGTAGAAATGGAGTTACCTCTAGTTGCAGCTCATATATGTTCAGCTAGGATTTCAAATAATTCATGTAACTTTGAAAGTTGTCAAACTGGAACTTTTCCGGTGCAACTACCTACCTATAATTCTATAATATATTAAATTGGGGTTATCTATATCTATCTATACTTATAATAAATCTGTAGAGAGGTCAATTCTGTACATGAAATATATTTCCAAAATAACTATCAGGGGGTGATTAGGGATCGATACTGATGCCAAAAATGCAATCAGTAAAATTTTTGTCTGTCTGTCTGTCTGTCTGTCTGTCTGTCTGTATAAACTCTATAGAAACAAAAACTACTTGACGGATTTTAACGAAACTTGGTACAATTATTTGTCATACTCTTGAGATGGTTATAGTATACTTTTCATCACGCTACAATCAATAGGAGCAGAGCAGTGAAGGGAAATGTTGTCATTTTGTTTAAACGCGCTAATCTCAGGAACCGCTGGTCCGATTTAAATAATTCTTTCAGTGTTAGATAGTCCATTTATCGAGGAAGGTTATAGGCTGTATTATCATCACGCTAAGACCAATAGGAGCGGAGCACCACTATTCCACGCGGACGAAGTCGCTGGCAGAAGCTAGTTACAAGTAAATGTCTAGAAGTATAACATAAATAGACTTACCATGAGAATAGCGAGAATTGGCCCCTGAACTATGTAGTAGGATGGTAAATAGTTGTACCCGTACCAGCAACTACAACCAAATACTTATTTTAAGAACATAATATTTATAGTGTTTTCGATGGAAGAATTTGTAGAGAAGTTAACACCAGGAGTAGAAACCACTTCGTTTTACTTCGTATTAGCATTAACTACATATGTTTAGTAGTTGGTTAAAGATAATCTGTGTAGATAATGTATCTACTATAAAGATAGTTATACTTACATAATGCTATTTGAACCATTATTGGACGTAACTAGCTGAAATTCAGCATCGGCTTAGCCCATTATTGAAGTTTTCATCTATTATTTTTCCTTATTGTTCCGGTTATTTTTTAACCCCCGACGCAAAAAGAGAGGTGTTATAAGTTTGACGTCGATGTCTATCTGTCTGTGTATCTGTCTAGTAGCATAGTAGCTCTCAAACGGATGGGCCGATATCGATGCGGTTTTTTTAAATTTTCAAGCTAGTTTTTGAATTAAGAACATAGAACTAAACGCAATGCTGACTTTAAAAATAAGTACAAAATATATATAAATACTTACGTCCTCACGTCGTCATCAGAATAGTGGGATGACACCGCAAACACCCACAAGGCTATTACAAAGACAGGCATGGCCCACCCACCAACGTAAAAGTAAATTATAGGAATCTCATTGCGGAGCGCGTTTGCCGAGACCAGTGTGTTGAGGAAGATGCCTTCGATGAACATCCAAGCATACACCACTAAGCGAGAGTACTCTAGGAGTACGTAAGTCATCTCGCAGATATATGGCTGAAACAATATGGCAACATTAGTAGGTGTTTACGACAAGAAGCTGGGGCGTACGTTGCAATGTCATTATGGTATTTCCATAGATGCTTTCAAAGTGGATGCTTATAACATAAAAAGGATAAACTGCCAAGCTAGCTATAGCTTCACAGGTTTAGACTCTGCATAAATATATTATATTTATTTGCAATTGTATTTCTGGAACAAGTAAAGATAATAAAAATAATATTATTATTTTCTTAATCTTCTCTAATAAAATTCTTGAAGTGTGAGAATTCGTAGTTGATTGAAATATTGGCACGTTTTTGTACAGTTACTTGGAGTCAATAGTACTGCAGTCCGTAAAGAGTGCTCTCGTCGCCGAGATTTGTTGGGTTCAACGTTTCGCGGCAGAGGGGAAAATCGGAGTCAGCAAGATTACGTTGATTCCTGAAGCCCTCTCATGTTACGTGTTCAGTAGCCGACCGCAAGACTCGCACGGAATAAATAAAATTAACTGATCTCTCTTGATAAGATAACAATAATAAAAAAACTATTCCAATCTAGTTTATACTTACGTAGGTAGGCGTATAAAAAGAAGCGAAGTCGACAAAAAATAAACAGTTCATAAATACATATAGTTCCTGAGTGTAGGCGGTAATTTCAACATTTAAACGAAATGTATTAATCAAAGTTAAAAGCTAACGAACAGGCATGATATACCTACTATCCTACCAGTTTGCAATTTTAAAGGTATAACAAAAAATTTTTTTTTTTTTGACTTTTTACAGCATTTTCGGCAGATGAAAAAGATGTAGGATTCATATTAATAATAAAAAAAACATGTGCATTAGTGATGAATTTAATGAAAAAGGAGCATATGATCCATTAGCGGAGTAGACATTCAAAGTTTGCCGTTCCTACTGGGCCTGATTTATATATATATGATTCGTTTTAATGTCTTTAAGATATAAAAAATGTTGCTCTCTTAAACCTGCCGCCCCAGGCTCCAGTCCGCTGGTAAAACAAATTGCGTCGCATTTTAACCGACTAGGGGAGCGAGAAGGGAATTAATATCAAAAACAACAAGATAATTATTGCAAAGTGCAGCTACTTACGATCTTCTCGATGCGTCGCCATAAATTATCCTCAACTTGCTCCTCATTGCCAATTATGTATTCGACCTGATTCCAGTATAGCCAAATTCGAACGGTAGTTTCCGTTAATAGTGCACCAAATAGGTTTCTATGTATTATAGTACGTCTATTATGAAGGGCTCTGTAAAGAAAAAGAAAATAAAATTAGACACGTTTTAAGCATACGGTGTTTTAATATGTAATATTAATTAATCATTATAAGCGTTATATTGGTACGAATTTAATTAATACAGGTGCAAATACTGTGAACTAGTTGAGATTGTTACAGATTGCAGAAGTTAAAATGCTATTAATTTATTATAAACCTTGAACAGCTACCCGCCCAAACGATCGTTGCACTTGTATTCTTAGGGCCAAGTTCATCGAGAGATGGTTACGTAATCGGCCCGTTAAACAAAAACTTTTTTTTACCAGGAACCTGGAATTTTCGTGTTAGTCGTTTCGTCTAGTTCAACCCTGGTTTGGTAATCGATCGTTTTAACAAAACGATAACAAAACGAAATTAACTACTCTCGCCTTAAAATTATGTCCCTAACAAATTTATAAATTTTGATACTTTGTTACGAAAAAGGTTCCCTAAGTAATAAATTTATTCTACCATTTAACATATTGCTGCCGATTGCTTCATATAACAATGGCCTAAAATCATCAACAACAATCTACTAAAATATGGTAGAAATCGTCTAACTTATTTACACAAACATTACAGAAAGGAGATGATTTGACACCCTTCGAAAGTTGGAAGTTTGAATTTATGGTAAACAGCTGTTTTAAGTTAATCGGACCGTTATCTCGTCGGTGAACTTGGGCCTTAATCTATACTTATAATAAATCTGTAGAGAGGTCAATTCTGTACATGAAATATATTTCCAAAATAACTATCAGGGGGTGATAAGGGATCGATACTGATGCCAAAAATGCAATCAGTAAAATTTTTGTCTGTCTGTCTGTCTGTCTGTATAAACTCTATAGAAACAAAAACTACTCGACGGATTTTAACGAAACTTGGTACAATTATTTATCATACTCCTGAGGTTATAGTATACTTTTCATCACGCTACAATCGATAGGAGCAGAGCAGTGAAGGGAAATGTTGTCATTTTGTTTAAACGCGCTAATCTCAGGAACCGCGGGTTCGATTTAAATAATTCTTTCAGTGTTAAATAGTCCATTTATCGAGGAAGACTATAGGCTATATATCATCACGCTAAGACTAATAGGAGCGGAGCACCACTATTCCACGCGGACGAAGTCGGTAGAAGCTAGTTTCGTAATATTGTGTCAGCAATTCATTTTAAATTAAGTAATAGTGAATGATACTTACGGGTATACGCTGAATATATTTATTGCCACCAAAATGGCAACAAAAGACAGCGTATACCCAACCATTTCGAGAGTACGGGTATTCGCTGCCGTTTCGAATTTGATCTGAAACAAAATGTAAATTAATACTAAATATGAATGACACTTACTTTAAAAAGCGTCACGCAGCTACTCACAATTTTTAATTTAACTATAATAAAATTTATAAATTTTCAGATTAAAATACAAAATCATGATTACAAAAGGCTAGTTTAACCACTTTTGGATATAGAAAACCTATGAAATTATCTTGCAGTTAAACGTTTAACCGGTAAAAAGTAAAGAGTTAATTATCCGAAGGTGGTGAATCTGGCAATAAGGGTATGTTCCACCCATCTATCATTAACTGGACATAATTATGTCCATGAAAGATGAGTGGAATGTATGAATCATTAATTAAAATATTAATAATGATCGATGACACATGACTAGCATAATTAAGATAATCCTTTATGTCTCCGGTTAGCATGTAATGGGTAGAAATTTTAATAATATATTAATTAATAATAAATATATATAATAATAAAATTAATTAATTTCCTTACTAATATTATAAACACGAAAGTAACCCTGTCTGTATGTATTTCACGCTAAAATGGCTGAACTGATTTGCCTGAAATTTTGAAGACAGATTGGAACCTGGGGAAAGACCTACGGTAGTTTTTATCCAAGTGTCTAAAGTAGTTCTGTCGGGATGCGGGTGAAACCGGGCGAAACAGTAACAATAATTTTAAACTATGTGTGTACCAAATTTCATCCAAATTCGTGAAGTACTTTTTGCGAAAATGAGTGAGAAACATACATACATCCTCGACGAACTTTCGCATTTATATTATTAGTAGGACTGATACTGTACTTACCTGATATTAACTTATGATAATAATATTTACTTCACAGTTACTTGAAGATCCTGCTCCCTGTTGTAGTCATGGGCTTACTCCGTACTTACATAGTTTAGATGTCAAAGTTAAATATCTTGTCGGTTTTGAAAACACTTAACCTAAGTACTTTGTATTATATGAGCGTGACACAGCTACTAACGTCGTATAGCTCCGTCTCGTTTCCATAACGAAAATAATCTTGTTTTGGCACGTCATGGTAAGGCCCCAGGACTTATGTAGGTATAAGTATAACAAGAAAATAGATGATGTCTTATGAGTAAATGAGCAGAGTTCAGTAGAAAGCAACACAATCTCACTCATGTAAAATTCAGTAAATGGAAACGCCAATTACAATTTACAAAATTTTACCTTTAATTCTACGTTGAAATGTTCTTTTGTTTATTCCAGCCATTTTTATGAAACACGCCATTTGCATCAATTTAGCAGCTTTCGTAGAAAATTACATAAAATCCAGTGAAAAATTCAAGCTGATGTTTACCAGTGAATTCAGTTACCTAGTAATTCTACGTTTCCGATATTTAACAAGATGAAAGCAAAAAATATTATAGAATTTTTATAATTATTTTTTTATTGAACTCATAAAAGCATTAACAGTATTTTGAAGTCGCTTTCTGCTTAACTTTTCTGAGGCAAACATTTCAATGTAATTTTAAATGGTTATGGTAAAATGATGCAGACGCGATTCTTACTTATGATGAACCGTGAGGCCACGGTGGAATCGTAAAGTATTTTTGGTTATGTTAAAAACCTTGATAAGCGATGATATTTTAAAGAACCAGAGCTTTATAAAAAGCGTATCGTAGTATTTAGCTTAGGTTTCAATGAAAGGTTAAATGAATTATGAAAACGAAACGTGATTGGTTATGAAGTTATTTTTTATGATGAAGGTGTTATATTAATTTATTTATTTTACCTGTGCTTCGGCTTCATCATCGTATACTTTATCAAATAGGTTTTGTACGAGTGCAGGAAAACAGGGTGTATAGTTGGTCCAACCGTTTAGAGAAGTGTCATTTAGATGCCGCCCGACCCAAAACCCCTCCACGCCGCACCTTCTATACGCGAACTCTAATTAAAGGGCAAGTAAATAATAATATTTAGTAACTTAAAAAATAATAATAACAGTAAATTAAGAATAGCTGAATTAGAAAGATAAAATAATTTGAATAGATTTTGTAGGTACCTATATAAAGTTAGTAATGAGTAGGCAAGCAGATAAATAAGCTGGAATAATAAATACTAATGAACATTGATAAAAAAAAGTAATCAGAAAATAAAATATAGCTTAATGAAAAAGATGGAACGTAAAAAAGAGTTTGCTTTTGTTTAAATTTCGAATATCGAATGTGAATAAAAGGGGCATACCTTTTTAAATTAGTTGAATTGATCTAGTTTCTAAGATGTTATTTCAACTAGTTATTAGTTCTCTAGTTTTTTATCTTCTATTGGTGCAAATGTGTTAGTCGTCTATCTATATGACGCATCAAAACACAGCAAGCATGCAAAACGATCGGGTGAAAACATATCTATAGTTTCTGCTGTCGAGTGGGTTAAGGACATAGGTTCCATACAAGGATAAGTGGAAACTCGGAGTATTAGGTTGTAATACCTAATAGTACACAGAATCAAATTCCTCCCAATGAAAAAAGACCAAAGACGAACTTGTAACACATAATTGTAAACTACCAAAGTCTTCCAAAACTTTTTCAATTTCACCACAGTTGAAGACAATACGAGTATTATGTGCGGCTAGTGGTTGCGAACTTTCTTCGTTTTAATACAATATTGAATGAAAAAATGTTTACTGAATAATTGGAGTTACGTGAAAAGGTTGCGCAACCGCTCCTCAGTGCAAAAAAATGTTGAAAACACTTAGCCGGTAAGTAAACCAATCAACGGTCGTCCAATTTTTAACATTCTGTTCATGATTCTTGAAACTCATAGTCTTGAACGTGCAAAATCGCTCTTATCTTTCATGACATAAATGTGTTATATAAGTAAAAGATCTTGCTTGAACAGTCTCCAAAAAGAGATAAACCAAAGAATATGTTCTACAATCGTGTACAGTAAAATAGGAGGCATTAATTATAACTATTAGTTCGGTTTTAGACAGTTTTGTTAGTCTGGAAGCACACACTGCAGGTGGCCGAAATGTGGACTCGACGTATGAACAGGTATGAATATGCAATTGACAGCATCAAACCATGCGTGCGACGCAGCTTTACGTATGTACTTACTTCTCGCGTCACTCAGCCGAATATCGGGACAATGTTGGTACGAGGTTTCTCCAGCAGGAGTAGGTGGCCAGCAGAGGAAACCGTCATAAGTTGCGTTGCAGTAAAGAGTATCTGAGAGAAAATTACTTAAGTTAAAGAGAGAGTGGATCTGGTCCTGCTTACGTCTTAATGCAGATTAGATTTGCAAACATATATGTGTAGGTATATGTAGGTACTTACAAAATATTGATGGATGTGAAATATGTTATGGTTTGATGATGAACTCATAAAATGTAGAATTCGTTTGGTGATTATTTACAGGTTGATGTGCAGTTTTGATTCCCAGTTACGAGTTTAAATTTGGCGTTTAAAATGCGCCAGCTATTTTGTGGACCAGACCCAGAATCTAGTCGTTATGGGTTATTAAAGTTAATAAAGCAGTTTTGTTATGTATCGCACGACTAGAGAGACTATTCACATGACGACAAAAATAGCAAGCTAGGTAGGCTAGGTACACAGCATCCGTTAGCAGCATTGCTATAACCTTAAGTGCACTTATCCTTTCGCAGTCAAACCTCTGTTCTGGTCCTTAGATATACAGTTAAGCGTATCTAGATTGTAAAGCAGTCTCATTACAAAATACGTACCTAAATACGATTTTAGACGCAAACGATTAAATCGTAATATCCCGGGTACAATCTATTAAAAACTTATTAAAACTATATCATGGAACTATTAAAAAAATAAAGACTTCACTATCCGAAATAATGTTCTTTTTAATACGAAGCATTATAATAAAAACCCACTGAAAATATTTTCGATCGTTTCATGTTTTTTTTTAACTAACGAAACGTGACATCGGCTGAAAATTCGAGTTGCGACTTAAAATAGGCCCTTTAAAATGTGTCAAAACCAAACCCAATGCAAGGAATCAAACAAAAAACGTGTTGACTAGCCACAGGGATTTGACACAGTACAAAGCTTTAATAAAATTGTTACCGTTGCTTAAAAATACAATGTTATTTTTAAATTCTTTGCCGCAACTGGAGCGTTTAAACTTTTGTGGAATAAAAAGATTAATAATGAAAACAAATCTTTATATCAATAATAATATTACCAGTCGACTATTTGTACTAAAGAACATTCGAATGAACTTTCTTTTTATTTATGAAGAAAAATATCAACTCAAAACATATTTCTTTATTTTAAATAGGACTTTAGATTCATAGAAAACGGTAAGTACTAGTTGCACGGTTGCAAGAAGTGGCTCTTATGCAGAAGAACCGGCAAGAAATTCCATGTACACTCTATTCAATAAGACTCTACAATAGTTTTCTTACAGTATCAGTTATCTCTAAAAAGTTAAGCAATTCAAATGTTGCTACTATGCTACACAAAAGCGTTTGAATCGTATTCCAGCAATAACAGAAGTATACGAGAATAAGGGAATACGTAAGTGCAAAGTTTTTTACGGTAAAACCCGAGCTGGCTGGCCCGCACAGATGCGGTAAACCGAACCAATTCCTCCCCGTTCCCGCATATGCAGCGTCAATCAGAAGGCACTAAATGTAGGCGGTCGGTAAGCTTTCTGTACCGCGTATACCGAGCGTACCGAAGCCGCGTCGACGAAATGAGCAAAGGGCCTGAACTGTCACTGTATCGGACACCGTTCAAATATGTTGATGCAGGTATTGCATGTGTTATAAATAATCAATTTGAACGAGTTACTTACTAGGTACTGTAAATATTTTGTTATGTTAGTCTAAATCAAGATGAAGTGTTGGTTAATTTTTCGTCAAGTACTACCTAACTTTGTCAAACGCGGCCTCCAAAACTCAAAGTCAAAAGTTAAAAATACGCTTGCTCAATTCGGGTTCACACTTTTTAGTTCAGGTTTTCTCACGATATTTTCCTTTACCGCTTAGAAAGTAATTACATGTCAGATTAAAAAAAAAAACGTTTTGAACCCGCACACTCATACTTTAGATGCCTTAACTACAAGACTACCACGACTTACTGCACAAGATTTTTTCATATGGCTTATGTAAAGAGATTTCAAAGAGCCTACATTGTACATCCATGATGCAATTACATTATGTCTGGAGCTTAAAAGAGATTTGAGCTTTGAGTTTGTTTCGGTGTTCCTTCTCACGGATATGTAACACCACCTACCTTAAAAAATAATTGACGTGTTAAAGTGTTTGCAAAATAAGTACCTAAATTTATCAAAGCTTGGTAAATTTATTTTTCAATTAAAACTGTTTTAACGATTTACTCGTAATTTTAGATCACATTGTAATTAAAAAAGAATAATTAACTGATATCGAACCACAAAAGTATTATTGTTATAATATGTGCATTTATTCCTGTTATTCGCGTGAAGTGGTTGGAATATTGGGTATGGTTGTATTCAAAATGTTGTGCCTATAAGCCGGCTTATAGGTGAAGTGCCTGCACTCTCTAGGTATCAACTAAATATCGTCCCCGTAGTTGGAAAATTAAATAACTCTGATTTTGTAGTTTTGAGATAAACGCGATTTAGTGTTTTTTTTTCAGTTAATGTACATTTGTTAAAAAATGTGAGACAATTTTATCGTCGGTAATTTTATATATTGTGGACCTGATTACCTTTTACATTATGTTTTAACAAACTGAACTCTATCTTTAACTACAACTAAATAACACATAAAAAATCAAGTTGTTTAATTTTGCCACAACTGTTATTTGTAACGTAACTACAATTAGCTACTTATTTCGGCTATTTATTTAGTTTTCCTACGATCTAAATACATTTGGTAGAGTAAAATTTGGTTAAATAAATGCAGTTATTGAATTTATCAAACTCGAAATATTTTTAAATGTAAAATTGAGTACTTTTGTACGTTATTACTACTTTGATATTTTTTTAACTATTATTGGTCTCATATAAAATAAAAGCTATATTATGATATTAATAAAGTCATAGTAAGGAAGAAATAGAAAAGTACAATAAAATCAAAAAAGTATATTGTAATTAGATACTTATCTTGCTACAAACTTAAAAAAATAAACAAAATTACACCAATTATAACAAGTGAAAACAAGTTAACTTAAAGTATTATTTCAAATCAAAACAGAAAATAATTTTTGAACTCAAAAAATAACATTATGGCTCTAAAATCAGAGACCTAATTTCAAAAGACATACTTAGTACTGAGCAAAACTTAATAATAAGTATTAGAACTAAAAAATATAAGTTTGTATCAAATCAAAACACATAAATTTATTCATTATCATCTATGGATAAGACACATATTTTATGAATACTCCGTACATGGGTTTTATGATTAGGAGTTCTTACTTCTACAGCCCTAACCTTGTTATCATGACCATCAAATAATTTCACAACCCTAGCCATTGGCGATGACATTATTGGAAGATTATCTTCCTTTAAAATTACTAAACGATTTAATTTTACATTACAATTAGCATATTTCCATTTAGGTCTGTTTTGTAATAAATTTAAATAACATTGATACCACACTTTCCAAAAGGATTTTTTTAAAAATTACATAGTTGCCAAAACTTAAGTCTATTTTGTGGAATGTTACAGTCATTTCCTTGAGGATACGTTGACAAAGCATTACCTATAATAAAGTGACCAGGTGTCAAATAACAATAATCATCGGAGTTCAAAGATAAAGGTAAGAGTGGCGGAGAAGTAAGCACTGCTTCGATTTCAGTTAAAACAGTATTAAGCTGTTCATAAGTTAGAACAGTTTTTTGTAATATTCTTTTTAAGTGAAACTTTGTGCTCTTAACTGCCGCCTCCCAGAGCCCACCAAATGTAGGTGAGTAACATGGTATAAAGTGAAATGGTATCCCACGCTCGGCGGTAAATTTTTGAACCTGCATTTGGTGGCTCTGAGAAGCTTGCAGCTTGTAGATCTCGACTAATTGACTCCTTGCACATTTAAATATACTTGCATTGTCGCAGTGAATTTCGGTGGGCAAACCTCGTCTGGAGATAAATCTCCTCAAGCACGCAAGGAAGGTTTCCGTGGTCAAATCTGATGCGAGTTCTAAGTGAACGGCTTTTGTCGCGAAACATACGAATACACAGGTATACCCTTTACCTATTAAAGATCGTCTTACGCGAGAGAGTTTCACATCAATTGGCCCAGCGAAATCCACGCCGACCTTCTCAAATGAGCGGCTGGTAGCTGTTACAAGTGCAGCCGGCAAGGAGCCCATTAGTTGCTTGGCTGCTAAGGCCTTTTGTCTGAAACATACAATACATTTGTGAGTTACTTTCTTAACTTCTAATAAGCCACTGACAATCCAAAACCTTTGATTAAGATGCGAGAGTAAAAGCTTAGGCCCTGCGTGCAGTAGCCTTTCATGTTCACACCTTATAAGCAAGCTAGTAATTGAAGAGCCTCTGGGCAGTATGACAGGATGTTTTTGTGAATAAGCTATATCAGCATAATGCAGTTTGCCACCAACGCGCAATAGACCCCGATTGTCAAGAAAGGGATGCAACTCAGCCAGATTCCCTTTCAAGCTGTTGTTATTGCTTATTGCTTTAATTTCAGATTTAAAATATGTATTTTGTTAATGTTTAATTATTGACATTAATGCATTATCTAACTCAGAACTTTGCAAATAGTTTGTATTTATTTTTGTATTATTTTTGTTAATGTTGTTTAAAAATCGCAATATGAATGCTAATAGCCTAACTATTTTATTTATGTTAAAGTAATTATACAAGCGCTTGAACACATAGTCAAGCGGATTGGCGTTTTGGCATACCAAGTTGCTGGAAGGAGCTAAGTAGGGCTCCACAGAGAGTGAAGTAGCAGGTGAGCTGTAAGCAGGAACTCGTACTCACTGTTTTGCAGAAACTTTGGGCCGTTCAACCAAATATCGCAGCTACTCAGCTCTTTCGGGTTGACGCCTCGGCTAATGAGATCAGCAGGATTGTCATGTGTATTGACATATTGCCAACTGCATCCAGCGGTATTTTGACGAATTACACTTACTCTGTTCGATACATAAGCTTGAAGTTTTGTTAGCTCAGTGTTTAGCCATGCAAGAACGATTTGTGAGTCGCTGAATAAACCTCGCGAATCCATTATTGGTCACTCTGACGTCAACGCAATTGAAGGTCACGTATCACACAGTAAAACGCACGACGGAGGGTGGACTCTTCGGTTATCTTTCCGTTAACTGACTAAAGCCACTACGGGTGTGCGACCCCGGACTGCTCGAGCTGCTAGAGTCACAATCCTGTCTTTTCCGTGACTTTAGTATCCCTTATTCCCCCATCCCTTCCAATATCCAAACCCTTCCCCCACAGAGACGGTCAACTCGAAATAAACCCGGTGTTGGTGGAGCCGAAAGCACCTGCAGCGAATTCGACTCCGCACGTAACGACACCGCGAGAGTGGTGTAGGTCTTGGGAAAGCCTGCACTATCTTAATTGCGTCCCAGGCGATGCAGCATCCGTGGACAGGTCACTTCACCCACTACAGCTTTGCTGAGTGGAAAACAACATGGGGAGTGGCAGTGACCGGTTATAAGTCCAAGCAGATAGACGTAAGCGCGGACGCCAGGGATCACTCTCGACAGTGGGAGGGTCCATCGAAGGCCCGTGGACGTTGCGACCGGCGTTGTCGCTCTCGTATAGGCCTTCTTAGCCATCAGCGCAAGTGCCAAAGCCAAATAACCTGACACGGCTGCTGTTTGAATCATCTTTCGTAGATGTTAAAGGCCACTGATGATGATGATGATGCGATGCATCAAACTGCACGCGCTCACCCCCGCGTTCTCCGTCGTCGCCGTCGTTCTCGATCAGTCATTGCCTAGATGGTACTAACAATATTTCGGCCAAATTCTCTTAAAAAAATAATGATAACTTTCCTCAGGTGCATTTCGTTTTATGGCAATTATAAACAACTTAATTTATTTAATTTTATTTGCCCAGCATCTTATAATTAATCATTATCTAGTTGTAGAAGAAATAGATAACATCAAGTATTTATAAATTAGGTACGTTATAATCACAATTCTGAATAGCAGAATTAAATAAATAGAGTTATTTAGTTTTCCTAGAACTTAGTTAGTTTTGTGAAAGAATTTTTAAGTTGAGGAAAAATTCAACAACTCATGTTATTTAATTTATTTGATATTCAATTTATCATTGACCACAGTTATTGATTTATTTACTGAGTTATTTATTTTTCCTTAAAAATAATAGTGTTTGTCTGAAGATATTTATTATTCCATCTGTCCGACAAAAATGGCTATAATTTTGGAACGGAATAAGATACGGAAATGCCTGTTAGGCTCAAATATGCGGCATGGTTTAGGTGTTTTGAAAATAGGGAAAAGTCAAAATCGCCAAAATCGGACTTATTTAATTTTCCACCTACGGGGACGATATATATATTCGCATCCCTTCCCAATACGTTTGTTAAATTTCTAGAGGTTAAATACGTAAAACTATGTAACCTTTCCAATGTTTTCAAAAATCTATTGAAGTGTTCTCGAAATTCCAGTGGCGAGGAGCGTTCAGCCGTTTCATAAAAAAAACATAATAAAAAGTTTTGTTCTTTTTTTTAACATTGACCGTGTAGGATTGTTCTTTAGCCATAACTCAATAGTTATGTTCTACATAAGGGTCATGATTTCAGCCATTGCATAATCTATTTACTTGGAGATAACCTGATAATGAACTGAGTACCTACCTTTAGGGTAAACACTGTCTGTCCTAATAATCTAATTAAAGCTAACAAGCGTAAATCTAACCCTTAATCTGCTTCGTCGCGACGACGAAGGATACGACACGTGTACAAGGATACACATGTGCTGATGGTGCGTGGTGATCAATGCTCATACCTTCTCTATATGAGAAGAGGCCTGTGCCCAGCAGTGGGACGATATATAGGCTGATGATGATAATGATGTCAGATGTGTAGAGAGTGTAATGACGGCCTAGTGATATTGGTCAAAAAGCTTGTAGCACAAAATATAGACCGTAGGTACAGAACAAAATAAATGGAATACAAAGGGCTGAGGAAGGAACATGGATGGGTTTTAGTCAGTAAGAATTTGACACTCCCACCCGCCGCATTCACGGCTGGATGATTCATCATTTGATCATTTGATGATTTTCCATCCGTAAAAAAGACCATACAGAACTAAAGCTTCATAAAATGCCCGCTTGAGCAACGCACACATAAACATCACTCATGTACACGATTATCCGAACGACTTGAAACATTTCGAGCGCGTGGTCATCCGCTGTTGAGACGCGTTTTGTACAGTTTCGCGTTTAGAATCCAACGAATAAAGTTACTATATATTATGTTTGCTGAGTGGGTGTTTAAATAATGTTAACCATAAATAAAACAAGTGTAATTACCAATGGCACCACTACGATAGTGATGTTACCAAAAAATATAGTATATGTGTTTCACGAGAAGTCCACGAGTGTTACTCCAGCGGTAACCAGCCTACGTATTCTGTTACTGCAACTGTTGCACGTCATATTTACCAAATATCATAGGATGTAGGTTACAGGTGTATTATTCTATGTCTGTAGTTCGCAAGCCTGCTGCGAGCGTTTCTACCGTACACACTACAACTTACTGTATAATAACGTCTATCTGATGTTTACTAGCTTGGCTTGGATCCTTTTTTATCGATTCCAAGATCAAGAACCCTTGCAGGTGTAATACCAGATCGGGTGTCGAGTTACAGAATATTACTTTCATTGATGATATAAAGAATCACGTGGCTTGCACTACCTTGAGTCATTTATAGAAATGTCTTCAATTCATCCTAGGGATAATAGGTTACGTTTTCAATTGAAAGCGGCACGTGGAGGGATATCACAATCAACTTTTTGCACAAAGCTCCGTTCTGATCCGGTATGGAGAAGTTATTTTAGATATAAATAAAAGACTTGCGCAAATAATTATTAAATTATTATTTACAAGACTAGGTATACAATTATAATAATTATTGAATCAAACTACAGGATGCCAATTTTACAATAAATAATATTAATTAATAAAATATAACTGTCTTTTGTCAAGACTCTATTTATAAGCTTAAATATATATGAATTAATATTTTATGATAAACCAGTAAATAAATAATTTGGTCGTGTAGAATTATTTGTTAAATGCCAGACTTTCGTGCATTGTGTTGTTCCATAAATTCCTGTTCAAACCTGAAAAGGCCAAAAAGCTTTTGGAGGTTGACAATGCATAAAGTCCTTTATAGGCCTTACATAAATATTGAAAGGAAGCTTGTTTTTCAAACGGATGTTTATTGCTGGGGAGTTTGTTGCCTCACTTCTTCCTAGTAAAAATGCATTGAAAGTGGGGAATAGCGGTCGTTTTGTTGGCTATCTTTTGTAGAATCGACGCTCAAAAAGAGCGACTTTCAGCCTAGGATGAAAACATGGTTTAGATTTTAGTTTGAAGCAGAACCAGTGACGTCATAATATTCAGTTTTTTAAACTTTCAAGACCTGTCGTTTACTTGGCGCCTATTTCTTAGAAGCACCTAACTTAACGGCTATACTCGACTGCCCTTCTAACGCGTTTTTAGATCTGTAAGTCATAAAGAAGTTGCGATACTGAGGTATGTCCACCGGCGTTTCTCCTGGAAGACCGCAGTTTATCAAAGTTTCTAAAACCTTCTCTTCATCTAGTTGCTTCAATACGCAAAGTTCTGATATCATAGCGGTCCATTCGGCCATGTCAATTTCCGATTTACTGAAAAACAAAAACTTATGACATGAAGTTACGTATGTCACTTTTATGGAACCGCTCTGTTACTATTGTTACTTAATTGCCTTTGGTATTTATGATAAAAACAATCAATCATCTT
The DNA here is from genome assembly GCA_963891755.1 of Pyrrhia umbra. Lineage (NCBI taxonomy): Eukaryota > Metazoa > Arthropoda > Insecta > Lepidoptera > Noctuidae > Pyrrhia > Pyrrhia umbra. The sequence continues at coordinate 5,244,717 of OY982916.1, read as the reverse complement.
TTATAAATTAAAAAGTAAAAAATATAAAATAAATACCCGTATTTATTGAATAATATTCCCGTATCAGTCATGGTTATCTTTCTGTCATCGATGAGGTTCGCCTGTCGCAACCAGTAGTCAGAATGAAACAAGGTGATAGTTTCGCCAGTTCTCGTTTTGCTCTCAAAAAGCTTAGCGTACGCAAAAAACTGACTTTCAATTGTAGCTTGTTCGTCATCCATGGCTGATTTTTATGCTGAAATTATATTACAAGGTCTGACAAATAGTGATATAGGTAATACATTTTGTCGATGTGTAATATAAGAAATTACGGTTTTATTATTATTTTATTGATACTGTAGACTTTGACGTCACATTCGATCGAATAAATCACTTTGAATGTCGCGCTCATTGTTTGCTTTTTGATAAATAATTTAATGACTTGATCAAAAAGATATTATTGCAGGCATGAATCTCAAGTTATAAAATTTGTAAACAAAATAATTTCATTAAAATATTATGTGCATATTCTCGATTACTTCCGATGGTATGTCTCTGAGAATAGACCGTGTTATGAAACTACAACCTGAATGGTATTTATATTCCGTTAAGACGGCGATATACGACTTTTACCAACTAAAAGCTAATGATTACGCTTTAACGACTTGAGCTCATGATTTGAAAAGTATATATACTAAACTAGAGTATATGCTCGATATCTTATATTTAGTTTTTGATTATTATGTATTTATAACATTGTATAAAAAAATCAGAAAGTTAGGTCTAACGCAGAAGAAAAAATTAGTTTTACATAGTACTACTACTAGTAGAAAAGGCACTACATGCGTATCGTCGTCTACCCGTCAAATTTGTTCAAAATATAAAATGACAATCGTGCGTTGTGCATTGCGGGGTCGCGGGTCATTCGCCGTAAGGTCATTAGCCGTTGCTGCTCGTCACCTATATTAGAATGGAATGTTCAGAATTCATGCTGTCATATTTCATTCTGCTGCCGAAATATTTGATCAAAGCGGACAAACAAACATGACGTTTCTTTGAATCGCATTTACAACTTTATTGAGCTTCAGTTAATTAATAAATTCCTCACAAACAAAGACTCTCTCAGTGTGTACCTATAAATATGCTGACACGAATAAAGTTTTCCGTTAAAATTTGCAGAGTAAATGAGGATGGTGCCAATTATTTCATTTTTTTTATCAAAAAGGAATATTTAGCAGTTTATAGAATATAGACTTGAATCCGAACAAAACTATTTTATGTAGTTAAACAAAACACAAAGCATCTTGATGCAGAATTGCGGTGTAATCTCTCCTTTGAGGTTAAGAACGAAGACCTTTTGTATACAAAGACCCTTTCACCAGAGGCGTCTAAAGAGGTAACCGTGTTTCTGTAAGGAATAAAATGCAGATAGAAATGATACTAGCGTAATTCTTTAAGAATTTATTTAAAAGAAAAATGTACCTTTGTGTATTTAGCAGAATACTAACTTTCTCTTTGAAAATGACGTAAGAAAATTACTTTTATGAATGGTAATAACTATTTTTCAATAAAAAGAATTGAAAAAGAATGCTATTAGGAATTAGAATTACGCCTATTTGGAAAATATTTTTTCACCGTTTCGCAGGTATTTTTCTTATCAAGCGTAAAATAGGAGATTTTGTTCAGATTTTTTCGAGGTGTAACTGATTTGAATTATTTATTTACATATAAAATTTTAATGATAGAAAACTGTACTTATTTTCATTCTTTGAGATGTATCTTGAAAAAATCGAAGGTTACTTTTTAGTGGGTATTTTATCTAAATATCACAAGTTTTTGTAAATATGGAGATACATACATAAATAAATGTCATGATCTGCCTAGCAATTTTCCAATCTTGGGGGTCGGTAGCTAAGCATTATTTTAAATTAAAGTTTTATGTTCTAGTAGCCATACTTACTGATTATATTGGAAAAAAACTAAAAAAATAAAATAAATCCCGTAAAGCACTATCGTTGTAAACAAACGTGTGACTGTCAGGGCTGTCATATCTCGATTGGATACCAAAGAGAATACAATACTTGTTGGATACGTCGAGTCACGTCAGTTACCAGTATAAAAAAAGTTAACACAGCTTTATTAATAACCTCATTTTTATTAAGTTGATTAAAAATTATTTGAACTGAAAAATAAAAATAGTAGGTATGTTTATAAATATATAATATATATTTTAAATTGGAAAGCTTTGTACGTTTGTATGTAGAAGGCTCTTGAGCTTCAGGACTGATGTTAAAAATTGTATTTCTAAGTGCTTTCCTCTAGTTTCATGTGCATAAAACGTGAGTAATGCCACGGGTAGAAGCTAGTTATATACATATATTGTAGTCTGTTTAAAAATACAATTAGGCATACAAACATGTTTTTTTCTAGTCACAAACCTGTTCACGAAAGCAGTGTTGCAGCTAAGGTATAGATGTACACCGAGTTTGCCCTTAAATATATTATTTCACTTTTTATACATTTTAGTAATTATATCCAGAATGTTACTAATTTATCTAAATCTCAACCTTCCGCATATGAACTTCTACAATCCTGCAATGATAAGCAAATTTCTTTAAACAAAGTTAACTCGTACTTTGTAAAAGTGGGAAGGGACTTGGCAGAAAATATAAACAAGAGCACCCAACTCCCTCCTTCCCCATCGTTCTCTTGCTCTCAGCCGAAATCCTTTGTGCTATTAAATACCAATGAGTCAGAGGTGGAACACCTAATAATTTCTCTCAAAAATAGTTCAGCAGCTGGTTGGGACGGCATTTCCTCTGAATTCCTTAAGAGATATAAACATATTATTGTTCCTCCGCTCACATATATTTGTAATTTATCTTTAACCACAGGTATCTTCCCTGACCTATTCAAAAGGGCACTACTGCATCCGATATTTAAATCTGGAGATCGAAGCCGCGTTGAACACTATCGGCCCATCTCTGTTTTACCCGCGATGTCTAAGATACTTGAGAAAATTATCAACTCTCGGCTTGTTACATATTTGGAGACACACAGCTTCCTATCTCCTAATCAATATGGCTTTAGAAGAAATCTGTCCACAAATGATGCTGTACATAATCTAGTGGATCATGTAGTTAAGAAACTTGATAAAAGCCATAAGTGTGTTGCACTGTTTCTGGATCTCGCAAAAGCCTTCGACGCGGTTTCGATTTCCTTGCTTATTGATAAGCTCGAATCTCTGGGAGTGAGAGGGGTGCAGCTGACCCTTTTTCAGAGTTATTTAACCAAAAGAACCCAAAGCGTCAAAATAGGATCTCATATTAGCTCTGAACTACCTATTGAATACGGAGTCCCTCAGGGGAGTATTCTTGGCCCGACCTTGTTCTTGGTCTATATAAATGACCTCTGCAATCTCACTCTTCAAGGCGGTAACATATTTTCTTACGCTGATGACACCGCACTTATTTTTTCATCAAATACCTGGCTGGATACCTATCGCTTTGCTCAAACTGGATTCGACACTGTTAGAGAATGGTTAAATAACAATTTACTCACCTTAAACACATCTAAAACCAAACTTCTTAATTTTTCTATCCGCAATCCGTCGAATTCTTTGGATTCTACTTTGCAAATATCTGCGAAACCTTTACATGCTGCTAACAACGACTCAAGTGGTATGGTAATTGAGCATGTTAGATCAGTTAAATATTTGGGTGTAGTAATAGACAGCAACTTAACATTTAAAGAACATATTGAAACCTTATCTAAGAGGGTCAGAAAGCTCATATTCATTTTTAAACAATTACGACAATCAGCTGACGCAGATGTCATGAAAATGGTGTATCTAGCATTGGGCCAGTCAATCTTGAACTATTGCTCAATCACATGGGGTGGTGCAGCTAAATCTAACCTGATAAAGGTTGAGAGGGCGCAAAGAGCAGTCCTCAAGGTGTGCTGTTTTAAGCCTCGCCTTTTCCCTACAACCCAGTTATATGAATTCTGCCAAGTTCCCACTGTCAGACAGCTATTTATTTTAGCTACTGCAATGAAGCAGCATTCTATTACCCCCTTCAACCGAAATTCTAACACTCGTAACCATCTCGTAGCAACTTCTACCGGACTAACAACATCCTTTAGCCACAGATTCTTTGTATTCCTTGGACCATACTTGTACAACAAACTCCATAAATTGTTATCCATTCACCACTTAAATCGCCGTTTATATAAAACTACTCTGTTGAATTGGCTTCTTACTCAATCATACTCACATACTGAAGCCCTTCTGGAAGTCCCCCAGTAATTTTTGTCTTCACTCTAATTATTCTTCAGTTAATATGAAGATAGTAATATCAGGCTATGAATTGGTTCGCTAACTTAGGCACATCCCTTCTTCACACGTGCACACACACACACACACACACACACACACACACACACACACACACAAACACACACTCGCGCACACTCACACACACACACTTTTTCTTTGTATTCATTATTTTATCTTGCTCACCTATTTTTTGACAATGTATACGCGCCATTGCACTTGTATTTGCTAGTTTTATAATTAATGCGATAAGAGGTGGAGGCCTGGTGTCCTGTAATACAGGTGTTATTTACCTACCACAGGCACCAGCGATCCACAACCTAAGTTGTAACTTATTAGCATTTATTTATCATTTATTTTGTTCTTTACTTGGTTTGTGGTGAGAAAATAAAAGATTTTATTATTATTATTATTATTTTATTATATATTTTATCACAAAATAATATTTTAAGCACCCTAATATTATATTGTTATTGTAAACTGACCTCCCTACCGAAAAAAGCGTCGTCTCTACAAAGAGAATACAATACTACGTAACTCTCGAGTGCTATTTTCGACTTATTGACCCGTCTGTTTTGACAATGACCTGTTTCCAATGGTTACCACCACGTAATGTTACCAAGTTGCTAGGGTGTTTGAACAAGAATAGAACCACAAGTAAAATATATTTTGTTTGTTTTGTTTTGCCAGAAAAAAACAAATGGAGAAAATTGGCTTTTATTAGCACGCCTCTACCATACGGGGCAACACAGTCGCTGTTTTTGTGTGAATTTGCAGTCGAAGCAAATACGTAGATGTCTTTTAAAAAAAAAATAATAGTGACCCACATCATCTGCCTAGCCTAATCCTAACACCGTTGGCGTCGTTCAGTCCAACATCTGAGTGCAGTGTCTGACATGGTATGACTATCTGAGCTCCACAACTCTTTTATACCGTTTGATAAGAGTAGTTATCAGACTGTCTAGCTTCTGTCTCCCGTAATAACTATCATACAATCGTCCTTTCCGAAGCACGGTATGATGTAGATGATCACCCATTTATGGACCGACCGCGGTAATAACTTTAATCGATACCCTCTGGGGTTATCTCGGGAACTGGTATACCGACTCGAAGAAATATTAATACCTAAAAAAATAGGCATATTAATACCTAGCTATCCTATGGTGGTAAAACAATAAAAAACTTAATCTAAAAACTGAAAGATAATCCAATAAAAAATAACTCTTATTTTTTCAAGTGCCTAGCAGATTATTATGAAATGCACTTTGCGTTTTTAATCTCCAAAGGACGATGTAAAGCTAGCAGACGATAAAGATTAATCTTTCTTTTCACGTTTTTTTCCTTGATGCCCTCACCTAACATAATTAAACTGTTTATTAAATGACAGACTGCATAACACGGCTGTTAAAGTCTCACTGGAGTATTCTTTTATGAAATTATTAGTAGAAAATGAAATTTGAAATAGTTCTTTTGCTACCGGCGTAGTAGTGGGGTAGTATTTATCAAAGTTATTTTTTAAAAGGCGGGCTTTCATTTTGACCGGTGTGTACTTTAAAATTTATACATAGGTACTTATTGTATGTATAATTTTTTATCTGTTCCATCACAACTTCTAAGTTACTTAACATAATTTGACTACTTGCCAGATTTCATGATTTAAAGTAAACGGAGAAATATCAAAAGGATTTTGATTAGGTACCTCGTCTTGACAAACGAAACAGAATATAAGGGTTTAATTTTCACGTCTGTCGTAGAGAAACCTTATAAAACTATCAATTTAAATGAATACCTACAACTTCCGTTCCATACTCGTATACCAATTAATAAAATGGAAGCACTTACACCTCTATCAGATTTTGATTGCTCGTTTTATTTACTATAATTTAAGTGGTTCTGGTTTCAATATCGGAAAACCAACGTAACGAAAATAAAATACCGGCGAAATAATTACTCCGGATTGAATATCTGCCCTGCAGTTAATTCTTTGATCACGGTGAATGCAAAATGTGTTTTTATTTTAGAAAACATTTTGGAATCAATTTATTTAATATTTACTTAATTGGTATGCAATGTAATACTTTGTCTACCCCCTAGAAAGTCGTAGGTATATTTTATCGTTTTTATTTATTTGCGGTTTATAATTAACTCTCTCTCCTCGCAATAGTATTCCGTCTCATTTCTACAGAAAGAATAAGGTACTATACTACAGTATAATCTAGTCTGCCTAGCCTTTTCCCATCTATGTAGGGGTCGGCTTCTAGTCTAACCAGCCTGAAGTCTACTATCTATCTGGTGTGTAATGCGATACTTCTTGATTTTAGATTTACAGGACAAAATGCTCAGATAATATATTGCAGACATACGACCATTTTTTATTTTTTCGTGCTCGAACTCCTAAAGTACTAACAATTGGTATAAGGTATGTTAATACAAAATGTTGCACTTAAAAATACCTTTCAAATGATATACGACTCGTCACTAGAGCAGGGATAGCTTTTATACTATAACGTAAGTAGAATTATAATTTTAAGAACATTAAGGGTGTCTGGCAACGGGTTGCCACCATGGTAAGTGTCTGGGAATGAATGCCGTGATATCTAATAATATTCCGAAGGTAATACCGAAAAAACCGGCCAAGTGCGTGTCGGGCCACGCGCAGTAGGGTTCCGTAGTAGGTCTCAGTTAGTCGACTATAACTCTGTAACAGGTTAAGCCTACTTAGCCGTGATAGTTTTCCTTGTAAGTTCATTACATGTGCTACGTCTGTGATTTTTTTCACATTTCTAGGTACAGCCATTCAAAAGTTAGAGGGGGGGGGTAACTCGTATCGAACACAAAATTTCACTTAAAATCTAGATATTTCGCAAATGGCTCGCTTAACCGAAAAATGATCTTCACACACCCATAATATTTTTGAAAGACCTATCTAACGATACCCCACACAAAGGGGTACGCGAGAAAAAAAATATTCATCCCTACTTTACATGTTTGGGAGCTACCATAAAAAAAATATTTTTCAAAATTTTATTTTACCACTTTCTCGGCGTGATCAATATACATATTCATACCAAATTTCAGCTTTCTAATAACAAAAACCACGGAGCTATGCCGCGGACAGACAGACAGACAGACAGACAGACAGACAGACAGACAGACAGACGGACAGAGCGAAACTATAAGGGTTCCTTGTCGGACTACGGAACCCTAAAAAACACACTTTATAATTTGACGAAAGTAGAATAATTAGATAAAACATGTATTGGGAGCTTGCGCTGACAAACTTTCAGGTTTTATAAATTGACGAAGGTCTGGGTTCATGGGCTCTTGGAATATATGGAATCTGATAGAAAATAAAATTGAAAGTGTAATAATTAGGATATCGTGGTGAAATTATGCTTGTTCTTTAATTAGTAAGTGCCAAATACAATTATTTTTCTTTCTGCAGTATTTACACGGCTTTTTTATGAAAATTGTTTTCAGAAATCAAATTTCTATGATACGAATACTTTCATTTGCAAGCGTATCTACATCATTATATTCGTCACTAATTGGCTCGGTACCTAATTATTATTTCAGTTGAAACGAAAATCAATACGGCACGTTAATGTCAATCTGTTAAGCCAAGGTTTATGATGTCAGAACGTCAGTGTGATGATGTGAACATAATTGTGAGTATCATGTAACACGTCATCGGAACTAGATTGAGATATGGGTTTGCTACCTAAGCTGTGTTTATACCAAATGTATAGCTGACTGTGAGGAATTGGTACGATATCTACTTTTTTCCATACGTATATATACTTAGGCATCAATTTTCCGATATGGTATTACTTAGTTCCAAAAGTCCCCGATGAGCGAACTCACTTGCGACTGATAGATCTGATAGCATGTTTGCTGTCAACGTACCTTTAGCCGCAAACCTCAGGTTAGTAATGTCAGTTCCTATCAATCGAGTAATAGCAATCAGTACTACAATCCGTAGTCAACTTATTGCAAAACCGGAGATGTCGTCACGGAGTTTAATTCTATATTTAATTCAATAAAAACTTTCAAGACATGTACAGGGATGGAATATAATAATTCGAAAATGAGTTTGTTACGCTTTCATGGTAAAACGGTTAAGCGTTTTGTATGTTTGGTATGGGGATAGATGGTAGGTACTGTGGAGACGGTTATATGGTACTTTTTATCAGGACGCGGGTGAAGCCCCGGGAAACCGCTAGTGGAAGTATAAAGAGTTAAAATTGTGTGAACCTTGTTTTACCGAGATAAACCTTCACATTTTCCGAGTGAAAAAGTTTATTCAATGCGACAGAAATAACTTTATTTACGACGAATAAAGTCCCAAGCTAGTTAGCCGGGATAATAATGAACTGACAAAGTTAAAGACGGAGTTTACACGCTCATTTTGGCGTCAGTTCAGTCTGTGACCTTGATCACGTATAGACTGATGGCTGAATGGTGGATTGACAGATGGTATTAGACGGTAATGACGGTAATATAATAAAATTTATCAATGTTTTGGAGTCGGTGCAAACATAGACAAAAAAGAAACAGAAATGAGGCCTCAATGGACAACGTCATCTATGGAGCTTTGTTGTGCTAAAGCGGAAAAATACTCTAGAATTACCAGTCATTTCATTACTTAGCTTGGTACCGACTCCAAATAGTTGTTAAATTTTATTATGGGTTAATCGTAGATTAGGTTAGGTTTATGAATATAGGTAGGTTTTAGTATTATTTTTAACTTTTTAGTGCTTTCCGGGTTTTTTGAAGTCGTTTTTTTTGCATTTTTTTTAGGTTACGTCTTCATGAAAAATGGAGCAGCAGTAACGTGGAGCAGTCAACGACAACCAACCGTTGCCCTGTCCACCACGGAAGCTGGCTGGCATGGCTGCCTGCTGTGCAACCAAAGAAGCTCTATGGGTTAGACAATAAAATTGATGCTCGATCTTTACGAATATAAACACGATTGTATTAATGTACACATTGATAAATAATTAAAAATAATGGTTCTCATAAACGATGTAAACACATTGATATAAAATATAACTTTGTCAAAGAAAAATATGTGCAACAGATAATAGATTTAAAATATGTTAGTAGATAGTCAATTAGCAGATATCAACAAGTATTTTTTTAGTGTAGCTCCCAAACACGTAAACGTTTTCTCGCGTAGGGTATGGTGTGGGGTATTGTAAGATAGGTCTTTAAAAATATTATGGGTGTGTTAAGACCATTTTTCGGTTAAGCGAGCCATTTGCGAAATATCTAGCTTTTAAGTACAAATTTTTGTTCGAAACGAGCATGCCCTCTAACTTTTGAATGGCTGTACCTAGAAATGTGAAAAAAAAAACACAGATATAGCACATGTAATGAACTTACTAGGAAAACTATCACGGCTAAGTAGAGTTAACAGGTTACAGAGTTATAGTCGACTAACTAACTCCTACTACGGATCCCTACTGTGCGTGGCCCGACACGCACTTGGCCGGTTTTTTTTAGAACCGCCGCCATTGCTTGTAGTTTCTTTTATCTATATTCTTACTTTTGAATTTGTAAGTTAATTACTCGTTTTACTTAACAACCTTTTAAGCTTGCTGATAATGCTTTCGATACCATAGATATAGACTTGTTTAATGACGTCATTGATATTACTCTGGAAACCGCGAACTGGAAACTTATTAAATACTAGCTTCCCGCCAGCGGCTTCGCCCGCGATATTTTAGCTAATGGATACAAAAACTTGACAAATTATTTACTAAAACACCTTCCTCATTAATCACTTAAAAACGCATCAAAATCCGTTGCGTAGTAAGCGACTTTGTTTTATACTATGTAGTGATGTATTGCACTCGACTGTTCTTGCATACGAGCTACTTTTTTAATAAAAAAACTTTTTTTTATGGTCTCAAAAATCTTCTAAAATGCCTCTCAGTAAATTTGACACACTTCTCCGGGCGCACGTTGCAAAAATGCTCTCGTTTGAAGGGTACTGACGCGGCATTTTTACCTCCAAAGGTTCGAGTAGCTCTCAAGTTATCGCTTTGTACCGGTTGAAAGTAAGTTCATTTAAATCTGAGATAACGAAGGAAGGTTTTGTAAAATGCAGTTGATTAGATGCACGTATTATTCTGGAAGGGAATTGTTCTAAAGACGACATTGATCTGAAACTGCCGTCAATCGGAAAGATAACGAAAGCATGCATCTCTCTTCGTCCGGAAATTGATAGAATTTGGTAGAATGGGTTCTTGAGTATCTTCTAATCTTAGTCACATAGACATATCTTTCCTATATCTTAGAACGGCCAAACCGCTGAAACAATGAAGCGACTGACATGGAAAGAAGAAGAAGCGAAAATCTATATGAAAACTTATTCAAAATTGTATTATAATTCATAAAATATTACTGACTAAAAAAATTAGTTTTTACGTTGGCAATTTTAATGAGAATCTAGTAAGCTATCAATCAATCATAATTGCTACACAAGGTTATTGCATCATATCACCTAACAACAAAACAGCTTTGGCTAAAATTACCTCTTCGTAATTTCCTCTAAACTGGGTACAAAGTGACTCCATTCAGGCTGTATAGTTACAACAACATTGTCGACTGAACGGGGTTTACGTAGCGCCTAGACAATCTGCTTCTGTACGTGACATTGATCTGCTCAGTTTGTTTGCTGTTGCCTGTAGGCACTTATGTACGTACGAGAAATAAACGGTGAACTGCAACCGTATTGTTGGGCTTTGTTTCAAACCACCTTAATTAAAAACGTTTTGGAATACGAGTATATTAGAAAAAGATAATATTAAAATTCGTACCTATATTTAAGTGATAAAAAACTTGCTATAGATACAGAAATGTAAGTAGGTGCCTTTATGTTTCCACTTCTCAGTATTCAGTAGTTACAAAGAGATTGTGAACAACTTTTGAGAGAACAAACTTACAAAGAGTTTGAAAGTCTTTTATCATAGTTCTTAATCTCGTCTGTTCTGCTAGACTACCTGCGCAACCTATTTTTTTATGTATTCATGTTGATTTAATATTCACCAACCGACATTGTAGAAAAAAATAAAACACAATATTAAGTAGCTTTATATATTCAAGGTAAGTTTCATTGAAAGTATCGATTATTTTTAATGGAGCCATTGAATTTTTCATCCGGGTGCGCAAAAAAATTCTTGGTGAGGGACCACGGGAGAGAGAGGCTAGAACTTATGTAACTAAACAAATTGGTCTGCATGTTCTTATAGTAAACCCACTATGGAAGAGGAGCCAGCGACATTAACTGACCAGTTCTTTGCGTTCGCTATACTATCGGACAGTGATCGAGATGGCAAGACTATTACTTTGTTCCGTAGTGATTATTGGTTGCGTCAGAGCAAAGTACTAGACGATAGAAACCTTACTATGACCGATACAGGAATTGCGTGGATGAAATTGAGGTAACTATTAATCATACAAAATATTATTATATTTTTTCTTCTTCAGATAATGTCTTTTCACCCTAGGACGGTTGAGTCATGTACATATGTACAAGTAGGTGTGAAAAATCAAACTAGGTACCGATTTTGGTGAATGACGCGCCAATCCATTCGTTACTATAACCCGGGTGAAATAGACATTGTAAACCATCAAAAGTATAACAGAAAGTCTTTTTTGTCATTATGTAGTCTCCTATCAAATGAAAGGGCTTTATCGGCATATTAAATAAAAATAAAAATATTAAGCCGTGGTCGCATATAGCAAGGGGAATCAATCTTAAAAAAAAACGACAAATTAAGTTCTATTTTTTGCTCAAGCGTAGCAGACAGGCTGGCAGGATATCGTCTTGTTTGATTTTTCCTGAAGTCGGCTTTAAGTTTAAAACTTTGTGTTATGTTGTATTCAAACTAAGCTCTTTCGTATGATGGGATACGACAGTACGACGTTCTTTTTCAAAAAGTTCTTTTGTTAAAATCTTATAAATTTTCAGCAAAACAGAACTTACGTTCAATGAATGGTATGACGTGCTTACTGATATTTGTATGAGCCGAGATTTGAATCGTGACCTCGTAGAAGTCGCGTTAACTAATTGTGGATTACCAGGAACTATTGCTGTGGCTATTCCACAGTACCGGGATATCTTCGATACATACGTACCGCGTTCGAGACTGATTTTTTAGAGTCGCTGTTGCTGCCGGTTGTATTTTTTTTTAATATTGCCGTTCTGTACAACTCGCAATTTGTATGGCAGATTAGATATATATTTTGTGTTAAATTCCATATTTATTGGTTCTGTAATTTGCATTTGGAAATATAAACGACAGATGGAGTTACTTTAGAATTTGTTATGTATAGTATAATTTGCGTTTGAATTTCAAAACCTAAACAGTAGTAAGTCATGTCCACATAATAACATATTAGAAACCATATAATAATTTATTGATATACGCATTCATAAAAAAAGAAAATCAGATAGTGTTTTGTAGAATTAAATAATTTCTATAAACATTAATGATTTTCATTAATCCAATTAAATCAATGCTCGTGTCTTCTTCGTGGGGTAATCAATAGGCCGATGATTATATTATTATAACTGTGTTATTCCTTTAATTTCAATATAATGAGAACCAAAATGTAAATATTTATTTAGACTTGCGAGTTGTGCCTGTGTTGCCATGATTAGTTTTTTGGTAAGTAGAATGGATCAATAACACATTGCATAGAAGTAGTAATTTGATAGATGTGTAATTTATTTAAATTTTGTGCAGTTCAAACCATGAGCAGTAATTTGACTAACTAAACTTTTTTAAACGAGCCTCTTTATCATGAAAAATTTTCAGTCAAAATATATTCAGTGAACTCAACGAATACCTGTCTGTTAAGCGGATCTGTAATCCACTACGAAGTGCAATCAATATTTCGAATGAATTTTCATTTGTGTCAATGAACGGTTCATCCATTGTTTTCGGATTATACTAATTAAGTTCTGAATATTTACAGCTTACATAAAAATCAAAAAATAAATTATCTGTGTGAGTATCTACCTACATTTCGTATAGCCTAGGAAGTTTATTTGCTCCTTTGCTTTGCTTTCAATTCCAAATGTCGTTCATCAATAGGTACGTATGTCTCGTCGACTGAATGTATAAATTACATACATCTCAAAATTATTTGCAAAAGGGATTTTGTTTTAGTTATATTCAACTTGAATGGTAAAATCTACCAACCCACATTTCAAAGGTCTTTGAATATCGATATGAATAGTTTCATCTCGTATCTCGTTTGTATTAGATATTTTGTATCTTATGGTGAATTGCAAAGCTAAAATGACACGTGTAGGTTCATTTTGTGTGGTCTTAATTAAACTCTGTATGCTGGGGTGGTGAGGGGAAGGCAACCCGGGCGCGGGGGGTTCCATTCAGCTGCATCTGGGCTGACTTAGGTACATGTGACCTTGATAGCTCAGTGCCACCCACCCCACCCTCTACCCCGACTGCCACCCCACCCGGGTCCATGCTAAAGGTAAATGATGTACGGTAATATATTTTCGGTACATTCAAAGGAATTATGGTTATTTGTATAATATATGCATCCATTCATTCTATTTAGGGATGCTTTGAATTAACATCCAAGACTGGACATCCATAAGTTTCTTACTACGAGTCTATTTCGTATTTTACATGAGTAACTCTCAGTTATAAGGAAAACTTACGAGTGGACCGGCCACACTAATTCTATTCATACTTTCGTGATGATAGCCAACGTTTTGTAAATAACGATGCACCAGATGAGGACAAAGAATGAACTATTTTAATACCGCAACCGGCGTGAAGAACTTAGTTATAATATATTGAATAGGATTTAAATGTACAAAACCAGAACTGTAGTTCTGAAAATGCATACATACTCGTACATTCTAAAAAAGAATGCATAGAAATAAGATTAAAATGTTCAACAAATTAGATGATTCCAATGGAGCACAGCTAAAGGACTCGTAATAACCTCACAAGAAGTTTAATCTACTGCAAACGGAGGACTATAAAGTACTAGGTTCTCAGAAACGAATAGAGATTAGTTTCTAACTCGAGGTTGTTAGATGCAGCGTTATTCGTTATCGTACTGCTGTTATTCATATGTCTATGGTACTGTTGGAAGGTTTGTAATAAGGTCGCGAAAATAGGCTAAATCTTTAGAATAGCAAAACCTAAAAATAAAAAATAGTTTCAATAAGCGATTCTTTGTACCTACATATGTCAAACCGTGTTGTTTATTGATTTTTCAATTTCAATAAATATTAGAATGATTTTTAATATGAAATGAAGTAGGGTATTCGTAAAACGATGGCTGTCCAGTTAAATAGAACAGTGTTCGTGTACAAAAAGTCTGTTCCAGTTAAGACTGAGAAATTGGGAATTTGAACTGTAATTCTCAAATAATAAGTGGTGTACTTATGTGTGTGTGTACCTACAAACTGTTTGATCAAATCATTAATCTTAATCAGTATTTACGAATCACTATTATGGTTTCCAAAATATGTAACTTAATTATGTCAGGCCGGCAGGCAAGTTGCAAAAAAAAACAAAATTACTAGCAACTTATTTTAATGATAAGAATTACAATAAATTATTAATATAAAGGTTGATGACAATTGTTCGATGTTTGAATCAAAAGTGAAGGAAATTTGGAAATTGGTGTCACCGTCCGATCGTCACCGTGCGTCAAGTTGCGCGGGATCAGCATTTCCATGCTTGTTGCTGGCTGATGCAATATTGATTGTCTATTTCATAGGTTTGCCTTAATTTGCGAATCCTTTGGGGTATTGGTACTTAACAACTTCATACCTAATTATTATTGACGCAACCATCCGGCAAAATAACATCAACATACTGTCGGAATAACTCATCATTAGTTAAATTTGCTGGTATTTATGGACTGATGAAAGCTGGAGCTGGAATTTATCGGAATTTCTGAATACCGAAAAGCGAATTAGTAATATGATTAAACGATCACGTTGTTTAATATTTAATGAATACCATAACTGTGCAGTTATTGTATAAGCTTAAATTACTCGATGAAATTTCAAAGCTATTTATTAGCTCGAAATATTGATGCAAATGCCTGTGTAATGAAATGTGTTTATAGGTGTTGAAGAGTGTACCTATAGTCTACAAACTGTGTACAACTATAAGTTCGCTTAGTACCTAACTGTAAAAAAAAAATCAGTCTCGTAAGTAATTGCAAACAACATGCACCCATTTCACAATCATTATCCTCCTGCCCTTCCGTGTTTTTCTTCAATACATCTATATCAGAAATTATCTTATAATTCACCGTCTTCCTAGCCATGTCGTCTTTTACACAGTTCGTCCACCATTTTTGACCATCCTCCACCTAGCCCTAAATCTATCCACATTCATGTTCAGAACCTTTCTTGTCATATGTTTGTCACTTCATCAGATGCGCTCATTTGTCCCTTATCATGACTAATTATGACTCTCGCAAGTGAACAAAGACCCGTTGCCGTTGCAAATGAAATTGGGGTAGAAGCAAAGTCACGCAATGCAAAGGGAAAATTTCAAAAACTGATTTGTAACTGCATCCCTTTTTTATATCCATATGTCCAACTTAATGTTGAAGCCTCAATAACGTAGGTTCATTTCATCGAGGCAAAAATAATGAACATCTATGCTATCATTATCATCCGAACTTTTTGTCAACAAAATAAAATGAATCATGCAACAAGTTTCTCCATATCTCGATAGGTAGGTAGCATTGGTATCTAATAACTTTATTAGATGTATTTGACGTAAATACGGATCATTCCAATAACTGCGACACTCGCTCGTAAGCTGCTGTCAATATGTTGTATTCCTGGTAGCGAGTAATGACATGCAGAAGCTCTGTGTCGTTCATGCGTAGAAGGCTGCATCTATCGGCTTGCAGTTAATCTATTTATTGTCTACTTTCCACTGAGAATAATATTACAACCTGCCCATTAGTTTTCCTCTTTCTCCTAGAAGGCATTCTAAATATAAAACGGAGTCCATTAAAGTCCATTAGCACTGAAGGTACTAACAAAGTCTAAGAGAGAATATTTATAGAAACTTGTATTTTGTTTGTTTTTATTGGAACAGGTGCTGGTTTTGGTCAGTGCTTAAATATAATTTCCGGCAGTTTGATACTTATGTGTGAATACGTCGATTTTTTTATTCAATACAAAAAAAAATATAGTTATACAAATAGTACTCCCCCGGCACTGGAATGGTTCAAGTTACGGTCAGAGAGAGGTCTCCAGAGAGAGAGAGAAACCTCCTAAAAATGCGTGCCGTAGCCATACCGTCTTGTTTATTTTTAGTTGAATTAAAATAGAAAAGTGCACTCTGACATCGCGTCCGTCGCTGTTTTTTTATTTAATTAATTTTATTTTGTTCAACTTTTTTTAAAATTAACAAAGATGGATACAATGATTGAAGAGTATTTCACATTATAATACAAAGGGCTGAAGAAAAAGTACCCCTTGCAGTAATTGTTTGTCTGAAGGCCTTTTACCAATGATTATGATTAGCTACCTGATAAGCTACTTTGAAAATTGATTAGTAAGACGTTTTATCTAGAAGAAAAATTATTTCTCAAGAGCGTATTTTATGGATTCAGATAATCATGTTTATGGCGCAATATTACGTTGTACTCGGTAATAAATAACACGGCACTAGAAGAAATGGAACTTTGTAAAACTTTTAGTAGGATATTAAATTCTCATAATTTTAAAAGAAGTATCTCAATTTACCTGTATTTTTCTTGGGTTATGTATTTTTTACGCAACGGAAATGAGTTTTAAAAAACTTTTTACAAAAAAATAAAACCGACTTCCAAAAAAAAACTGAAAAGTAAAAAATATTTTTTATTTAAACTCTTTACGACCAAAACATCGCTCTAGAAGTCGGTGTCTTGTAAGTTACTATTGTTAGTATTTCGCCACCGACTTCGAAATTTATATATATTTATGATTAGACTAGCTTCTGCCAGCGACTTCATCCGCGTGGAGTAGTGGTGCTCCGCTCCTATTGGTTTTAGCGTAATGATATATAGCTTATAGCCTTCCTCGATAAATAGACTATCTAACACTGAAAGAATTATTTAAATCGGACCAGCGGTTCCTGAGATTAGCGCGTTTAAATAAAATGACAACATTTCCCTTCACTGCTCTGCTCCTATTGATTGTAGCGTGATGAAAAGTATACTATAACCATCTCAGGAGTATGACAAATAACTGTACCAAGTTTCGTTAAAATCCGTCGAGTAGTTTTTGTTTCTATAGAGTTTATACAGACAGACAGACAGACAGACAGACAGACAAAAATTTTACTGATTGCATTTTTGGCATCAGTATCGATCCCTAATCACCCCCTGATAGTTATTTTGGAAATATATTTCATGTACAGAATTGACCTCTCTACAGATTTATTATAAGTATAGATAGATTATATGGGACCACACGGGAAGCACCAGCTTTCAAATAAAAAAAGAATCATGAAAATCGGTTCACCCAGTCGCAGTTACCCAACTGTATTCGTTGGCCTACGGTGACAAATACACCAATCACTATAGTCCACAACGTATGGTCATCATTCAAATCCTTTCATTGGTATGCAGAATACCCTCGTGTACAAGATGATGCACTAAGCTCGTCTAAACGTCATATGTATTTTTCGACATTTACCGCTTGAGAATAAAATATAAAAAGTTCGAAAAATTATCAATGGTCGCAGAACATTTGGGATAAAGATTTGATTGAGAAACATTAAGATTTTAAAAGCTTAGGTTTAACTTGTAAATCTCGGATATACCGGAGGTTTTGTTTTCATTAGTGTGTATGCATTGCGCGTAATTCTTGAAAAATACGTTACAAGAACACCTACACGTGACACGGGCGAATACGGGTTCACCTGCGAAGCACTTAGTTACCTTATTAATTACGATTTGTCAATATATTGCCGTAGTAGAATTCCAATTAAGTACTTTTTATACACGAGTAATAAAATAATGAATAATATGTAAAATTAAGTCTTGTAACAAGAAAGGATCTTGAATTAACACACACTTTATTTAGCTTCATTATAGTATAGAAAGTAACATTTGAGTGGGTTGAATTAAAAATCTGCTACCTGTTGCCGTTCTTTGCAAGACGCTGATTGGGCCAGCGGCTGTTGCCTCAGATACTTCACACCACCTGTTGAATGCTTACGTACTGTGTCGGGCTGTTTTCTTAAACTTTCTAGGTACTAAGCATTTTTTCATTAAAAGCTCATCGGCCTTTTACAAGCACTAAGCACCTTTTGATGAGTTACCAAGTACCTATCAAAGTGAGCACCCAAATGAATATTAATTCTGAAAATTAATTCCAAAGCACCAAAATTAATTCTGAAATTATTGGCAAATCTGGTATTATAAAAAACCGGCCAAGTGCGTGTCGGGCCACGCGCAGTAGGGTTCCGTAGTAGGAGTTAGTTAGTCGACTATAACTCTGTAACCGGTTAAGCCTACTTAGCCGTGATAGTTTTCCTTGTAATTTCATTACATGTACTACGTCTGTGAATTTTTTCACATTTCTAGGTACAGCCATTCAAAAGTTAGAGGGGGCGGGGGGGTAACTCGTATCGAACAAAAATTTGCACTGAAAAGCTAGATATTTCGCAAATGGCTCGCTTAACCAAAAAATGGTCTTCACACACCAATAATATTTTTGAAAGACCTATCTAACAATACCCCACACGGAGGGGTACGCGAGAAAAAAAATATTCATCCCCACTTTACGTGTTTGGGAGCTACCCTAAAAAAAAATATTTTTCAAAATTTTATTTTACCACTTTCTCGGCGTGATCAATATACATATCCATACTATATTTCAGCTTTCTAGTATCAAGAACCTCGGAGCTATGCCGCGGACAGACAGACAGACAGACAGACGGACATGGCGAAACTATAAGGGTTCCTTGTCGGACTACGGAACCCTAAAAATGGTCCTAAGAACATAACTTGATTTCATTTCCAGAATGTGCAAGAAATCCTATACATAGGACTAAAATGCCACCAATCGATTGCATTTAAAATTCCGCAAAATCTAAAATACTCGTAGTTCAACATTTGTATGCTGTTGCTTATTTCTTTTGCTGGCAAGCAAAGATTTACCTTTTTGCATAGAATTTTGTGTATTTTGCACCTATTTTTAGAAAGCAGTAGAAAGAAACCCGCGTAAAAATATCATATTGAATTCTAAGACTACTCTATACTAGCTCCTCTAGCGAGAATAGCTACGCGATAGCCCTCATTGAATCTGAGCACATAAAATAGTTAAAGAGATCGGCTTTACAGCCGGGTTAATATATGCGAAACATCTGGTATAATTTTTAAATCCATCTGGGCGCGCGCGCATGTTATACGCATAAAGTTAGCTGACACATCACCACGTATTTAGTAAATTGCAATTACGTCTCTTCCTAGGTAGCGTAAAATACATGGTATTGTACGAGTACAAACTATAGGTTGGATTGTTAAGAGGTTTGGAGATTATTAGTACTGTTAAGGATAAATTATGCTTCAATTTATTTGTTAATGTAAGCGATTTAAAGCCGCATTTTTAAGGGGTTCCGTAGTCCGACAAGGAACCCTTATAGTTTTTTGGATCAGAACTGGGTCGCATTCGCGGTCACATTGACTTCTTTAATTTATTTTGTCATTTGTACTGTTTTTTTAGTACTATATAGTTCAATAAATGATACAAATTATTGATGTTTTATTGTATAAATAAAAATAATTGTGGATAATTTAAAATTGAAAAGTTAACTGTTAGACATTTTTTTTACCATCGTATTCAGAAAGTCGAATGATTTTTGCGACCTAGATTTATCCCTGAACTAATTCTTATAATTAGACTAAAAACCAATCACTTACCTCCTTATGAAGGTCTGGTATCACGCTGTCTGAAGAGTGTTGCAAATCTTGATTTCGTCCAGACTAAGCTACCTATTAATTCCTTCTAAAGGGAATCTAATTAGTAAAATGACTACTATATTGCTAATGATATTACAAATAATAATTTTGTTATTAATAACAATAGTTTGAATAAATATTTTGTTAGATTTGTTTTCTGGGTAATGAAGTATAGCTGAGTTTGATTGCCAATTACGAGTTATATAGGTAGTCATTCACATATATACAATTGTGCGAATAAAATATGACAGGTGCCTGTGGTGAGAATATTTACATAACGCCCGGTAGTTAGTTATGCGTTTTTCGTAAAGGCTATTTTTAAATGCGCAATGTGAAAACATCGGCGCAGTTTCAACTATTTTTATATCGTATAAGCTACATATCTTTGTAAAAAAAGATGAAAAAATCACGTAAAAGCCTTTGCTTTAAAGCCATGTTCTTCGGGAAATATTTTGTAAGATCTTTATTACCGATAAGGTTGCTAAGCATATTACAAGTAGGCTTGATCCTCCTAGCCGTAAGGTTGTGTTGAAAAAATATGTATTTCATAACTTTATTTTGAATGACACTCATTCAATTTTGTCAAGATTTCCCGAAGAACTTGGTCCCCCTAAAACATTGTTTAAACAAATTAGTCAAAAATTTACCTGTTCCGAGTCGTTCATGCGCTCCACTGGTCCGGTTGTCAAAACTGTTTCCATTGTTGTAGAATGTATCTTGGTATCTTTCAAAACACCGCTGCTTATTAGCAGCGGCGGTAGTTCCTGTGCTATTGCTGCAGTGAACTGGCATGCAGCAAAAAAAACCGTCAGCACCTGTACAAATGAAAACTTTTAGTTTCATACTTTATTAAAATACTTTAGACATCATCATTAGCCTATAAAGGCCTCTGCGCATACAGAGAAGGGATGAGTATCGATTGCCTCGCCACGCATCCTCAAGGCGATTTGGCGATTTCAGACTTATTTAAGTTCTGGTTTCCTCACGATGTTTTCCGTCAATGTTAGTCAGTGATGTCTAAGATATACTTAGAAAGTACATATAAGACTTCAGAAAAAAACCTGATTAGGTATGACAGGAAAACCGCAAATCAAGGGTCGATGCAACATAATCTTCTTTATCCTAAAAATGCGATGTTCAGTGTCAATTATGTTTCTTGCTGTATCATAATTTATATAATTAAATAAGTATTTGTATCTGTCACAACTCCTTTAGCCATCCATATTAATTTTCAGAGCTTGTCTTTTAACATGTTCATAATATTTCTTTAGATTCATTGAATGATCTCGTTTGATCAAAGTAAAATATGCTACAGTTAACTAGCTACGGGAACAATAGTAGATTGTTACACAAGGGATGAAAGTGACCTATTTAGGCCCGAGATGGTTTGGCGCACGAGCGTAGCGAGGGCGCTAATAGTTCGAGGGCCTACATAGGTCTTTCTCCCGAGGTAAACACTCTGCTTTTCATTTCGAATATGAGGAAAGGAAATACAAACCTGATTACATAAACAAACAATATTTTATTTGTAAACGTACCTAAATAATTAGCACTCGACGAAACAACTGAAGATCGATTGTCCGACTCTTTTTTTTCTGTGTTCTACCAGAAATTTTGCTCAAATCAATAATTTATTGAATTCTAAATTAGAATTGTTACAAAATTATTGATTTTTTTGAAAATAAATTTGCTCAAATCTATTTAAATTCGAAATACCTGGGTAAGTATAAAGACGTGTTACAAAATTATTGATAATATTTTTTATTGCAATTTTACGCCGCGATATAACAGAGTGGCTGTATAGAGGGACATGGCTTGCATAGTTTTTATTTTTTTTGACAGCAGGGAAAATCGCTTCCCGCATCGCGAAAAGTACTACTTTCGTCCCACTGATCAGGTAACTTCAAGCGTACTTTCCGTGTATGAGAAATGAAAAAAATATTTTCATTTCTCATACACGGAAAGTACGCTTGAAGTTACCTGATCAGAGGGACGAAAGTAGTACTTTTCATCCCGGGGAAGCGATTGTCCCTGCTGTCAAAAAAAATAAAAACTATGCAAGCCATGTTCCTCTATACAGCCACTCTGTTATATCGCGGCGTAAAATTGCAATAAAAATATTATCAATAATTTTGTAACATGTCTTTATACTTACCCAGGTATTTCTAATTTAGAATTTAATAAATTATTAATTAATTGAAATAGATTTGAGCAATTTTTTTTACAAAAAAATAATTTACCATAAAAAAAAATTAAAACTGACAAAAAAAAAAACTATGCAAGCTATGTCCCTCTATACAGCCACTCTGCTATATCGCGGCGTAAAATTGCAGTAAAAAAAAAATATCAATAATTTTGTAACATACAGGTAATTCAATAAATTATTCGTTAATTTAAAAACATTTGAGCAAAATTGTTGACAAAAAAATACTGGCTGGTAGAATGCCACAGAAAAAAAAAGAGGCGGACAATCGATCTTCAGTTGTTTCGTCGAGTGCTAATTATTTACGTTTACAAATAAAATATTTAGTCCATTGAAATGTTACATTTTTTAGGCCTAACCTTGCGTTTTTTAGAGGACGCAATTTTATTTTTTTGATGTGTAGGGGGGGTCAGTGTAAAGCTAAAACCAAGTTTGTGGGGTCGCCACCCTTGTCCCCCGGCCGCCATCTTGAAAATAGGGGTTGAAATGGTTTTTACGATATATCTCTTAAACTATTAATTTAATAAAAAAAAATTGTTAGCATTTTTTGTTGCAAATTAAATTCTCTACAACTTTGGTCCAGAAACTTTTTGTCGTAGAACTATAAATAAAAAAGTTATAAGCGAAAATGTTCACAACCTTCAGGCCTTACTACCTGTTATTTCGTAGCGTTTCTTTATATTTTCTGAGAACATTTACCATAGAAATGTAAATATTTTTTATACCATCAGAAAGTAGAGATTTCAACAAACAAAAAGACCACCGACTTTTTTTAAAAAAGTGATATTTTGACGCGAGAATTTTCGATTGAAAATTAGGGTGTTTTTTCGATATTAAGTCAAAAAAAGGTTAAAAAATAATTATTTTAAATAAAATAAATTACAGTGTGTTTGGGACATAAAAAGGCAAGTTTTCACCAAATTTTGTGGAAAAAAAATAATTATTGTAAAAGATAAAAATTAAACTCCAAAAACTTGGTTTTTTGAATTTTTCACATAAATTTTGAGGTTATGTGAAAAAGTGTCAATACAAAAGTTGTAGGTCTTTTTATTACCTACAATTTTCCCATTTAACTTTTTTTCATAGGACTTGTAGTTTTGCCGGAAATTGAGATAAACCATTTTTTTAACTTTAACCCCCTCTCCCCCCACTTCCCGACCTCAGATCGCCCGTAATTTATTTTTCCTATCATTTTTATTATATTCTCCTCCTTTTCCAATGGGTTTCATCCTACTATTATTTTATTCACTTTTTACCGTTTTTAGAGGCTAAAAGCACTGGCCTATTACTTCGGAGCGCTGTAAAACCTTAGCTATTGACTTAATGAAAAATGTTTTACATAAAAGTTGTTCCTCGTAAAACGATCTACAAAAATGGTCTAATATCATTTTTTCGTAAAATGATAAAAAAAAAGTTATATCGAAAAATAAATTTTTTTTTCTGGAATTCAGAACATTTTCGCTTATAACTTTTTTATTTATAGCTCTATGACAAAAAGTTGCAGATCAAAGTTGTAGAGAATTTAATTTGCTATAAAAATGTCAAGATTTTTTTAAATCGGATAAACAGTTTAGGATATATATCGTGAAAACCTTTTCAACCCCTATTTTCAAGATGGCGGCCGGGGGACAAGGGTGGCGACCCCACAAACTTGGTTTTAGCTTTACACTGACCCCCCCTACACATCAAAAAAATAAAATTGCGTCCTCTAAAAAACGCAACCCCAAATGTAACTTTTCAATGGACTAATTGTTTGTTTATGTAATTAGGTTTGTATTTCCTTTCCTCATATTCGAAATGAAAAGCAGAGTGTTTACCTCGGGAGAAAGACCTATGTAGGCCCTCGAACTATTAGCGCCCTCGCTACGCTCGTGCGCCAAATCATCTCGGGCCTAAATAGGTCACTTTCATCCCTTGTGTAACAATCTACTATTTTTGCATAGCATCATCTTTTTCTTGCCTTGGCGACTGCAGGTAGCATTAGTAGCAGGTATTACTAACCTAAGCCTGACGGCCCCTTATCTATACGGAATTGTTACAATTCCATGACTGTTCTCACGTGTTATGTGCAATTTTCAAAAAGCTACAAATCGATGTTGGCTTGATCCGAGAATTAAACTCGTCTAGTTCACAGCAACTTCGTTTGCGGCCACTAGACCGAGGCAATCAACACCGTCGTAATATTCATCTAAAGCCTTTGACTCAGACGCACGTACCGCGACAGTCGTGAATGCATTGATTCAATCCAACGTTCGTTTGAGATGTGATGTGTGTGACATGTGTGTGTGTGTGTGTGTGTGTGTGGGTGTGTGTGGGTACATACTGCATAGAAAAGGATAACTACATTTCAGTGGTAATTGGTTTCCTTAATAATTTTCCGAATGGAACCGGTTTTATTAAATATGCTTAATTCATTTTATTTAAATATTTTAAATTAAACATTGTGATCCAAAATTACCTCAGATATTATTTAAATATTTGAGATCAGGTGATGTTTATTATATATATTCATCATTAATAAATAATTAATGATTTATTCATATTTACTTTTATATGCTAGTACCAAGTTCTTTGTTTCTCCCATTACGTGCACGTACCATTACTAACTGTGACTGACCATTAAGTGGATTGAATTTGGTTTGAACATGTACGTTTGCGGTGGTCGGCTTCCAGATTAATATTCGGGTGACTAACAGCTGTCGTCTGATGTTCCTAATCTAATCATGTAATCGGAAGACAGCCATTCGATTCAATTTGTATGTGAGGATTAACTCATACAATGTTAGTCGTGAAGGATTAGTAAGCCTAAAAGCTGACAGTTCGCGTTATAGACGACTAATTAAATTAGGACCTCGCCACATTGTCCGCTTAAGCAGGTCCCATGCTTTTAGAAGCACACTGCAAGAGGTCATGTAGAAATAAAAGTGATAGACGATATTTTAGTCCAATGTAGGTAGCGTTAGAATATGAAACTTTTACCGCCTTACTTATAAAGTCGGAATATTTTTTACACTGCTGTTACTCAACGAATTAGCAAAAATCTCACTCATAAATGCTATATAGCGTTGTTCCGAAGTTAACACAGGTATAAATAACTGTCAAAATTAAACCCCGCCGCGAGGTGGTACAACCTCCGATTTGAGACAAGATGGCGTATTTCATTTGAATCAGCTGATTGATTTCAGTGTTAAAGTATACGATACTACGTATGACTGTTTTCTATTAAAAAATTACTTCTCTAACATCAGGATAAAACCCCAGAGACGATCCTCTGACCGATTTATGTTTTTCAAAGCAATGTTATTTTTCTGTCCATGGAACTAAATATCAACTGGATTAGATCCACGACACAAAGTTAATATTAATATTTTTATTTATTATTTATTCAAATGCAAGTTTGTATCGTATTTGATTTACAAAGTCTTTGGTGTCCCGCAAGGAGCGGTACTCTTCTTTAGAATTGCTTTTTTTTTCTTTCTAATATTCAGAGTCGCGAAATTTCTTGATTATATTTTATTTCACATTTATTTTAAGGATTGATTGAGCCAAGTGGACCTTGATATCACCTATTAGAAAGAGATGGATAAGGTTTTCAATTCAGTTAAGTTTCAAATGAGCGTACCCGAAGATGCCTCATCCAGTTGTGTACTAGATCTTTTTATTTGTCAAATTTGCAACAGATGAAAAATCGAATTTTTAACGTCTTCATTCGTTCTTTAGTCGATTATTTGGATAATAGTCTGTGGCGACAGAGGTTTTACGTACCATAAATAACCAACTGTTAAATTATGTTTATGAGTGAACAAAAAGATAAACCGCGATTTTGATTTAAAATAGGGACTACGAAACCCGTGGTTAAACTTTAGATTACAGTTTTTTTATAAGTAAGACGGTTAAAGTGCAATAAATCTTGTATTTTTGAATGTGATTGAATATTATTCATTGATATGGCGAGAAAATAGACATAAGGCACAGAATCGCCGTGAAGTTTCGTAAGTTTCAAAAAAGTTTGTATTTTTGTTTGCGGTCGTTGTGCACTATTCATTCTTCGACGTCGGTTTCATAGGTTCTTTGCATATTTATTCATTTGTTCATGTCTTATATATTTTATTTGTAATTATACGTATTGGATATTCAGATATACAACGACCACATTCTCTATGTACGAGTATAAGATATTAAATTCCGGTGTTATTTTTTATAAACTTTGAATTTTAGTGCGTTTAATAACACCAATGGAAATTCAAATAAACTTGCAAAAAAGAGTTTCGTTATCTATCTCGCAAAAAAAAAAAATTAAAAAAAGCTTTTTATTTTTATTGGAAAAACTGTAAAACTGCAATACCTCTATCTCACTTCTTAATCAATAACTTTGTTGTTTGGAGCAATATCAATCAGTTGGGATGGAGATACGTGTACTATAGAGATTAAAAAAAATAAAAAAAGTTACATACTCCCTGATCCGTGGATTTTTTTTATAGCAAGTGCATTGGGTATGAATTGGGCAGATTTAATTCTCGCCGTTCACCCAACTTTACAATAGGGATTATTTAGAAAATATTGCCATAAGAATATTTTACTTACGAATATTCATAAGTATATTCTCTTACGCGAGATTCAACGTTAGGAACCACAAAATCTAATACAAAATGTGTAGGTATTTTCCAACAAACTCGAGCGCGTAATGTGCGCGAAACTACAGGCAACCCGTGGTCAGATACAAATAGATTTTTGTGTGGATTAAATAAAATAATGGATTGACTCACCATGTTGATCAGCATCTTCACCACTACTGGGGTCTGCTGCATCTTAATAATAATTCCTTGCTCGCTCCTTCGCTCTTTTTAATCTGTAACAAGATCTCACATTATAATCCAAATAATGCAAGAGGTTCTTGTTTCACAAGCTCGAACAAAATTTAGAAAAATAAATATTTTAGAGCAGGGATATTCATCTAATTCATCTCCACTTTACATATCTTATACACGCAAAGGGGATGAATATATTTTTTCTCATATATCTCGTCGTATGGAATATCGTTAGATAAGTCTTTTAAAAATACTGAAGGTGTGTGAAAAACATTTCCTAATTTGGAGAGCCTAAACTGAAGTAAGAATAACCGATCACATAGTTATAGTCGACCAACTAATGTAACATTGCGCGTGGCCCAATACGCACTTGTCCGGTTTTATAACATGGTTTTTAACATACGATACAACCCATGCAATATTCCTAAACCTACTCAGAGCGAAAATCTCGAAACTGATTCTGACAATCATAGATGAGTATGCGGGATTAAACGCTTGGACGTACATAATGGTATTTGCTATTTAGCCTGTCAATGCCTCACTTTGACTTAAATCAACGGCAATATTGTATCTAATGTTACTAATGCTTGCATTATCTTGCATATAGTACCTACTAATTACTAAAAGTAATACAGAACACTTATAATGTTTTAAAATTACTTTTACCCACACGATAAGGCATACGAGAAAAAAACATCGCCCCTTTGCGTGTACGGAAGGTACCTAAATTTCATATTTTTAAAGTTTTTACCACTTTATTAGTGTGATTAACATGTATGTCCAAAATAAATTACAGCTTTCTAGTAATCAGGGGCTTTGAGTTAACAGACAGACAGACATGGTGAGACATGACAAATACAAAAAATGTTCCTTGTTGACTTTGTAAAAAACTAACGCACCATATCGTATACGAGAAAACTATCAATCACTTCACAAACTCAATCAGTATGTTTGAGTCTGAAATTGAAACATTCTAAAAATACAGTTTTTTATAGATTTCTGCTTTTTTATTTTTGTAGTACTCTAGCCCAATGTAATATTTCAATGTTTTCTTTTGGAATATATGAAATTGGTTGCCACACTAGTGCTTATTTTTCATGTCCAACTGTAGTGTTCGTTCATATTGAGTTATTGAGAATATTTCATGTACATACTCGCTTGCGTCATATTCATCCTGCAATTACCAACGGTGGAAACATCCGCTTGTGTGCACCGACTCGCAATAATATAGCTATGTCTTTTTGATATTTGGTAAAGACGTCTTTGAAATGTAAGGGGATTTCACATAGCCATACTCTATGTGCCTTTGGATGGAGCTGAGCTGACTCGCATTTGGAAGGTTTTTCTTTGCCAAGATGGTTGTTTTATAAACCAATTACACAATTTCTCGTGCATTCCATTAATCCGAATTGTCTAACTTTATTTTCATTTAATACCTACATGTTGCCAGCAATTATAATGGCTCATGTTAATATAAATTGAATGAAAATTCAAAACAAGAAATTGAGAACAGTTCTAATCCTCTTAGTTCCGTGTTTTTTCATTCATACATTCAGATACAACTTTTTTCGCCCCGGGCTTAATCCTTACTTGCCGTAAGCATTCTCTTAACTTGTTTGCATTTTTTTTAATACCAATACTAATGGGCATTTGTACTTGATCGTTCTTAATCCGCCTCGGGACTTAATTATCCTGATGATGGCAAGAGCAAAAATATTCCATATTGATACGGTGAACTTCATATCGCCATATTTTTTTCTGTTAGATCTTTTTTAAATTTTACTTGTACAAACCTTGTCCTGACAAGGAAAACAAAAAAAGCATTATCCTATTAGATGCAGTCGTTCGGAAGTTATATGCGTACATACATTCAGCGATTCATTTTTTTTATATAGATACTTTCATGCTCATTTTATTATGTCACAATTAATTGTAAAATTGTATTACATCGCCTACAGAACGCGATTCATCTTTCATTGTCGTATGCAATTTTCATAAGTACACGTCCTTTAGCATTTGTATGTACAGCATCTCTCTGTAAACTGTATTATTATCAATTAGGAATAACGAGAGGGATGAAGATAATAGAGATACAATAGACAAGTAACAAGTAATAAAAAATGTTTTTTTTATATTATTTATATTATAAAGTAATATTGTAATAGACAGCTGTGTTGCTGGGAAGTTTGTTCATCACTGCTGGGGTAAGGGGGTGGGTTAAGGGTGGGCGTTTTTGGGGTGCTGTCATAAAGTATTTTGACGTTTTGGAGTTTGAGTTTGAAACAATAAGAATTTCAGTTTTTTCGAGTTTATTGACAGTCTTAATACTTTATACTGACTTACAATATTTATTAATTTTAATATTGTAATCGTACTATTCTGCTAACCAAAGGATGAAATACTATGTTTTCGGGTAAATATATTAATTCGTGATTTCTTTCTTAACAATTTCGTGAGTGGAATAGAATCCTATTAAATGTTTAGGTAAATACGTGTTTATGGGAAATCGTAATAAGTTAGTGCTTGGTCACTATTCCGACATATCCACCATTCCAAAACATACATTCTGATGTATACGGGATAAAATTATTCTAAGTCAGTCAGAAATGACGCAAACTGAAAGATATTATTGAATAAATTTCAAAGTCAAATAAGTGGTTCTAGAGATTTTTAAGAATAGTTTTATCTGGAGATTTAAAAAAAATATGGTTATAATGCTAAATTATTCTATTATGGAGCCAAAATTCAACTCTTTCGTTACTACTTTGATATTGGAACTGATAACGATTTCAAGTGATTTCTAGAATAAGGGTGAATCTTACTACGAGGGGATATCTCGAGTGGTTCGTTATTGTCAGCTACGTAAAAGCCTCTTATTTGAGCCCTTTCCTGTTTTAATCTTAGTGTATTTTTTCGATAATATTTTCCAACATTTTTCCATTTTATTATATTGTATATATATATCATATTGTTATAACTTGACAGTTTTATATAAATTAATATGTTTTACTATTCTCAAAGTTGCATGATAGAAATCTTAATAGACCATTTATATTGTCTTGTTCATTACTAAAAAAAAGGTATGTAAAATCGGAATATGATATCACTACAGAAATCGTAAAAACTGAAAAAATATCGACCACGGTCAGCTGGATATTATCAAGTAATTTTAAATAAAATGAGTTTCGGAAAAGCAAAACATTTAAATTATTTATGCCATTTGATTACTGACGTATTAGAACGTGAGTTCCAAAACAAGATTAACTGAACCAAAAAAAAACTCCCACTGGTCCAAATCGTTTTTTTTTAATTTCTCTTCTTTTCTTCTACCTATAATCTTTAACTATACTGCCGTCATTAGAAGAAACGTTACTACTGCTTTTTCAATATTGAGTTCAGAATATAAAAAAAAATTAAGTCAGGAAAAGATCCTAAAAAAAATTTAGTTACGGACTTTCTTTTTATGACGCAGTATACCAAATGCCGTATGCAGTGTTTTAAGAAAGGGATACAAAGTTTTCGATTATAAAGTATATCAGTATATTCATGTATATCGATTCGACTTCGACTCGACCTAAAGCAATAACATAGACTAAAGGTAACCCACAAACGATAAGGATACGGGAACCCTTTAAAGGTTTTTCAGCGAAACGAAATGCTTGTTACATGGTCCAGTCTCATAGCGGAAGGCGGCAATAAAGGCACGGTTAATTAGAATATTTTCAAAGTCAAGCAACTGGCTTTACAACCAAGCTTATTAATTAAAACCATTCCTGCAGCCTTACTGTATACAAAAATAACCCCGATATGAGGAGAAAGTTTAGAAATTATAGGCTTGTGTTATGTGATGGAGGTAAGGTAAAGATCCTAGACAAATTTGCTGGAACCTATACTAACGCCAGGAAAATTAATTTACGAATTATCGATAAAGTTGTTAGCTTCAAAACGTTTTTGTCACAAGAATACATCGTAAGGAAACCAGGGGCTTTACCACCACGTGTTTTTGCAATCATTATTGAAGTTTGAGAGCGTGACACAGCTACTAACGTCGTATAGCTCCGTCTCTTTTTCGTAACGAAAATAATCTTGTTTTGGCACGTCATGGTAAGGCCCCTGGACTTAAAAATCTGAAATCGGTAATCCGCCTTGAGCAAGCGTGGTAGTCAATGATCATCCCTTCTTTGTATGAGAGAGGCCTGTGCCCAGCAGTGCAGCAGCATTTTAGTAAAACCTAGTATCACTATTGTTTTTCCTGAAGAATAAAGGGTGTACGTAGTCAAAGAGCATTGAACATTGTTACCTACCGTCCCCCATTTTGAAACCTCAATTTGATAGCCCGTGAAAAAACTGACACCGCGTCAGACCGTCATACCGTGCCCTTTTTTTTTCTACATGGCCACTTGCAGGATGCTTCTAACAGCATTCGACCTTCTTAATTGGTCCTAATTAAATTAAGGCCAGTCACACCGTGCCATCTCCGCTGAAACTTGTATATCTACGTATAGTGTTGGATAACCAAGAAACGATTACATACTAGGGTGGGGCGAAAAATATTTTTGCATTCGGATTACCTAATAGTGAAAAATTGGTGCCTTATAGACTCGAACTACTCTATGTAAAATATTATTTAATTTCATTTATAGCAACAGCCTCCACATCGTCATTGAATTTTTGAAAAAGTTGGTTTTTAGACTCCATTTTGACGACATGTAAATAAATACTTTTTTATTAAACATACCTAGTTTATATCCTAAAATTATTGTAAATACAGTATATTTTCGATTAAAAACATAAAAATGCAAAATATTAGTTTATAAATTTATTAAAAACACGATGATCATTA
This sequence comes from Pyrrhia umbra, assembly GCA_963891755.1. Taxonomy (NCBI): domain Eukaryota; kingdom Metazoa; phylum Arthropoda; class Insecta; order Lepidoptera; family Noctuidae; genus Pyrrhia; species Pyrrhia umbra. The sequence goes on along the minus strand of OY982916.1, from coordinate 5,212,573 downwards.
GTGATGGGAGCGCCGGAGGAGACATTTAGAACAATTGTCGCGTCGTCAGTGTATTATTGTTTTTCGCTTGTACTTCGAACTTGCGATAACCGTAATCGAATACTATGAATGGACGAGACAACAAATAAACGACTAAAACTGAAAAAAAAAACACATTTTTTTAAATAGTGACATCCAGAATAGAAAATATATGGCAAACTGTATCGATAGTAACATGAACAAAGGTCTTACAGATGTTGAACGCATATAGGTAATTTAGTCTACGGTATGCTTTTAACGTCTATACGACCTAGTACACACGATACTGTACGACTTGGGTAAAACCCAAGCAAGAGCAACCTATAGCAAGAGGCTGTCCTGGAAAAGTTAGAAATTTTGAGCAAAGCCGTATGTTACTTTTTAGGGCTCCGTAGTCCGACAACATCCGCACCCTTATAGTTTCGCCATGTCCGTCTCTCTGTCTGTCTGTCTGTCCGCGGCATAGCTCCGAGGTACTTGTTACAAGAAAGCTGAAATTTGGTATGGATATGTATATTGATCACGCCGAGAAAGTGGTAAAATAAAGTTTTGAAAAATATATTTTTTAGGGTAGCTCCCAAACACGTAAAGTGGGAATAAATATTTTTTATATCCTCTTACTTTTGAATGGCTGTACCTAGAAATATGAAAAAAATCACAGACGTAGCACATGTAATGAACTTACAAGGAAAACTATCACGGCTAAGTAGGCTCAACCGGTTACAGAGTTATAGTCGACTAACTAAGACCTACTACGGAACCCTACTGCGCGTGGCCCGACACACAATTGGCCGGTTTTTTAATATTGTATTGCATGCAAGTGTCAGGATCTTGCTCAACGTATCTGTCCTAAGGATAAAAAAGTTCATAATCAAGAATAAACTTTCTCAAATTGATCAAAGTATTATCGAATACGTTATGAATTTATATGATACTCGAGACTTGTGATCAATTGTTAAAATTCAGCGCAGTAAAAAAGAATTGCTTTCAGTAGTAGTACAAGATTGTCTCAGCGCTACTTTCAAGTAAATTGATAGAAGATCTCGCAAACAATCTTCAGGCAAAGTATTCGTTGGCTTCGTGTAGTGTAGTCGACGTGTAATAATAGAGACACCACCAGACAACTTGAAATTTGGCTATATTTTTCTTCGTTCTACATTAAAAATGCATGGACGCAAATGCATAAAACTGGCATGCAAAGATGGCTCACGACACCTTTTTACCATGATTAAGGCCTCCAGGTACCTGCCAGAGGATATAAAAAGATTGTTGATTCTGTTATTCAACGTAATAACTACTTTGTATAGTAATAAAATAAAAATTAAAATAAAATAGCCTTTATTGCTGTTTCTCTCTTACAATTAATAAATGCGTATTTACTAACAACTAATTTGGTTTGATTATTATTCTGCGTTTAAACTATCGGCAACTAGATGTTTGTGCGGAACAGCTTGTCTGTCGACAAAGGCCTCCTCTAAAGATTTCCATGTATTCCTGTCTCTTGCTAAACGAGTCCATACTGGACCAGCTACTTTCTTGAGGTCGTCTTCCCATCTTTTATTTTGTCCGCCTCTTTTTCTTTTGCCATCTCTTGGATACCAATCTGTTACTAGTTTAGTCCATTTCTCTTTACTTTCTATGTCCCGTACATCGCCACTTTAACTGTCTATAGACTGTGTGTGCATTTTTAAATTTTGTTTTCTTTTTAATTTTTTGTAGTTTCACTCTATCCCTTCTTTTTATACCTAAAATACTTCTTTCTATTGCATTTTGGCAGACTTTCAATTTACTTTCTTGAAGTTCTGTTAACGCCCATTTCTGGCACCCGTATAACAAGCATGGCATAATACATATTATTTCGTATACTTTTCTTTATCCTTCATTATTTCACTTTTTTTTATTTATTTATTATATAAAATATTTATAATAAATGTGCTGTATTTTGGTTAAAAATAATTACTAAATTATCAGATTATATATTTTATTTTTATTAATTTATCATTAAAATAAGCGAAATGTTTGGCCATAACTGTATTAGATTTTTAGAAATCCAAAACTCGAAAAAAATAATTTTTGGTACATCTGTGCTCCACCCTATTACACATACCTACATACTTTCTGTAATCAGTAATCTACGATCATCTAGTGTTTTGCACTCAACATGGACAGTTTCACGTGGTGTGTTCAGCGTTTCTTGAAATAACCGACCACATCATGAATTGCTACGCCTTTAAGCTTCTTATTCGAAACATATTATGTAGTCTGAAGAGACAGTTAACTCTTTATTTAAATAACAATGTGAATGTGATTGAAAATGATCGATAATAACATTGAAATCAACCTGCTATTATATTTTCATGTTACTAATAATTAAATTCATGCCTACTCAATTCTTCGCAAACAGCCAGCAGACCAAGGGGGTTAGACAAGTGGCAAAACGCTAACGCTAACGCTATAGAATAGAAAACAAAATGTATGGGAATGACATTCGTTTACGACTAGCTATATGTCATTCCCATACATTTTGTTTTCTATTCTATAGCGTTAGCGTTAGCGTTTTGCCACTTGTCTAGCCCCCCAAGTATCGCTTTGACAAGACCAATTAATCCTAGCTAGTTAATTTTCACAGTGTTCATAGTATCGGATTTTAAACTGTGAGCATTCAACAAATCCGTGTTCCATGTAACGTTGTACAAATCCGGGTGTGTACTGTGTAGTACAAACAAAATATAAGGTGTTCTGTATATTACTCTGTGATGCAAAGAAAAAATAAATAACTCTGCCAGAAAAATAAATCGACACGAGTTTTATTAGGAATGTTAAATGGTTTTAAAAATAACACCGTACGATCTTGAGAGTAACTCTATGAGATGGACTCACAAGACTGAGTGATCTTATCGTATTGAACCATTACTACTTGGTTTTCTCAAACGCTTTTTCTTTTAATTGCTTTTGTAGCGAACTTTTGCCAAAATCGGTATGTCTTGCAAATTGTAATATCGTGGCTTAATTGGCCATTATTGACTTAGAACATAATAAATTCAAAAGTCCTTCAAGTTATTAACTAAGGTTGAAGCTATCTTGTGACAAACTCGTCGTATCAGATCTCATTTTTCAAATATATATTTTTTAAGTGTAAATTCATCTTTCATTTCATCGTGTATAATTTTCGAAATTGGTTTTTTAAGTAAAACAATTCTAAAATTGACAGCTTAAAATCGGTAAATGTTGTTGTTGCCTGTATGTTTTATTCGCCAAGTAGCAAGTCTCTCTTCATATGATTTGTAACAATTATCTAACTTAATTTATATCTTTTAAGATATGACTTTTAAGAACGGTCGACTCATTCACCCAGTCGAAAGTACTGAGGTAACAAACTAAATAAATACTGTCTAATTGAGGACCTCCTCCTTTTTTTGAAGTCGATTAAAAATGTTCATCTTTTCTCTATAGTTAACAAGTCTTAGAAGCTTAGAACTAAAAAGTTCTAAGTTCAGTAGGTTTTGTTTTAGGATACTCTAAGTCCTTCATCTTTTCAGTTGCAATTCTTATTCTTCATATAAATATTGAGAACAACAGAAATTACTCGTAAGTCAAAATGTCATTTTAATAAAAAGTCAAAATACATCCTTAATTTTGAAGTCACATATTTTTAGTCTTTATTAATCTAGTAGTGACTCTTTCAGTCTTTTTCTTTCTTCTATTGCTATTCAAGAATATCTTTTTACTGTTGGAATTTTCCACTTTAAAATATGTTTTTTTAGGGGTGGGAAAACGACTTTTTCAGCTTTGGGCGGACCATGAGGAAGTGTCAGACTCATACTAACTTATTCCACTCTTGGTCCTTTGTCCTTTACGTTCCAGGGCTGCGACTTTTATTTTGAAAAATCCCTTTTACTTTTTTGTCGTACTTAAGTCCTAAATGGTTACACCGCCCGCTTATGAATTTCTAATAACTTTCCATACGAGTCATAAAGACCTAAGTTGTAATACCCAACAAGCAAAATCAGTATTTAAAATGATTTACAAGACTACTTTTATTTTCACTTATAAGAAACTTGTAGCGTGCTACAAAGCTGGATTTGGGCGCAGTTATAGGATCGGTTATTTCTATATCTATCTTATATTCAACTTATAAAATGTTACTAAGTCCTATAACATACTTGACGAAGCGCAATAGCTTCTATAATGATATAACAATACACAATTACAAGTACAAATTGTAATTGCTTTTGTTAGTATCTGACATAAGTATTTTACTGAAGTATTTTTTTTATTTGGTAAATACTTAATATAAACGTAAGTAAAACTACTATTAGAAAATAAAGAAAATAAAGTAGAAAATATTTTTTAAATAATTCAATTCAGAGTAAAAAGCGTGGGGTGCTTGATATTATAGGAATGAAAATATAGGAAAATGCACCCCACGCTTTTTACTCTGAATTGAATAGTTTAAAAATTATTTTCTACTTTTTAGTTCGGTCAGCAATAAAAGCGTGTTTTTTTAGTTTTTTTAAACTATTATTTTTTAAGATTTAATCAACAAGATGGTCGTATGGTATTTCTTGATGTCGACTATTTTTGACAATTTGATCTTATAGCGCTCTTTTTAAGTACTATTAGATTTTAAAGAGTCTCGAGAAAGACTATGACGACACAAACTTGTAATCGTTTCAGCTAAGTATGTTATAATATCATTTTCTCTCACAAAGTGCTACTATAGAATCAAAATATTATTCAGGATTATTTAGTCTTACTGAAAACAATTATAGAAGACTTATTCCTAAAAGTGTCCTAAAAGATAATCTTGGAGTTAACTAAAAGACTGAGATATAAAGGCAATTACTCTTGAGGATATGTATGCTTGTGAAATGCTATTACTAGTAAAAAAATCCTATAAATGTTTTAGACGTCACTCTTGTAGCGAACTGTAAGACCGAGATATAAAAACGAATGAACTTGAGTATGTTAAGGCTTGGCAAATGCTATTATAAGTTAAAAGGTCTACCGCAATGCCTTTACAAGAACGTTATTAGTATTGACAGACTTATAATCTTTCTTATAGGATTACTTTGCTTGTTAAGTCTCTAAGTTATGTTTTTATCGTCAAAAATGTCTAATGAATTCATTTGCCAAGTTAATAAGTTTCTAGTTTTGAAGTCGCGTGTCTCTCTAGTCTTTCTTTACCTAGTCTCTCGGTCTTTATATTTCGTCTATAGTTTTCAAGACTATCTTTTTAATTAAGAGTTTTCCACTCTTAAGTTATAAGCTTCTAAGTTCTCATATTTTAAGTTGTAAGTCCTATAGTCCTCAAATACTAAGTTATTTTTTATTTTTTTGTTGCTAGCCCGTCAAAAGTTCCTGGATCAGACTATCAGATTTTTTTAAGTCACGAATCTCTAAACCTATCCTACGGATAACCTACGAAACTCTAATCTTAATTTCATCACACTCTAACGTTTATTATTTTATTTGCAAGTATTTTCGTCTTCGTTATCTATGTCGCATATTTTATAAAGTTATTTTTTAATAGCCACAGGTGTTGAAGTTTCAACTTAGGAAAACTTAAACTCCCTGAATTTTTGAATAACTTTGGGAGATAATTATCACCCAAAATTACTCAAAAAATCAGTAGTAGCTTATAAGGGCTGAGGGCCTATCTTTCAAGTGACTACAATAAATCACAAGCTATCAGTTTGTCTACCTATTACTTAGTCCTCAACTTCAAAGATAAAAATCAACAATAAATTGCAAGTCCCTAATTCCTTAACCAGATCCAGGTTATAAGTTTCTAATTCGCAAGTCCTAACTTCGTGGTTCCAAAGTGTCATATCAGGATCATAGCAGAACTATCGTAACAAGTAATATTGCTTTGTTCATACGTGTAGTAAATGACTGACCACTAACAAGGAAGAGGCCGTGGGGGTACCTACGACAACCTCCCTGCTGCCAATTTCCAACATTAAATATGTCGTGTGAGGTATAGAGGCGTAAAGAGCTTAAAGCGAGGATTTTAAATATTGATCTTACAAAGTCTGAGAGGACAGAGGCGGGGTAAAACGTGGGACCTGTGTCTTAATACTTTCTAAATCGAATCTTAAACCCTCAAAAGAGTAATACTTTATGCTGAAAGGTTCGTGGGCTAAGCTCTAGATGTCGGTAGCAAAATATAAGCGTAACAGTTAGAAACACTAACATTTAGAGCGATGTATAGATTATTAGCGTGACAGCAGAAAATAAATTTATATTTTTCTTTTCAGTGTTTTTACCATTTTGTATTTAGGAAACCCTTAAAATGAATGTTTATTTGTTTTCTATTTTTTAAGTCAAAAAATCATTTTTCTGATTGTGATGAGCAATGGTAAGTTGTTCTTCCAACGCCCGCGAATTTTGTGGCTCAAAAAAAACAAAGTCATTCCAAAGCCGACGGTTCATTACATAATTTCTTATTGGAAGGACATGTTTATTATTATGGGTAATGGTGACTAATCATATTATTATGTTAAAGAATGTCACGGTTAGTATATTGTTTCTTTCTTTATTTCTTTCATGACTTTTTCTTTTCTTTTATTTGAACGTTGAATTTTTTTTAAGTGACTTGATTCTGTTCTTATATTTTTTGTATATCTCAAATATATTATTATCATAAGATTAAGCGGGTCTAATTCAAAGGTGATAAAAGTTTTTCTTTATATAACCAGGCTCGTTTTTTAAGATAAAATGTTTATTATTACATTTTTGTAAAAAAAAAAATTGGAACTGTACCGTCCGAGCCGAAGGACCCGATTTAAATTTACGCTATATTTGTTTAAAGTGTATTTTATTCGAATAATTTATTTTGAGGCTGGCTTGGCGCAATAGCGTAAAAAGCCTCAAAAAAAATGATTTAAAAAAAAAGAATATTCCGTTTTTATTTCACATTACCGTTTTTTACGAAAACCGCGTATGATTATTTAAAAATACCTATATAAAACATGATAAAATACATATAAAATTGCCGAGGAAGTGCAGACGCTAAAGAATTGCAGCCGTCGGATACAGCTCTGAAATGTTTCAATAAACTAATAAAAAATAAAATCTCGTAGCCGAAGACTCAGCAGCCGCTTTTCCACTTGTACCTAAATAAGTAATAAAAAAAGTAAAATAAAAAAAATATAATGTCTAAATCGTACACACCTGATAAGAGCCCGAAGACTGCGCGATGAGTGCTTGAAGCCCCTAGCTTCTCAACCTTAGCGGTAAGGGAGAAAGTGCGGAAAATTTAATTAAAAATTGAAAGTGAGTATAGGTGGGATGTGGGCGGTGGAAACTGGGAGCTCCTGAAAATCGGGAGAGCTGTCTGTCCCTCGCGGCGAACGTTGAAGGAATGAATTCAGTCCACACCGTTCGGGTGCTGTGCATATCGATAAGGAGCCTAGTTTTAAATCGGAGGTGGTATTTATACCTGAGCACACTTCTAAATACGTAGTTACCTGTAATTTTACTTTACATTCATTCGTTTCATATAGTTACAGCGTTATCGTACTGCCACGACTTAGAAGAAAGAAAAAACGTGACATTACGATATGGAACGATTTTATCTTTGCCTTCTAATAATGCTTAAGCTTTGAAGCAGGTGGTTGATGTTATTATACATTAGCTGAAATAAAACAATATCTTTTATTTTTTTCACTGCAATGTAAAACCATCGGACATTCTCCAGTATGTTTATTACGAGGGAAGACTGCATTAGTAGAGGGCGTGAGCCATATCCAATAGTTCGACCATCAGTGTGTGACCATCCCCTTGCTGCCCCGCCCCCGCGCTTTGCTCACCTACACAAAATGGTAAAATCACGTTATACTACTGGTAACCAGAAGGAAACATTAACAAATTTCATCACTATCATTTTCATTAGCGGCCTAGGCTTTTCTCGACGATTGGGGTCTGTTTCCAATTTTAACAGTATGCAGCTAAATATGAGACTATTACATGGAGCGAATGCCTGTCTTTCGGTCACAACTCGAACTCTAAAAAAATCGGAACAAAGACTCATCTGCCTAGCTTTTCCTAATTATATTGGGGTCAGATTCCCGTGCTTTTGACGGAGCTTCTACCTAAATAATCTCCAGAAACCAGGAAAGATAGATAATGTGCTTATATAAATTCCAATACAGTACCGGAAAATCTGGTTGTATGGAAACCGGGGAACGTTGTAACCGATCCGCAGTCCAACAGCGGCAGCCGTAAATTAAACTTAATTGATCTGTGCTTGCTTTTATAATGACTCATGACCCTCCACGTGATCAATAACAAATTTAAAATCTTATACCGAAAAAAGGGGACAATAGAATGAAACCTACTAAAAACTTGGAAAGGAAAATTTTAAACAAAACTTAGATTTTTGGCCAAAACAATATACCGCCCATTAAAATATATTAAAATAAACAATTTGCTCCCCCTTACAGGAAAAAACCGGCCAAGTGCGTGTCGGGCCACGCGCAGTAGGGTTCCGTAGTAGGTCTCAGTTAGTCGACTATAACTCTGTAACCGGTTAAGCCTACTTAGCCGTGATAGTTTTCCTTGTAAGTTCATTATATGTGCTACGTCTGTGATTTTTTTCACATTTCTAGGTACAGCCATTCAAAAGTTAGAGGGGGGGGTAACTCGTATCGAACAAAAAAATTCACTTAAAATCTAGATATTTCGCAAATGGCTCGCTTAACCGAAAAATGATCTTCACACACCCACAATATTTTTGAAAGACCTATCTAACGATACCCCACACGAAGGGGTACGCGAGAAAAAAAATATTCATCCCTACTTTACATGTTTGGGAGCTACCCTAAAAAAAAATATTTTTCAAAATTTTATTTTACCACTTTCTCGGCGTGATCAATATACATATTCATACCAAATTTCAGCTTTCTAATAACAAAAACCACGGAGCTATGCCGCGGACAGACAGACAGACAGACAGACAGACAGACAGACAGACAGACAGACGGACAGAGCGAAACTATAAGGGTTCCTTGTCGGACTACGGAACCCTAAAAAGGGCCGTCACGTGTATTTTCCTTCATTTTACTTTTTCATAACAAGGGGTACGCATGTTTTTATTGTTTACAAAAAGTTTTGAAATGTCAAGAAAGTAAGTACTGCCTTTGTGAGGGACCAGGAAGTTTGAGTGTTGCTTGGACTTTAATATATATATAATATAATATAAATAGCCTGAAATTCTTTAACATATTTTAAGCGTTACCAAAGGATTATTTTCATTATGTCATATAATATATCTGCCTAACCTTTTCCAATTATGCTGGGGTTTGCTTTAAACCTAACTAGATGCAGTGACTGACAGACTGAATACAAGTGTTACACGGTACCCCTTAGTAAGAATGGTTATTAGACTTTCTAGCTTTTGACTACCCGTAACGACTGTCAAAGATCTACAAAATACAGTTTAACATGCTTTCGCTTACGCAACATATATACTTAATGTTTTAATCTTCCTATGTACCGCAATCAGAAAATAAAAAAAATATTGTATGTTCTTCATATTTAAACCTAATAAGGATAAAAATTATTGATTTACTATGATTAATTCCTTTTTAGGTATATATAGATATTGATATCTGTTTAATTTTGATTTACCTAATAATAAGTCATTCAAATAATCTCCGAGCTGTCTCTAAACTACTCAACAGATTTTGTTTTGACTTGGAAAATTGACATGGATTTTTTTGACAGTGTAATATATAATAAATATTAGCCTTATTTTACAGCAAAATTCATTTATATTCAGTACAAAATTTAACAGTATTTTGAAAAAATAAAGATTTATATTTCAGCTGTTGTTACATTTAAGAATTCAATTCCAAATTTAATAAATACTAGCTGTTTCCCGCGGTTTCACCCGCATCCCGAGGGTACTACTTCGCGCACCCGGGTAAAAAGTAGCCTATGTTGTTCCTCAGGGTCTATTCTATCTCTGTACCTCTGATATAAATTTCATTTATATCGGTCCAGTAGTTAGGTTTAGGTTTAAAGAAACTTTATTCTCAATAAAAACATAACAATGTCACTTACTTGAGAACAATGCTAAAAAAAGTAATTTACATGAAATTCGTCATCACCAGTTACAGACTATAGTTTTCACATACAAATTACCCATCCAGTCCAGTTTTGGCGTGAAAGCGTAACAGACAGACAGACAGACAGAGTTACTTTCGTATTTATAATATTAGTAAGGATTGCAAGTATCGTGTGTAGTTTGGAAAAAATCGTGCGAAGCCTTCGTCAGACGATCGTCCCTGTCAACAGACAGCGACCTACTGGCTGATTGGTCGAGAACAAAAACCTCCCCCCCTAGTTCCACACACTTAATGCGAACCGCGATTGTTTAGCTATCTGCACTCACTTGATTGCTGAAAAATGTGTTTTTCAAGGGGAAACTTTGGCATAGTTTTGATTTGTGTTTTGAATGACAATATTGTGGGTATTGTCAGGTTGCACATAAATTATTATGTTAGGATTAAAAAGTTTAGTTTCATAGAGAAACTCGTGGCTAAGTAACAGCCGCACGGTTCGACCGATCACAGGTTAAGCTGCGCTTGGCGCGGCTGGTCCGTGGATGGGTAACCATCTATGTCATAGCGAGACTCCTCCGTGCCTCGGAATGCACGTTAAGCTGTTGGTCTCGGTTGCCATTTGTAGATCTTTGACAGCCGTTACGAGTAGTCAGAAGCCAGAAAGTCTGACAACCAGTCTGCAGTCGGTCCGGATGGGTGACCATATAATATGTCATACTGAGAATTCTTCGTTCCTCAGTACGCATGCCTTTAGCTTTTGGTCTCTGCTGTCACTTGATCTTTGACAGTTATTACGGGTGGTCTTACCAAGGGGTACCGTGTTACCCGGTAAGTGGTTTGTGGAGGTCAGATAGTCAGTCGCTCCATGTAAAACATTGGTACTCAGCTGCATCCGATTTAGACTGGAAGCCGACCCCAACATAGTTGGGAAAAGGCTAGGCAGATGATGATGATAAAGTTTAGTTTCATAAGTACTAACATTAAATTAATTAATAGGTTCTACTAAAATTTCTAGTTACATAGGAATTTGGCCAGATGCGAATCTCACTCTAATTGCCACTTAATTCAAAACTGTACAGCATTGTTTCTATTTTTCCTGTGCTCTATAGAAGTTATCAACTCTAATTTTACGTCATTTTGCTTCACAAATTTCGGAGTCAAGGAGATTCGTATTAACAAGCAACCAGTCTCCCAAAAATATCTTATGTTGGTGCTATTATTGTTATGCATCTCTATGTTATCTATCTAAAGGAACATTATTATTATAATCTTATTTCAACGAAACCAAAGCACAGATCTTATTGAAATCAGTTGGTTTGATTTAATTATTTCATTTGGGACTATTTAAGCATACAAAGTATTTGAAATTATAATTACGGCATTAATTTCAATTTTAAACAAACTATCAAAATTATACAAGTTAATCGCTCAAAGATATGTAATTTAATTTCTGATAGTACCTGCTAAGTCATATTTACTATGTCTTTAATGATATCAGCCTCTAACACGTCTTTTGTTTAGAATAAATTAAAAATTCTTGCAAAGTTCTATTTTTCTCTTTCTTATTTATTTATCTATCTCTTTCATTTAGAACATGACGTCATTGACATGTCTTTTGTTTTGGAATCGAAGTATAATTTGTTGCTGGAATACATATATTTCTCTCTTTATTATTTATCATTCTATCTCTTTCATTTTGAGCATGACGTCACTGACATGTCTTTTGTTTAGAATTAAAGTTCCATAGTTGGTGGAATATATATTTTTTCTTACTTATTTATCATTCTATCTCCTTCATTTTGAGCATGACGTCACTGACACGTCTTTTGTTTGAAACTATTTAAATATATTACACGATTTTTTCAAATCCATATGAAAAGGTTAATTTACTGTACATAATTTTCCTCTATATTATTACAGTTCGTCAGGTATTAATACCTAAAAATGTAGCTATAGCCCTGTAATTAAAAACAATAAGCTACGTATTTAGGTACTTACAATCATATCAATACCTACATCGTTTTCCAATCACATCCAAATACATCACAAAGGCTTAGGAGTCTCAAAGTAAAATACAAATAGACCGCCGTTAAACGATTAATGTTTTCTTTTTAATTTCTTGCTACTATATTAATCAATTCAAAGGCATTATTTATCAATATATTTTCAACAAAATTCTTTATTTTTAGTTCTACATTGAGATACCTACTTAAAGTTTAATCAGCGGCTAAATATGCTAAGGATTTCACGGTAATATGCGAATTTAAGTTCTAACACAAATAATATATTACATATTATAAGCTTTTCGCCAGCGACTCGCCCGCGTGGTCTTAGTTACGAATCCAAATTAAAAATGACAGAGTTTCATTCAATCTTTGCTTCCCTTTTTCACCCCCTTAGAGATAGAATTTCGGAAAATTCTTTCTTATCGGATGCCTACATCATACAAAGAACACATCCTCCAAGTTTCAGGTCCCTACGATCAGCGGTTTAGGCTGTGCGTTGATCCATCAGTCATTCAGGACAAAGCATTTTATATGTATATATGTAGCTTTAAGCGATTAATCAAAATATAATTAACAAGCGCATTGTATTCTGTCAGTTCTGTTGTTTTTTATAATCTTGCCGTAGTTATAAAAAATACTCTCCTCGAGGGTAAAGGTACCTTTGTCTTAGGGGAACTTAATTACTTTGCTACTCTCAGGATTCTAGACATACCTACTCTCGCTTTGTTAGGATATTTACTTTGAGTTAAGTGACAACTTCGATCACAGTCTTTGATCGAACTTAGCTCTGTGATCTATGGAATGTCTCATTACTCTTTTTATCGTCTTGGTGAATATTTGAATAATGACTTAGGTTTTTCCGACTGAGCCTAGTGTATTAAAACCTGCATTTTTTATTTAATTTTCTAATTATCGGAGGGGCTCGTGGCTCAGTAACAGCGGTACGGGTTGGACAGTCAAGGTTAAGTTATGCTCCTGCAGTCTACCCGAATGGGTGACCATACAATATGTCACATTGAGAATTCTTCGTTCCTCAAAAAGCTTGCCTTTAGCTTTTGGTCTCTGCTGCCACTTGATCTTTGACAGTCATTACCTTGGTAAGACCACCCGTAATGACTGTCTCGTAATGACTGTCGTAATGAATAAGGTACCTGATACCTGATAACAGGGTTGTGGGGGTTGGATAGACTGTCGCTCCACTTAGGGCACTCATATTCAGCGGCATACGGTTAGACGGCGGTAGCTGACCTCAAGATAGGGAAAATGCTAGACAGATAATAAATCATTGTTGTTATTTTTTTGGATCTCAATTGTACTTACTACAGCTCTACCACAGTGTATATAAAAATGTATGAAAACATTGCAATGCATTGCAATAAAATGAATCCAATTTCATAGTCAGTTTATTTCCATTAAACCCTGATGTAATCAATATGCTAACTGTTTGACTATGAACAATTCTTTCGTGAAAAATAAGGGAGTACAAAATATTCCATGTGACTTTAGGTGGATCCGAAATGCAAATAACCGTAAAGTATTATTTTTTTATTATTATTGCCAGTCGACCTTGAAGTCCTAGGTGCAGAAAGTACTAAACGCAACGTATCTCCGTCGTTAATTTTGTCCTGAATTTTGTAGTAGGCACTATTTCCACGACGTCCGGGTTGAAAAAAATCTAATTCAAGGACACATTTATTAGGTACCTACCCCAGCTTAGCTGTTAGTACCAAGAAAGCTATTATTTCGTATGGTTATAGTAATCACACTGACAAAGCAGTAAAATAAAATTTTGAAAATATAAAAAAAGTGGGGATGAATACATTTTCAATTCATATCTTTGAAAAAATATTGCGGATGTCATTTTCCCAGTTCCGGGATCCGTTTATCCATCCGAAAGCGCCCTGTCTCCCTCTGTCAGTTAAACGTCGGTTGCTAGATAAGTGAAAAAATTACAACAGTAGCGTATACGAAGGAAAAAGAAAAACTATCACGGCTAAGTAGGTAAGCTATCATGTTTACAGAGTTATAGTCGACCAACGAAAATGTATTGCGAAACCCTACAATGCGCGTGGCACGACACGCATATAGCCGATTTCTCAATAGCGAATTTGGGGGAAAATGTCAGAAAACAATTCTTTCCTTAATTGTGAAAAATTTTAAAAACTTTTCTCCCTTTCATGAACACGTGGTTGTACTTGGAAGGGTTTTCCTTTCAGATCCAAAAAATTGGCAACTTATACCGAAAAAAAAGGGAAAAAATAATATTGTACACATCCACCAACGCTAAAAACTTTGCCATTCAAACTATTTGAACTTTGCATAAGTCTCCTATGTTACGGAGGAAACAAGAGTTAAGAGGAAAAAAGTTTCTTAATTGTACAGGTTTCTTAATTTGTTGCCGTGTTGTTTTTAGGGTTCCGTACTAAAAATGGTAAAAAGGAACCTTTATGGTTTCACTTCGTCTGTCTGTCCGTCTGTCATAGCTGATTATTTCCCTAACAACTCATGCTTTTGACTTGAAATTTGGAATATTTATAAAGAACGGCTGTTCATGTGTATTGCAAATGAAAAAAGTTGAATAATCATATTCATTTTATGGAAAAGTGGGGGAAGTGGAGTCTTAAAATTTTAAAGTATAGTTACTAAGTCATGTGGAGTATCATAATTATGAAAGGTCTTGAATTCGTATGTCTTTTAATTTTCGAATTATAATGAAATACGCACAAAAAACGACGTAAGAGAAAGTCTCCGAAGAGATGGAAAAAATCTGAAATAATTAGGATTAATAGAAATTAACCTAAATATTATAGAAAAAAAAAAAAAAACTATGATTCTAAGTATTATCTATTATTATTTGTCTAAGTAATCAGCAAATTTCCTCTACGAACAAATTTAATTATGCGGTCGGAAAAAAACAAGATAATTGAGACTTTCTTGCGTAGTATAATATTCTTTCTGAAGGCTAGACCTTCAGTGCGCAAGTGCGACTCGCACTTGGTGGGGTTTTTTTATTTTCCTAAATAAATACAGAAATGTGTATGTACCTGTCGAATAAGACCAATTTTAATTTGCATACTAAAATGCAGCGTAAATGACAAATAAAAAAATACCTTAATTAATTTAACTTACATACCTACCATTTTTTACATTTCTAAATAATTCTTACAAAAATACATAAAAATGTAAAAGTACTATCTCACAGGGAACAGGACAGGGTCCAAGATACTGGCGGTCGGAGCTCTAGAGAAAGGAATCCCTAAAAATCCCGAAGTACTGCTTTCTGACTAACGAGCGCCTCTTTAGGTGTAGTTTGAGGCTCTTGGCTGTGGAGCCATTGGTCGAAACGACTAACAGCATTATACTGCTGCAAATGTCGACAACTTCGTGTGCCAAGTGAAGATACTTGATTTGTTTATCTTTTCCATATCTGAAAGATACGGAATACCAGACGAAAACCTCGTGAAAAAACGGTCAAGAGCGGGTCGGGCCACGCGCAATGTAGGGTTCTGTAATACATTTTAGTTTGTCAACTACAATTCTGTAACCGTTAAAACCCACTGAGCCATGATAGTTTTCCTTAGAACTTCCTTAATTCCATTGTCGGTTTTTTTTCTGAAATAGTTATAAGTTAGTTTAAATTAATGTATAACTTAAATTAATGTAATGTAGACAGATTTTTACTAAAGTGGAATATTGGCTTGATACTTAATACTTGCGTTGGAACTAAAAACTTTATTAGAAGCCTAAGTAGTATTAGCAACGAGCGACTCAGTGAAACTAGTACGAACCACATGCGGAAACTACTTATACATAATACATATTATGTATTATGTTTTTTTTAAATTGAAGATAATATTCTTATCACTACATAGTATAAAACAAAGTCGCTTTCTCTGTCCCTATATCCCTATGTATACTTAAATCTTCAAAACTACGCAACGGATTTTGATGCGGTTTTTTTTTTAATAGATAGAGTGATTAATGAGGAAGGTTTTAGTATATAATTTGTCAAGTTTTTATATCCATTAGCTAAAATATCGCGGGTGAGTCCGCTGGCGGGAAGGTAGTATATATATATAATTGCATACTACAAATTAAAAATCACTAACATTACGATTACATTTATATGTTCGTGCTAGTTCAACATATCAACTTATTAATAAAAACAATAAAATAATACGTTACATTTTTTCCAGATTAAAATCTGTACCACATTTTTTATTTTCAAACTAGTAACTGCAGCAAGCATATTCGAAGAAATGACCAAAGATAAGAGAAATGAAAATGCAATTATACTGAGTAAAGTAGTACAGTACATAGTTGATACAAAGTTACGCTCAAAAAGCAGAAGATCATTGAACCCTGTTTCTTTAGCCAAAGCTAGGAGTTTTTATAGCGCCTCAGCGCAGCATTCGGAGCCCCAAAATGTACTAAGGACGGCAGCTGATGAACCGAAAACTTTGAAAGACGACCATGCGATATTGGTAGAAAAAGAATTGAAGGTCGCATTGGCTCATAAAAATTCAGCGCTTTATGATAGACCGTATGTAGAAAAACGAGGAAAGAATGACTACCTTGTGATGCGTCCCGAAGTGGTCGATCCTTTTGTGACCGTGGTTCCGAACCATATGTATTACAACATCGAGAAGTCTTGTGTAAACTGGTTGGACGACTGCAGTTTGAGTGGCATAAGGGAAAGGCTTCTAAGGGGTTCGCAATCTGGCTAAAACTCTCAGCATAATAACTACTCATAAACAAGCGTCTGCCGTTGAAAACTGACATGTTTTACTAGACGTTCCACGTAAAGCGGATATTACCTTCCAGTCAACCCGCAAAAGTAACGTCTTAAGTATTCATGTTATTAAGCTTTGAAAATATGTAATTAAAATGATATTTTACAATAAAAAATAAAAGTAATAAAACAGCTAGTATTCGTATAATTATTTCTGTTCATTTATATCACAAAAAATACTTTGTAAAATATAATGTTCAAGTTTTAATTAATCTGAAGACTATCTGAATAACAACCGTTCATAGTACCGGTATTTATCAGTTGGATTGGATGCTGTAATTATTTCATGATTACCTTTTTTGTTGAATCAGTTTATATTTCAGATTCTACGTAAACTGAATAACACAATATGCGTTATATTATAAAAAGGTAAAGAACTGCAGAAACAATGTAATCCGATTAACATCAGACTCAATATTATTAGATCCATCTAATCCGGTCTGTTCAAAGCTGCTTTCAAATGCAATTTTATTTCATGAAATCTTGGTTACTAACGATATTAATAAGCTGTATTGACATTTTTTTCCGACCGCAGAATTCATTTTGTTTATATAGGAAAATTGCAGATTACTTCAAAATACTTATTGTAATTATAGCCTGTAAAGTAAATGTAGTGTTGGTGTGTAAACTTTTTAAAATAGCATTGTGCTTATTTTTTTTTTGGCTAACTGACGGTCTTGCAATTATTTGACAATTCAAAAGTTTTAATAGCTATATGTTTCGAATTTAGAATATTCAACCCTCGTTCTCAAGTTGATAATCATTAGACATTCCTGAAGGAATTAGCTGTGACAGACAGACAGATAGACAAAGCAGCACCTTCTGTTTTGGTTCGGATTTTTTGATTCTAATTTTGGTTCTATTCGGGTTCGCTTAAAATCAACTTCTTTTGAGGATCACAATATAGTATTATACTGTTGAGTCATCCTTGAAAGCAGTAAATAATGTTTTACCAGATTCGTTCCATATCGCGGGGTTTGAGTAGGAGCGGGGCAACGAGGGATTCTAGAAGGAACGTTTATAAATATCTTACTAAGATGATTTGAGCAGTCAATAACGTGAATCTCAGTGAAACTTCAGATTTGAGATGGTTAAGTTGACGTAACTAACATCTAGCAGCACCCTTGCTCCCCGCAAGCTGCCATCGACTAGATACAATCTAGACGCCGGATCGCTACTGAGATCAAAGGTTACAGATACGAGCTTCGTAATGACAGGATATGCTGAAAATATTAATTTATTCTAAACATCTATTGTAGTTAATCTATCTATCTATACTTATAATAAATCTGTAGAGAGGTCAATTCTGTACATGAAATATATTTCCAAAATAACTATCAGGGGGTGATTAGGGATCGATACTGATGCCAAAAATGCAATCAGTAAAATTTTTGTCTGTCTGTCTGTCTGTCTGTATAAACTCTATAGAAACAAAAACTACTCGGCGGATTTTAACGAAACTTGGTACAATTATTTGTCATACTCCTGAGATGGTTATAGTATACTTTTCATCACGCTACAATCAATAGGAGCAGATCAGTGAAGGGAAATGTTGTAATTTTGTTTAAACGCGCTAATCTCAGGAACCGCTGGTCCGATTTAAATAATTATCTTCAGTGTTAGATAGTCCATTTATCGAGGAAGGCTATAGGCTATATATCATCACGCTAAGACCAATAGGAGCGGAGCACCACTATTCCACGCGGACGAAGTCGCTGGCAGAAGCTAGTATGGCTAATAAAATTGATTGATTGATTGATTGATAATGAGACTGCCTCTTTTGATAAAATCCTGATTAAACCAAAAAAAAACTACAGGCACCTGTCACTATATCACTGTCTATATCATATCTATAAGAATGTGGTGAAAAATTAAAGTAACGTTGTAATCGAAATTGCAATGTTTATGATACCAATTATTGGATATTTCTAATTTTAAAAGTAAAACATGACATGTTATAAAGCAATTTATTAATTCATTACTTACGTCACAATAATAATTTAAAATTGGAAACAATAAAATATGTTATTCAAACATTTAACACTTTTTTGGTATGTTAGTAGGTATAAGCCATGACCCACCAGTTTTTTAGGAATAACTGCGGCCGATGGACATCTATGACACCAGAGGCATCGCAGATCATTATTTCCTAACAATTTCTGGGACAAAATCCAGTCTTATAATTTAATTAATCCAGCGATAATTTTACTTACAGTTGGCTATGAATTTTCCGGTAGCACCAAAAATTATGAAATTTCAAGATGGTGGCTAGCGTTCATCTGTCAGCCACATTCATAGATAGCCATGTCGGACTAAATTTCTATATATACTATATGTTACAAAAAAAATCACAATGCATATGTTACTGAAGGGAAAAGGTATAAAACTTGAGAAAATCTACCTTTTCAGGATGGTATAGCGAAATACAAAATTGCATTTTACAGGTTATCATTCTACTCGTACTCGTCTAAGCGACCTAGTGACTTCGTCGGAGTCAATAAAAGTCAATTGTTATCCTTGCCTTATGCATTGTAATCATTAGCTTTTTCGAGTAGACATTATAATTTGAAATAAAAATATCTCAGGATATAATTCAAGCCACATACTAGAATTATGTGCAAGTATAAAGAGCTTAGTTGAACATAATGAGATTTCAATGCCAAGGAAAAATATTTTATATTAATAGGAAATAGCAACTACGTAGAATCGTACGTAATAGATAATAATGTTCCTAACAGGGGTGTCACGTAACGTGCATCACCTTTCGCGGAATTACGGTGAAATTTCAAAGGACTTAAAGTTATTTCATCACTAATTGGTGTATGCAACATACTTCACTAATTAGAGTACTTAAATGATTAAATCGTCTCGTAGGTTGTTTTATCATTAAAGCTTAGAAAAGGCGAAGGGGAAGTGTAATGTACCTATATTATTATTTATGCATATTATTAAGGCGAAAGTAAAGCTGTTCGTGTCTCCTATTACGTCCGTCCGTCGCTTGTTCGTACGCTTTTACGGAAAAGCGACTGAACCAATTTGAAGGATATTTGGTATGGAGCTTGAACCTGGAGAAGGACATAGGATTTTAATATATCTAGGTAAATATTTATTTCTTATGCATTTATTAGAAAACTGTTATTACATTTCTTGCTTTTTAGTTACATTTTTTTTTGGATTTACAAACAAACACTCTAGTTATATTTATTTGTATCCATGATGATTAAAGTACAATTTAAGTGCATATAACACGTTTTAATTGTATTAATTCAATTAAGTTGCTGTTATTAATGGTAAATAAAAAAGTGTTTAAATATCTGAAAATTACCTGAAGAGTTACACGTGTATACGTATAGAATAAAATTTCAATTTAAATTAAATGATATTTAAAATGTAAGTAATATGTCGTACCTAGGGTGTTTATGCATTTAATATCTTCTTAGGAATTATTGGATAACCACTTTCTACTAATATGTCTACATAACCGCTTTTGAATTTAGAATTTGAACGTGGATACATAGAACAAGAATTATAATTCAAAATATGAATAAACCGGGAGAATTGAATAAGTTTGTAGTTAACGAACTTATCACTTGTCTTCCTAGCTGTTGTAATATATTTCTAAGATAGTTTTAATATAAACTTTTCCAGTAGCAGGAAAATTAATTAAATACTTACAATGCATATTCTAAGGAGGAGCTGGTGGCTAAGTCATAGCCATACGGGTCAATAAATCAAAATTCAAAAATAATTTATTCAAACTAGTTTGAAAATCAGCACTTTCGTCAATTGTACAAAAAACAGCCCCTAAACACGGGCATTTACTGTACTCCGTGTATGGGTAACCATCTATGTCATACCGAAACTTCTCTATGCCTCGGAAGGCATATTAAGCATGGTTCCAGCGTCATTTATAGATTTTAACAGTAGCTACGGGTAGTCAGGAGTCAGAAAGTCATGCCAAGGGGTATCGTGTTACTCGGTAAGGGGGTGTCCATAAATTACGTGAGGTTTTTTTTTATTTTCTGTCCCTCCCTCCCCTCTGGTGTCGTGAGATTTTATTCAACCCGCTCCCCCATCCCCTAATCTCACGTGAGATTTTTGAAAATGTCGGTTTCTTACATAAACGCGTTAGATTTATATTGTAAAAAAAAAATAGCTTCATGCTTTTATTTAAGACTAGTATGCTTAAGATTAAATCTTAAGCATGTACAATCTGGATTAAATGGACCCAAATAGTATTTTTTTTTGCTTCATTCAGAAAAAAAATTGCGTATTATTTGCCGAGACCCCCCCTTTCCCAACGTAAGATTAGATGAGATTTGATTCGACCCCCTCCCCCCTTAAGAGCCGTTTCACAAAATCGCGCGCGGCAGACTCATTACTAGGCGCGCCCGCCGGCTAGTCGGTAGCGATAGGTACTGCGCGCCAATATAGACCATAGAAAGTTAAAAAATATTTTTATATGATAGCTTAATAATGATAGTTTACGTTGGTATATAATTTTGTAAATATATATATTTTAAAGTAATAAATAACGCATGTTAAAAGCGGTGTTTTTTCCTCATCTTTCGTAACTTTGGTGTTTTATTTAGTGAAAACGGAGATACGGAACAAAAAAATACAAAATAATGTTCCTACAAGAACATATCTAGAATATTATGGGCTATTTAAACTAGTGAATAGCCGAAGATAACTGAGATCTAGGGGTTTGAAATACCCCTTCCGAGCGTTTTACCAACGTAGTGGCATGAGAAATTGTTTATTATGAATCTTAGACGCAATATTTGAAAATTGTACTAAATAGTGTTTCGAATACATGAACAGGGCTACCTTGTGGTATTAACAAAAAGTTAATAAATACATCAATTACTGAGATTAACGCCGTCAAAAAGTTGCAAAATCGTAGTTTTCTTACGATTATTGTAAAACGGCTTTTAAACACCTCACGTAATTTATGGACGTCCCCTAACGGGGTTGTGGAGGGTTAAAAAGGCAGTCGCTCCATGTAAAATGCTGGTACTAAGCTGCAAACCCAACAAAGTTGGAAAAAGGCTAAGTGGATGAAGATTAAACTTTTAACATTAAACTTTTAACAAATGGATACGTAAATCACACATGTGGAGATTGAAATAGTACGTAGTTTTTTATTGTACTGTTGAACTGCTCTGCTTTGAAGCGTGCATCTAATTTGACCTTAATTGACAAGTAATTGGGCACCTATTTGAAATATAAAATTAGACTTTGTTAAAAAATCTCTATCGTATTACTCAGAAGACATACAATATAATGTAATTTAAATGGGTATTCTATAATGAAAAAGAATCTCTTTACCTTTTTTTCAGGTATGTCTTAATAGCCTTAGCATTGGTGTCCTGTGTTTCTTGCGTGCATAAATCAACGGATAAACCCTATTTGTTGGCTAGTGTTTTGTTTTACTGCGATGACCAAGGAGGAAAGGCGGTGGCTACGGACAAAGTCCCATCGAAAGTCAATGCCGTGATCAGAACAGACATCAAATCTCGCATAGCAAACGCAACTGTCAAAGTTGTTCCGATTTTCAAAAACCCTCGTATCAGTCCTTCAGCTGATGAACTGTTAGGTTTAATGAAATATTCACACAGAACTGTTTTGACAGCAGAACTACCAATGGGTCTAGCAACGAAGCTAGTAGCTGAACATACGAAGCGTTTAAATAAAATGAAACATAAGAATGTAAAAAAAGAAAAGTATGCATTTTTAACTAAAGGTGTGCAAAGTATCATAGACGACGCAGTGGAAATTAATTCAGTAACTGAGGGAAAAAATTATGCAACCAAAAAAGTCCAAGTGTCCGAAAAATATATGCCAAATTCTGTTTATTACGCAATCGAAACTAGATGCAACTTTAAAATTAACGACTGTAAAAAGTTTCAAATAGATAATTTAATACAAAACTCTAGCATGTCACTCAAAAACAGGTTTTTGAAGATATCTAAGAACAATTCTCCTTGATTCAACCGACATGAACACTTATGAATTGGTTGAAAATACGAGTGTCATTTTCAATTTATAAAATTATGTATTCTCTGATGCATCGAGTGTTTTGTTTGTCTCTTTCCTTGTTTCCTAGGACATGATTTTTTTACAATCTTTTATTTTCTTAAAAAAAAACAATCTTTTTTACCAGTCACACCCATCCTTTACAAGAGAAGGACCTGTTTACATAACTTGCAATGTTCATACTTCAAATTCTACTTATTGGTGTGCGATTGCGCTGATATATTTATTGTATGGAAAAGCCAGTCCTTTTTACCAATTCAAAGAGTTTTTCATCTAAGAGAAGGTTCAAGTTTAGGAATAAAAGTGTATGATAAAGCAACTTCTGCTGTAATTTATAACTTTACTATCATCAATAATAGCAAATAGTCAAAAAAAAAACATGAACAGGGATTTTAAATCTTATTTAAAATATTCTTTATGAACACCCGAAAGACGTGCTCTTAAGTTTATCTGTAGGGGCGGATCAGGTATGCTCGCAATACTGTTCATAATCATACTACAAGATATTCATGCTCCTTATCCCAATTGTATGTTTCAAAAGCTTCATTAGCGCTTTAAGCTTTAGCGCAAGTCTACATTCAGATTCATAAATAACGCAGAACAATGGTTTAAATAAAACTAAATTCTGAATTTAAAATATCATTTATTTTTCGGAAAACTTGTATTCAATACGACATCGCTCGGATCACGAACGCGCGTGCACCCTGTTCCACAGTACAAACGAGACTGACTCAATTTTACGATGGGTGGGGAAGATTTGGAGCGCGGGTATGAGAGCTCTATCCACCCATCGTCTGCGCCCTGTCTGCGGCTCTTTGCCTCTGTATGAACCACCCCAAAAAAATTAGGGAATCCCTCGTGTTACTAGGTTAATCTGATAATGAAATTATATTTCCTTCGACTAAGGAGTATAGAGGAAAAGTTATCATTATTTGATTACATTGATTGAGGTAGATTGAGGTACAAAAATGTCGTAATATACGTCAATGTTTGGGGCTCGATCATACTGTGAGATCTTGATCAGTGACACTAGCTAACGACAACACATAGGGAATTTCGGTGAAAACTAACTTCTTGCTAAATTATTCTTCCCATAATAATGTACTAGTAGGACTTACGCAGGTATTAACTCTTCTGAACTCCTAGAAGACAAAATGGATTGATAAAAAAACTTCAGTTTATAATGTTCACTTGGTGTCCAGAGAAACTTGTCACAAGTTTGGTGGGGTGGAAGGGGAGAATAGTGAATAGTGATGGCAAAGACGAAGGTGGGGGAGGCGAGCACTCTGTCTTTCTCATAACAGCAGTAATCTAATTCATATTGTCCATTTCCGTCTCGACTCTTAGCCTTTACAATTTTGAAGGCTGCATAAGTACTTACTCGTTTTATTAGCGTGCGTAAGTAGTCAACAAGAGACCCTTATAGTTTCTCCAAATTTGTCTGTCTGTCCGTGCGTTAGCTAGCTTAGAAGCTATAAGTAGCTACAAGAAGCTGTAACTTGGGGGTATCTATATATATATGTACCTATCTATATAATGTTAATCACGCCGACAACGGGCTATTTTTTTCCATATCTAACCCATCGTGTTGCTAAACGTTGAATAGGTTATAAATACATAAAGACCATTTTCAGATTCAGGAATCAGTTCACAATATTTGAGTTTGTGAATACTCACCGATATACCTACCACGTACAATGCGAGGGCAAAAGCGTCAAGATGTCTCAGTGTCCCTATCTATCTATCTGGAATTTGGTCACATCTTTAAGGATTTGTAAAATGTTTTTTTTTTTACAATTGTAAAATAATTATATTTTCACGTTGCCTTTCAGCTTTTGACTTGAACAACTATTTCTTGGTTTATTTACTAATTGTGCAAAAATAATTGAAACTTTAAGTTGCAGCGTCTAAGATTCGAGGTTGCAGGCAGACTTTTTAATTGCTATGATCTTGCTAAGACGGATGAGATTCTCTCAGTTTTGTTGTCTTAATTAATTTAGTTCGCTTCGACAAAAGGTAGGTACTTTATTCTGATAATGTTAAACCAAGTCTTATGGTTTTTTACTAAGTTTTAGCAGAATTATTTTCCCTTTCAAATCTTGTAAAATAGCATTTTACCTATATCTAAGTCCAGAAATATGTCGACAGTGGAAAGGTGAAGTCGCTTAACCACCACTTTGGGTGAAAATGAGTTATATATATCACTAGAATCAGCAATTTTTTCTGCGCCGATCTGTTTAGGACTCGTGTAAATCAGAGCACTTTTTTGGCGCTTAAGCGGACCAAGTTTTCATGTTTTTTTTACATTTCATATCACTGAACCGACGCTATTTCCCGGCTTTTTGAACTAACGTCGGTTAAATCTCTAAATTTTAGGTCAAGTTCACTATTAGCTATTTTCATTAACCTTGATTATTAAAAAAATAACTCATTAGCGTTTTTTGATTCCTTTCTTACCTACCGATAACAGTAATAAGTCATTTGAAATTACTTTGAAATTAAATTTTAAGGGACATTAGCGTTTTTTCCTGAATGCCATAGCAGAGACACTGGCGTATAAGCAAAAGTGCTCGGAACTTGTTTATTTTCGTATTAATAATAATCAATAATTCCTAATGTGTTTTCGTTATTATTAGCATATATTATTACTTATAAAAAAGTACTTTTTTACCATAAGCTGCATCAGCTACAAAAATTAACCCTTTACAGGCTTTTCACTGATTTCGATTTAATAGATAATTATTCATTAGCAAAAACGAGAAAAACGCTTCTTTTGCATGTTTAGTGTGTTAGTCATTTAAACATTTAATCATTATTGGTATTAACGCTTACTAGTCATTACCCTTTTTTGTGACATTGCAATATATAGGTTGATTAGTGATTTTTCGCTGACCAAATATTTAGAACGGAGAAGTGATTTACGCTTAACCGACACCTAATTTGGAAATTAAAGGCACTACATAACTTTTGAATAAAAGGATTATTAGATCATTTATTTTGACGAATACGTTTTCATTTTTATCTTTATACATCCCATAGAAAATGAGATAATGATTTTTTAAATAAAAAAAAACTTTAAACGTCTGTTTTGTAAAATTACCAAAACGGCGGTTAAACGACTTTACCTTTCCACTGTCGATGTGTATAATTGTATCTATATAATGTAATTATGTTGATTTATGTCTGTGTTTTCCCAATTTTGTAGCTACGAAGTTCAGAGTATCATAGTAACTTACCTGAATAGATAAATATTTTATCAGGATGTATAAATTTAATAAAACAACGTTTGATATTTTATGTTTTATTGTTAGTCGAATTTGTTCACTTAGCAGCAATACACGGGTAGATAATTATATAGGTAGGCAATTGTTTAAAATAGTCTATAAATATAAAGATACATCATATTACTTTAAAATATAATATCAGTACTTTGTAGTTTTATGTCTTAGATAAGTTAACAACAAATACATTTAATGCATAATATATAATTTTGTAATTAAAATACATAACAATATTCAGAATCACTGACGATAATTAAGTTAAATGCCATCGTAGTCGATTTAATTAAAAATTATATTTTATATTCACATAATAAAGATAAGTACTTAACATTAGTATATTCGTTGCTTAAAAAGCGAAAGTTTACTTTATATTTAAAAAAAAAATAGGGATAAAATTGGCAGTGCTGAAATTAAAACAAAATCATAATGATCTCTTTTGGCACAATTACAATATATCACTGGGTGCTGAAATAAAAAAAGGAAGCATTGCAAATGTTTTAGAGAGATTTATAAAAAAAAAATACTTGCGAACAAGCGGAACTAGGACTGGATACTTAAAAGTTATCTATTAGTAAATACATAGATTCCTAACTACAATATTTAAAATTCATCTTATGGCACCAAACACAATGTTGCTCCTTGGAGCACCGCTGCGATATACGCGAACAGTCAGACACCTCATCACATGTTCTTAATCATTACATAATTGAAACAACATTCGCGTTCTCAAATCCACTAAACTATCCGTATTGTCTGGTTTTTAAAGGACCTTAATACTAATACAACATTAATTCATGATTATATTATTGAAAAGAAAACAACAAATTGCAATCTTGCTTCGAATGGATTCTTATCAAAATGTTACCAGTCGAAAAGTGAAGATTACACTGTCTTACCAGACGGTTTTAAAAATATTTTTACATTGTCGTGCTATCGTATAGTTGCGTTGATGTTGTCGAAGAATTTCGTTCGCACGGTTCACTTAGTAATATGGGCTTGGCCTGTAAACGAAAAAAAATATATTAGAACGCCATCTGGAGACAAATTTATAAGAGTAATAACTAGGTAGGCCGCTTTGGTGAATATTAATTTCTAAATCATTTCCTAAAATAAAATAAGTTGTCATTTATTATCATATCTACAGAATGTCTAGTTTTTTAAAAGAATATCTTTAAGCAATATTAATTTGCGTAGATAGGCCTAGTCCGGGCGAGCAGAGGCCCGACGCAGTGCAGGTGCCTTGTCGATGGATCGGCTAATAGAACAACCACGACGCTAAAGATAATTAAAATATCAAGAAGTTTCATCACAAATTCATCAAATTAATTATGTATGTTCAACATTAGGTAAGCCATAAACAGGCTAAACCAAGTTTTTTAGTCGGGCACAAAATCAACGCAATGTTTATTGTAATATCGACAGAAACAAATATAATATACATAAAGTGAGTCGTGTACGCAGTTTGCGGTTAATACGTTGATGAATGAATATAATTACATACGGAGAAACTCACCTGTCAGTTTGTTTAGTAGATGTTATATATTGCAAGGAATATTCGTGAGTGGAGCAAGCATATGAAGGAAGGTAATAGGACGGCAAGAGCATTGAAAGTCAATTTTGAATTAGTATTGAATGGGAAGCCGGGGGGAGATTCGAACACATCAAGCTCTTCGAAGAAAGGATACACATCCGGGAACATAAGGCTGTGGTTCCATAGCAGCGTGAAAGGTTAGTAATCTTGTGTTAGATCTACTTTAAAAACATTATTGTACAACCTTAAAACAATCGGCAGTGGTCTACACCCATCAGTAGAAGTGGATGTTGTATGTTAATATTGTTTCAATTAATAGATGTTATTGCCAGTATTTAAACAACTTTTTATCCTACATATGGATAGTTTGATTGAACAAATCTATAAATAATTACCGTTATTAATGAATATACCTACCTAACAAACTACCAACATAGCTGTTTTTATAGAAGACTAGCTGTTTCCCGCGGTTTCACCCGCATCCCGAGGGAACTACTTAGCGCACCCGGGTAAAAAGTAGCCTATGTTGTTCCTCAGGGTCTATTCTATCTCTGTACCAAATTTCATTTATATCGGTCCAGTAGTTTTGGCGTGAAAGCGTAACAGACAGACAGACAGACAGAGTTACTTTCGCATTTATAATATTAGTAAGGATAGTAAGGATAAATATCTTTGATCGGAAACCTATTTATTCTATAATATGAGAGGTAGGTATAGTAAGTTTGTTATTCTGTAGATAGGGGTTATCCTCAAAAGTTTTAATCCGATTTTAAAAACAAGATTCGAATAATGCAGCATTATTTTGAGTGCTATACTTTCTATCCCAAAAAACTGTATTCTTTTTCATCCTTAAAAACACTGCCATCGTTAAATATTTTGCCATAAAATGTTATGAAACGCTGACGATTAATCAGTAATTATTCGAGTAAACGAACTGAAACACGATGCATCGATGAGGAATTAAATTAAGTTGTTTTTATGTTCGTCTTATGACACTTTAAACACTATTTATAAGGTGCCTAAATATATTTTACACAAGCAAATGTAATGTACCTACTATACACAGAAGGAGATCATTAAAATAATAATTATTTTATTAAATAGTAGCATTTCAATGTTAATGAAAATTTCATGCTAATTAGTTTATAATGATAAACCTAGTAATATGCGGGGAATGTAAAAAACGTAATGTTTTGTTTTTTACAAGTACAAATTATGTACCTAGATATTATTTTCTAAATTTGCCTGCCAAAGTATAGGTACGAAATATGATACTCGTAACATTGTTTGATCTGTAATCTTTCCTTTAATACTTCGTCGCGTATCGATTCTTCTATTCCAGAAATTTCCTTTTCTGTCCCCTTGTGTAGGAGTGACACCCACATTTTCTGCGTACTAGTTAGCGACTGGTAAATTCCATAGGCACCACCCTCGTATATTTTATTGTCTGATTGGTTTTTGTATGTGGTATTAATATCTTACAAGGTGTGTCCTGCGTGAGTTGTTTGAACTGAACAAACAAGCTTGAGTATCCATGTAATCCTTAGATAATTGGCCTGATTTTATTGCGACGTAGGTAGGCATTTGAATAAATATCAGGCTTATTATTGGTGAATGCTTGTTTATTTGGGTATTGATTTTATAATGCAGACTTTGTAAAAAGAGTATTCTCGTCCTTTTAAGGTACACATCATACTGTTAGGTTAAAGTTGAATATAATTTCATGGTATTTTAAGTAGGCTTATTATTTTCCGCCTCACTACGCAGTAAAAAAAATAATTTTCGGAACACTAACATGAATAACAAGATTCTTGAATATAACAAATTGATTAATATGTCTACCTAAATGTATTTTTTTATTACAAATTAAAATATATTAGAATATTTTTTGTTTTTAAAACTCCTGTATTTGCCTACTTAATAAATGCATTTTTTTATTAATTTTTCATGATTATATTGATGTTGTTAATAGTACAATACTCACTCCTTGCATCGCTGTGTGTTTCTTCCGGCAACAGCGACTTGTCCAAGGTTCAGACCCCGGTCTGACATCATCAGCTCCACTTGGTGGATGCAACCCGTGAAGCCTGGGTACGCCTGCTGGTTCAGGAAGTCTGGTATTCCACCTGTGGAAGAAAGAAGTGAATTTAGATACCGTTTTGGAGTATCAGCAAGGCGAGTAAAAAAAAACTGAAATTTAAATAATTAATTATAGTCCTTAAATTTATTTTGACCCCTACAACTTCATATTGTTCCAGAATAGTTAGGTACTATGAAGTTGAGTGAGTGACTGACTTTCAACTATACATACCAATGTAGATATTAGAGTCAGCATTCATGACGCTTGATATGCCTGCGCTGGTCCCTGAATTTTCCCTGCCATCCACCGACAGTGTTACGCGGCCGTCTTCCAGAAGTTTCACGATAATCTGTAAGCAATGAAGTGTTATTAAGAAAAGCCTTTGATTTACAAATACATTACAAAATGCCGTGACGTAGTAAACACGAGAGATATATCTTCTAAGTCATTCGTCGTCATTAGATACCTTTTTGTTATCATCCCCCTATACTGAATATATATTATTAATTAATGGTTTTTTTTTTCATACATTGTATAAATAGGTACTCATATAAAGCTCGAAGCTTAGTATAGGTTAGACGTATGAAGAAACTTACAAAGATTAAATGTTTTAAGTATATTTTTTGTACAATTAATTAAAAGCCAGTTTCACGAAACTTTTTATCATCTATACTTTTACGTATATCACAAAACAATATATCAATAATTAGCATACTTTTAATGATATCACTACATAGATGTAATAATTAAGTAAACATTTATAATACATGTTTAGACAAAAAACTTAAAAATAAAAATGACTTAGAAAAAACGCCTATCTGCCTAATTAAATTGCTGCAGCCCAAACATCTATAAAAGAAAAAAAAATGGTTGAGTGACTTACTTGGTGGCGTTCGCCATCGTTGACGAATGTTTCAACAGACAGCGATGATTTGCCGCTGCCATTGTCCCATTCGAACAAAACGAAGCCTCTGTCAACTACAACAAAAGCCAGGTTAGTTTCTAAAAGGTGGACCTAAAGACTGCATACTTAAATATCTATCTGTTCTAGCTATAAACTAGTATACTATTATATAGAATTTATTTATTTTAGAACACTGATAAAGTATGGCCAAAAACTCTTAGCCAACAGTGAGCCCAACAATATTATAATTTTCCAATACACTGTTAACGTTTATTAAACATTGTTTATTTTATTTAAATAGTGGGTACGTCATTGTACCTCCTAAGTAAAAACAAGTTTTTTAATTCTCTATTAGAATTCCTACAGGAATTAAATTTGTAACGATAAAATCTAGATTAAAATTTGCGGTTAATACTTGTTCGTAAAAAATCTATAAGGTTAGTGTTTATATTGTTGCAACATTATTCTTACTTCTCAGGAGTATGTAGTCGCCGGAGTATGGAGGTGTCTCCTTCTGGTACAACAGTACTCCATCTTGAGTGGTGATTATGGCCATGGCAATAACACCAGGGTCACTGGCCAGATTGTCGTATCTCATCAGACTAGAAGGCAGTTCCAGGTAGCCATTGCCGTTGAATGCAACGCTGTTTAGAAGCTCCAGTGCTAAGACACAAATAAATTCAATTATTATGGTGCTGCTTTTTAGGAGATAGTTAGTAATTTTAGTACATTTATAAACACTTTGATTTCAGCTCACGGCGGCAGCATATTGTATATGAAATGTACAATCCCGCTCAGAGGTAATTTATGTAGGGTATTTATGGAAAATGTCGAAGAATGTTATCCTGTCAATTGATCCAACGATTTGAGTCCGAGCTGATTTGATGAGTGAAAAATAATCTTATAAGTAAATCTGAGTGTACCTACTCAATTTAAGGAAAACTTACAAATTTGGCAGGAAACGCCGGCGAAACCAAGCGGGCAGTCACAAGTGTGGTTCATTCTCGAGCTCAGGTCTGGTCTGCAGGTACCTCCGTTGCGGCAGGGGCGTATTGCGCAGGGGTCGCTGGGAGGCTGGCGGGAGGACCTCATGGAAGAGGGCACGCGATACTCGCAAAGGGAACCGCCGAAGCCCGGTGGGCACGCGCAGGTGGAGGAGTCCGTCGTACAGGTACCACCATTGTGGCATTGACAGCCAATCTCGATCTGTTTGTAAGTTGACAGTGTCAATAACCTCTCTGAGATACTGCCATAAAGCTTATAAATACACTGTTATTCAGCTGCATCCAGTTAGACGGCACGTCGTCGTCCTCAACATAGTTGGGAAAAGGCTAGGCAAATGATGAAGCTTTTAAATAGTTATAAGTACCTACAAGCTTCTTGGTTACCACTCAGATGAAGCTGATATTATTTTTGTTAGAAATATTTGATAAATATTTAAAACCGACCAAGGGTTCCGTAGTAGGTCGTAGTCGACTATAACTCTGTAACCGGTGAAGCCTACTTAGCCGTGATAGTTTTCCTTGTAAGTTGATTACATGTGCTAGGTCCGTGATTTTTTCACATTTTTAGGGACAGCCAAGTCGAATATACAATTAATTTCTACATAAAATTTAGCTTTCTAGTAGGTACCAAGAACCTATGTGCTATACCTATAACATTGTTATAGGCCGATGTGTGTACATTCTATGACATAGAAGAAAACCTAGGTAAAACAATAACTTATAGATTTTTGTCCAACATAACATGAATGTTTGTACACGCATCAAAAACATGCAAAAACTACAACATGGATTTGGATCAAATTTGGTAAACACATAGGTTGTGTTAAAACATACATCCTTGTATATATATATATTAAATAATGCAGAAATATTCATAAGTAAATATAATAAATTAAGGTTACGGATAGTAATTATGTATTAAATGATACATTACATCAGGAATGTCACCACGGATGGCATTGCATTCTTTCACGTTGGCAGACTGGATGGTAGAGTTCACGATGTCCACGGTCTCTCCTTGCAGCATAAACTGGGAATTAAGGGCAAACTAAATATCACGTTATGCGAAAAAGGGCGAGAAGGAAAGACTGAACTGTCTTCTTGAAACAACACAAGCAACCAAACAAACCAACAAAGCAAATGGTGTGACGTAACAGTTCCGTTGGCTGATGCCAACCTAATACCCAAGAAAGTATTATTAACTAATATTCACCTTGGTACTGAATAAGTTGGAGATCTAACTATCTATTTATCTCCACAAACTTGGCAATTTATGATATAGCAAACCCCTATATTTATATAAAGTAAGATGACGTGCAACGTGTACCTAAAAGTTTATTTCCACCGTTAATCAAGACCCCAAAATAAAACTCGATAGACCGAATTAGCTCAGGCACAAATAATATTCTAGGCACCTCTTACGTCATACAGGCGAGACCCGCAGACCCGCATAAACTTGGTGACACAGTCAGATATAGATTATCGATTTTGCCAAATCAACGCACGTTGTAGACTGGAAGGTCAAACTTGTGCTATTATTAGTCGTGTGGGTAAAGTTTGCTTAGACCTAACGAATACTTTCAATATATTATTTATTAAAACGATATAGGTATTTGCCGAACTTTTAGATAGTTTTAGTCATTTATAATAATAATAATAATATCAATTTATTTCGGACAACTAAGAGATCCATAAAAAATTTATGGTGACTCACGTCCGCAATGCATCCATTGAATCCTCCAGTGACTCCGGTGTTATTGTTGAGGGTGATGGAATCGTCGACGCCACCCACGAATATTGGGGTGTCTAGGTTCAAATCCTGTAAAGAATTGACAACATTAAAAAATATCCTCAGTTTTTTGGAAGATTTGTGATCTTCCTGTTATATTTTATCAAATATTATGTCTACTCTTTCGGGAATAAATAGACAGTTAAAGCAACATAAGATGCTCGCAAAAGCTCATGTTTATGTAGAATATGAAACCGCCATAATGCGAGTCGGACTCACGCATTGAGGGTAAGCTTCGGAAGCAAAAATATAGACAATAAACTTGCAAATGACTTATTTTTTGACCTTGTAATTAAGTTTATTAGTAAAGGATTTTATGGGAGAAATATTAACCTTGTACACACATTAAAATAGTACTGACCCGTTTAGGTGACTCCAGCCTTTGTTCGAAGCTATGCACTGAGTTAATTCTCAAAGACACCACTGAGCCGACTCTTGCGATGTTCACGGTGGTCCATTCGTTTGCTGGCAACGTCCTGTTGCTTATCAGAACAACTGGCACACTTCCTGTATATAAAAAAATAAGTTAATATTATCTTAGTTTGGTTTTATTAGTATTCATTTTAATTTGTGGTTTAAAGAATGATAACATACCTCCACCTAGATCGTAACGGAATTCAAGTCTTTCGTCGTGCACAGCAAGGGATGTGAACCCTCCGTAGCCTCTTGGTGACTCAGCGCAATACATGATAATACCATCGGACACTGGAGCAGCTGCCTTTATCCTCATAGACATTCTGAGGGTGCGCGATGGGGCGGGAGGTTTGATGGCTAAGTATGCGCTCCCAGTGAAGGCTGGGTACTCAATCGATTGTTTTTTCTCGCAGCTGGAAATATATGTCATATTAGAATAGGAGAGTATGAGGTGAAAGCACACCATGTACCCAATAATACGGACCAAACATCAATTAAATGTCACTGTGGCTTCTGTAGGTCAGAAGAGTTATAATAATACATAGACTGGATAATTATGAAAGAAATACAAAGACTGGAAGCTATCATAAAAACAGTTTTTTTAGCTTGAGCTTCTTTATGTACAAACAATGAAATGGTTTGATTCAAACAATGGACGTTTAAGTTGGGTTAACGTGTCGATTTCTTACTTTGTGCCAGTGTGGGTGACGGGGCAAGCACATTTGTATCCACTGTCGATATTGTCGATACATTTGCCGGGCCCGCAAAGTCCTGGTCGGCACGCCTCGCCGGTCCGGTCGCAATTCTGACCGCCGTAACCAGACGCACATATGCAGATGTAACCACGCTCGTTACGGGCTTCCTATTAAAATTATGTTTCAGATAAGTATACCTGCTACCAGATTTTGGTTTGAAATGTAACTTATTTGGCATGGAAAAACTATGAAAGCCTTTTAAGTTTAGTAGAAGCCAGCATACCTTCATATTGCTCAACATTCTAATATTACTCTTAAGACCATCTAGTATTCTCATGCAAGAAGAAGATTCTAAGACTATAGCAGTCTTCGAGACAAATTATTATTATTAATTTCGAGTGTAAGTAGCAAATAAATCAAACCTGGCAGACGCCATTGTTGAGACAGAGGTTGGGTGCGCAAGAGTTGCAGTCACTAAGACTGTTACGTTCATAACTATCCATAATGATGTTCTTCTCCTCCTTGCCTAAAAGCAACATGCTCGCGCATCCAATGAATCTGTAATTAAAATCTTTATTAAAACCTTAAAACTTCACTTCATTAGTACTTACGAAATGGTAGTTAGTTATCAAGTTTAAGAGCTTGGTCGACTTGTAAAGGTTTGATTGTAATTTAAGTTACACGTCAGCACATTGTTTTATGCAACATTGTTTTATGTTTGATGCAACTAGCTATGTCCCACGGTTTCACCCGTCTATCATCTTACTCTAAAATTTACTCTAAATCGTTTGAGCCGTTCTACTGTGAAAGCACAATAAACAAACAAACAAACATATTATATAAATATTAGTTAGGATTATACGTACCCAGAAGCTCCAGCTAGCTCAGCGGGCAGCTGATCGTAATCGGGTACTCCACCGATGTATAGAGGTTGCTTGAGGTCCAGCAACTCCCATCGTTCTCGAGACTCGGCGATGAATGGCCCAGTGTTGTCCACGTCCATTGTTACTGATATAGAAACACCAAATATTATTGTCATAATAACGAGTAACAAAAACATCACTTTATTAGTTTTCATAGCAAATACTTAAAAAAGTTGCCGTTATGGTGCAACTTCGCCTATCCGCCTGTCGAGACCTATTTCAGGAACTATGTAGTAACGCTATCTCTATTTGGAACATAATTAACATAATTTTCTGTACGCAAAGTTGGAAATAATTAAAATTGATAGACAGAAGTTGATTATAACAGAAAATTAAAAAGACTGACTCTACTGATTAAGGACGTAGGTAACTTAGGAAATTAGAGAGGGTGCAAATTATGTAAAATATAGTCACCCTTAGATTTAGCTCTGCTCAGCCTGATAGTGTGCCAAGTGTTGAGCTGCAGAGGGCGGTCACCCTTCACAATGAGGGGTTCAGTGCCAGTGTGTATGATGAATTCTGGAACTCCGTCCTTAAGCTGTAGTCCGATGTAATCGCCTTCGCGACCTTGGTTCTCACTATTGTATAGAATCAGACCATTTTTATCTGTAAAAATAAACAAATATGATAAAGAGCCTGTCACGAGAAAACTTATGTATGCAAAATTGTAATTTAAAACTAAAATTAAAGATGTTAAAAATAAAATTATAAAAATCGGAAAACAATAAATTCAAATTAATATTCTATCCGGTAATAGAAATAAACATAATTATTGCATAAAAATATAAACAATTAAAAAAACATCCTTACCACTTGGTTTAAATGTAATTTCAATTTCGAACTGGTTATAGGCATCTCT
The DNA here is from genome assembly GCA_963891755.1 of Pyrrhia umbra. Lineage (NCBI taxonomy): Eukaryota > Metazoa > Arthropoda > Insecta > Lepidoptera > Noctuidae > Pyrrhia > Pyrrhia umbra. The sequence goes on along the minus strand of OY982916.1, from coordinate 5,176,168 downwards.
TAGGGTTGGCAGCGAGACGAAGCTTTCTCCACCAAAACGTGGCACTACTCCGGTGACCGTCAGGATAGCCCTGGCCTCGACAGTCGCGCGGCTGTTGCTGACGCGGCACACGTATGTACCAGCGTCTGCTTCAGTCACTGATCTAAAGTACAGGTGGGGCTGGAAACAATATTAAATCTATATTTATAATCTTTTCGACGTCGGTCAGTTACATAAGGGCTTAACCAAGACTGAAGGACGATACACAATATGGGTAGGTACTACCCCGTATTCATTATTTCAAGAGTTTTTAAGAGCATTTTTTTTTTCAGAAAATATATTAGGCACAAGTTAACCGACAAGATAACGGTCCGATTAACTTAAAACAACTGTTTACCATTAATTCAAACTTCCAACTTTCGATGGGTAACTTATTATTTGAGATTTTTATTCCTGAAACGGTCGATTACTAAACCAGGGTTGAACTAGAAGTGGGTAACACAAAAATTCCAGCTTACTGGTTCAAAAACCTTTTCGTTTAATGGCTCGATTATTATAACAGTCGGTGAACTTGGTCCTTAATATTGTAGTGTAGAGCATCTTCATCGAACATCCTAGTTCAAGAGATATATTTATTTACCTATACCTATCTACATAGCATAGCTATCCAACGTGGCAATGCAGCCAGCCTCTTGGGTACGCTCCCAGTTGACCGCGATGAGGAGGAATTTTTTGACGCTTTGTATTAGTTAGTAGTGTAGTATATATATTTTTAGCTATAGTCAGTCTTTTTTGGTAATACCTAGCTACATATTTATATGAGGATAAAAATCATGTAAGTCCTATTATTACTGGGATGGACAGCTGGATTTACCTGGTCAGATCTGAGTTCAGCAGGCAGCGGCACAAATTCTCTTCTCCATTCAATGGTGACCGGTTCCTCCAAGTCGTGAATGCATGGCAGATCAACTGAGTCTCGAAGTCGGGCGGTATACTCCGCAACGGATACGTCTCTCCCGTTATCCGGGTAAAAAGAACCACCTGATTAGGTACAGGGTAACATTTTAGGCATCACGAATTTTAAAACAGTTATTAAATAAATCCAATAGCTATACGTCATATATCGTTGGATAGGTATTTATGACCTGAACAAAACAAATTACCAGTGCCAAGTTCCAATTGTTAGTCCATAGAGTTGAAACATGGCTTTCAAAGCAAAATCCAAACAGTGTTACAAAGAAACACTTAGATGATAACTTTAGGTTGGTAAAGATCTACTGTGTCGTTTAGTCACAAACTTGATGATAATAATTGTAAATAGGTAAATAATACTAGTAATTATATACAAAAGTGCATTTTAATAGGAAAAAACTTTTATTATAAAACTGGCATGCACTGAAAGGACTAACAATTGACTTTTGGTGCCATAGTTATTTCTGTTCTAACGATGTATTACAGGTAGCTATTGGAGGGCGGGACCAGAGTTCATACAAATACTGGCATCATCCTATCATAGTCCAATAATATGTTTCTATTATTTTAGAGAAATCTCACCTGGTAGAACCTCAAGGTTGAATTCTGCGTAACCGGAACGTCCGAAGTTATCGTTACCAATACAGCGATATACGCCTGCATCTGCATTAGTGACGCCGGTGATAGCTAACCTGACACCGTCGCCATATGTCTGTTCAAATGTAAGTGTGTTATTATGTAAATAAGTAATACCAGAATATTAACATAGCAAAAAACTTTTTACAAAAAAATAAAACCGACTTCCAAAAAAAACTGAAAAGTAAAAAATAATTTTTATTTAAACGCTTTACGACCAAAACATCGCTTTCGAAGTCGGTGTCTTGTAAGTTACTATTGTTAGTATTTCACCACCGACTTCGAAAGCGATGTTTTGGTCGTAAAGCGTTTAAATAAAAATTATTTTTTACTTTTCAGTTTTTTTTGGAAGTCGGTTTTATTTTTTTGTAAAAAGTTTTTTATTTTTTCGCTTTTCAGTGTCTCGGTCTTGCTATCTTAAAAAAATAAACACACCACTTTTTTAGGTTGTAATAAGCGTAAATAACCAAATCATCTAAGTATTTGGCATATCAGCAAGTAGAGATAAATCGTTATTTTTGATATATTTATAAAACGGCTGAATCGGTAGTGATAAAATTTATATGGGACCACCTGGAAAGTATACCCTACCAAATAAAAAAACAATTTTGCAAATCGGTCCAGGCGTCTTCGAGTAATCGGTGAACATACATAAAAAATAAAAAAAAAAAAGATCCCGACGAATTGAGAACCTCCTCCTTTTTTTTGAAGTCGGTTAATAAAAAAGAGCAATTTTTTTAGGCAAAATCTTTCTGTGAAATGTGTTTTAGAGTATGTAATTGTATGCACTTACAAGTGAGGCAACGTATTGGTTTGTTCCTACTCGCAGCCATTGAAGTTTAACATCTCCGGCCCTTCCCTTGCACAGCACGTCCACATTGTCCCCAACTCTGAACTGTCTTTGAGGCTGATCGATAGCTACCAAATACTGTGACTCCGGATTAGATTCGCGAGGTCCTAAAATATTCAATAATTACAATTAGTTAAACTAAAAATTCACGTCATCTACGTGAAGTTTAGTTTAGTGAAGTTAAACAGTATTTATCCACCTTTTTTAGTAATAAATGAATAATTTCTAATATTAGGTTATATATTAGGTCTATACTTAAAATATTAGGTAAAACACAAACCAATACAAGCAACATGCTAAACCAATATTAGAACAAAAGCTTAAGCACCAAAAGGCTGACTGCATTGCCACGTTGGATGGCAATCCTGATTCTTTTACCGGAATATAAGCCAGCCTATTGATCACGCGTAGAGAAGACCAAACGGTTACATATGTCCATAACCCATGATTTCTAAAACTAGATTTTACAGGTAGAGAATAACAATGGGTTCAAACAAAGAGCCCAAAACTACGACTAAACAAAGTTAGACACAGTATAATTCTCGCGATGACTACATGAACATGAACACTATGAACAACTGCCCAATACACTCGCAACCAATTTACCATCGTGTATGAGGTAATTGTTCCAATTACTGCCCAAAAAGCGTTTGTCTCGCCACAGGCAGTCCTCCTCATCACTGTTGTCTTGACAGTGGCTTATTCCATCGCATAGTAAGTATCCCTCTATACAACCATAGTGGTCCTTACAAGGAAATTGCGTTTCCAAGCATTTACTTCTAAGAGCTAAAAAATCAGTTTTATTACAACATAAACTACAATACTTGCAAAATTAAACACAAAACAGAAAATATAATATTTAGCAATAGTCCTATACTACCCGGAGATGCATTTCGTTAGTAAATACAGGGATTGCCGGTTATGTGTCATCATTACATTTCATTAAAGGTGTCTCAAAGAGTTCACGTTCGCCACTCAAAGGGCCGGCTCCCTGTTGATCTAGGATTAATCTAGGATCGACATGAGATTATTAATAATAATTTTCGTTTCAGAACCCGGGCGTAAAAATGACGTAAGTCGATTATCATTATTCTAGATATCATACTGTAGGTATACACCAACGAAATGCATCCAGGTTGTATAGGAAAACTATTGAAAAACATGAAAAGATACTACTTAGGCTATTGTGATGGGATCATAGTGGACTAGGATATAGGGAACTATGGAAGCCTGTGGAATGTAACCTATTATTATTATCGTATGCTAGGTACTACTACTTATTATTACAAATGTAGAAACATAAAGAGGGACCACTACATTAAATTGACCGGGTGCTGAATTCACTGACCCTGAATCTCGAGCTTGACGTAAGTGCTAGTAATGTGTCGTCCATAATAGTCTTGTACGCTGCATACATATTTTCCGGAGTCAGTTCTTCTAACATTTCTGATGAAGAGCGATCCATCCTGTTTCTGTCTGACGGAGTTAGGAAGGCGTTGGCCGTCCTTGGTCCAGATGATACGAACGTTTGGTTGTAACGCGTTACAGCTGAGATGCACGGCTTCGCCTACGTGCGCTGTGTGATGTCTGTCGTGCGACACCGATGACGTATGATCCGTATCTTCTATGGATGTTATTGTCATGCAGTTAAATGAACCCTCAAGCGATACCAAATGCGTGTAAATAACTATCGGTTTCGTCAATTAAGTAGGACAACGTTTAACTTAATCGTGGCTTTTACCAAGATTCTGAATTCAAAGTAGAATAATATAAATTATAAGTTGAAACCAATTTTACACGCAGTTAGTAAGCAAAATTATAATGTAAAGCATTCAATCGATGGTGTTTTCTTTACATGTGATATTGGTGACTAGCATTCACACAGCATAACTGAATGGCAAATAAAATAACAGGTGCCTTAACAATCAGTGCAACCTGTACATCAGTGTCATGACCTTGTGGAAATAACTTAGTGGTGGTCTTCGAAATTGATAGAATATTCGTCTGGTGAAAGGAAAAATTTGACCAGTGTAACTGTCAGATATTGCAATGATATTTTACTATGAAAACGAGACCATGTCCTGTTTCATATTTTTGTGTTTTATCGGTATTTTATTGTAGTTGCAGTTATATAGTTACAATAAATGGCATCGTTCACTAGACCTGTGTAGTACGTAGCCTTTAATGTGTGCTAATAATATTGTAATGTCCATTTTATTTCTGCCAATTTCGAGTTTATCTACCGTACAGTTTGGTGCTGTTGGTGTTCATGCTACTAATAAGGTTTTGAGGAATTTGCTCGACATACCGCTGACGCCGACCTCCGCGATGGCACTCGTGTTGGCGTATCGACTTCTCGCCAAACATTCATAAAGACCGGCATCCTCTACCTCAATCTCGTGGAATGTAAGCCTTGAGGAGCGAGTGTCAACACGGCTGGAAGAAAACAAGAATAAACTGTTTCATAATTTGAGCTTGCTTACCCTCAGTGTCTTGGCCTATAAGGTAAATGAATAATCGAGAATTGTATTTTCACATTTCGTTACATCTTATTAGAAATATATCTCTCTATTTGACTCTAGTTGTTACTTACTTAGAGGGTGCCCTGTTGAGGGGTCTCCAGGTGATGTCAATGATGTCATCTCCCTGAACAATGCACTCGACTGTGGGGGACTCTCCGGGACGCACGGTTTGCTTAGGCGGGTGCAGTGTAATTTTAGGTGCAGTGATGACTACCAGACTGGTGTACACAGCTTCCTGGATTTCGCCATACTGGTTGTATATATTGCAGACGTACACACCAGCGTCGCTCTTTGATACCTGAAATCGATTAATTGATCATAATTAAATTACGACGAAATAATCTATCCTTATTCGCATTTTTACGAAAGTACCACTCACTCTCTTCTCTCCTAAAATTTGGTTTGTGTCCGCACTAACGAAATTTTCAAACAACTTTAAAAAAAAATGTTTTTTTTTATAAAATTTCCAAAACTAAACTATCATAGAAAACTTTTCCTAACAACTATCAATCGAGAAAAACACAAGTTAAAAATAACGAATACATTGTTCTAGAAGTCCCCGACTTCTAGAATGTCCAAAGCCTTTATACTTAGTTATTTACATCCTAATCTTAACTCCTTACTAATATTATCATAAATGCGAAAGTGAATTTGTTTATTATGCTTTCACGGAAAAAGGTTGAATCGATTATATACATAGGCCATCTATGGGCCATGCCTTCGATATGGTTATAGGCTACTTTTTATCCTGGTGCGTAAATAATTCTTATATACACGGTGTTATTTAATTAACTGTTTTCCCGAGAAGTATGTACTCAGTTAATGAATATCTACATGACTAAGTACTAAAAATAATTTAACTATCTTAAATAATCTTAAGAATTACTGTATAAACACGACATTAAGGGTTTGGTCATTATGATTATTTTTTATTTTATTTTGATGAATAAATGCTTAAGAAATTCATGTTTTTCTATGTCATGGACTGAGTACATTTACTGAGTACACCTTTGGGGAAACAGTGAATTATATAACACCGTGTATAACTATTTTTCTGTGCAAACGGGTTTGTACTTACGTTGTAGATAATTAGGCGTGAGTTGTCCTGTACCGCATTCCGTTGTAGCGGCTGTCTGTCCGAGCGGTCCCATCTCACGTTAACGCCTGGTTTACGACAGCTGTAATCACATAGATTTAATAAATATTCAATATAATTATATATTTTTTTTAATACGGGAGCATGATCTGCGTAGCCTCTTTCCAACTATTTTTGCATCCAGTCTAACAGCATACAGCTGAATACCAGTGTATTAAATGGAAGCAACTGCCTCTACAGCCCAGTTGCTTAGTAACACGATACCCCGATGGTAAGACTGTCAGAGTTGTCAGATTTTCTGGCTTCTGACCAGCCATACCTAACAACCGTCAAAGATCTACAAATTATGACAGCCGGGGCCAACAGCTTTATGTACTTTCCGAATCTCGGTATGTCATAAACGATCACCCATCTACAGACCGACCACAGCAAGTGCATCTTACATTTAATTAATTGGATCCTGGCAGCTTTCACTGAGCCTCAACTTTTTGATAATTAAGAAAGTGAGTACCAAGTGGAATTAGTCAAACAGGCTTTATTTATCTTAGGCTTTTTAATTCAAATATTAAAATAATATAATTAGCATGATGAGTTAAAATATACTCTATGTCTATCATTAAGAACAATGTGCATGCTATGTACATAGCAAAACATGTATATGGACTTTATAATTAATTGTAACAACTTACTACCATGTTTTAAGGCAAATAAAGATTATTATTAAAATAGCACTAAAAGTTGAATAACCATCTGTATTTACACAATGTATGCTCTTCATAATTCTACGAGAGGACAGAAAGATATACATTATCATCATTGACTTATATATTATTGTCCCACTGCTGGACACAGGACTTGATCACCACGCTTGTTTAAAATTAAAATTGTAAGTAAAACTTAATTATATAGTTCTTACTATATGACGGTTTCAGGTTTTCCTTCTATAGAGACAATGTTGTCTGGAGTCTCGTAAGTTGGATTGTAGCCGGGTAAATCCACGTCGATATCACCATCAGCGCTTCCTGCACATAGATTTTTAAAATTAAACTTAAAATCGTAGATCTTATTGTAGAAATTAAATATCTGTACATAAAAATATCTAAAATATCTGACCTTATTTTATACTCATCTACCTAGCCTTTTCCCGACTATGTTGGATTCGGCTTCCAGTCTAACTAGATGTTTCACATGGAGTGACTGCCTATCTGACCCCCAGAACCCAGTTACCGGGTAACACAATATGTGTGTTACGAAAAAATTCCAACCCGGCATTTTTAAAAAAAAACCTTTATCGCAAATTTAAACTACCTTCGTAAGGGAAGTTTCCGTCAAATCCACCGTCTCCTCTGTTGACGACGACCTTGAACTGCTCTTTGGTAGTTCCGGCAGCATTAGTGGCTATGCACGTGTAATATCCATTGTCACGTTCGCTGGCAGACTGGACGCGCAGAGCGGCGTGCCCGGCCGACGCAGGCACAACTTCACGGTAATCACCAACTAAATAATCAAAATTAAATATTAGACAAAAATACGAGGGACTAGTCCCTAAAAGATAAAACTCGTGAAAGCTAATATAGAAAAAGAGATTTGGCTTAAATGAATAGTGAAACTCCTAAATATATTCAAGATACATAAATATTATAACACACATCGGAATGGTAGAATTTATTGATATCACACTATAATTATTAAATACTCACATTGGATAGAAACTTGAGGTTCTGGGTAACCACTGGCTCTGCACTCGATGTTAATGCGATCTCCAGTAGACAGTGTTACATAGGGGCTAGGCGTGATTGTGATTTCTGGAAGAGCCCTCACTTTGATGATGGCACTTGCGCTGGCTGAACCAGCTTTGTTGCGAGCCGTGCACGTGTACTCGCCTTCGTCATTGACTTCGATATTGTTAAACCTACGAAATGGATAAGAAACCAATAAGTGCTAAACAGATTCATCACGGACCAAATAATCGGTGTGGTAAATAAAGAAGGGTAGGTTAACTTTCATGGCTCAACATTTTGCCTGGCCAGAAACTCGTTTTAGTTAACTACACTACCCATTGTGAATGAGCAGGAATTATTATTAGGAACCTATTTCGCATAGTGTTCAGGCCTTATGCCTGTTTATAATGTGTGCTTCTGGTTTTTAAATTAATTTTGCAGCTGCTCCAGCGGTAAACAGCTACGTTTAGGCCGAATTTAATACTATCAGTAGCTATAAAGTATATTTTGAATTTGCTTACCTCAGCTCATGATGTGGTAGTAACTCTATGAATCTCGAAAGCGGGCGGCCTCCATCTCTATTCCAGGTAACATCTGGCTCTGGTATACCACCAGTGACGCGGCATATCAAAGTGTGTTGACCTCCAAGTGGCACTGCTTGAATTTTTCCTTCCGACGGCCAAATCTCCACCGTAGGAGGCTCTCGTCCTAAAATAGTGTAACACGTTAGGTACCTACTCATATTTATAATGATAAATATGTCAGTTGGGAGGAGTAGATTTTGTAGGTCTATAAGCAAAGTACCTACCTATTATTTTTGATTATCGTTTCAACTAGTAACTAATCAATATTTGATTGAAATATTAAACAATATTCCAGAATGTTGGTACTCACTTTCAATTTCAACGAAAACATAAACATTGGCTACTGGGCTGTTGTTCACTATGCCTTCGCAGATATAGTATCCTTCGTCATTCTCTCGAGCGTTATTAATGATCAGTGTGTTTCCACGCTGGCTTGAGTCGGGGCCGAGTGAACCTTCGTGCTGATGGGAATGGAATAAATTAGGATTGTTTACACCAAAATCTGAATGGAGTCACTTCTCGAAGATACCCATCGGAAATGTTTAACGATGTAACGAAATTGGGAAACCATTCGTTTACCACTAAAGTCGACTTTTCGTTTTTCAGTATCGCGATCTTATTACCTTATTAATATAAATTTTGGGTTCCTAGATCTACACACCACTTTTTTAGGTTGCAATAAACATAAATCAACAAATCTAATAACGTGACGTATGCGCAAATATACATAAACAGTTATTTTTAATATATTTAGAAAACGACTAAACCGATGTTAATCCAAGGTATATTGCTCATCAAGTCCTTACCTTGCTCCATTTTATCAGTGGTGTGGGTCGTCCGTCGATGAAACATTCAACAGTTCCACTACCACCCGTCGGGATCCTCAGACGGTCTACCGAGGCACTGACGTTATAACTGGTGGGTGGTGGTCTAGCAACAACCACGTCAACAAAGATCGCTATTGGAGATACATCGGATACTCGCGATTGACAAATGTATACACCTCGGTTTTCTGGTTCTGCGTAATCGATGTACAATACACCGTTTTCTGATCGAACGTTCGATGTGAACACGGCGTTATCTTGTCTGTAAAAAAATATTTTTTTATTACGTATAGGATATATATTGTTAGTATTACGATATTCTAGTTAAACGGAGATTATCACTAAATATTTTCATCCATGACATAGAACCTTTCTAGAGCATTTATTCATAAAAATAAAATTATCAATAATTATAATTAGCAAACCCAGACAACTAATAATAATGCCTACATAAGTTATTATTCGTACTCATGTAGAAATTCATTAACTGACTACATAGGTACTTTTCGGAACAGTGAATTAAATTACACCATGTATAAATTACTAGCTTCCCGCCAGCGGCTTCGCCCGCGTGAGTTAAAAAATGACCGAGTTTCATACAAAATTTGCCCCCCTTTTTCACCTCCTTAGGAGTAGAATTTATCAAAATCCTTTTTTAGCGGATGCCTACGTCATAACATCTACCTGCCTGCCAAATTTCAGCCTGATCCCTCCAGTGGTTTGGGCTGTGCGTTGATAGATCACTATGTCAGTCAGTCAGTCAGTCAGTCAGTCACCTTTGAGTTTTATATATATTTAGATTTAGATTAAGACTGTGTAGCGTAAAATAGTATTATTTTTGAAAGATGAAACAAGTGATGAGGTTCCTTACCTAACCCATTCGATGCTTCCAGCTGGTATATTGGCGGTTCCTGTACAAGCAATCCTGATGCTCTGCCCCTCGTCTACGGATGGAGCCGAAAGGGATACTGTTAACTTTTCCCTCGTCGGGCTCGAAGGCCGTTGACGTACCGTTATCACCGCGGTACGATCAGAAGAACCCACTTGGTTAGACGCAGTACATCTAAACAAATAAATTTGACATGATTAAAAAAAACCGGCCAAGTGCGTGTCGGGCCACGCGCAGTAGGATTCCGTAGTAGGTCTCAGTTAGTCGACTATAACTCTGTAACCAGTTAAGCCTACTTAGCCGTGATAGTTTTCCTTGTAAGTTCATTACATGTGCTACGTCTGTGATTTTTTTCACATTTCTAGGTACAGCCATTCAAAAGTTAGAGGGGGGGGTAACTCGTATCGAACAAAAAAATTCACTTAAAATCTAGATATTTCGCAAATGGCTCGCTTAACCGAAAAATGATCTTCACACACCCATAATATTTTTGAAAGACCTATCTAACGATACCCCACACAAAGGGGTACGCGAGAAAAAAAAATATTCATCCCTACTTTACATGTTTGGGAGCTACCCTAAAAATTTTATTTTACCACTTTCTCGGCGTGATCAATATACATATTCATACCAAATTTCAGCTTTCTAATAACAAAAACCACGGAGCTATGCCGCGGACAGACAGACAGACAGACAGACAGACAGACAGACAGACAGACAGACAGACAGACGGACAGAGCGAAACTATAAGGGTTCCTTGTCGGACTACGGAACCCTAAAAACGATCAAGTGCGAGTCGAAATCAATATACGAAGGCTTTCGTAACATGGCGTGTTGTGTTTCACACACCATAAAGGGTTGTCAATATAATGAATGGGGCCGACTGGGCCGACAGGGTCAGTGGCGACTATATAGATACCAGGGTTGAATTAGGGATTATTGGAAAGAGTTACCCATCGTATACTTATTTAATATTAATTTGTTGTATAGCAGAAATATTTTTTAATATTTATATTATCAAAATATTAAATTAGATATTGCCTTTAACTATGTACAGTTTTGTGATATTTAATATCATGAGCGTTTCATCGTGGAGTTGCGGAAACCAGCCGCCTAAACCTAATAATTATTATTCTTGCCTGTATTCTCCGGAGTCTTCTACTTGTGCGCTTTCAATAATGAGCCGATTATCTGTATAAGTGGCTGATAATGGCAGAGGTCTGTTAGAACCTCTCTGCCAGCTAATCTGGGGTGTAGGATTGCCCCGAACGCGGCAGTCTAACTCAATCAGGTCACCCTCATAGTAGTCTTTTACTGATGGAGTAATTTCCACGGTGGGCATCGTCATTACATTTCCTGAAAAATAGAATGATTAGAAATTATACAGCAAAAAAGAACATGACTTATTTAGTGCTCATGTTTAAAACTACTCCGCTAAATAAAGTGCATTTTGATAATTATTTGTAATGCCCACAGCGTTAAATCTCACCTCGAGCATAAAAAATCCAAGGCGGTACAACTGTTCCAATAATGTTTGCAATCAGAGAAAAAAGCAAGAACACATTAAAATAATTAAGAATATTATAGAAGAAATATTTTTCCTAATCGTGATCATAATCTTCGGCCTATTTAATATCACACTGCTGGGTAAAGGCCTCTTATCATATAAAGAAGGCATGAACATAGATCACTTACTATTTATACAAAAAATAGAGATTATGTAATTAGCACTATGCATACCAGGTACTTTGAGAGTAGCAATAGCTTGAGCAGTGTTGATGCCATCGCTAGTCTCACAGATGTACTTCCCGCTATCTGATACTTGGAGGTTGGTGATTAAAAGAACGCCCACGTTCTCATCAACTTGCGACCTATCCAGAGGCAGGATGCCATCGCTCTTCGACCACCTGATCGGCAAACGGATCCTAGAGTTGAGGCTTTGAGCTTGACAAGTGAAGTTGACACTGGTGCCTACTTCTTGAATCTTAATTGTGGGACTAGTGATCCTGACTGTGACTGTCGGCTCCGGCGGTGGTGCCCGAGTGGTCTGGTCGATTTCTTGTGACTCTCCGCCTGTTAGTAATGTAAGTTATATCAAAAATCTTAGATGACAAGACGTAAGAGAAGACGCACTGTGAATCAAAGTAAGTACACTCAAAATAAAATCTCCAATAATTTCTATGACTTTATTCAGTCAAGAGTACCTATATCTTATCAATTTCTGTTTATTCAATAACACAGAATATTATTACAATGAATGTTAAAAATGCTCTAAAATAAAAATTGACAATAGTGTATCGTAAATACACTGTGGACGACATTCTGTAGACAAATATGAATGATTACAGACGCTATTAACGTTCACAACATTTAATTAGGTAGTAGATAACGGCACATGTTATTAATACAATATTCCAGCAGCTATGGATCACAAAGATGAGGGACAAAACATCAACGTAACTGTTTATTGTTATTATGTCGCGACTGATTAAACCGGAGCAACATGTAACAAAATGACACATGACTTTTTTGAGGCACGAGGACATAAGATGAAGACGCCTCAAGCACTTAATCAGCTACCTGATTCTGGAAGACTGGTGGTTAGTACACCGAGAGTGTATCCATTTTCAGTAATTGTGCGGCATTCATAAGTGTCGCCTTGTCGTCGAATATCCCAGATTGTATCCCAGAAATGTGTTGAGTGCCATCCGTCTTTGTGAAGTCTCGCTTCATAATAATACTTTGCAGGATATTGTTCCCGCCCTTCATGGTAAAACTTTATAGTGAGCGGTTCTGGTGCTCGGTATTTGCATGTAAATGTCACTCTCCTAGAGAGTAAGTCTTCGCCAGCTTCATGGATGGTCGGATGCAGTTCCATTATTAACCCTAATGGCCGTTTTGTAAAATGTTATTTGTACATATTATGTTTGACAATATTCCTGCCATCAAATTACCTATTAAGGATATGACTATAGCCCTAGAGTGTATGTTTAAAAGGATTGAATTGCTTTTGTTAATCAAGTTGTACTTAAAATGGCCTTGACGATAAGCCATTATTATTTTGTAAATTCTACAGTAGGCTTACCGATGGTTGAGCAATCGCTTCCGGTATAAGGTGGTTGGCAGTTACACACAACTTGTCCTTGACTGTTCAGTTGACAGTTGTGTCCGTTGCATGAACACTGTCGGCAGTATCCTAACTGGTCCTTGTAGTAGCCAGGCAGGCAAGTCTCACAACTAGTTCCTGAGTAGCCAGGCGGGCACATGCAAATCTGTAATTTAAATATAATGCATATTCACAAAAATTCGGATCAATTTTTAAAGGTAGTTCAACCAATTAAATGTTATCCCCTCTCCTAGCCGTTTTCTAGATTTCATGTTGTTTTTCCAAGTGCTGACTGTGTAAAGCCGATGTTTGTTAGTAGCAGCTAACATGTGAGATGTTGTAATATAACGAAACCATACCTCAATGCCTTTAGCAGATGGTACGACAGCATCATAGTTCTGCGAAGCGGTATCCATTGAAACGTCAGCGATGGCGGTGTCGTAGATGCTAGGAGCCACGGTGGCTCTTACTAGCACTCTCTTTAGGTTCCTCAGTACATTCATGAAGTTGCTTCGAGTTGCCGGATTTGCGGTGTTTAGGATGTACCAGCCCTCCTCCTTGAGAGGCACTTGGTAGCTCTGCATGACAGAAACATACAATGTTGATTATGAACAACTAAAACAATAAAGCACGCCCAAATATTTTATTGAATATTGATAAAAATAATAATTTATCGACTATTTGCCTAATGCTGTACGTGATACACCAATTTGGTGCTTATCTTGAAAACAAACACTTACATATGACACGCCAGACGGGAAATTGTTGGGGTTGGTCCAGTAGATGGAGATGTCACCACCATCGAGGACTACGTCCGTGCCTCGTTCAGATTGCTCGTATACATCAGAATTGAACTTCTGTCGCAACGATAAACTACCGCCATATGACAGCACCCGGTTACCTTGTTATAAAAAACGATATTTTATTAATCCAGAGACAATCATCACTTTCAATAATGAGAAAAATAACCTCTCCAACTTTACAAATTGCTTGTATGAAGTTGTTTACTCTGTCTTTGTATTCAAAACAAGCCGGCCCGGCTTTTTGTTACTTTTCCGATGTTGTAATAATTATTCTGGTATTCGGAACGGAAACAAATACAACAAACCATGAAAATCGGTCCAGTCGTTCTCGAGTTATAAGTGGTCGAACAAAGCCGACTTTATATTATATGGATATGAAAAAGCTACATAATTTATTTTCCATGTAAGATAAAGCCAGACGAGAAAAAAATTGATAGTCAGGAGTTGTTATACCTACTCAGTATACTTACCAGGGAAGATAGGAATGGACCAGTAGAGTTCGGCATCAGGTCGGAATCCGAAGGTGTACATAAGTTCGCTCTGTTGGAACATCGGTATAAAGTTGTCTTTGATAACCCTCTCAGCTTGTAAGTCGGTAATGGTGTAACCACCGTAATTCTCGCCTAAAACTGGCGCTGCCATTGGTATCCTTGTGTAATGGTTGCCCTGGAAAAATAGGTAGCTTGGTTAAATATCTTTCTCTTACGCAATATTATAATAAATCTTTGTTTAAATACACTGAAATAAAAAAATCATAATCATTGCTAAAAACCAGCAATTTAGAGGAACTATTACTACATTATACTTACTTCATGACAGTCAGTTGTAACGCCAGAGCAATAGCAAGACAGGCATCCGTCAGGATTGTTTGCATCAAGGCCGTATGTACCAGGTCGGCAGCGGTCACAAGAGTCGCCTTCAGCGTTTTGCTTACAGTGACAGTTTCCTGATTCATCGCAAGGCGCCGTTGTTCCTCGAGGGTCGCAACTGAAACACAATACCTAATATTTAAAATGGGCTTAGATTATTAAGAGCCTTGACTTTTTTAACGGATGACTGCGTAAGTGAAAACCCTTTACTAGATGAAAGTTGACCACCCACATGAAGTCTATCAGATAAATATATTTGCAAGAGCATGAATCAAACAGTGAAATATGGTATATAATGCATTGAAAAATTGGAGAAGAAGAAGTAGAAAAAACCGTGACGAATAAGAAAACTCTGAGTCTCAACTGAGGACTCGCGCTGCGTGTTTGAACTTCAGACGGAAAAGTATACGCAGCAAAGTCGACCACTTTATTGCGTATTTTTTGTTGTTTGTTCAAAATTTTATTCAAACCGGTTCAGCAGTTTTACCGTGGAAAGATAACAGACAAAGTTACATTCGCATATTTTACTCGCATCCTGAGGGAGTTCCTTCACGCACCCATATAAAAATCTTATGCAATCCCAGATAGATTGAAATCTACCTCAGTTCTATATACGATATTACTTAACCAACTTACCGGCACGGTCGTTCAGTACTTGGTGCATAATCGACGCAGTTACCGTAAGGGTCGCGGTCGTAGCCTGGCTTGCATTGCTCGCAGTAGTCACCATCGGTGTTGTCAGCACAATCCTGGTATCAAATCGACACAATATTTAAAACCATCACATGACGCTATTCGTATATCGTAATAAGATAAGTTTACTTCCTACCTTAAAATCATTGTGATTAGAATACTTAGTACCTATACCTTAAAATATATACCTACTAATATTTTAAAGATGTCTCTGAAACGACTTTATTGATTCTAGAAATTAATTATTAAATTAAATAGAAAGCTACATTATAGCACTGTGCTACAATAGCTATAGGCTATTTCTCATCTTTATATATAGCGGATCTGACTGAGTATCAGACTCTTACTGATTAAAATCCACCTGTAAGTTACCCATAGGTTTCGGGGGTGCGGTAAATCTTTCGAACATTTCGCAGCTCCGGCAAGCAATGGCCCTGTGGGGAGGGCCCCGCTAAATTCAGAATCACTTACTGGTACGATTATACTAATATAACCATATTATGCTTGGTCCACTGGTTTTAGTCATCATTATATCTGTCGAAATACCTTCATTTCAAGACATAAGCCCCTACTCATTATTGTTCAGCTAGATCTTGTTGCGGCTATCTAAGATTAAGAAGCAATGAAAATAAACTTACGTAGCAGACTCCGGTCTCAGGGTGGCAAGTGGTAGACTTTCCATTGCACTGGCAACGCTCACAATGATTTAAGTATAAGCCACCTTCGCTCCTATCAAAACAAGAATACACATTTTAATTAATATTATTTTCTTTGTAAAGGGTGATGATGCTTTTGAAACCTATCCGGTAACCTATTTACTGACCTTGTGTAACCAGGCGCGCAGTCCTCGCAGGAAGTTCCGATGTAACCAGGTGGGCAAACACATTGCTCTACATGTGAGGCAATGGGTCCGTAGCCATCAGGTTCTGCGGTTTCGATGCTAGCACTGACCGGTGAAGCTAGTTCAGAGCCCGGAGAATAAGTAGCCTTTATCAGGATCGTCTTCACGTCAGCCAACGCTAGGAGGAAGTGCTCTCGTAATACTTCCTGGCCATCAGGTCTGTATAGAAGCAGAAGAATACATTAAGTGCCGCCAATGCCTATCATATGTATGATCATCATCATGAAGCGTTAAATTCTCAGATCATTGACATTTCTGGAGAGTTACGTTTGAGTAATGTAGGTATATTGTGTCGTGGTGGCTTAGTGGTTAAGGCACCTGCCTCTCGTGTACGAGTGTGCGGGTTTGAAACCTGGCAAGTACCAATGTGACTTTTCTAAAGTCATATGTACTTTCTAAGTATATTTTAGACGTCACTGACTAACGGTGAAGGGAAATCGTCGTGAGGAAACTTGGACTTAAGAATAACTGAAATCGCCAATACGCCATGAGCAAGCGTGGTGATTAATGTTCATACCTTCTCTTTATGAGAGGCCTGTGCCCGACAGTGGGACAATATATAGGCTTATGATGATGATGATAAATGTAGGTATCTACAAGCTTAAAAAAATTGAAGATCATAATAAAAAATATATATATATATATATCATTTCCACTTTGTGAAAAATACTTACATCTTCCATCCTTTCTCTAAGAATTGTACGCTAGCGTTCAGGATACCGTCATGAGAGGCTGCGAAATCGCCAAAGTAATGGATAGTAAGACGGTTGTCCTGTAAAACAAAAAGAAAATCAGAATAGGAGTTTTGTGAAATTTGATCAAGTCTGCAGTATATATTTATTATATTTGATATACATATTAAAATAAAAAAAGAAAGTTAAATTGTTAATTTGTGAATATATTGTTGACTTACACTTATCAGTTGGACATCAGGGGCGGTATTCCTATATCTTGGGTCGATCGGTCTCGAGCTTGGTACATTCTTGAGCATATAGCGCAGTGAACCACCATATGATGTCACTTTATCGCCAGCGAAGCTATTCCATGGTAATGAAAAAACAACTTTAGCCCCATAGAATAAAGTTAACAGTCATATTGAAATACTTGATTAGTAGTCATTGATTAGTACATGTTTTCATGAAACATAATATACCTGACAGGAAGACTCCAGTAGTAGATGGTGGAGCTAGAACGATCGATATCATTCAGCGAGATATCACCTCGATTCAACTCTGGTTTAAGCTCAGTTTCAGTTGGCGCTGTATATCTGACAGAGCCTGGCGGACCCGTTGGGGAAATGTTGTAGATCTTCACTTGTTCCACGATCTGAGGCACGTTGAACTGGATGCTGTTTGTCTTGCGCCGGAAATTGCTGCTCATACATTGCTGTGAAACTCCCGAACAGAAGCACGGAGCACAACCGTGTCTGAAATGGAAGTCGCGTATGAGGATTTGTACTAACATTGAATTCCTTTTGACATTTAAAGGTTTTTTTTTTCAATAATAGGACACATTTTGCTTCATAGCAATACTGCGACGTTGGTTGTTTGTCGGATAGTGGTGATAGAGTATTAGTAAATATTATATGGCTTTAGTTTAAACTACCCTGTAGCTGGCAAAATACTATAATCGACAGCTAAGAGATGCTTAAGAATATTCCCAAATCGCAAGTGCGATGAAGGACTTTGCAGGACAAATATATAGGCAGGCTCACTCAACATCAGAGAAAAGTCTTATCATATGTTTTCACTAAACCGAAATTTTAGCTCATTTGTGATAAGTTTAATTACCTGAAGTCAGAAGACAAGTAGAATGAATCGTTCTTGCATTGTTCACAATACCGTCCCTGAACGTTATCCTTGCAAACGCACTCGTCCGGAGGACGGATCAGCTTAGTTCCAGTCGGGTTACAGTTGTTTCTGGCCACTGGTGTACATGCATTACCGGGCACCATCGGGTTGCCTTCATAGCCAGGGGCACACACCTCGCAGTGTTTACCTTCATAACTGTAAATAATAAAGTATCAACTGTAAATATACATCAACGAGCCATCTAAATTATTTGTCACTCCTCTTGCTCCAAGTTTATTATAATTCGGTTTCTACATACCCCCTCACTAAAGCTCGGGAGAAACACTACATGGTTTCTAGCTCCTTAGATAATAATCTACTATTTTTCAATATTTCGTTTAACAATGATGACATTTAACCATATTCATTACTGATTAAATGTCAGAAAAAAATCCCATATTAAAAAAACCTTTAGATTTTTTATCGACACAGTTACTGTGCTATGATTATTTTAGTTGATAGACTTACCCAGCGAAGCAGTCACAATAAACTGATCCGTCTGGTCCAAGTGAACAAGTTCTTGCAAACTGATTTTCGCGGTTGGTGAGTGGGCAAGGGCATTGTTTGCAGGGAATTCCGCTCGAAGGGTTGCCATATGTGCCTGGTGGGCATTCTTCCGGCATACAGTCACCGAGCCAAGGGCCAATCTTCTTGCGAATGTAGCCTGAAGCACATTTCTACAAGAATGGGAAATTGTGAAAAATAGCTAAACCAAGGTTAATTTACTTAAACTATATTCTTTCCAAAACTATATTGATTATGGTCAGCAATAGCCCGCAGCCCTATTGTTGCAAGTTTTTAGTAACCCATAACGGGACTGCAAAGCTGACAAAGCAAAATTGAAATATGATATGGAAACCGAATTTAAGAAACATTGTTATATAATATACCTGGCAAGATAGACCTATGTATTCCTTAGGGCACGTGCATTCTTCTACTAAACTAGCAGCTCCAAGGCCAACATTGATATGTTCAGCCGATTCCATTGCAAAGTCAGTAATGTTTACTCCTGCGTTGTTGAAGTCCACTCGTAGAAGGATCATTTCGATTTCATCCAAACTGTAAAGGATTCAATTTTACGTATCATTATTAGCCACAACCACACGCAGCCACCAGTTTAGAAACCTTTCAATTATATCTCAGTGTGAAATAACAAAACAGAGCAACATAGAATATTTACTCAGGAAAGGTAGGTAAATTGTTTTATAAAAAAAACTCTTGTACGAATAGTTCTGATTGCGTACGTGTTGAAAAATGTCAGTATTAGACAGTGGTTATGTATAATTTTACTTTGCTAAAATTTTCATAGAACACGCCTGGTGAGGCGTTTGGTGCTCACAACTCTAATTTTAAATTTCTGAATAAGACTCACGCCATCATAATATCTTCTCTAGATGCCTGTTTATAGCCAGCAAAAGTTCGCTTCATCCAGTCTTCAGGAATCAGGCGAGCTTCGATGTTCAGGTCCCGGGTGCCACCGTTACGACTGGTGTGGAATAAGGTACCGTATTTGCCCTGCAAAAGATACCATATATAAACTCCTCTTTTATTAAGAATCTAATTCTACTATTGTAACTTATATATTTGATTTTATAACTATTTTAATACCTTGACAATGATCGTTGGGGTGCTGGAATCGATTCTGTATGTTTGCGTGTGTAGAGACATAGTGTACTTGATGTGTCCACCGTAAGACTTGAGCTGGTTACCGTTGTAAGACTCTGGCAATGTTACATAAGGATGCGAACCCGAAAACGATGAGTATATCGTATCTCCGAATTTCGTAATCTAGAAATTAATTCGCTTAGTTAATGTTTATCAATTCACCTATATAAAAAGATTACATCAAGATTACCTACATGACGCAGATAAAATGTAGGTACTCTCAATTAATATTACCAAAATAAAAAAATAATTATTCTTTTGTTAATTATATAGCATAATTTTCCAGATGAAACCATAAAATAACGTTGAATTATAAAAAAAACTTCTTTGCTGTACTAAATATGCAAGACTCACTGTGACTCCATTTCTCAAAGGTTGGTAATAATATTGGTTCGTGATCGGTTGAGAATCAATGACGACACCTCCAGCATTGGTCTGCTTGATACCAAGTAGCCTAGTGCCCCCTTCCCCAAGAGGAGTCGGCATGTTGTAGGTGAACAAGTCGGCGCTGCGACATTGGTTCGATTTGCCGAAGCAGAAGCAGCGAATACACTCGCTTTCTGAACGCGCCTCACTGAAGCACAAAACAAGTAGAATTTATTTGCTGTTATTCATACTGCGCCAAGAAACAAGAACATCTTTATAATCTTTACAATATGTTACGACCTGAGTGTTCAAGTGGTCAACAACCCGGAATACCACGCAAGAGATCCCGGGTTCGATTCCCGGCTGGGCAGAAATTTAAATAATGCATTTAAATTTCTGTGACGAGTCTAGGTGTTACTATGTATAATATGTATATATTTAAAAAAAAGTATTTAAGTGGAATATCCGTTTATTTAGCACCCATAACACAAGCATATTAGTTGCTTACTCTGGGGCTAGATATGTGAAATTGACCAAAGATATTTATTTATTATCAGCCATTGTGTTTTGATAAAATTTCATTCCGCATTGATTTAGATCTACGACACATATTGTGCATATACAGGACATTCTGTTGGCTACAACATTCATATCTTAAAAGACGGTTTACGAAGAAATCAATGCGTAATATTAGTTACCTGTTGAAGTATCCAGTAGGGCAGGGATCTGTTTTGGTGACGGCAACAATAGCATCTGGCGCGGCGAAGGTTGTTCCTTTGTTGTTAATGGCTTCGCATGAGTATGCTCCGCTATCTTCCGGCTGGAATACCAGAAAATGGTTGGTAAAAATATTATTTGTAATAACTGATCACATTTAGTAAAGTTGTGATAGTGAGTATAACTAGAACACAGTAACAAACCTGCATGTTAGGACACGTGAGGACGCCACGACCACCATCGCTAGTCCAAGTACACTTGGCTGGGACGTGGCCCCAGTTCAAACGCCATGAGATCAATGGGACTGGCACTCCTACAGCTTCACAGTTGAGAGTCAAAGTGTCGCCAGGGTTCAGCTTTACGTTTGATGGATACGGAGGTCGTGTCACGTGGATAGGAACTGATAAAAACATAACAAAGTTTGTTAGTTGCTATTTAATTAACTTACATTTTATACTACTATGGTCGTCTGTTATTCTTCTTATTTCAACTTTAAACATTTAACAGAAACAAGTTGATGATTTAGCAATACTAAACGGTACGCTGTACATAATGTAAAATAGTTAAATACTTAAATAGTATGGAACCTTTTTTTTCCAATTAATCTGTTTGACTTGCGTAAATTAGAAATAGCCTAGTAATAGAATGTCATTTGTATGAAATCATCGGGCTTATAAGTATAGCAGGTACCTATGTTTTATTCAGACGTGATTAGTGACCATGTCAGAGACCGACAGGATTTGTGACACTACTACTTACTCCTACTCCAGCCCACACGATAAGAAGAAGAAGTAATAAAAAGTTTGACACTCGTAAGATTTTAGAAAATTGCGTTACTTACTGCATCCATATTCATCGGATCCATCCTGGCAGTCAGTTTGTCCATCGCAGTGGAAGCTCTTAGGGATACACTGTTCCTGAGACTTGCAAGTGAATTCAACCGGTGAGCATTTACCCTCACTAGAGTTACCGCAGTTATATTCATCTGAACCATCACCACAATCATCTTCGGAGTCACAGATCCAACTCTTGAGTACACATTTGCGGTTATCACATTTGAATTGATTAGGCTCACACATGCCTTGGTGGTCTAAAAGATTTACACAGAATTTTATTATTAAGACAGATTAGACACTAAACCCTTTAACCACAACGTAAAAAAATGCAAAAACGTGCTCTCGACGCCAACCTATGATGTATTTTAATTTTGCACCGTGGCGTGCTAAATTGAGTAAAAAATATTGCTTAATTTTGCTTTACCATGTACATACCTATATATACACGAATGTGACAGTCAAAAGGTTAAACAAATTATAATAAAAAGACACTCACGGCAATTATCTTCATCGGAATGATCAGCACAGTCGATGTTGTTATCGCAAACAGCGGATTTAGGAATACATTGTCCATTGCCACAGGTGGCTTCATACGGCTGACACGCGGATAATTGAGGCCTATATGTAATTGCTGTAAATTTTACATTAATATGTGTTAACAAATCGTCAAGCAAGAGTAAGTACCTGATATAAAAAGTTATACTGTGTGAAACTTACTAGCAGGCTCGACTCGTAAGACGACGCGTACTTCGGCACCAGGGTACCTCAAGTAATCGGTCGCTTGACAAATGTATACACCAGCGTCGGATTCCTAAAACAATGGCGTAAAGGTAATTATGACAATACATTTTGAAGCATAGTCAAAAGTTGAATGCGCTTACAAAGCATTTAAACCTACTGGCAAATCTACTACTACTACACTGGACTACACTGGACTATGTGCCTATGCAAAGTCATAGAATCTTAGTATTTGATCATATTTAATATAGTATATTATTTCATCAATAAAGCTATCAAATTATTTATAATTATTATATATTTTTTTTACATCTGATGGATTTAACTTTAGCTGAATTACAACGGAGTTTGTGTTGATTTTTTATAGTATCAACTTACTTTTTTATAGTATCAACTTAATTTTGTAAAACTAACTGTTCATGTAACTGTGGATCAATAAATTTTATTATTATTCCGTTTATTTATCTTAACACATATTATCTACATTTTTAAATATTTTTACAAAATATACAAAAAAACATTTAAAAATATAAAAAACAGGGATCCACCGATATCGGGAACAGGGTCCAAGCTACCGGTGGTTAGGGCCCCAAAGACAGGAACCTCCTCACAATACGTGCAGTATCCAGGAGCACTGCCTTCTGAATCAGGCCCTTGACCCAGCCGCCTAACGAGAGCCTCCTGAGATGTTGGTCGAGGCTCTTGGCCATCAGGCCATTGGCCGTCACGACTATCGGCACAATGACTGCCGAGTCCACATTCCACATGTCGACAACCTCGTGCGCCAAGTCGAGATACTTTATTTGTTTTTCTTTCTCGGCTTTCACGAGATTCTCGTCATGGGGAATGGTGACATCGATGATCATTGTGCGGCGCGCTAATCGGTCTATCACCACTATGTCAGGTTATTATTATTATTATTACTTAAAAATTAAGACACTTACGGTAACTCTGAACATCTCCAATCGTCCATTGAATTCGCTGGAACCATTCTTTATTCCACCATCTCTGTACCACTTGACTTTAGCCCGCACGGGCCCTTCATCACGGCATTGGAACACCACATCGCCACCTATTGATACCCATTGTTAATAATAAGATATTGACGAAGAAAAACGAGACCCATGATTATAGTTTTCACCGATATGCAGCATTCATGATGAAAATTATTGTTGAATTAAATGAGGTAGGTAACCTTTTTAGTGATTGCTTGTTCATGCTTTTTCCCTTTTATTTCTAAAGTAAATGAGTTTTAATAATGCTTATAAAACTTAGAGAAAAAATGCAGGTCTATTTTGTACGATATATGTATATAAAAGTAAAGTAAATAAAAATACAGCTATTAATACGAATTATTCCCAAAATGTAAATTAAAATAATTACATAGATCTATTTTGTGATAATTCCTGATAACTGCTGTATTATTATTTAATTAATTACAATTGAAGACGAGGTGGCCTAGTGGTTAAGGCACCTGCGTCTCGTGTACGAGTGTGCAGGTTCGAAACCTGGCAAGTACCAATGTGACTTTTCTAAATTCATATGTACTTTCTAAGTATATTTTAGACGTCACTGAATAACGGTGAAGGAAATCGTGAGAAAACCTTTACTTAAAAAGTCTGAAATCGCCAATCCGCCTTGAGCAAGCGTGGTGATCAATGCTCATGCCTTCTCTGTATGAGAAGAGGCCTGTGCCCAGCAGTGAGACAATATATAGGCTGATGATGAATTACTATTGCATAAATCATACTTCAATCGTAAACAAAAAAGAACAATAGTTTGGCCATTGACACCGTTCACCTTGCGCGTTGTTGAGGTTTTGTGATTCAATTCGTCCACTCACAATTTTTTACATGGCTTTTTACATCGATAGGCAGATAATAACAACTGTATTCACAATCAATACTTTGTTAAGTAAATGCAAGCCACACACATATTGTTTTCATGTGTCGATTATAGTAGAAGATCAATGAGCAGCAACAAATAGTTCAGCAAAATGGAAAAATTACAGTTTGCATTCAACGCTATGCATCTAGCAAAGGGTAGGTAGTTTTTGTGAACTAAAAAGCTGGCTAGAATAAACTTTATTAGGAATATCTTCCTTAGCATGGACATTGCTTTAACACTTTCTAAACTATTGATTGTAAATACGGATGTGATTTTTTTAGATATACCAGCACACCATTTTGCTGGTTATCTATTCTAAACGCTTGTCTTACAAGTATAGGCCGATAAGAATATTTAGAATTTCCTTTGCATTATATGTATGTCATTTTCCTTTGTGTATGTCATTGTATTTATTGATATAGTTTTAGCAGTTGCAATAAAGTATTTGCATTAAATATTATAATCCCGCCACAATTTAGCAATCAAATTATGACTTAAGCTGGTTTTCTAGAAGGATACGTAAGCATGAATATTGTCATGAGTATCTTTATATTTAGCAGTTTTACCAATAAAACTGCAAGTAATTGAAAAGATTTAGTATTTTTTTAAGAATACCCGCCATATGGTGCAACACACACTGCAACTGATAATACTACATCAAAGATTTATTGAATAAAACCCTTTTGGTATTAAATATTATATTGTTTTAATAAAATGCTTGTGGCCATTTTTGTCCTTTAGGTATTAAAATACTAATTACTGTTGATGTATTCATTGTTAATATTAACCCATATTAAATGTTAATAAAATAAACTCTAAAATCCTTGTGAATAATCTAAAAATATGCACTCGTATGTAAATACATAGGTATATGTTTATAAACTTTAATTACTTATTAAATAAATAAATATTTATTTGACAATATATTTATCGTATGTTGAGTTCAACACAAAAAATAATATGATACTTAATAAATAAATAAAAATATATAATTATTCATGCAATGAAGCTCCCAAGATACATATTTTCCAATATATTTTATCGTAATATTTTATTTACTCATTCTGCCGTGTAAACTACGCATACCTTATCTATAATTTTAGCCATTAATAAAAACGTTAGAGAAACCCATAAAGTCAAACGTTATTAATAAATTCAATATTAATAATTATTGCAGTAGTTAAGCGAAATAAACCAAATTGCACCCTTTAAATAAAAATATATAATATATATTTGTATTTCACGCAAAATGTACCAAAAAATAAGCCGTTATATGAAGTTATGTTAAACCCACGCTATGATACTCTTGCCCAATAATATTTCAGGCAAGCTGACTCACCAGAGATCACTGTTCCACCACCATGAAAGAAATAATAACAGATAGGATTATTAATAAATCTTAAGAAACCACTACCTATATTACCTAACTACCTAAAGAAAACAATGTTACCTCCATCTTATGTAAAATTACCTATATTATAAAAAGAAATGTTAATATTAAAATTTTTATTTATAAGTAACAGCTTGGTACTGGATATAAATGGCGATGAGTTTTCCTTGATCACGTCCGAATCGGTGAATTTAATACATAGTATGCAAAAATGAGGATTCAATATAGTTATGTCGCCGCAGATATTCTTGTACAGGTATTTCCAAATCAAGCTGTTGCTTTTAAATATTTTTATAATTAAATATAATAATAAAATGTTCATAAAAGAAGAAACTAGTCATACCTGCTTACTTGAAAAATTTGGCAGTTTTTTTTTTTTTTACTGAATATCAGTTAATTAATTGCGGTCGGTCACATCATTATTAAATCTATTTTAGAGGTTTTTTTAATAAAATGAGTAGTATTGCCCATTCACATAATTTTTATAATTTTTTTTGAGTCATGTGGTAGTCGATTTCTAGAAGTTGAATAGCGCAGTAAGTGAGCTATGG
This sequence comes from Pyrrhia umbra, assembly GCA_963891755.1. Taxonomy (NCBI): domain Eukaryota; kingdom Metazoa; phylum Arthropoda; class Insecta; order Lepidoptera; family Noctuidae; genus Pyrrhia; species Pyrrhia umbra. The sequence continues at coordinate 5,149,723 of OY982916.1, read as the reverse complement.
CGACCGCTGCGTGTCATCGGTTGGGTTTCCGGGGCAACTAAAAAAAACTTTTCTGATGCAACCGGCTGTTAAACTGTTAATAGTAGCACGTATGTCTAGTTTCTAAACTAGGATCCTAAAAAAGCGCATCTAATAAATTATATTAAATAATAATTCACGCCTGACGGAGTTAGGCGCGTCATTGACCGCGCTAGGGCAGCGTCGACATTACGCGCGCAGTCCCACGACATCGCGCATCTCGGCTTGTCCGTCAAGAATGGATACTGCATTACCTACTATATTGAGATTAAATAGCACTACATTATGCTTAATTTTACTACCCTGCACCAACTGCTCTCCGGCCTGTGCTCACCTGATTTTCCGTGCCCCTTGTTAGGAAGATGCAATAATTGTACACAAATAAATTTTTTGCACATATTAATCGGGTTGTTAAACCTAAACAACATTGTTGGTAACTTTTTGCCTACCAACGCGTATTGTAAATCCATCAATACATTTTCAATCTAAGGCACTCAAAATCATTTCACAATCCCTATCTTTAAATCTGTACCTAATCTTAAACGGTAAAAGTACCTATAAATCCAGTATTTGCAGGTCAGCTTTCAAATGGATGTACCATTTTGCGTAATCGAGATCAATTTTTAATCGCAATTATTATTAATTAATTAAGTTTCAACGGAGAGTTTAACAAAATAAAAAAAATTACTTGAATTTTGAGTGCCTAAAATATTTTTTACGACGGATTACAACTTACCTCAATTTTCAATAACCGCTCTATTCTGAGATTTGCTTACCAGAGATAGATTATTGACATTAGTTGTGTGGACTTTATGGCAAAATTCTATCTATACGAAGACGTCAAACTTTTTGTTGAGGATTACAAATAAGACGCGTGATATAGCTTCCTTTGACACAATCAAGGTAATAACAAAGTACTCACCGTGTCTGACGGACTGTTGCTCTGGGTACGTTTTCAAGTTCAAAGCAGGAGGAGCTGAAATTAAATTAATATTTTATAAAACTGTTATAATTTTTATTTTTTTATATTGTAAATATATTTACAAGTATTAAATTTGAAATAAAAAAGAAATACATGATAAAAAATAGATCTCAGTGTTAATGCAAATGGAAAGTTCTTTATTGCAAGACTTTAGATGATTGAGGAGAAATATTATACTAAGTCATAACACTGTTTTGAATCATTCCAATAGAATAATTTTGTTATATAGGTACTAGCATTTTCCCACGATTTCACTCGCGTTCCAAGGGAACTGTATAAAATGTATCCAAACCATAACTAACCTACAAAAGTAATCCTACCCTATTTAAACCAACTCCCAGATCACATCTATATCCGTACCAAATTTCGTCCAAATCGGTTCAGATTACGGTGAAAGCGAAAGAAACAAACTTTCACATTTATAATATTAGATAGGACGAGGATTCAGATTTATTTTCATATCATGAAATATTTTCAATTGCTTAAAAGACTGATTATTCTTTTCTCTGACTTAAAAATAAGTTTTATTATGCTATCGTTTGCACGTAAATATTGAGAGCGTGCAAAATGTAAGTAATAAATAAGTATTTTTGTTAGTCATATTTTCAGATCATTTCGTATCGGTCTGAGGTCAAAATTATGTTTTAAAGTACACTAGATGGCCGCAGTCTTCTCGTTAATAGTGACTTCTATATTCACACTTTAAATGGATGGGAAAGTCAAACAGTTTTAATCTAAAATATAATACTCAGTATGTGGGCCAAGACTACCTATCCCAGTCCATTTAAACCAGACTCGCAATCATACAAATTTTTACATCGATCGATGCTAATATACTAAAAATATATACAATTTACACATAAAGACATTACAATACCTTACTTAGTCAATTACCTATATTAGTTTGTATAACATTCAATTATACGGGCAAAATTAATTTATTAGTGAACTGACTACTGACTGACTGTCTGTAGAAGTCGCATAGTTAATCGAATATCGTTAGTTAGGTGGTACAGTTTCTGTAGCAAGTATGTGTTAGTTTTACTACACTAGGTACGGTTAAACTTAAACTCTTTTAAATTAAACACGTTTCGCCTTATATTGTTGAACAGAATGGATAAATAAAACAAAAAGCTCTACAAAAATGTAATTTGGACATCAATAAAAGTAAATGGTGAAATATGATCAGCTTGTTTGAATTTTCAGGGCCAAGATCACCGACAGGTGGTTACGTAATCGGCTCGTTAAACAAAAAAACATTTTTTACCCACGAAGCGAGCATTTTTGTTTTACCCACTTCTTGCTTATACTCGGGTTGGTAATCGACTGTTTTAGGAATAATAAGCTCAAATTATAGTGTTAGTCTTCGAAATTTGGAAGTTTGAATTTACTGTAAACAGCTATTTTAGTTGATCCGACTGTTATCTTGTCGGTGAACTTGGGCTTTAGAAACCTACTAGAAGGAAATCAATTTTATACCTGGGAGTAGGATAGAATGCAATCAATGGATAAAAATAACTATAAATTGGTAACATTGAGGAGCTTCTAAAGGCGTCCGATCATTGAGCTCCTCAATCTTAAGTCGTTCGTGCATGACGATGTTGAGGAAACGTGTTTAGTTTAAATTGAGTTTCAGAGTCACGTAGCGTTTCGTACAACAATAGAAAATAATACGAAATAATAATAATTATTAATTTAATATTTACAAATGATCAGTGCGTTTGTGATTTTAAAATGATTCCTAATATTATTAATTTCGCCATTGTATATCTTTGTTGAGATAAAAAAACACCTGAATAGTACATCGGTCATTGCAACATACACAAATCTTCCATGTCTATAATTTCACGACACTTTATATGAGAGTTTTATGCGTGAAAACTGTACATATTACAAACAAATAAACAAACGAACACATACTATAAATTGGCAGCTTGTTAGGTACCACGACATCGTTGGCGTTGCCAGTACTAAACGTACCATATCTTTCTCCTCGTCACAAACTGGACAATTTTGAAGTCAAATTTCTCGTAGACCAGTTGTGACGTAAAAGCAGTAATAAAATATCAACAAACTCACTTTCACATGAACAATATTAGTAAAGTAATTAAAAGAAGGGTCTGTCCGTTAACACTATGTTAAATATTAACCACGTGGACCAAATTACAGATATAATCATATCATCAGATATCGATTCCTTACTGAAGTTGGGACAATTAAATTCGTCACTGTAGTCAAACGGACAGTCGATATGACCGTCACAAAGCTGGTACTTGTTTATGCACTGACCATTCTCACAACGCCATTGGTGGCTGCGGCATACATCTATTAAATGGAATATGTAACTTTATACCAAAGCCTAACGGTTTCTTATCAATTAGAATATAATTTTGTTACAAATGTTGAAAAAGCTCAATTATGTGTTTTCTGTATATTTAATTTACATAGCAAAATATTATACATTAATTTTAGCATCAGAGGGCCGTGGAAAAAATGCGGTTTCTCTACTCTTTGTCTACATATCCCATAGACAAACAGTGGACAGTGTTTATCTACCCCCCCCCCCCTCTTGCTAGACCTACAGATGAAAAAAGAAGCCCTTCGAGTTTTTTTTAAAGTATCTAGATTTAATTAGAAAAAATCACGTAGGTCAAACACATAATGGAGCTATCTAGATATTAGATACAAACAAACAAAAACACTCTTCACTAAAAGACAGCTAGACTAGGTATACTGTTATTTAAAAACAATGTCAATAGCTAATACATTTTGAAGTTAAAATAACTTCCTCCCTTCACCACCTTAAAATAACTTCCTGTTAAGCTTCTCTGCCAAATAATTATTTTCTTAATTATGATTTTTCGATTATCATTATGAATTAAACTGGTACATAATTCTTGTACCGAGGTAGTGAAACAGGCCCTAACCATTCGACCGATCAACCTGTTTTAATGGGTAGTAAAATTATTTTGAGTTAAAAAAATATGTATAATTTCAAATTATACATCAATTTAATTATTCTTCTATTTTTTTTATTTATTGAATTTTATTCCTAATGAATTACAGTATAGTAACAACATGCATAACTTACACTGGTCACTGGTGGTGGTATAGTAAGGTCTTTGCGTTGTGGGGGGGACGTAAGGAATGAATGCTGGTATCCTAACGGTTGTAGTCGGTGGGCAGTTATATTCATCAGACCCATCTCGGCAATCCCTATCGCCATCACAGAATGCCGAAGTTGAGAGGCATTCGCCGCTACGACATTGGAAGCTATCTTCTGGGCAAGCTGGAATGATTAAAGTCATTGATTAGTCAAGAGTTTTTTAGTTTCAACATCTTTTAGGAGAACCCGATATATTGATATGGCAATAGCTAATATCTATTTAGTATGCTTTTATTATTATTAAAAAATAAAATTAACAATGGACGTGGTCACCAGCAAGCTTTTCAAGGGAAAAGTAATTCTTAAAAAATTCACACAATTTCTTCTAGCTTCAATTGTACCAAAATTAATCAATAAGAGATTTCCAATGACATCTCATAAATTATCGCTACTGGTGAATGGTGGAGTTTTCATATATATATATTACGGGTTCTCCTTCAAACATAAACACTCTTGAAACATGCAGAAATATTAACATCACATTACTAGGTTCTATTACGTTTACAAGTACATTGTAAATTGTAAGATTGTAATAGACAGATGAAGAAAAAAACATTGAGAATTTATGTCATATCTTAACGATTGAAAATTATATTTGATTTATAATTATTTAATAATATATTACAATATAACTTCTATCTAATACAATCCTAGTTGATATTTTTTACTGGATTTTAAGCAGAAAGTTTAAGAAACATGCAAGAAATAATATATAATTATGATACTCGTGAATTAAGAAATATTATTGCACTTGTTCGCGACAAAGATCTTTTCATATTAACTGAACCGCTATGCTGCAGAGCATTAAATTTTATATCATTTTAGTTATTAGCCTGAATAAAAATTCCTGGTCACGAACAAAAATAAAAATATTTCGTTATATTTGAATACCTAATGAAATGACGGGTGATATAACATAAACAGGATATAACGGACCTAAAATATTCGTTTTGTCTAAAATGAAGCTAACCTACATAATGTATAATGTAAACTACACTTAATAAAAACCAAATATATTTATACATTGGCCTGTAAGGAGTCAATAGTTGGGGTTCACTGGATCGCATTCCAAAATGTTTGATTTAGAGTACTACCAAATCTGATTGTAATTATCACACTATCGTTTAATTTGAAATTTTATACATCTATTAAAAATAAAGAGAAGAAAAAAACTATATACATTGGATAAAATACGTGTGATTTCTGACACACTCGAGTGTCAGATCTCAGTGTTCTTGCGAGCATAAAAAATGACCTAGATTTTACACTTAGTATTCATAATAAAATCAACTATTCATTATTAAACAATGTTAATGGACCTAATATATAATAGATTTAAAGAAAATTCAGTAACAAAAATAAACGACAGCGGTTGTTACAATCAAATATGGCGATACTAAAATGGTTGAGATACCCGTATTCAAACAGTTCTGTTCATCAGAAAAATCGAAGCAGTCGTATATATTGTCACAGCGCCTCATATGCGGAATGCACTTGCCGTCGTAGCAGGTAAACTGTGACTCATGGCAGGCGGCCATCGCAGGCGACCGCGACGCCCTCGTCATGTACCACGCTGGACACCCATCACTCATTATCAATCTTCCCTTTGATTGGGATTACAGCTACTTCTACTCTATAGAAGATCTATTTTCTTATTCATATCCGAAATATTTTAAGAGAATCTTTAAGTGGTAAAGAAAACATGGTATAGAAACGAAAAAAATAAACAATTGTATAATTATGATGAAACAGTCAAATTGAGTATCAATAAATATAGAAAAAAGACGAGCAAAGCTCCCATGCCGTAAGGTATCATTTACACAACCGGGAGAAAAGATTTATTACAATTTTATGAATTTCTTACCAAAAAAGATTAAGAATCTTTGTTTTCATTTCTATGGTTTCTTTACACCAATAAACGTATCTCTTAAAATATTTACGGTATAAGTAGATGGACCTTATATATAATAGATAGATACTCTACATGTTTTTATTGATTTTTAGATTGAGCACACTAAAATACTTCTTGTATATAATTGAGTAGGGAACCCTACGCTTCCTTGTTTTAGTACAACTTGCATCATCGTGCGCAATGCTAGCCAGGGTAGGTATGTAATCAAACTTTGAAGGAGAATCAGTCAGATTTTATTTACTTTCACAGCAGTATTAATATGTGATAAGTCTAGACCAGATTAAATATTTGAATGTAGTACCTACCTTTTCAATGTTAGTATTAATATTATAATTTCAACCCGTTTCTGATACAAAACATAGCTTTCAATAATAGTTTTTAGTCTGCCAATACACGGACAGGCGGAAAATGAAAGTTTGATCCAGTTAATAATAATAAATTTTATTTTTTTCGCGAATTAAATTTAATGGCACCCTATTTTTTTTGCTTCAGAAGTCTATTTAATGAAATCCTGTTGTTTGGCACGAATAGCGTGTTTAAGTGCATGGTGCCTTATTAATTCGTACAGCAAGTGTGCCAATATGTGTGTCGACTGGTGTTGACTAAGATAGTGCAAGAAGTAAATGGTTAGTGCTCCTTTTAAGTTCTATAAGCGTGTTAAGTGCCCTGTGCTTGCCAATTATATGAAAATAACCATTAAAGTCGACTGTTGTTCGTTATAAACTAAGTTCTTTAGATAGCCATAGGAAAGAATAGGTAGAGTAAACCACAAATATACGAGTATTTGTTCATATAATACTTTGCAAGTTAATAGCGAACACCAGTATTTAACAGTTATATAGTATTTTTTTTACTGAATTTTGAATTTTGACATAAGTACTATTTTAATTAATTCCTATTGTAATGTAAATAGAAATTTGTTAAATATAAAATGAAAACAGTCCTCAATACTTACGACAATTAGCTTCGTCGGAACCATCAACACAGTCGTTATTGTAGTCGCAAAAGAACGCTCGGTCGATGCAAACATGGTTTGACTCGCATTGAAACTGATCCGGTGTGCATGGTTCTGAAGAAAATAAATCATTAATTTAGTGAGTAAAATGGCTAACAGGTGTTTTGTTATACTATAACTACTTCGAAAAAGGAGGTTTTGTATTTGAATATTTTATTTTTATTTTATGCATTTAAGTGATAAGATGTTCGTAGTAGTAGTAGGTAGTAGGAAGTCGTGGTGGCCTAGTGGTTAAGGCACCTGCTTCTCGTGTACGAGTGTGTGGGTTCGAAACCTGGCAAGTACCAATGTGGCTTTTCTAAAGTCATATGTACTTTCTAAGTGTATCTTAGACGTCACTGACTAACGGTGAAGGAAAACATCGTGAGGAAACCTGGACCTAAAATGTCTGAAATCACCAATCCGCCTTGAGCAAGCGTGGTGATTAATGCTCATGCCTTCTCTGTATGAGAAGAGGCCTGTGCCCAGCAGTGGGACAATATATAGGCTGATGATGATGATGTTCGTAGTAGTTTGTGTTACTTGGAGTACCTAATGCGAGAATTCTAACGGTACCTCATATATCTGAATCGGTTCAGACATTCAGAAGTAGGTATGTAATGGTAGAGTTTAAAAAACAAAGTTTTTTAACCTATACTTTTAACCCTATGAATATAACATTCCATTTTGTTGGCAGTCCTGTGGTAAAGAGACTCAACCGACCCCAACCAAGTGTTTCTTCACCGATGTTTTTCTTGTCATAATTATATATATATACAAGTATGATTGCTTAGCATAAATACTAGGTTAACACCCAAACACATCGTGATCTTATCTAAAATGCTGAAAAAAATATCTGGAGTACTTGATGACTTACGTTCAGGGTCCGTGACCATGGTTTTGTTACAGTTCAACTCGTCACTGCCATCACCACATTCAGCAATACCATTGCACCGCAGCGAATATGGTATGCATTCGTAGGAGTCACATCTAAAAGAAAAAATATTAGTTTTCAACAACGTGAAGACCACTAAAAAAACTTAATAACCAACTTTCGCTTAACGCATCTTTCGCCATTAGCATAGACATAGCAATTCGCATTAAAAATAAACATGATAAAAAAAACATTTGGCACATCATAATTATATCTATTCAGGCAAATAAATTATCAACTCTTGCATCAGTTACCTGAAGTCACCAGGTCGGTCACAGTGATAGCAATCGCGCTCGTCCGATCCATCCTGACAGTCTTGCTGGCCGTTGCAAATCTGACTGGCCATTAAACACGTGCCGTCGCATTGTTGGGCACAATCTTTAAAAACAATACGAGACATTTAAATAATTAAACTTAAATAGCAAATATCAAAAGCACAGTGCAAGAATTGTCGCAGTTTGATGACGCAAAGCCGTTTGCCATGGCACTGACTGAAATCGCATAAATAATCGCAATATTTATATTAAGTATATTATGAAATTAAATTTTTACAGCATTAAATGATTGCAGGGGATCCGAAAGGCAACTGATTATTTGGATATTTGTGAAATATATTTTTGTTTTAAACACTATGGACATGTACGTTGCGGTCCGTTCCCAATACAATATGAGCCAGCCTTATACAGTTTTAGACAAATATTATGATAATATTAATAAAATTCGACAAATTAAACTATAACACATAGATTATACAATTATATAAATTAGTTTATTCAATATTTACAGCACTAATCCGACTTACCAGCGTAAAGGCTATCAAAAGCAACGTGCAAAATTAATCTAAAAACATCTACGCTTATTTTTTGTCCTTGTATCAAAAGGGTTTATTTCTCAATACAAGGAACATAATGCTTAACTTCGGAATAGCGCTATAGTTCAGGGGTCTTACCATAATCCCCACTTAATTTTAATCTTACAAACATGCCTGTAAAACTAAATACCGTAAAAAATTAACGAAGTATTGAAATAAACAAAAGGGTTATTAGTAGGGCCTCTGAACGATTACTTATCAATCTTCTCTGATATTCGAGCACAATTATCAGAACTTAGTGTACCTTCACAGTCGTCCTCATCTTCACCGCTATCACATTCACGTATATCGTTACATTTCTCTGCGCACACGAGTCGAGAGCCTGAAGTGCAGGATATACGGTCCGATGGACAGGATGCATCTGAAATCATCGCCATGTTATAACTCTTTATCCTCACTACACACGTACCCCCAGTGCCGTTAACACATTGCGAATATTTTCTACTGTTACCACTTGAAAACGAAAACATCGGAAATAATATATTTCAGGTATAAGTAGGTACATACAATTTCAGTAATGGCTGAAAAGACACTCAAGAAATATTTTTTTATCTGTATGTTTCTAACTACAAGAATAACGACATTTATAAAGACGATGCTAAAATATAAAAAGAAATAGAAAAGAATTCATGCGATATTGCATGCGCATGCCTCTAGCTGTAACAATTGAAATGTGGACCTTTTATCACATAAGATGGTTGACAATTTTTCTCATCGGAATAATCAGGACAGTCGTATTGACCGTCACATCGTCTCCGAACACTTACATATCCACCATCGTTGCATTGCCAACGGTCATTTCCACGAGCCCCTAAATATTTATATAAACATGGAGATTCTTAGAAAATCAAAATTGTCTTGATAACCGTTCATTAATCGTTAACATCTTTAAATGAGTATTACTATGTTTTAGTAAGTATTATTACAAATCTTGTATTAGGTAATACTGAATCTCCAATCAAACAAAAATGTGGATATCAAACGATTCAATCGCAACGATTTTGAACGGTAATCAAATAATATACACAAAGGCATTCGGTAAGCATTACTTACGGCAATTGTACTCGTCTTCGCCTTGACTGCAATCTTTTCTACCGTTACAAAGATAGGATATATTTATACAAGAACCGTCCCGACACGGGTATTGGTCCCTTTTGCAAGGGCAGCTTTTCTCGTCGGTGCCGTCATCACACTCCACCGTTCCGTTGCATCTGGCATCGGCTCGCACGCACTTTCCACTCGTGCATTGATATTGATAAGCCATGCAAACTGTGCCTGCCGTAATAATGCACCATAACCACATAAATGCACTAGGAAGGGAACTCATTGTAATCAAAACCCCCTTTCTAATGTTTTCAAAATTAAAATAATTCCTACAGTACAGCAATATTTAAACGAACAAAATCTTTTAAGTTTTATAAACTTGAAGCGAATACCAACCATATGAAAGTTCAATTTTAATAGTTACAAATTAAGTTACTCGCACATTTGTGCATATGTTCATCTTAGTTTACATCCCGCCGAATGCGTCAAGTTTATGTTTATGAAAATAATGTTAAGAATTAATCTGATAAGTGCAGCTTCTAAGCTGTGCATTTAAATAAGCGACTGATTGTAACATTAGTACGGGGTTTAACATGCTAAAAAGAGGTACAACGTTTCACCGTCACCTTATAATCATTGGTACTTATTTATGAAATTATAAAAAATCGTCTTTAATAAATTTGGAAAAATTCAAACCGTATGAGCAATCGCGTTCATCAGAACCGTCCTGACAATCATGCGTTCGGTCACAATGTTTGGATGCAGGAATGCAGTGTCCATTATCGCATTTGTAGTCGCTCGCACCACATGCTAATCGGTAAAAAAAATAGACTGCGTTCAAAAAATCATTTATCTTAAGAACTGACAAATTATCAGCAATTCGGAAATGAAAAATTGTAAGAAATAAAAATAAGGAAAAAGAAAAACAAATAAAAACTGTTTAGGAAATTGAAATGATGAAACCAATCACCATGGAGACTGAGACTGAGACGGATAGAGAAGGACAATGAAGATAGAGTCGAAACAAATGAAATTCAATAGTAATAAAACAGAGGGTAAGCAAAGTAGCAAGAACCCTTAACGATAAATCAACTTACGACAATTTTGTTCATCGGAATAATCGCCATGCCCACAATCATAGTGACGATTGCACTTAAAAGACTCGGGTATGATCTTGCCACTTCTGCACTTAAAGTAGCCAGTGGCTGGAAACACATGCAAAGCTATTCATGTAAACTGAACATTAGTGGATGACTGGATTTTATGCTGGATGTCAATTGAAACTATCATGCAATAGGTATATGTAATTTCAGTGATAATAATACTGGTTATATTGCACTTGAAACGTTACAATGCTGCTGAAATCTATTTGGGGTGGGCTAAGATGTCTTGTTCAATCTTTTGATGGGTATGAATGTCTTACCGATGCAGTTCCTTTCGTCGGACCTATCTGTGGGGCAATCGACCCGTCCATCACATCGCTTACTCCGCTTGATACAGGTCCCATGATCGCATTGCCATTGGTCTGGTCTGCATGCTTTTTAGAATTACATGTTTTATTGTTCACAGTGTTAATTGGTTACAAATTAGTATCCGCACCGTATTCAATGTGATTTTGTTTATGTAAAATACTTGTAATAAAATTATAACTTGAAAGGATTATATTGAATTTAATTGAATGTTTTTTTTCGTTTAGGGCATCAGTTTCTTAAGTGCCGTGTATGATTCATTAATTAAATCTCTAGAATTAGCCCACAGATTTCCTTGGGTGAACAAAAAATACATAAACAAAATCGCATGGCGGTTAGTTGCATTCAAGCTGATACTTACGACAGTCAATTTCGTCGCTTCCATCTTTCTTGCAGTCTTTGAAACCATCACAGCGGAGTAGGATCGATATGCAGGTGCCATCACGACACCTGAACTGGCCTGTGTCCCTACACACGTGGTGCCCAGCCCACCACACTATCTTAGACACTTACCGTAAAATGATCCACGAAAGCAGCGTGCGAATTATACGGCATTAATTTACCTATGTTTTTATGCAACGAGGCATTACGAGCAAATAGTTTAGGATACTAATCTTTATGATGAATAACTAGTAGCAGAATTCCTATAATTTCAGTTCTATTTTTTTAATTTTGACTCAAGGTAGTTATGCTCATGCTTTTTTATGGTCAATTGATTCTCAATTTCTTTGAAGCTACTAGATTTTTTAAAGCATTAAAAAATATTGTTGTTACTTTTCTCATATCCGACAAAATCATACTTTTGCCCCAAATAGATGTTCATATTACAGGGTGTAATAGATAAACTGCTCGTAGTCTCTCGTTGGTAAAGATAATATGCAAGATCAGGCGGCCTACTCTTACTCAAAGAAAACGAAGATTCGATTGAAGTTTCGTGAATTTCCTTATGGGGTTTTAGGCCGGTAGGATGCAAACAATTGTTATATATAAATGATGTACAGAGCATCAGATACCACGCTACCGCACTAGAAAAAAGTTATCGTTTATTCTCGGTTTTTCCGAAGTTTCGTTTCGGTGAATTAGAGTAGGTCCCCAGGTTTGAAGGCATCTTACTTACCACAGTCTACTTCATCAGAGCCGTCTGAGCAGTGCTGTTGGTTGTCACATCGCTTGCGTTCTTCGATGCACAGTCCGTCGCTCTCGCAACGGAACTCATCGGGCCGGCAATCTATAGTAAAGAGAATTATCTTTATTTATTAGGCTATATGTACACAGTTTTTAAAAAGTAAGTGTTATGTTTTATTCACAAATAGGTAAAGTAAAGTTGTCAATGTTGGCACTGGCATAGTATGATGGAAACAATTATGAAACCAACCCAGAAACATAGTCTAATTTAACTGAAAAACAATCTTTTCAATAGAGGCGGTATCTTTATTTATTTACTTTTTAACCAACCTAAAAATCTAGAAAATAAAATTGTTAAATTATATAATATATAACTGAACGATTATAATATTAATAATAATTATATATTAATCAACTCATAACTCTCTACACCCGTAATTGACTAATAAAGTAATTGACTGTATTATTTAAAAAAAAAAAGTTAGTTACAAGTAGGTTTGTTACTCACCGCAACCGAGCTCGTCATCCTGGTCGGGACAGTCATAGACGTTGTTACAACGGCGGCTTGACTCGATGCAGTGGCCGCTTCGGCAGTGGAAATCGTCGGCCCCACATGTTCCTGTTGACAAACGAATGGAAAACATGAACTTGATGTTACAAATTAGCTTACAGCGCCATCTAGTGACGTATACAAGTACAACTCAGTAATCAACAGGTTGCAATAAAATATTTAGATATACAATATTAGGTGCATTTAAATATCGTTTTTAATAACACCACTTATGTTTTAAAAAATCTTGATTAATTTCACATTTTAAAATATTTCGGAACATGATGAACGCCTTTACCACCTAAATAGTAACTAGCAGCGCCATCTAGTAATATTATGAAGTAAGTACAACGTAATATAATTATGTTTTGTAATGTTTATTTAATAGCACGGCTATTTCTTCAAAACTCTGAAATATTTAAACAAAAATATCGGTTTATTAAGTACTGAGATTTTTGTATAAGGTGGATATCACAGGATTCACAGGTGGATATTTACTTTTAGTTCCACTCTGATAGTAAGATGGCACTAGTGTACCTTTGAAGGAGGGCGATTGGAAGCTTTCGCCAGACTGCGGTTATTTGACTGCGTTGATCAAACAGTTTAACTTTTACGAAGTTTACGTTTCAAAGCGATGCAAGACTGCCGTTGCATATACGAGCATTTTGCCAGCGATTTCTGCGACAGACTTTAGCAAGACAAATTGACGTATATCTGTTCTTACGTATTTTGACTGTTTGAACAAGAATTTGCTACGATGTATTCAATTTGGTAGAAACTTAACTACATGCGATGCAAACACTAATGCACATTAAATGGTTATTTGTATAATACGGTAAAATATTGCCAAATTTAGTAAAGAGGACGTAACCAGTAGCTAACATTTTTTTTTATGAACTCGACGAATTAATGCTAGAATTAACTCAGCTGACAAAAAAAAAACAAAAAAAACACAATACGCACTTAAAAACAAGAGCTCATCAATTCTAAGTGATCACAACATAGTCTCGAGTTTTAAGAAGTGTGCAAACGACAACTCAAGTTAGCATAAATCGACAATAAAAATAAAAGAGAAGCGTAGTCCCGACAAATTTTCTACATCTTTTTTACTATAAACATTGTAACACCTATGGGTATTTAAAATTCTGCCGTTGTTCGCCGGGGCCTACTACGTGATATACTTAAGGCTGCATAAATAGGCAAGTACCCGCGAGTATTATGGGTTGAGAGTTTGCGCGTACGCTTGTGAAAATCGCAAACTTTGCCGGCATTATGTATCGCGACCACGTGGCTGTGTTTAACAGTCTTGAGACGCGCGACACGCTCGAAAATCAAGTATAAAGCTTTTTTTGTACTCACTCTCTTGGAGGTGATTCTCTAAATTATCAGGTAGGTACCTACTTTGAATATTTTAGCAGTCTAAATTCACAGAATAACTACTAGGTAGGTAGGTACCTATATATTATAATAATTTATTCATTATGACCGTAATCATGAAGGTACGACCAAAGACGGAGATCATTTTGTATATTTTTACGCTATCACGCTTTTATTGAGACGAGGCTTTTGCCGAGCAGTAGGACAATAAATAAACTGATGATGATGTCAACTCATGGGTCTACATGGTGTGATGGGGGTGTACCAACTATTACAATAATAAGCGGGGGAGTTAGTTGCGCCACTTCATCTTGCCAGCAAAAACGGACGGTGATGGACGGGAATTTAAAGGCCTGTCTTTTGTTAATTTGACTTTCAAAAAGTGGTGTTTTTCGTTTTGAATTTTTTGAAAGTAGGTAAATATCAATAGGTAATTATTTAATTATAGCAATGATACATAACATTTCATACAAGAACATTACAAGATTTAGTGACGCCATTGCCTAGCAATGTAGGCCGGCAGGGTTGGTCAGGTATGCGTTTACATTCAATCTTAAGATTTATGAACCATAGTGAGAACGTTTAATTGTAAGCAATGCCAATAAACCTATTCACTTTGATATTAAATAAGATTTGCACAATATGGGATACATTTGCACTATTGGGAATAATGAGAGGTACGAATTGGGAATAATAAGAGATACGAATTGGGAATAATAATAGTTACCTTTTGGGAAAATATTTTTAAAAGCCGTAAGTACATCGTTACTGTGCTGATGATTTATTCATTTGCTGTTTCTCTTCTATTGTCTCGTTTACGAATAGAGCATTTGACCTACTGTCGTAACAAAAAGCTTATTAAATAGTTTAGGGTTAGTTTCATAAACACGAGGAATATTACAGCTGTGTACCTATGTAGTATATTTCTTAGGCGTTTACGTCCTATAGAAAACAGAAAAACTAGTTCTATCATTGTCAATACAATTCATCAAGCGTCTAGCATTAAAGATTGTTACCAAAAACATTTGCGATCCCCTCACTTTCAGCTACATAGCGTTCGTGAAAACCTCAAATAAGGTTTTCTCGACGTTCATATGAGGGTAATAATATTTTATTAAAAGCTTTCTACCGTAAGGGGCGTCCCAACGACAAGTCGACGACGCATCACTCTGAGCAGATAACTTAATGTTGCACAATTACTAAAATTGCCATTCTTTACTATAAAGACCGTGTTTATATGCATTAGCAACGAATTACGTGAACAAAGGCTATGTTAACAGTAATGTTGTTTCCATTCGCTTTTTTCACTCATCGATTATTTAGGTTCACTATCAACCTATACACAAATACAGTCATCTGGTGGACATTAGTTGCTGATATGGCTAAACCTATTAACAGACACATTCCGATTTTGAATAAATGATTTGATTTGATATATAATATATAGTATATATACTATATAGTACCTATATTGTGTCCCATGCTCATCCATTCCTTTTTATAAAGACCATGTGAGATTTCGGTATAGCACCAATAGTAAATTTATACTAACTCAATCATTGGAATCGATACGCAAGGACTGAGTCTGATTGTGATAAACAATATAAAACTCGATGATTTTCTAAGTACCGATCAGGTATAGAAATTGCCGACTAGTAATTATGGCCATACAAATTTTTGTGTACTTAACGTAAATTAAGCAAGTTATACTCAAAACTCAAATGATTTTATTTCAAATAGGTCTTAGCAGGCACTTATGAAAGTGTGGAGTGTTAAAACTTAAGGAGTGGGTCTTATGGAGAAGAACCGGCAAGAAACTCCATAGACACTCTTTTCAAGAGGAAATGTTTACAATAATCTTTTTACAGTTCAGGTTATCTCTGAGAAAGTTATACAATTCAAATGATGCTATACAAAAAAAAAATGAAACAATTAAATTAAAATTTAAATTCAGCAATACAGTTAGTAACACTAGGTCCTATATATAGACTTTGGATATTAAAGGGTTAAGCTAAATTGTGCAGGCTATGGACAAAGGGAGTTTGGTCGCATGCGGCACCTGGCTTGACGACCACAACAGAGCAACGGTAGGCACACAAAACACGCAAAATTACGTAGGCCTCGTTCACTAACTTACTACGCAAAGACAGCTTCGAAAGCTCGTATCGTGCCAATTAAAAAAAAGCGTAAATTTTAAGTGTCACAAATTTATGGAACCAATATGTAAAGTCGGTTTCAAGTTAAAAAAATTATTAGCTTTTTAAAATATTCTTACTAATATTATAAATGCGAAACTGTTATCTTTTTGTTATGCTTTCATGGTAAAACGGGCTCAACTGATTTATGTACCACCATACATGTAATTTGGTAAGCAGATAGATTGATACTCGGGGAAGCGCAGATAGGGATAGTCAGGATGCGAGTCAAACCATGGGAAAAAATATTCAAGCTTTAATATTATACATGCGGAAGTTTGTTTATTACACTCTCACGGCAAAACGGCTGAACCGATTTGGATGAAGTTTAGTGCGGAGAATCCTTTTTTATTGGATGGGAAATTATCAAATGTTTTGAATTTGAATTAGGTTCTGACGTCATTTGATTTAGCTTATCATGAACTTACTTTTAGAAGAAGAGATGTGCTATTTTTTTATTGAGAAAAAATACTTTTAGGTATCTATTCCAATGACTCAAATGTCAAGTTCTGCTAATTTGATCTTAAGAATTCATATTTTATACTAGGATGTGCATGAAAAATCAAAGTAATTGGGAAATGGCATTCAAGTGGAAGATATTTGTTGCAACTTATTTCAATTTCAGTTGGCACTGAAACGAAAATCTAATTACGTTGATGGATGCTTATATTCATGTATTATCCTTTATATTGATAAGGTTAACTCGCTCTAAAATCGATAGAGAAGGCAAAAAATTGCCAGCTCCTTTTTTATTTTATTTGACTGTTTAAGCAAATACCAAGGTTAAGCAAGCATTTATTTATAAAGCACGAACGCGAGACAGATGCGCGGATGAAAAAAATTAAATGAAAACCGTGGACGCGGCAAAGGTAATTAAATAATTACTTGAAGATTTAACTTATTATCCGCGCACGAGGAAACAGCTTACCAGAAATGCATGGCTATGCCATAGTACCATGCCACAGACTTAATACTCAGACGTGCATTGTGAACTACAAGCTACGTGTAAAAATTAATCATTCATAAAATTTAAGTTTAAGTTAATGCTTCATAAAGCGAAACTTTGATAATTACATCAAACATGAAAAATATTGTTGAAATATTTTTATTAAAATATACGTAAATAGTTAACGGTATATACCGCATCCACGCGTTGTATATTAAAGGCACTAACGTAATAGGTCCCAAACAGGGTGAACTGGCAAATAAATTAAACTGTGTAGTAAGTAGTCGCTAGTCTGCACCAGGCACTGGGTAACCCTTATTACAAAATTGTCCCCGTGGGTGCTTCGTGAGCGGGCCACTTCTTTGCCCCTCTATTATTATGAAACGATTTTTTAAAAGGCTGTGATTCGTAAATCAACCTTACAAGTGTATACTATAATAATTTTCAGTAAAATTAGAGCTAATTTATGATTAATGATTTGATACACAGAGCCTTTATTCTACTTATAATTTAAATTCATATTTAAGGTAAATTTCGGTAACTCATTTTGATTTTAGTATAGTTAATAGTTACAGTACCTAACGAGGAGGTTGCTAGGCTACCTACTTATCATAGCCTTTGATCGTTAATACAGGTGTAAAATAAATAAGTGCTTAAAGAAGAATTTATCCCAATCCATTTTAGTTTCGAGTAAAAAGAAACTAGAAGAATAGAAAAAATGCCAATCCACTACCAATAGCACTTCGATACGGCAGTGTGACAATAACATGTGTATAATATTATATATATATGCACACACGTGACGTATCCCAACTATTTACTAGTTTTTTTATTCTTAGCTCGTCCTTGCGTATTCTCACGTGCGTTCTCGGTTGTTTGGCGTCCATTGAACGTCAATAGGACAAATTTATATCTCATCTTGATTTACGTTCAATTTCGCGAGTGTCATCGTAACATTAGTATGTAGCAAGCGATGTATTTGACATGAGTGTTTTGTTTACAATGTTGTATTATGTGACAGCTATGACGTTTAACTTTGTATTTCGTAATATCTATCTGTACATTATAAAATGCTTTATCCGGAATGACTGACGAAACAACGCACCGCCTAAACCGCTGATCGTAGAGACCTAAACTTGGAGGGTGTGTTCTTTTTATGATGTAGGCATCCGATAAAACTTGTATGTTTGGGGGAAAAGTTTGTATGAAACTTTGTCATTTTTAATTTGAATTCGTATGGCCCACGCGGGCGTAGCCGCTTTTGGAAGCTAGTGTTTCTATAAAAGAATATAAGGTAGGTCATATGATGAAGCATTATTTAATTTAAAATAGGATTAGAGCAAGCTCTTACAACATATTGGTTTATGACGATATGGGTATTGAGGCTCTCTTAAACTGTATTCAGTAATTATTGACCTAAATGTCAATGTTATAAGCTCGTCCACTAATTAATACTGGCTTTCGATAGTCCGATTCCTGTCACATTGACAAGCAATTAACATCTGCATAACACAATTTGACAATAAGGTGTGATTTGTATAATGCCTGACATAAGTCTAAACTCAAGCCGAAACAAGACAATGGAGATTTGTAAGCATTACAGTTCGACCGACGAGTCGTGGCTATTCTGAAGTTAGCCTTTTGGCCGCGAAATGGCGTATTTGGAGTTTAAAATTGCTTCTGCGCAGACAAATGGCTAACGGCTATATCAAAACGGCCACGATTGGTCCATCGTAATATAGGTCTAGTTTTTGAGATACTTTGTTACTATTTACTTTTTCTATTTGTTCAGATGACAGACATTGACAATATCAACCATCCAAATAATTTTATTTTCTGTCACCGCTACTCTAGGCTACAACAAAAACTCTCGAATTCTAACTCCATGCAGGGTAATGACCTTCGAACAAACGTTCATTATGTTCTAAACTGAATTATAAAGAACGCCTTCAATCACGGGTCTTAGTAAAGAGACACATTTCACATTTGTACATCGTTAGGCCACACAATAGCGATTGATGAAATATGCAAAACATGGGATATACTTGATCCTATTACGAACGCTTTGTGAGGGATACGTTGTGTCGAGTTATGGTCACATCACTATTATTGTAAAAGTTGCGTGACCACGATATTATTTAATACCATTACCTTAGGACTGATTGAATGGATTGATGTCACAGTAGGTACCTATATTGTGTAAATGCATCATAATTATTCAAACTCGTACATGTGGATATCCCAAATATTTTGTAGTTTGCCTTTTGTTGTCCAATAATCCAATTATCGAATATTCATATTTTGGTTAATTATTAAAAGTTTAAATTAATAAAGAACACAAGGATTGCAATCCGACAATTATTGCACAGTCAAATATCAAAGTACTAGCTGAACCAGCGGTTTTGTTTTATTGCTCCACCCGAATAAGATAAGTACCCTATGTCCTTCTTTACGATTCAAACTATCTCGATATCAAATTCATCAAATTCGGTTCAGCCGTTTTATCGTGAAAGCGTAACAGGTACAGAGTTACTTTCGAATTTCAAACATTAGGCAGGATAAAATTATGTATGTGTTTTTATAGGTTCAATTATACTAAGTACATTCTAAGGAACTTCTCATATAACTAGTATCAATAAAGTTATAGTGAAATCATTTTTATTTTCTTATTATAAATTATTATAATGATATTTTTTGTACATTAACTTGGTAAAAGAAAATACTAGAACCTAAGTTTATTTAGAAATTGTATATAAAACGACATGCCAGTGTCATGTTAATATCATCTGCTACATCCGCGGTTAATCTTCCGTTAACCCAAAGAGGGTCGTTTAGTAAAAATTAGGGATGAATAAAAATGCACTCGTTTTTTTCATATTAATGTGGCCATTAGCTGGTATACATTTACTCACAGACTCAATTTGCATACCAATTTGTTTATTAAAAATAAAACTTCATCATCATCAGCCTACATATTGTCCCACTGCTGGGCACAGGCATTTTCTCATCCAGAGAAGGCATGAACTTATTGAACATGGATCACCATGCTTGCCCAAGGCGGATTGACGATTTCAGAAGAGAAGATTGTTTTCCTTCACCGTTAGCAGTGGTATCTAAGATATACTTAGAAAGTACATAGGTATGACTTTTAGAGAAGTCACATTGGTACTTGCCAGGTTTCGAACCCGCACACTCGTACACGAGAGGCAGGTGCCTTAAGCACTAAGTACTAGGCCACCACAGCTTGTAAATTAAAAATAAAACTTTGCAAATATAATTTCATTAAGTTAACTACAACATGGTCAAACGGTAATCTAATAGTTATACTGTAAAATTATAAAATACTAGCTTCCCGACCGCGGCTTCGCCCGCGTGGACATTTTTTTTACACTTTGGGTTACTTTATTCAAGTTTTAGTAGGGATCCCTAGTTATTTCTAGAAATAAATATAGCCTATGTTACTCGTGGATAATGTAGCTTTCGAATGGTGAAAGAATTTTTTAAATCGGTCCAGTAGTTTTTGAGCCTATTCATTACAAACAAACAAAGTTTTCCTCTTTATAATATTAGTGTAGATGTATAACTCTGTCTGTCTAACGATGATGCAGTTTTATCATCAGCCTAATTAATATTAATCCACTGTTGGACATAGGCCTCCGCTAACATGTACCATATCGCCCGGGTTGACTCGTGCAACTTTAACCTGCAACCTATTGCAGATCCTCTGACACTACATTTGACTAGTCGCTTGCACAGTTGTGTTGTTAAAGTGATATTCAAGAACCGATCCTGGCAGCATTGAAAAGTATTAAGTTTAATCGATAATAAGGCAAGGCATAATAAGGTAATTCCCATTATTGTTACCTGACGGTAACTAAAAAAAAACTTTATTTTCTTTTACGCAAACTTGTGGACGTACAGTGGCTTTGGACCAAATAAGTGCATTTAAGAAGTTACCTATTGAAAATTCTGTTTCTTTGTGGTCGAACGGGTGACAAAGAGGTCCATGGTCCATGAATATTGAAAAGGCGTCTCATCGTATCAATTACGGGTCGTGTGACGGAGAATAGACTAGTCGGCTTCAGTTCAACCAGATGTTTTAACTTGGTTACACTGTAACACAAAGGGCTCGAGTACACAGAAATAAGTGTCAATCAGAAGCAGATCAACAGTAAAAACAATATACGTTGTACGAAAGGTGAGATTTAAAATTCGGAATCGAATTTATGCTGTTTTGTTAAACGAGAAATCTTATTTCCTCTGTTCAAAATTATTAATTTTGATTTAATTATTTTATTTTCTGTACATGATAATCTCGAAAGCTGACCCAATTTGCAAATACTTTTATTGTGATATAATTAAGGTACCACTGAATAATAATTGCTAATATTTTGACTCGAGTCCCGTAGAAATGAGTGGTACCTGCCATAAAACAACGCCCCGCCCACCACAACAGATGTAAAATATCTACCTGTAATATAAATCTGAAGATTTTGTTTGTTTAAACTCGTTGACCTCTGGAGCGACTAGTCGGATTAAAAAATATATTTTTAGGGAGAAACCATTTAACTTTCAAGCTTAGGAGCTGAACAAAATCAATACAAAAGAAACAGAAAAAACGCTAAGCGAAAAGGTCCGGGCTAATGCCCGGCTAAAATAGTGCTGGGCTAATGCCTAAATGGTTACCGATTAGAAAAAGACGCGAGATGAGAGCATTAACTACTCTATTTTCTATTCTCTTATACTCCTACGTCTCCTTCTTACTTTACACCTCACTTCCAATATTTGAGTTCCCAGTATGACCGAAAACTGCGTTCCTCGAACAATCGTCTCCACCATTGCCCTTCTCACTCACTGACTTTCTTCACTCTTCCTTTTTTGTTAAATCTATTATTTTATGGAACAAGTTGCCCTTGGAAATAAGGATGACAAATAGCCGTTATACTTTTAAACTTTAACTTCGTGAGCATATTATTCACAGGTCATTAGCAGAATTGACACAACAGTCATTTATAATTTGTATTTTTCTTTTAACTGTATATATATATATGTATAGTATATGTATAAATATATTTACATTATTATTATTATTCTATGTGTATAATACAAAAAAATAAAAAAAAACAGAAGTTAGGCATCAAAATATTCGTCCGCATCGCTGTCAGCGGGAATCGTACCCAAAAGGCTGGCTGCATTGCCACGTTGCATGGCAATGCTGATTCTTTGGCCTAGATATAGGCCAGCTTTCGGGTCACGCGTGGAGTCGACTAAACGCTATATATAAATAGATATTTATATATATATACCTAAATATAGTCAGATTGAGCACCTGCCACTGTCTATTTCTCCACCACCTAAAGGTAGAGAATGCCTAAGGCGTTAAGTCCGCCATTGTACATTGTCTTTTATGTGCAAAAAGTATTATAAATAAATAAATAAAATAATGCCAAGTAAAACCGCAGGGTACCTACAGCTAGTTTTACATAATTATATAGTAGACACATATCTAATTAGTTTCTGCCATCTTGAACAAACCCAACCACTAACCGCCAACTAAAACCTTAACAATCAATCTAGTTGACTACCTCGTTGGTCTACAAGTCACAAACGCGACTGTTGTGAACTGAGTCTTAAGGTTCGATTCCCAGGTCGGGCCGAAATCGCTTTGCCAGTTTTAAAAAAAACATTTGGAAGCAGTCTGGTAGTAGGCGGTTTTACACGTTTGTCCCCGGGATGTCAAGCCGTCGTCTCCGTATGTTTCTTTCATTCCATTTCAGAGGCCGTCAGGTTTGAGGAAACTCTGACACTTGATCAAATCCTTCATAATATAGTTGCCGGCAAATAACTTGGCCAGATTTTAACGTAGTTAAAACAAGTTTCCGCATGTGCACCCAGTGCAATCCAAAAGTAACACTTTCAATGCTTGTCATTACACTATCGTCTATTGTATTAATTTACTTTTAAACATTTATATCTAGAAAATAGTTAGAGAAAAGAGAAAAACTACTTACAATTTTGGCCAAGTTACGTGCCGCCTACTATACAAGCTTTTTTAAGAAAGTAAAACGACACAGTGGTATTCATCACTTTCCATAAAACTATACAGATAATTATCCTAAGTGAAATATCTGTAGCTACTACCAAAATTGAAGGTAATTATTAACTTACTCATTGTATTGTCACTACTGATATCCGTTAATAAGAAAACATTACAAAACGTTTTTTTCTTACGTGACGATTTCTACCAGTAAACTTCTACCAAAAGTGTTAAGGATCTTTTTTCCTATAATATTACATACATACTATATCCCCGTTTGTTAAATATACGTAGAATAAGTTAAAAAAATAACAATATTATTATTGTAACCAACTTTTAAAAAGGAAATTTTGTTTAGTCGATTTGGACATTAAAGGTACAACAATTTTCCCAAAATTGGTTTAGCAATTAAATGTGTATTTTTTAAAGAAAACATCATTGGCCCACGATATCTTCATAGGTAATTCATTCTACGTTAAGGCTTACGCGCAGTATATAGAAACACGGTGACACGGCGAGCAGCTGTCAGTTACCTATAAATTTCAAGGTGATGACAATGAATCTAAAGACTAACTGACACGGTTTGCCCAACTCCTAAATAACCGTGACTCGGCGACTCACGGATCATTGTATCGCCAATGTCTCAGCATCTATTCCGGGCAGTCGAGCAGGTGACCTGCACGCAATTAGAACCAGGCCGAGAAACGTACAGCCAAAATTCCATCAAGTATTCTAACAGAGATTTTTTTAAAGTTTTATTTTAACCCGATGATCTTAATAGACCTGGAAAAAACTGCACATGTGTACTCGTACACGTGTAAAAGTTTTAGCTACCAAATGAAACGATTTTTGTAAATTTTTTTGCTTGAAGTTGTGCATTTAGGTTTTTATGGCCATAATAAAATGGCATTCATTTTCATATTATATCATCAACAATAAAATAAATATTAAAAACTGATCTGTTAATGTTTGAAATAAATAATTCATGTTTCGTTTAAATAATTAATAGCACAAATAAGTAAAAGTATAATTCTAGAAATATCATCTTTTATTTAAATCAACGAACATTGAAGAATAAAGCCGAATTTTATAATAATAATAATAATAATATGGGACTCACCCCGCTCTCCTTGGCTAACGAGAATTGGCGCAAGCCTGTAATTCTGGATACTAAGGACCGCATGGAGGTATGGCAGAGTAAGGAGCTACACGGACGCTACTTCCGGGCCCTTCATGGGCCTGATGTTGACTTTTTAGCGTCCATATCCTGGTTACGCTTCGGGGATCTCTTCGGAGAAACCGAAGGGTTTGTTTGTGCAATTATGGATGAAGTCATGATGACAAGGAACTACCGAAGGTATATTGTGAAGGATGGCACGGTTGACATCTGTCGGGCATGCCACCGTCCGGGAGAGTCGATCCGACACATAATCTCCGGTTGTTCCAGTCTAGCCAATGGCGAGTACTTGCACAGACATAACCAAGTGGCCAGGATTATCCACCAGCAACTTGCTTTGCGATACTGCCTTGTAGACTATGAGGTACCATATTACAGGTATGTGCCCGACCCAGTTCTCGAGAATGACCATGTCACACTATACTGGGATCGATCTATCATCACTGACAGGACTATTATAGCTAATAAGCCTGACATAGTGGTGATAGATCGATTAGAGCGCCGCACAATGATTATTGATATCACTGTGCCACATGACGAGAACCTCGTGAAGGCTGAAAAAGATAAACAACTCAAGTATCTTGATTTGGCACACGAGGTTGTCGATATGTGGCATGTGGATTCAGCAGTCATTGTGCCGATAGTCGTTTCGGCCAATGGACTACTAGCCAAGAGCCTCGACCAACATCTAAAGAGGCTCTCGTTAGGCAGCTGGATCAAGGGCTTGATACAGAAAGCAGTACTCCTAGACACTGCGCGTATCGTCAGGAGGTTCCTTTCTCTAGAGCCCTGACCGCCGGTAGCTTGGACCCTGTCTCGTTACCGGTGGGATACTATTTTTTATATTTTTAAATGTTTTTTTTTTTTTTTTTTTTTTTATATAGTTTGTAAAAATATTTAAAAATATAATTGATATGGTATAAAATGAATAAACGGAATAATAATAATATAATAATAATAATCTTTATTTCAGACTTACAAATCCATATTAAGACAAATGTTAAACATATTTTAAAATACAATCTAAACGTTACTAATCTTAGAACTTATGAATGACAAAAACATTTTTTAGAATAAGCACATAATTTAAAAAGTTACTAATCTTGGAAAGACTTATGAATGGCGAAAAACATTTTATTTAAATAATTATACAGTTTAACAAGTTTATATATTAATCTCAGAAAAAACTTAGGAACAACAAAAACATTTATACCTATATCAAAAAGAAAACTCAACATGAGATCAATTAATTATCACAAGTTACACTTATTATAATGTTATCTTACTCCCTGACATAATAATCCCCGAATAAATTTATTCACATGAAGCTCAGAAAACCGACCCATTATCGCAGTATCAAGTCGTGCTGCAAACACTTTTAACATACTGTTTGAGCTTCCCCAAATCCTGTGAACAACCGAGGCCACTTTCTTTCTTATAATTGCATAGAAGTCATTGAGCTATCGTATTTTTTTTTAATTAATAATATTTATAAGTTAATAGACGTCTCGGTGCCCTTCACCGGGTTAAAAAGAGCCGAGAATTTGTCCGTCTGTCATTACACTGAAGTGATATACGAACAATGACTTTTTGTTAACTAACAAAGTGGAGATAGGTCAATGGAATGTCTATTACTTTCAAGTGCAGTTATTTTAATATAATAAAGTTTTTATCATCTTCAATTAATTACCTTCGTCTCACGGCTCGGTAGGGATTAGATTAGTCTTTGTTGGGAACCATATGGAACTAGAAACCACAGGAATTAATTAGGCAGGTGGCTAAATATAGAATGATCAATACGTTAATCAAAGGTGAGGATGAATGACCGACAAAACGCCCAAGTCATAATTAGACTCGATCATCTTATGATTTTTTTATTAATTTGTGTAGCAATGTTGTTACAGATATTTATGTAACTAATCGTAACCAGCCTTATCTTCTAAAGGCTGCAGTAGGTACTTTTTCGCCCAAAGAAACTTTTTGTATGAAAGTTTCCACGAACTTTAAAAAAAATAGATTAATTTTTAAGCTATAATTTAAAAAAAATATTAGGCTTTTTACAGTTTTTTATAGTATTGGACAATGAAATACTGCTCAGGGAATTACATAGGAAATATATACATATTTTTATCGCGGAATGCCTTACCTTATATACGAGCAAAACTAAGCATAAATGCAATAGCACACGAAGCGTGGGTAAACAGCTGGGTACAATCTATACATTTATGTTTAGAGACAACGATAAAACATTAATTTGACAAGGCATCCACCCTCGGTTAAGGACAATCAGTGCAGTGACTACATTGAGGCAGTAACGGTCACAATTATTGTTTTGCCGCGCACTGGCGACCGTAGATTGTGACACGCCTTCTAGGGTCCATGTCCATATTAAAAGGATAGACTTTAGAATGTATAGATGGTATAGAGATATATTATATATTTTTTAATCTTCACAAGTATTTTTGGTAGGTTTTAAGTCTGCTATCGATTTAATGAGAGTGTTTTTATAAATACTTTTTGTGTACCTAAATGTGAAATGCTGAGACCTAATTCGGAATAGGAATCGAACCGAAGGACCGTTCATAGCAGTCGAGTTTGCGACCATAAGACCGACATTGCAGTCACTGGACCAACGAGGCAGTCAAGCTCGATAATTATCTCTGAAGTTCCTCGCTGGACTCGAAAGTTAACCCTAGTACCTATCCTTCGTTATGCTTGCTGTTCAATACGGATGATCTACTATTAATTGTTTTCGGTACATCAACTTCCTCTAAAGTATCAAAAAGGGGCAATGTATTATTTTTCAATCTTATAATTCGTTACAGTGTCAGTTTTCGATTAAATACCATTCACTCACTTGATTTACAACTTCTGCTCGGATGAACCGCCAAAAGTAAAAATATATAATAAATGGTTATTTTTTTAGGATTAAGAAATAACGGAATTATTACTTTGACCAGGTCTAAGTATCTCTTGCTTCTACATCAGATCGGGGTCAAGCCCGACAGTAAGATATGATTAAACACGCCCTTAGCCAGCTGAATGAAATGCAAAATACGGATACAAAAGGCTGTGTATAGCATTTAGCGGACGTGTTAGTAAATCTCGTGAGATATGAATACTCGCACATGCTGTGTTGTATAATTACAACACAGCTTTAATTCTAGGAAAGTTTATGTTTTTATAAACGCATTTATGATAGCACAACTTTAGACATGGCACAGCACGTTTCAAGTAAAATCTCTGTGTAAATAGGTATAGGCAAAATAAAATCGGAATAAGGATTCGATTTATTTATTTTTATGAATACTGAAGCTTTAAAAGCTCAAAACCGGGTTTCGGTTGTTAGTTTCCGTGTTATGTTGCAAGATTCTTTGATTTTAATGTGTTACCATAAAGTTTAGTTATTGGCATGGCATGATGAGCAGCTGTGACCACAACATCTGATTCATCTCAGACAGCACACGGAGCAGGTTGAACGGCCGATTTATGAGTTTCCCGTCATTTTTATCGGCTGTTCACACGATAATTATGCAGCATCCCTGACCTACATGTCTCGAATCATATTGAATATTTCATAAACTATGTTAATTAAGATTTTAACCCGATTTTTATTTTTATCATTTATTGTTCCGCGAATAAGTTCTTGATTAAACGTTATTGACGGTTCAAATGTAATTAAATTATATTTTTATGCTTGCGAATTTGTGACGCTTTGATATCTAGTGAATAGGATTTTTTTTAACTATCGTGAACTAGTTTGTGTTATTGATTTACGTAAACAGAATATTAGACGTTCCCATTTTCGTTCATATTAATCAAGTAGGTACATACTTATTTCGCGCAAAAATGAACTTTTTGTTTAGTTGAAAGTTTCATTTTAATCACGCTAAAAATAACAGTATGTAGTACATACAGACTGTGAGCTATATAATCCTCAACATTGTGAAAAACTATTTCAGGTATAAAAAAAATATCTTCTTTTTTCAAAATTGGATAGTGTCGTAGTAAACAAATAAAAATATATTTCCTGTAAACTAAGCATTGCCGTATATAAAATCGTAAAAAAAAACAAACATGAACAATTCAATGAAACGTGATAGCTTGCAAAGAGCCCTGTATAATCGAATTAAAAATACGTTCCTAGAAATGCTTTTAGAACAAGCTTTAGGGTGCAATCCTTTACTGATGGGACTTCACAAAGTGCAGATGGATTTAGCATTTACGCAGATTTGTATAAGCCCATCGAGCTCTATTGTAGGACTTAGACTTCAAGCCTTTTATAAAATAAGTACATGCAGCTGTCAGAATTATTAAAAAAATAAATAGCGTTTATTTCTCACCACAAACCAAAAAATCCATACAATTTTTACTGAATAGTGTAATTTTTTACCGGGTGTAAAATGAGAAAAAGTGACTGTCACGAGACGCCCAGCAGATTTGAAACATCACACAGAGAAACTACCTAGTGTATAATATACGCGCCACGCAAACTAACAAGGGATTAGAAAGGGACAAAGGCTTGGCATAATCGAGCCTCATGCCGTTTGTCGGCGGTCTTACGGCACGCCAATAGATGTTTCAGATTAATTGTTTTTGATGCTGGCTAATTAAAGTTAATGATTGATTTGTTAATAAATGACGTCTGCGAGGGCGACAATAAGACACTTGAAAATTAAGTGCATCTGATTGTTTAGACTGCACTGTATACCGTGTTATCTGACACTGTATACAAACGCAGACGTCATGTTAACTCACACTTCATTTCTATTTACACTAAATTGACAGTTGATACTTACGTCTGATGTACTGCTGAGGTTCGACGCCGACTATGGAAGTAGCCACGAGAAGGGCGATCCATGCCCTTCCGGGGATTCTCATTTTGTCTGTTTGTTATTGTATCATCTGTGTAAAACTTCGATGTAATTCGTGTAGTCGAGCTATAAAAAATGACCGTATTTGAAATTGGAAAGGGTCAAGTTCCCAATCGTGTTTCGAACACCGCACCGGTTGGTTCAATCAAAAGCTTTTAGTGAACGTGTAATTGGCAGTAAAAAGAGTTACTTTGACATCGAATGCTTCAACAGCGCGAATTGTCTTCCATCGGAGATTATTTTTTCGTTATTTTGATATTATGAGAACTATGCAACGCATGTTACTAATTGGTTTTGTTTTCAACTTTATTCGTAACGAACCAACATGATACAAAAAACAGGTCAAGCGCGAGTCGGACTCGCGCGCTGAGGGTTACGTGTTTTGGAAGAATAAAACATACGCAGTTATCCAAGTGTTTAATATCTTCCCGATGTCTATAATTTCAGATTATTGCTTTGCACTTTGGAGATCAACGAGAGAATGGTGTTTATTTAGACAGGTCCAGGTATATACTTTTCAACAAACTTTGAAAACGAAAATTCATAAAAGAAAACATAAATGTATTTTTGACTGGGCAGATCAAGCCCTATCAATGATATACGCCATATTATCTAGTAATTCCACTTTAACTAACCATCACTTTTATCATGAAGGCAAAAATCTGTTTTATCATGGGCAATTTTTTTATAACTGTTCCAAATTTTGTAGTTTTTAGGGTTCCGTAGTCCGACAAGGAACCCTTATAGTTTCGCTCTGTCCGTCTGTCTGTCTGTCTGTCTGTCTGTCTGTCTGTCCGCGGCATAGCTCCGTGGTTTTTGTTATTAGAAAGCTGAAATTTGGTATGAATATGTATATTGATCACGCCGAGAAAGTGGTAAAATAAAATTTTGAAAAATATTTTTTTTTAGGGTAGCTCCCAAACATGTAAAGTAGGGATGAATAATTTTTTACGTACCCCTTCGTGTGGGGTATCGTTAGATAGGTCTTTCAAAAATATTATGGGTGTGTGAAGACCATTTTTCAGTTAAGCGAGCCAATTGCGAAATATCTAGATTTTAAGTGAAATTTTTTGTTCGATACGAGTTACCCCCCCCCTCTAACTTTTGAACGGCTGTACCTAGAAATGTGAAAAAAATCACAGACGTAGTACATGTAATGAAATTACAAGGAAAACTATCACAGCTAAGAAGGCTTAACCGGTTACAGAGCTATAGTCGACTAACTAACTCCTACTACGGAACCCTACTGCGCGTGGCCCGACACGCACTTGGCCGGTTTTTGCCAATAAAAATGGAAAAGTTTTAAATCTCTTAGATGGTTTAAACGTACATTACGATTTAATAGAAAGTACCTACATACAGTTGTACCTATATTTTTAAAATTACATGACGTAGGTATCATGTTGTGCATAGTTTTGTCATGAAAAAGTTACTGAACTTCAAATCAACTTCATTTGTCGTTTAGTGCGATAAAGTTTTAATAGGCTTCAAACATAGATATGCGAATCCACCAAAAAGACAATAGTGATAATAATAATGGTTCTTTTGAAAGAATTAAACTTTTCCATATAGTGTAATTAGTTTGTAAAAAATCATTAATGGTTTTTGTATACCTACATATCCTGCTATTCATTTAACCAAATATACACAAATCGAAAACTAGATAGAACTTACTTGTTACTCATAAAAATTTGAACACGAATGTGGATACGGATTGAGCAAAAAGCATTTTTAAATTTTGTTGCAATTAATTGATAGTTTCGATAAGATTTCAGGGGCTCGTAGCTTAGTAACAGCCAAGTGGATCGATAGCTTAGCAAGCTTAATCCGCGCTATCCGCGATTTGTCCATAGATGGGTGACTGTTTTCTTAATATGGCGAGACCCCTCTGTGCCTCGGAGAGCACGTAAAGCTGTCGGTCCTGCGTCTGATCTCTCCCAGGTTGTGTCGGATTGCCGACCCATCGGACTATGAGAGTAAGGAAATAGAGAGTGCACCTGTGTCAACGCAAGCATTTGTACCTACACTATAATATCTCATGTGTTTCTTGAAATTGGCCGCCGTTACCAAAATTGGTCTGGAGAGATTATTATTATAATGATAGCACTTCATGTCACGTGACACGATGTCACCTCCGTACATTTCTATGCTCGGTGTACAGTCGTCCATCTTTGTCGTATTCTGTCGATTAAACACGGTTGAGTGTGCCGAGCACATCTGTCACTATGGCAGCTGTCATTAGTTTATAAAACTTTGTTTTTATTGCAGGTCGCGTCGGCCGCCAGGTGATGCGCTGAGATTTTGTCCGATTAAGCACGCTGACTGATTCATAGGAAGTCGCACATGATTGATTTTTAGTTAAAAAGTTTGTTTTATAGCTTCGATTTAAACATTGTGACTGAATTTCAATAGTAGCAGACGATATTTGGATCAGGCTTGCCTATTTTCGTGCGGAAAAATTAAAGTCTAGCAACAACCTAGAATAAAACTAGATAGGTAGCTGAAAGGTTGACTATTTTTACTTTTGGTTAATTTACTCCGTAGTGCTGTTGACTAACTTGTATAGGTACTAGATACTCATATTGCGTAGTTATCATTGCTTGTCCAAAATGGCATTAGCCTATCATGTATAATTAATTTGACTAGAAATGTAGCTGCAATACATTGACAAGGCTATCAGTAAACGTTTGTAAATGAAGGATATATCAAAGTTATATGTACTATTTTATCATTAGGTACAGTAAAACAATTGAATATAAATAGGTGCAATCGTTTATTTACTGAGAAATTTTCGTGGTTCCTTGCTGATCCGACGTCCGTTATAATCATTCGATCCGATGCAGGAATCCATAATTTAGTAGACGTGAATCACAGCTATTTCGGAATTATTTACGTATCTACGTATATTTACGTATATACTACCTACTGATTTGTGCGTGGACTGTTAATAAAACTATCTGTGGAATGGTGGTGGGGAAGGGGAGAGAAATATGAATGAAAATGAAGTGAATAATGAAATAGCGGCTGTCACTGAGAATGTTAGAGAAAACGTATTGCAACTCTCCCAACTGTCATGAGATCAGAAGCACTGAGGAAACGCTTCATAGGACCATGTATAATAGAGGGTCAGTCGCCTTGAGGTAAGCCCGTCCCGTCAAACTGGTCTAAAATGACGGTTGCTCACATGTACTCAACCCTTAAGGTAAATTGATAATTATTATTATTGATTAAGATGGAACACAATAATGTTTAAAGTACATCATAACACAACAAACAAAAGTGAGTTTGTTTGCTACGCTTTCACGCTAAAACGGCTGAGCGAATGTGATGAAATTTGGTACGGAGATAGATGGGACTTTGAAGACGGTTATAGGCTATCTATCTATGCTGTAATGGTAAGTAGTTCCCTAGCGAAGTGGGCGAAACCGCGGGAAACAGTTTGTTACTAATAAAAAAGTCTATGGCGTGACAACTTTGATTTACGATAAAGATGTCATTCGTCGGTTTTGAATCAACATGTAACTTGAGTCACCGGAGCTTTGTGATGACACGGTTGACGTTTGTGTACACTGCACGGCCTACACAAAACCGAATGTCGACACTTACAGTAATCACTTATGTTGTTGACTGATGATCAAACCTTGAGTTCATTACTAATGGTTACGTTTTTGAATCCAATCACAGAATGTATAAATTAAATAATTTTTATTTTTTTTTACTCTACATTTAGTAGATTTCTGATGGACAGGCGTAGGTATAACAAACGTATATGTATCTAAAGTTTAAAATACATCTATTGGTAACAAAAATTCCATGAAGAGTTATATGGAAACAAAACGATGGAGTGGTATCCCACGCGAACATCGGGCGGATTTACATTAGTTTTTTTTTTTGGTCAAAAGGCAC
Source organism: Pyrrhia umbra (assembly GCA_963891755.1). Lineage (NCBI taxonomy): Eukaryota > Metazoa > Arthropoda > Insecta > Lepidoptera > Noctuidae > Pyrrhia > Pyrrhia umbra. Next base: position 5,116,146 of record OY982916.1, on the reverse strand, counting down.
TTCAGTCTTAAATCTTTCGTTTTATAGCTGATTTCGTATGTACAAGTCTTTATTTGTATTTTGATCGAAAAATAATATTAGGTTACGGAAATTCTATAAGCAGAAATACTATTGGGTAGTCTCTATTCACGTTCTCATCTTGCAAGCATGTAAACTGAATAATCAAGAAGATAGTTTTAATTATATCCGAAATCTCTCTCATATTTTTATCTACTCGCTTTAAAAACTACTTTTCAAAAGTGACGTCGGAGTATTGACCATTTTTGTGAGCCATTCCAACATAGCTAAAGGTACAAAAGCCAGAAAAACATGGTCTCTGCCGACTGTAGGTACTACTTAGAAATGATACCCACAAATATTCCTAAATGGTTTCTTTATTCGTCTACTGTGGTTCATATTTTTTTAAACGATTAAATGATATTTTATCATGATAATTGAGAACACAACACCTTAGATGCTACGTATATGATAATATAGGAAGACGAAAACTGAGATAAGTGACGTCATGGTCAAACGTTCCAAGGTTGATAAGGATTTGGCTGTTATCAGTCTGATAAAATATCTCCTAATTACCTACATACCTACTAAGCTGAGATTTTAATTTAGACACCAGGTGCGAAAGATCATGATGAAGAGTATCTTAGGAATGTAATGTTATTTTAATGTTCTTGTAGCCAAAACACATTGCTAATATAGGCTCGTATGAAGGAGACATACTGATTATGTACATATTATATAAACATTAGTTTTTAAGTCTCTTTTTTATGGAATGTTTTAGTCAATACTGATGAAGGTCGAGTGCAGGAATCTAGTCATTTATGGAAAGAACTACATTCTGCAGTAGATTAGTAAATTCCCGCTACATCCCATCACTTATGACATTACCTGATTGACACGAAAAGTGCATTCCCGACTACAGTAACACGGTTTTTTAATCAATATTGCCTATCACGAAATGTGTGTGCTACACCTGTTATTATTTATTTAAGCAAAAACTGAAATTAGACGATTGGCGATTGATTTTTCTGATGTTATTAATAGTTTAAAAAAATATAAAGCAACAGCTACGCGTCCATGATGTAATATGAGCCTAATAAATCGTGTAGAGATATGATTTTGTTTCTTTTTTACCGAGCTCTTGAATCGACATCTGGCAGTTGTGGCATATCTTCATAAACACGTCATTTCGCTCATTTGTACAACAAAACACACTTGAGATGTACGAACAGTTTCGGAATGTATTCTACAGTTAAAAAAATACCTTTTACTCGTCGTTATATGAAAATATACCGAAAATTTCAGGAAGATATGCCAAATCAAAATGTCATTCAATTAAATAGAACCTATATTATGCTATAAGTACATGCTAATCTAAATATCGACGGAATCTACGACAAAATCCTTAGTCAGCTAAAAAAGTGTGTGCGCAAATGTAACCATACTATACATTATGTGAAGCTCAAGCGTGAGAATTAATCCTACAGACGATCACATGGTAAGACAAACTTAATGAAAATAAAAAGACATCTCTTTGTCATGTGCACTGGAAATTTGTGATAAATAATTGAGCAGAAAAATCATGGGGAAGGGATTATAAACGATTATTTGAATCGATATTAGTAAAGCAATTGCTAGAGAAGTCCGCGGGAACAAAGGTGTCTATAGCAATTGCTATACTTTCAATCGAATAAATCATCATCCGCCTAGCCTTCTCCTAACTATATTAGGGGCTTCAAGTGTAACCGGCTGCAGCTGAGTACCAGTCTTTTACATGGCGCGACTGCCAATCTGACCTCCGCAATCCAGTTACCGAGTAACAGTACCTTTGGTAAGACGCTTCTGACTACCGGTGATGACTGTCAAAGATTGAGCAAAAGTACAGATTAATAACATCTAAAATGGGTAGCGATGCCCTTCGCAAAAGCTTTATTACTTAACACAAATTTGATTCGATCCGCAGCTGTTTAATATCCATTCATGGTGTAATCGCTTGCAGACGACATCTACAAATCTATTATTGCCAGTTTAATTGTATTCCGTCATTATTTTAGCGCAGGTACCTAAGCTTGTCCAAACCAGTTCATACATTATGTATTATAACATCTAATGTAATTATAGATTTTCTAATAAAGCTAATTAGGTAGACTGTTAATTTATGGATTAACTTTTTTTGTTGTAAAAAATACTTTGATCTATAAGTTTTGGAGCTTTCTAAATAGATATGTATTTTACTCTCTAATATCAAGACTTAGTACTGAAAATTCTGCTCAAGCGTGAAAGTGTAACAAACGAAAATGAAAAAAAGCTGGTGAGTACGTCAGGAAAGTATGTCATACGTTTCAACGGCACTATGGGTGCCATGAAAGCTTGCCTTAATCATTGTCGTCGGTAGCGCCTGCCGGGTTAAAATTTACCTTTTATTATTTGCTCATTACTGGTTTGTCATTAGGACTAAGAACATGTCATATTTGATCTGTTTGATAAATCAAATCTCATTTTTTTGTACAACTATTTATTTCTTACTGAATTGTAGGCCTCGCACGAGTCACTTGCGCTAAAATATATTTGTATCGAAAGCGACTTTTGAATGGAATATACTTTCTTCTTATGTACTATTTATTTAAATTGACGACTTTAACCATTTCTTTGGGAGTTGCAAATTGTTATTTATGTCTTTTAAACATACATTTTGTTTTGGTATGGTTGTATTTATGATTCGAAAATTGCTTATATTAAAGTTACGATTACTTTAATGTGTTCGTGCTAGGCCTACTGAATAGTTTTGAAACGTTTGAACTCTTATGACACTGTTAAAGTAAGGTGGTAAGGTAAAAAGTGGCGCCTCGATGGGTTTGTTAATTTTGCAAGCACGCTTCACACTTCACATTGTTGAAGTATAGTCAATTAGAGTAAGGCGAAGTTCGAGATTAAAAGTAACAGCATCATTAATCTACCCTCACGCTCTTTATTTCTTTTTAATTTAGCACAGTTTCTTTGCAATAAATACCGCTTATGCTGTTGTGCTATTTTGCACAACCTTGCGGATCATACACGTTATTAATAAATTACGTATAACTAGTTGAATTAAGAACATTTGAAATTCTAGTAGCCTATCTACTAGTATTTATTTATTGTATATTATGTATAAACATTCAAGTTTCAAACGAGGCCATTCGTGCAAAAGCCAACAGAACAGAACTTGCGCTTTTGTTTACTATGTTAAATAGCTACAATGACATAATATACTCTATTGTAATAAAAGGAGGTTTCGTGTTTAATGTGCCAATTGCTCATGCGCCGATAACATTTCAAGCAGTTTGACGAATTCATGGTTCATTAACTGAGCCGTCGTAAACTACAGTCTAATTCTATTTATTGGTTTTGAAATATAAGGGTGAATTCTCACTGGATGCACTCGTTTTTCATGTAACATTTCAGATTAGATTTTTAGAATTAAGTTCCAATATTGCCCCCCTGTTGACTTGCATTCGCTTGAAATGTAATAGTACAGATTCGTTTTGAGAATTGTTGCTTCGTTATCATGTAGGACACTGAGCGATCAATTACATAGTATCGCATCGATGTTACAAGTTGTATCAAAATATTACAGCTTGTATCATTACAGGTTACGCATTGTAATACTTATATCTCCTCTCCCACCGATGTAACATCATATCTGTAACGTTACGTTGCAGGCGTATGCTCCCGGTGAGGGATCACCTTTAAACTACAAAGTATGCAGGTACATTTAAATATCTTTACACTATAATATCCATGTTACTATTAATTCATATCTCGTAGAACTACTTACCTACTTTGTATAACAGGATAAAAAATATCCTTTGGTCCTTAGGTATCAGACTATTCTATTCCAAGGTTTTGATCAGTTCATAAGTTTTAACGTGAAATAATTTAATTATTGTATGATTTATGTTTAGATAGTATTAAGAATTGACTATCAACTATTTAATATAATAGATAGTAAATTCTTAATACTATCTAATTTATTATACTAAAGAACTACTGATATTATAAACGTTTGTGAGGATGTATGAATTTAGGTATGCTTATTACTCTTTCACGCAAAAATTACCTAATAAACTTGGTTGAAATTTGGTATACACAGTTCATAACCTGGATAGACAACATATAGTATGAATATGATACTTTTATCAGTTGCTGGGGAGTTTGTTGGGCCAATTCTTCTTTGCAGCAAAAACAGCGGTCAAGGACAGGCATTTTGGGAGCTTCCTTTTGTAAATTTTACTTTCAAAAATGCTAATTTTCGGCCGAGTTGGAGTAAATGACTTTAACATTTCAGGGGGGTTAGACAAGTGGCAAAAACGCTATAGAATAGAAAACAAAATGTATGAGAATGACATAATTATAGCTAGTCGTAAACGAATGTCGTTCCCATACATTTTGTTTTCTATTCTATAGCGTTTCTATAGCGTTTTTGCCACTTGTCTAGCCCCCCAGGTCGCGCGAATTATTTCTCTCAGGATATGGGAGAGACCGCGGAAAACAGCAAGTTATAAATCTTTCAGCATGAAGACTGACTGATTGTTTCCAAACAGTACGTAACTTTATTAAGACACAACGGCCACATGCTAGCTCGGAACAGATTAGGTTTACCTAGGACAGGCTATAGCCGATGCAGAATGCTATAAGTAATTGTAACGTGACCTGTATCCACCTGGCTATTGTCAACTGACATGAACCACACGATCAAATTCATGTGACATTCAATGGGATTCTGTAGTATGATTTTGTGTTTTCTTATGAATTAATTACTCTATAGAATCCAATCCTGTTTAGCCTTTTATGTTATCTAAATGTCAAATCTTCTTATTTAAATATTAATTAGATAGAGTATTTAAAAATACATTATCACAATTTTGTCGCTCAAATGTAACGAACTAAAATTCGTAAAGGCTGGTTATGCGGAATGCGAACAACAGGTGTAATAAACTGCTTGTAAAGATTCTATGTTTCATGCTAAGCCCTTGCCTATTTATATACAAGCAAACAAGTTACATAGAACAAACTTCAACACTACAGCACCTAAGTTTTAATGGAACTTCTCGATTGTAAATTAAATTCTCCATTTATCCGTCAGTCTAATTACCCACGGAACACGTTCAAAAACGCAAAAAGTTGTATTCCAAAATGTCAAACTGCATTAACTATCGAAACAAAGGGATTCACTCGAAATAAAATTAATAAAAAATTCTGTTCAATTTCTATGTCAAAGTTGTCAATACAAATTAATCCAACAGGAACAAATCCGTTATATTTTTAACTGTGTTAGCTTTTATGTTACGCCTAGGGACGTTGAATTAGTTTCAATCGATTAAAAGTGTTAAAAGCATGAGGAACGTTGACGTCGACTATTGTTGAAAAAGTTCAAGTCATGCTATGCGTAGGAATGAAGTTTTCATTGTTATTTTATTTATTTTTGTCGATACCAAAATGGCTGAATGTATTAATTCATTTTTTTTTATCAGTATTTAGCTTTTGGCGAACCTATAAGTATTTAAAAAATATATTTAGTAGATTTCTGGTTGGTTTCTTCCAACATAAACTAGTAATTTGTTTTTAGAGATGGGAAATCAAAATTCCGCTGCGGGCGGAGCGGGAAGAAGTGTCAGACTCTTATTAACTAAAACCTATCCAGGTTCTTTCGCCATTTGCGTCCATGGCAACATTTTCGAACAATCCCCAAAACGTAAACTAGTCTTTAAGTTTCTATGAATTAACACACCATACCAAATCAAAAGACACTTTTCTCAGAATATTACAAAAAAAAGTTGACAGCTACGACTGTCTGAACTCTCTTGATATTGAATCCACTAACCACAAGTTAGCAACTGGCTACCCGACACTAACAAAGGGAGTGTTGTGTTTAAATGCCTACCATTGTTCATCATCCTACCGTCAAGTACGAGTCAAGTTACGCGGGTACCGGCAAAACTATTTAGATTGTTGATAGTGGTCAGTGATTCTACTCGGATTTCATTACATGGAATTTACATAGCCTTGTCTTGAGAACTCTTTTTGCAGAGTTGTTTTATAAAAAACTTTAAAGAATAATATAAAAAGGCACAAGTAACAGAAACATCATCACCTGCCTTGCCTTTTCCCAACTATGTTTGGGTCGGCTTCCAGTCTTACCGGATGGAACTGAGTACCAGTGGTTAATATGGAGCGACAGCCTATCTGACCAACACAACCTAGTCACCCCTATACTCATTGGTAAGACTTTTTGGCTTCTGACTACCCGTAACGACTATCATAGATTTAAAAATGACAGCCGTGACCAACAGCTAAACGTGCTTTCCATGTGTCGACGGAAAAGTCTCGGTATGACATAGATGGTCATCCATCCACAGACCGACCGTGTTAAGCTAAGCTAAACCTTTAATCGATCGACCCGTGCGGCTGTTATTTAGCCCCGAGCTCCTCAGGTAACGCAAACACTAGCATATATGTGTTATAAATATGCTTATGTGGTCGCTCACGTGGAGTTCGGAAAACAACCAAATATGGCACAGCCTGCAGCCTGAATTTTAACAGTTCAGTAGTTGCATACTGAACTGTTGAAATTCAATCCTAACTATCCCAACTTTCTAACTAATATTATAAATGCGATAGTGAGTTTGCAAGTTTGTTTATTACGCTTTTACGGTAAAATGGCTGAACCAATTCGGATGATAGAATGAGATGCTGAACCAATATGGAAATACATTGAAACCTGAGAAAGGTTTTAAGGGAATTTATGAGATACACAGAACTTAAACATCAATGCGTAAACGCGAACTTTGTATATTTTGAATACTGCATTTTTATTGAGATTTCCAGTTATTGGACATAAAGAATACCAAACATTTTTATCTTTGATATCCAATAGAAGCTAAACGCTCTACTTCCTAAAACTATGATCTACCAATCGAAATAAAAACTTCGAAAAATTGAAATAAGAGCACTCACGTATGAATTCAGAAATTATTCTATGAAATCGTTTAACTTTCAAAGTTGATTGCGTTACCTCCCAACGGTTCTTTTTCCTTTGACTGTAAATATTCAAGTACCTACAGAACTTCCCAAGAATAAATACAAATAAAATTTTAATTCATTACTTTTCAGAACGTAAGCTACAGACCGATAGTTTTTTTAGTGATGAGATGCAACAGTCGATGGGTACTGTGATAAGGACAACATGAGGTGGACCTAAAGAGTTTGTCAGGAACAAAGAAAACTACAAAAATCCATTGCGATTGTCAATTAGAACAACTAGGGTTGACTGACCTGGAAGAGGTTCAGTATAATCCTGTTACGGTGACGAATCTTAAATATGGTATTTGAATGACATTTGCATACTGAATATATTATTTAAATTATCCACAGATGACTTGAAACCCCTCTTAGAGTAAGAAAAAGATTATAGATTTTACGGAAACTGACCAGCGATACTGACTCGCACTTAACCGGTTCACGTTAAAGCGAGATTCTAATGAAATCTATATACCTAGGTATATGGTACCGGAATGAAAAGTAAAGGGCGATTGGTACCCAAACTACCGCAGTACGATCCAACAGTTTGACAAAAACCCACATTGCGGGACACTTATTTAGAAACTGATATTAATTTCAACGAGGCCACGGTTTGCGTGCCTCGCTCTGCCTTGCTACTCTTGTGGCTCGATTTAAACGCATTAGCGACAAACTGGCTAATATTTACCTCAGCCGACACCGGCCACGCTGTAGACGCAAACGCCTGTCTTTTCGGTGATCATTTGTGTTTCTTTGTACGATATCAGAACTTCAGAAGGCAATGTGAACGTTAATAAATATAAAATAAAGGAACTTAAAAAAGGAAAAAAATTGGAATACAAAACTTACTATTCTATGATTTCAAGTCAAATCATGATAATGGTTCTAAGCGAAATACCATAACTAAAACGGATTTGCATTAATATTTCTCATTTAAATGCAAAAATCGCTTTTGTTCAACTTTTGGGCAACAAAAGAGATATTATAGTTGTTATTTATGCAAATCTGAGCAAAAGCACGACATCGATGCCGTCCTTTTGGTAGCTTCTTTGCCTAATGTTCCCGACTTAACTCGTACCGATCAATTTGCTTTATTTTTACGTCATAAACTTTGAGGTTCCTGGTATTCGAAATATCTGATAAATTACCTTTATACACAGACTGTTCATTTAGTTAACTGTCATTATTTAAGGAGTCTTTCTATCATTCATATTGAACGGTCTCTATGAATCTTATACAATTTTGTGCTTTTTATACTGAAGCCCGATTCATGTTGATTGCTTTCTTGGGAATAATTTCTAAATTGAAATTGAAAGTTGTACCTATCCTGAGTCACGACTATAAGGATTCTTATTCCAGCTCCCATCTGATTGATTTCATTATAAAATATGTAATTGAATGTAAGCATTGAGAGAACCACTAAATAATTACTCAAACAAAATCACATAATTTCACATCTTAACCTGTGTTACAAATTCCGAGTACCGAACTAGAACTTGTTATATATTCCAGTTCAAAGGATCTCTTCACAGCCTTTTTAATTCAAATCATCTCGAAGCTTAGGCGGGTGACACACTCAATCGAACTTGTAGTGACGTAGGTACCTACCTGAGAAAGTTCAGCGTCTCGGATAGCGACACCTTTTGTTTTGTCATTTGAGACGGCCGACTTGCCGACTATAATAAACTTTGCCTCCTTACAAGTTTGGTATTGTGCAAAACGTTGGTTTATAGTTCGACGGAATGAACCATGAACGTTATTCTGCTTTTGCCGGGCGTTTAACTGGTACACCATAGTTTTGGTCCCAGTTACTGTAGATATTTGTATTAAGTTTTTAGCATATTTTTTCTTCTAATATTTTTTCTTTAGTGTAAAGTATCATCATTTGAATTTATGTGAAATCACGTGTCTATTACGTATGAAATCGATAACTTTTTAAACTATTTACTTGAAACTTGACAATGGTCTGAAATATAAAAAAAAAACAAAAAATACATTACTTTTACTCGTTCCTGGATATACTAAAACATTTGTTTTTCTTTTTAATTCTGACCAAAAAGGTTTTCCCGACCCTTTTAAAGAACCCCAATTTGGTACAGATATGCGCGGTTTAAATTGTGAGCGTGTTAACTCGCTCGCGTCAACTTTACTCGTTTACTTAACTAAGCAACTCCAACTCTACTAATATGGTGGATAGTTTGTAAAATATTAACTCAACGCATTTTATTTTAGTTCTGATAGAACCCGCAATGTGTTTAAACTAAATATTCAGAATTAAAAGATTTGAACAATAAAATCTGTAACTAAAACTTGATCAGACTGAAATGTGATCTTGCATCGTATCACGGCCGCAATATTAAATCTGCTATGTCATATGATACAATTATTCTAAATTAGTAATATCCCGCGGATTCACCTGCATCCTGAGGGAACTATTTTGCGTACACGGATATAAAGAGTCTCATCTGTTAATCCCGGTTATAAACTATTCCTCCTTTTGTCCTAATGTGTTGAGTTAAAATAAACAGAAAGTTAGAACGTGACTTTTACAACTAACTTTCGAATTAAATATTAACATTTTTAATTGATTTTGACATAGTCTGAAGACAAATGTCCAACCTATATTTACCGATAGCATAAATTGCAATACATAAAAAAACAAATTAATTAAAGTACAATCAGTCATATTAGGACCCATATTTTTGGGAATATACGATTGCCTTTAAAATACAAGCAGATTGTTCATGTTTTAATACCTACTGCAGTTGTCAGCTGATGATTGATGCTCCATTTAAACGGAATTTCCTTTGACAAGCTGTTAATAAATACTTGTACAATTGTAAATAAAGTATATGTTGATACACTTTAGTATTTTAAATGTTTAAAGGTATTTTGACAAAGGTACTTTAAATATTATCAATATTCTCACTTAAATAAATAAGCTTTTATCAGTTATATGAAAATTCAATTTAGTTATTAGTTAAATTATTTTTTTTTTTAACATGATATAAAAGTTAAACTTAAATAAAGGACAAAAAGGCATCAAAATATTCATTCATATCGCTGTCAACGGGATTCGTGCCCAAAAGGCTGGCTGCATTGCCACGTTGGATGGCAATGCTGAAAATAACGTAATTGCCGGATGAACATTGCCATTTGTTGTAGTTCAAACGAAATATTTATCTACTGCCTACTACATATTGTCTCATAGTACGTAATTATGATAGTAAAATGTCGTCATATTATCTAGCATGCACAAAACGTTACGCGTTAACGCGATGTGCGCTTTCCATTAACAGCTACTTGAAGTTCAACTGAACTTCTTGTGATGATTATCAGTTTGTATTCCTTCTATATAATCTAGTCATAGTCTTTAAAGGCTATCAAAACAAACAAAGGAATTTAGCCCAAAAATAGACGCTAGATAGTAAATAGCGTAGCATCCTTGACCAAAAATGGTTTGCGCGATAAGAGGGACTTGAGACGCCCATCGTGTACAATAGGTATAGCAACTACTGTGCCATGTCAATGAAATGATAAGATTGTAATTATTATTATAAACAATGGTACGTGACCCACGGGCTTGTTTATCAAGCAGTAAGGTCCAGAAGGGCCGAACGTCAGCTGATAACTATGTGTGTCAGAAATAGGATCTTGAAAAACAACAAGGCGGTACTTGGAACGTTCGTTACTATGGCGATAAAAAATGGGGGGCGACAGCCTAAAGAGCATTTTGTCTTACATTCGTATACCCGAATTATTAAATTTAATTAATTAACAAATTACGTTTGCAAAAAGCGCGTGCGTTAGCAGGAGTTATGAAAAGTTTTGTTTGCGAAAATTTTTATGTGAATTTAATTCAGAGCGTCGTGAACGGACTGTGAACTAACAAGTATTTGTGTTTTGACAGACACTTTTGTATATTCAAAAATATTATTTTTTTATTTTAAAAGTATGAGTACTCAGCTGAATCCGTTCTAGACTGAAAGCCAACCCCAACGTAGTTAGGAAAAGGCTAGGCAGATGATGATAATAAATGTATGCATTATTGTCACATTCATATTCATATTACAGTCAGTTACAGAAAGAGTAAATCATTTTTTTGCTACATATAAATTGGGAAGTTTATTTATGACAAAAGTCATTGTTAGTTATAAATAAATTAAGTGTACTAAAATAGTAGGTACGTATTCATATATGTTATTTTTGTGAAATAAGTTTTGTCACCAGAATTAATTTCTCCCATGTTTAGTTAGTTCTACTATTCGGTATAAGCAGCACATATAGGTACTGATAGGCACTTTCCGAAATGCCAAGTAGGAACATTTGCATGGAATTCTACAACTGACACGATACGATTACGAAATCGAGTAAAGTGTGTGTTACACTGGCTTACCGTAACGGCACAAATAAATTTTGAATGACTTGACACGCGTCTCAACGCCCACACTCGTGTTGAACACCTAATATCGCAATGCTTCTATAACAAACATCTCGTTCACACATCAAAGCCTATTTAAATGCTCCTGGCGGCAAAATAACAGTATACGACCTCTTTATGGCAGAGCAGAATGCGCTGCTACTTAGTTTCTCAATTCTTCAGTTTCTTTTGTTATTATGTGTTATTTTCAAAACAATACAGTCGAACCGTTTTTGATAATATGCGTCGCTAATAACAACTACAATAGTAGGACATTTAATCAGTATTAGTAATTAAAATATAGGTGGTCATTGGTATTTCCAACTTTATTTTTATTTTCTTAACATTTATACACTGGACAATAATCTGAGCTATGACCTACACGAAATAACTGATTTCCATAACATAACGAGTATGAGTGACGTAGGTACAAGTTTTTTATTTTATTTTTTGTTTAACTATCTTTATTTAAAAGATAAAAGAACCGTTTGAACTTTTAGCTACGACATCAGTAAACATGTACACATAATAACCTATTCGCTTGTCGCGCTTTTGTGTCAAAGATATACACATCAAAGGAATAATAAGCTACAAGAGATGTTGTTCTAGCAACAAGTAATTCCCCTCGTAATATACGTGCGTAATGCTGTAAAAATTATTCCATGTTTATTTGTTCAGGAGTAAAGGACAAACAGACATAAGAAAAAACAGGATGGACCGTTGGACCGTTTAACAAATGGGATATTTATAACTGGAGCTTTCAATTGTTTCCGATCGCAGTGATCACCAGCGGTCGTCGTAGATAGTGCCATATAAGTTAAATGACTTCAAAAATTAATGTTGACATAGACATATGCGGGGATTCCGGGATTTTAGAATTATCGAATTATTTAGCATAGTATTAATTATGTAATGTGAGCGTATAACCAATTATTGATGTTACAAATATTATCACAATGCAATTCAATATACAATGTCCTCGCTTATGAATTCCAAACAGAATCAAATTTTACCATTTACATTTTGACTGCAGCTATTGTTAAATTAATTATTCCAAGGGGATCGATTCATCAAAGTACCAATAAAGTGTATCAGGTAACCATTAGAAATTAATTTAATTAGTGAGGTCTGGCTGCGCGACCGCTGCATGTAATGTAACAAAAATTGCAAGGTATTTTAATATTGAAGTTTCAATTGTAACTTGAAGTAGCTTCAACTTAATAGTTTGATATAAATATATAGTTCAAAAGTCGTGGTGGCCTAGTGGTTAAAGCACCTGCCTCTCGTGTACGAGTGTGCGGGTTCGAAACCTGGCAAGTACCAATGTGACTTTTCTAAAGTCATATGTACTTTCTAAGTATATCTAGAAACTACTGACTAACGGTGAAGGAAAACATCGTGAGGAAACCTGGACTTAAGTCTGAAATCGCCAATCCGCCTTGAGCAAGCGTGGTGATCAATGCTCACGCCTTCTCTGTATGAGAAGAGGCCTGTGCCCAGCAGTGGGACAATATATAGGCTGATGATGATATAGTTCAAATCAAGCGTCAAGTCAAAGGTCTTGATCTGCAGAGTTTTGAAGTAAATAACGATTTTCCAAAAACAAGACAAATTCAACTTTATTGAAATAATTTTCCTCCGAAAATTTGGAACATTAGATGCGCGAGTCCGACTCGCACTATGCCACTGTGGCAGTTTTTGAGGGTGCAACTGGCTGCAAGAATTTCGCAAAATTTAAATTTGAAACCGGTATTCGCGTCTCCCTATTGATATTTGTCTAGGCTTCTGAGGCAACAGTCATAGGCTGCGAAGGTGGAGTGTCTTGAAGAGACCTCTTAGTCCTCAGCTAATAACGTTTTGAACCACACTCATTAAATGGAAGACGAAAATGTCAAAACTACCTCCGACGTTCTCTTTTATCTCGTTTTAATTTGAAAGGGATTTGCAAACTGAGTACTAGGTAACCTCATAATTTGGTACTATTTTAGAACCATAAGGACAACGGGACTGATTTTGATATACATACACATAATAACATGAAAAGTAATTTAAAAAAATATGGTTCTAGTTACGTCATACCTTCGAAATTCAAAATGTAAGCTTGCTGAACCAAAATCTTAGAAATTCTATTTGGTAAATTAATCAAAGAATTGAAAATAATCAAATGCTGTTTACTTCATGTTTCACAAAAATTCCATGTTATAATTAATTATTTATACACACCGCGGATTATAAAAAGCTGGCCGAAGTTTTTAAAAGTTATGTTTCCCATGTTGTAATATAGGTACTCGTATAGAAACCCATCTATTACCTAACAGGTCAGGGGCCATACTACCACGTATTCTAGCAATTACGTTTCACGTTGTGAGAGTGAGATGCAGAGTTTATCTTCGTCTCTTTTTCACAAAGAAACTATTTCTACTTTGGCACGGCATGGTAAGGTCCCTGGAAACGCTAGCAAAGCCTCTTTATTCATAGTAACTCCGTTCTTGTAATAATCCTAGCCCTTTTAGCTATCGAACTATTTTGTCCCTTTCTGTCAAAATTTCATTTTAACTTGACAGAGAACAAAACAGTTTGATGGCTAGGTTTTTTAAGCGAACGGAACAAAGTCACGCCCGCTGTTTGTACGCTTAGATCTTTTAAACTACGCAACGGATTTCAATGCATTTTTCAGCAATAGATAGACTGATTCAAGAGAAAGGTTTATAAATAGTATACGTGTATATTTTAGTAGAAAATCTGTCTAATATCTACATTACATCCGTGCGAAGCCGAGGCGGCCCGCTATGAACTGTTTGTCTAAGATTATTCACCCTACAGTGTGTGAGGTTGACTAATGGCGAATTATCTATAAGATTGACGCACACACTAAACTAAAATTATAAATAAATCTAGTTCACTAACCCAATTTGTTAATGTGCTGTGAACACCGAGCGTTAATGGGTTATGACTATAGGTACTACAATAGTAATTTATGTTTCATATGAACTGCCGGACATTTGGCAGTGTGCACCTGGCAACTAGCAAACGACTCCTGCGCAGGGCTGTCGTTGCACTTCGAAAAACAATTAGTAATAACATTAATCTTACGGCATAGCCAAAGGGAAACTCCTCTGTTGATCATCCTTACCAATATTATAAATGCGAAAGTAATTCTGTCTGTTTGTCTGTCACGCTTGTTAAGATGATTATGTAGAATGGAGATAGTTTGAACCCCGTGGCTTTTCCTGGGATCCTTATACTATAGGATATATGTATGTCCTTACATGGGATATTTTTTATCTTGGTGTGTGAAGCAGTTCGCTCACGATACGGGTAATAACACATGGAAAACAACTTATAATAGTAAAGTAAAGATTTTTTTTTTAACATAGGTACTTTGTTTAAAAAGATGGTGGAAGGATTATAATGATGTTTTTCAGAAAGTTATCGAAACACAGACGTTCGCTTTATTGCAATGTTGGAGAAACTATGCAGATGCTTGCGATTTGAATGACCAACAATAAACTTTGTAACAGAAGACTTATCTCATATTTCTTTTATTTATTATTTTGTCTGATGATTATACAGAGCACTTTATTTAATAACGTAAATTTCAAATTTAAAGAGACCCTCTAAAGAACTCAATCCCTAAAACGCCGACCCTACGTTGAACAGGGTTGTTAACCCGAACGAAATGGGTACCGTTAGTAACCCGCGCGTGCGCACCTTAGCACACCTAAGATGCACTTTGAAAATACGAACCATTGAGGAGCGCTCTCGTTCGTCACGAATCGACTGTCGAACAGACTTAGCGCTTGGATAATAATTCACAATAGAATATTGCCTGTCTGTCCCGTTTTGTCTCATGAAAATGTCTAATTGCAGCAATAAACCTCCACCTTAAATCTACACTTCCTGATTAAAAACAAGGGTTATTTGATTTAGTTTCTAGTAATAGTTGAATTACTCAACCTCAACCTTAAAGAAATGGAGAGATATTTACTAAAAGAGGCGTTTCATGAAATAAAATGATAATTATTTTCTCTTATTTATAGTTAATCCTATCGGATTTAAATTTAAAAAAATACTATAAGTCCAGGCTACTTATGAGTAAAAGAATTATTTTATAAAATCATCAACTGCAGGGTATAATCTCTCTGAAAAAAAAGATCATTATAGTTTGTTTTTTTTTATCATTTATAATACCTACTACATACACAGTGCTTCTAACCAGCTAATTTCCGGACTGACTCAACTACTGAAAATAAAATTAATTAAATCTCAGTTTTTTTTATTTTTTGGGGAAGAACTATTCAACATTATTTCATAGAATTTAAGCACAGCGCTAAAACGTGACCTGAAGATTTAGACTTAAGATACTGTTACACGGGTAAAACATAAAATGTGGAAACATATTTTATGTTCCTAATACGAAGTAAAGGTGCACAAAGAAAGGATTTTGCGAAGCTGCGCGTCTAACGTGTTTTTTTATTTATTTTATGCGGTGGTAATCGCCGGGAGCTGCTTTAGTACATTAAGATGCTGGTATTTAATTTTTCAACAGCAAGGTACAAACCTAAGGCTTGTGAGAACTTGTCATCACCGGTAACCTAACCCTCAAAGATATTGCATTGAAATGGTTTTGTATGACGGATTCCAAATAAACAGATATTTCTTTAAGATCTCGTCTTTGATGTCAGAATGCGTCTAAATGAAAAATCCTTTGATACGCTCTTGTGACAACAAGTAGTGTTTTACCTGGTAGCTATTTAATGTATGTACCTGCATAAATATAATTTAATACTTCATGTTTTTAATCAGTCAATAGCTAAGTTGGGAGTAACTTTTCTTTATCTACATGACCTCTGGCAGGATGCCTCTAACAGCATTCGACCTGCTTAACCCGACAATGTTGAAACTAACTAAAAATTAATTTTAACAATACGTAGGTACTTATTATAGCTGTGGCCCCATATATTAACGAACTAATAATAAAAATGCGAGAGTTTGTATGTTACGCTTTCACGGTAAAACTACTGAATTGATTTGGATGAAATTTGGTATGGATATAGATCCCTGGAGACGGGGTATTTCCCTTAAGGTAAAACCTCGGGGAATAGCAAGTAGGTACTAAAATAATGGAGAAAACTTACATATCGATTGCTTTTTAAAAAGTGATGGCGTAGCCATGTGGAACTCCGTCTTTAATTCAAGATTTTTTTTCAAGTTGGTTCTACGACGTCGCTTCAACCCTGCCCTATATAAAATGATGATGACGTTTTTAACATCATTGGAGATGAAATAAAGAATTAATGAGGAATCATTAAAAAAACTCTTCAATGCATTTGAAAATCATGAAACAATTCACTTGCGTCCCGTGGGAACTACTGCACGCACCCGGATAAAAAGTAGCCTCAAACCTTCTCCAGGGTCCCTTCTATACCCGTACTAAATTTCAGCCAAACTGATCCAGCCGTCAATGCGTGATGCGATGATTAAGGGAAATAGGGATTCATTTTTATATACGACTAGCTTCTGCCCGCGACTTCGTCCGCGTGGAATAGTGGTGCTCCGCTCCTATTGGTTTTAGCGTGATGAAATATAGCCTATAGCCTTCTTCAATAAATGGGCTATCTAACACTGAAAGAATTTTCAAATCGGACCAGTAGTTCCTGGGATTAGTAGCGTACGCAAAAAAAGTAACTTTTCTGGTTGATTTCTTACACCTTGTGTCCGAAAAACCCAAATATCTTACGGAACCCTATTTTTTCCAAAATAAAATTTAGCCTATGTTACTCGTGGATAATGTAGCTTTCAAATGGTGAAAGAATTTTTAAAATCGGTTCAATTGTTTTTGAGCCTATTCATTACAAACAAACAAACAAACAAAGTTTTCCTCTTTATAATATTAGTGTAGAAATATAGTATACATAATTATATATAGAATAATTATATAAGGTAGGTAGGTAGGTAAGGTGCATTTGTCCCAAAAAGTCTCGATGAACTTGGGCATTTTAATCCGATAGTATAATATAAATAAAATTTATGAGACATACCTAATGCACAAATATACTAATTAAAATATTAACGTTTAATTACAGTGCACCAATATTACGTGCAATAACACAGGGTGATAAAAACTTATCAGTTTCTGCGTTGTTTTGCTTTAACTAAACTTTTTTTTCATATAAAAAAAAATTATCTCTTATTATTCTTTCAAAATATATTATAACATTAAATAAAATAATAAATAAGATATAGGTATGACAGTTACGACGAAAAGCTCATCCCCTCATACCCTGCAACTAGGTTTAGAAAAAAGAAAAAAACAGTGGTATACCCAAGTTTTTTTCAGACCAATGAATAATAATTAAAAACTGACTTTATGAAAGGTCACCAGTGCCAAGATTAATCTATTATGTCGTAAAATATCTTACGTGTAGAGATACCAGCAGTTTGATCTAACTATTGTTTGCAATGATAAGAAGATAACGTAAGCCTTCACCTGCCGACGGCCGAAAAAATCTTAATTTTTCACAATTTAAAAGTACATCGGGAACTCTTAAGAAGTTAGCTCGCCAACTTTTCCACGCTGTTGCAACCCTCGAAAAGTTAGCAACAATTTTTCTCCGAAGACGTGCAAGCGCAAAGCATTCGATGCCAATTTTTTAATACATGTAATATTTATTTTTTCATATTAATAAAATATCGAAGCAAATTCTGTAACTTCACTGTTCAATTTGTTACCGTTTTGTGTGGTGTTCGAAGTGTCGCGAAACTTACGGGGTGATGTGAGACCGCGCGGGATGTTGCGGGGACGTGCGTCCGAGCGCACGAGTGGCAACCGACTGGCGGATGGCATTTGCAGCGTTGGCGGGAACGCCGTCGAAGCCACCGTATATCAACCTATGACTGCATCTTGTTGGTTGAATAACTCATTAGCAGTCGGGTAGCAGAGGAAATCGACCAAAGGGTTTTGATAACTTGGTAACGAAGTAAAGACGCTAAGGATTGTTCGATACATTCTACGCGGATGTTTTGAGCCGATTCAGTTTCAATTACTGATAAACTTTCATTTGACTAGTTTCGTCGACGACACCTAAAATATATGTGCATATTAAAAATGTACATATAGACAGGTATGTCAAGAGCATCCAAGCTGTAATTAAACAATGATAAGTAACTACGTAATCTGCTGTCGATTAAGTAATTATTTCGTTGGGTTAGTAGGTATAACGATCAGGCATATTTTTACCACCCTATTACTATTTTAATTTGCGCTCATCCATCTGCCGAGCTTTTTCCAAACTATGTTGAGATCCGCTTCCGGTCAAACCGGATATAGTTGAGTACATGCGTTTCACATGGAGCGATTGCCTATCTCACCCAGTTACTTGGTAAGACGATACTTTTAGGTAAGACCGGTAGTCAGACTTTCTGGCTTCTGACTTTAATTTGACTTTTGAATTAGATTTTTTTTTTATTTATGACCTCTAGCATAAATAAAAAAAATGGAATGATATAAAAGTAATTCCTTTCCCGATTTCATTTTAATAAGTTCATAGTAGATGCATTTATGAAAAGAATGTTATATATTTTCACTATATTTTTATTCATAATATTTCAAAAACTTAATGAAACAGCTAATTCCCAATATGGTGGACTTGGGAAAATTTTAAGCGGTTGTTCGTGATTTTTTTTTCCATGTCGGCGAAGTTTTGGTCTAGCTAGATTTTACAAGGCTCCTCAGTGTCGGTTGGAAGTTCTGCAAGTTTAGAAAGACAGTTGGGAGGATTAGACGGGCTGTCCTCCGATCCTCTCAACTGTGTTCTACGGTACGAACCGACTTACGGCCACTTTCTACTGCGAAAATAAGGGGGAAAATTTCTTACAATGATACTGTGTGAAAATTTATTAAATATTTTAATTTTAAAAGATAATGCCGTATTTGTTATTAAGTTTTTAACACATATTACAATACATTCCCTTAACGAGTTATTGAAAAAAAAAACATTAATTTATCTGTGTGTTCAGGTAGTTTATTTATTAATCTGTATAAATGTCAAAGTACCCATATTTTTTTTAAAACTGTAGGCACTTCAATAAAATATCGGGCCCTATATTTTGCCCCTATAACCGCTTAACACATTCCTCGTAAACGGATTAGCAATGAACTTAGAGGCGGGCGGGAAATGTTCAGATTAGGGCCAAGATGCGTTCGCGGTGTTTACTAAGGCTTCTTGGTCCAAGTGATTAGATAATCAGCTTATATGTTGCACTTATAGGTAAAGTTAAAATTAAACCTGGAATAAAACTACCCACTGATCAAATAATGATTAATATTTATTTATACTTGAAATTAATATTTAATCACACCATCACACAATAATTTTGTACCTACTAATTATTTTGGGAAAATATGTGGATAAAAGGTGATTTTTATTTTAAAACTAAAATAATAATCATGTGTTTTGCCGTGACCACAAATATTTATATAATTACCAATAATGTTATTTTATGTATTTAAAAGTTTTATTACTTTAAAGTTAGTTATAATAAAACCTAAATACTAAAATGATTACATACAATTAAAAATAATCCACTTGACACTTAAGACAATATTCCGGGAACGTTATTTTGACGTTAAAATATATATTTAGCCCTTTCTCACTGGCGTGAAACATAGGCTTCTAAGTAGTAAAGTATGTACCCTATCTGCCGAGCCAAGTCAAGATCACTCTATAAGTAACATTAATCGGGTTTCTTAGCTACACTCCAACAACCGAAACATCCTAACTCCACCAAAAGAAATCTAAGAACGCAACTGTAATGTCAAATGAATAGAATGCATTTTCATTTGTTCCGAAATTAAAATCTTGAGATTTTTACTGAAGTTACTAAGCGCATCATATGTCTCAATTTGTAGCTCTAAAATGAATTATTATAAATAGGTAAGCCAGACAGGACGAATGTATACCTACCTGGCTCATTAAGGTTTTATAACGAAAGAACAAAATTAGTTAGAAAAACGTTTTTCCTTTTTATACACTTTAACACAGGCAACCTGTCTACCTTTTAGCATTTTAAGTGAGACTGAATTATAAGTATAGGTACTAGCTGTCTCCTACATTTTTAGTTTTACTTTTTCTTTGCTGGCAATAGAAAAGCAAAGCAGAGGAACGGGGAAAACCCAATTTTTAACCCAACATTGAATGAAAAACTATGAATTTTATTGTTTTAATAAAATATAGGTATATTTTCTATTATATTTTTGAATTTTTGTTTATTAATTTCCTTATAATTGAAAAATAGTACTCATTTTTTTCAACGATTTATTTTCTATGAATTGTATGTATAACTTAAACTAACATTACATTGATTATATCTTACTATTAGTTTAAAAATAGTGTATCGATAAATAAACATTAAAGTGTTCACCAATAACGAAAAGAATTAACGAAACAGAGTACAATATATCACCCCTAAAGATAGCAAGAATATAGTTTTAATATGGCAATCGATCTTTTGAGGAATTTTTTGTGAAACCAAAACACTACACATAGCTCAAATAAATTCATTACCACTTCGTAGCTAAGATCTCATTCGCATACCTCATTAAATATCAGTCGAGTTTCAAACTCACAAAACATATTCTAAACATGAATAAAACGTCATGGCTTGCTCTCGAAACCGAAACTCAAAGCAAAAGCAGTGCAGACGGAGCCACGATATCAGCTTGTATTTCACACAACACAGCCAACTTGACTACGGTATTAAAGTGGCGACACACTAGAGGAGCGATAGCATTGCGAAGGTGACAGGGCCGATTAAGTTTCACAGTACATATATTATTTTGTTTAAAAACATTTATTTTAATAACAAAAAACCTAACTAATATTAATAATGCGAAAATGAGTTTTTTTTGTTAAGCTTTCACGGTTAAATGGCAGAACCGGTTCGGAGATAGATAGATTGTTCGGACATTTCGAACAAGAGACGACACTCGACACGCGGGTGAATCCGCGGGAAACAGCTAGTCTATAATATAAAATATTTTTTTTCTCCTCATGATACCTACGTATAAAGCACCAATTTATAATCTTAAGGGGCCTACTCTGATTGATTGAATGACTGTATTATTAAACAGGCTAATAATTGAACGGCGCCTAACTGAAAAGATAGCTGCAACACCTCCACCGCATCGCAGTGTAGTCTCAGCTTTAATTATACGTCGATAGTTTAATGCACTTATGCAATATTATATTACATAGGTATGATTTAAGACGCAAGAGAATCTAGTTAGTTCCCAGCTACATTGATAAATAATTTATTAATCTAATGTTCTTTTTTTTTATAAAATGAGAACGAGTAGGTAATTGATGTATCCGTATATGGTTGTTTCCATGAACATACAGATAAGTAGATAATGTAAGTTCTGTCATTTGTATGAAATCCAAGTAAGCCACTTAATTTCTACTTTTGTGACGTCACAAGTTATTTTCTTTATTTTACTGACAAACTAAAAGTAGTTTTGGGACTCAATATGGAACGGAATGATTATGCATTTTTCTAAGTTGCGGTTAAGTCTAGTGCTAAAACGGTGAACAGCGGACTTATTGAAACTTCGAAGCAAGAGTACTGCACTCCCTTTTGCCCTACGAAGGATAAAGAGGATACAGAGATGGGCCATCTCTGTACGTGGACATCATCATTTCCAAGCCAAATTAAAGAAATAATAAAATGTTACCGAACGCGTTCACAAAGCTTTTTTGTTACATCGTGACGTGACACACAAGAGCACGATAACAGATGATGACCTTTTTAATTGACTTAATAAGGTTGTAGATTTACTCTTAATTTTGTCCTTCAGTGTTAGTTAGTGGTGGCGTAAGAAAGTACGTGATTTTCCAACAAGTCACATTGGTACTTTGTTTGCATTAGCCAAGTTACGAAGCCGCATACAGATGCTTGAAAGGACTCCGAAAGCTTACTCCGAGCCACACGACTGACGCGTGGTCCGACACATCAAATTCTAAACAGGCTTCTTAAGTTATGTCCATAACAGCTTAATGGGTAATACTAAGATAGTTAAGATGCCTGAATTTGACCCGACACTTAAACAGAGGACAGGCTTTGTGTAGTTTGATCTCTCTCTTACCACTACAAACAAAGGTACACAACTATATGTAGGGACGTCCACTAGCTGTCACTCTAGTGTGTTGCTAGTACTACTAAGTATTCGCAAATGACAATACAGGTAGGTAGGCATGACGGGGCAGCGGGATGTTCGAAACAGTCACCACACCCTCGGAATAAAAAGGGCTAAGGTTAGAACAGAGATGAGTTTTAGTCAGTAAGAGTCTGCCACTCCCTCCTCCTCCACCCTCAGCGAGAGGAGTCATTTAATGATTTCTCATCAGAAATAAAAGGTAGGTATCTAAACATAGATCTATGCCACCATTGCCCATTACTGTTTTTTTTACTATTTTTATGTATGTCCAAGTGCCTATTAATTAAGGTGCATTATTGCAAATACAAACAACAAGGTTATAATGAATCGGAAACTCAATAAACAGATGAATGCTTCAATTCTAATTTACATCGACATTTCGCACAGTTGACAATTAAAGCATCATTCATTGACTGAATCGAACTTGTTGGGCCATTAATGACATATCACTGGGGCATATACTTATGGCGAAAAAAATTAGGTTCAACAAGCTTTTTCAGTAGATTTTTTTCAAACCAAGTTGTTTATAGTTATTAGTTTATCGAGATGGAACACATTCATACTGAAATCGTTGAACATTATTTCAATTTTAACTGAGTCTCAGTCACTTACATATTTTTATTACTCATAGAAAATCGTGTTATTCGCGTAAACTAGTAATCTGCGTTATGAAGCTCACATCCGCTGAACGCAGGTACATCCGCACTGAAGGAATTGCGTTGACCCAGCTTCACTTTACACGCCTTTCCCAAAACTATACGTATCGTTAACCGAATCTTGTATAAGAGCTAGCCTAATAATTTAATAGTCTACTGAAATATTAATAAACTGCGAAGAAATATACATATTTACGTTGACAACAAATAAATCGGGATAAATCGTGTGGAAATAATGAGTGTTCCCGAATATCATCGTGTGTAACACTCAATTTGTTTTAATAATTATTGACATATATTTCTTAAACATAAGCCTATGTTTTATTCATTTTTAAAACACTCAAATTTAACATACGAATATGAAAATTAAAAATAAAATTCACACCTAGAAATATTCAACCTAATTGTTTAAATGTGTCTAGGTAGGACTTTAACTTTATCGACGAGCTTAAAGTTATTTAGTGATATATCATGGCAATTCATTCCTAAGTATGAATGAGTGCGATCAGGCTTTGTTATCCGCGTATTCCAAAACAACAATGACACAATCTCTATATTTGATTGCATAACAAGATGTTGGCCGTCCCATTTATTAAAACATTCTGAGAAATAATTAGCCGGCTGTGATGTTAAAAGTTAGTGAGGCCACGTCATACGTCCTAACCAATTGACCAAAGCCCCTGTGACTATTGAAATCGTTTTATTGGTCCTCAAATAAATTAGACACATGATGGACAAGTCTGACACTGACTGAGCGAAGCAATAATAATTTTCAATGATTTAAATATAATTGTATGAGATTTTAGAGTAAGTTCATAAAAAATGAACTAAGATTTTTTTATAATTTGGTATAGCTTTGATAATCATTTACTTCGGTTTTTTAACCAACTTCAAAAAAGCAGGTTCTGTAATCAAATATCTGCGATTTTATCAAAAACTACTGATCCTATTTGGATGGGTATTTCGTTATTCAATTGCATATTTTTCAGGGAAGGTTTTTTACGTCATAACCATCATCATTTCATACCAAAATAATGATATTGAAGTAGGTAGTAGTAGTAATTTTGAAAATCCTTGACATATTTGACCAGTCTAGCTCTTACACTAGAATGTGTGCTAGTTATTTATACTAGCGGTGGACCGGTGATGTTGTCACGGGGCGTTACTCATAGACTGTATAATATGTGACATCACCCAGTGATAACTTGCGAACATACTGCATTCCGCAATTCTCGGCTAAACAAACGTTCCTTCAATTAAAAGATTATCACAAGTTTGTCAACCTTCATTAGACTGTAGTGTGTACCTGCACCCTAATTACGTAAAACATGGTGATCCGATTGACATATGTAACCCTATTAAATATACATTGATTCAATTAAATATCAGTGTATGATTATCATTCAGTGTCAAGATGAAAGATTTTACAATTGCCATTGAAAGCAATTGTGTTACGTAATTAGCCTGTTGTCTCGAATTTCCATCCACGCTAAACTATTTGAGATACTTCAAGTACCTGTTAGGTATCCCATATCGGTCTCTGAGTATTATTAAATTTATTTTCCAAATATAAACACGTTTAAAAATAATAATATACATATGACATTTAAACAATTATTATAATTCAAATAAATCAAAATATTCATGTAGTATTTGGTAGTTATGTTGGTACCTATAAGACTTAACGTTCCTTCTCAGGCACGGGGGTACACCACCAACTTTCTGACTCCAGACCGGGATTTTTACAATAATCCTTAGTGAGTCTCAAAACAATAGCGGCCCGACCGGGAATAGAACCCGCCATTACTAAAACCTATCCGTGTTCCTTCCCTTCTTTCGCAGCCCCGGCAGGCTATGGCCCTGGGGGAGGGTTCTGGTTTTACTTGGAATATTATTTTAGTGTTACTTATGAAATGGTAAAGTCAGGAATAGGTTAGCGATATAGAATAGGGAGATTTCTGAATTTTATCTTCGGTAAAATTTTTCGTACTTTTTATTAATTTTACCAAAAATGCAATCAGAAAAAGAAACAAATGCTCTAAAATCTAAAATAAATGATAATTCAGTGAAGTGTCCCATTGAAATGCAAAGAATACATTGCGATATACAACACACAGTTTTTCTTTGAACATAATTACCGGCACATGACTTGACAGACATAGTTTAAACAAAAAGTGAAATACTAAGTCGGAACTATGTCATAAAATGGGCTAAATGAGGGCACTGCACGCAACGGCCCGCGGGCTTAGGCCTACACAAACGAAGACAGTACGCTCTAAAAATAGTACCAACACCACACTGACACAAAACTTTTGCAAAACGCCTTTTACCGGCTAGCTGTTTACCTTGCCGTAATTTCATTTAGTACCTATATTATCCATGATTCGTTTTGACGTTCGTTTGTTTTCAGTTTACCCTAAATATTCACGCTAGTTTAGTAGGTACGTTGAAACTTCCGCGGTCATTGAATTTATCAGTTTTATTCAGGCGCTTTTACCAACGTTTAACGAAATTTTCAGATGATATTTTTGGATGCTACCGGACGGGATCGACGGATATGAAGCATTATTGCATTGTATTGAGTTATCGCACAAAATGAATTAATTATTATTAATTTTTAGAGCAGTAAGTACCTACTTACTTGGGCCAAACTTTGAACAATAATTAATCGGGTACTCAGTACATTATGTATTTAGGTTTTGCATAAAATATCTTACTTACTTCTTTAAGCCCTGTATTTCTGACCTTAATAAGATTTGAATATTAATTTAAATAGTTATTATGAGCAATTTTGATTATGCAAATAAAAAATCGTCTACTACAATAATTAGTGACTTTTAACAACAATAACTAGCAGTTTCCCGCGGTTTCACTCGTATCCAAGGGAACTTCACGCACTCAAAAGCTAACCCATACGCATCCCCCGTTTTTAATTTACCTCCATTCAAACTTACCGCGAAAACTTAACAGACAAACGAACAGTTATTTTCGCATATATCATTAATAAGGAAGTAAAGATTTACCTTTATTGAACTTGTCATTACCAACGATGCCTTTTTAGATCTAATGGCCTACGTCAGTTTTTTAATGTGTATAAACAATTAATTGTCATTGCAGTCACATTAATGAATCCATTTGTTTTCTTCGTTTGATATCCTTAAAATACAGGCTGTATTTTTAAAATGGCAATAAGCTAAACAGCTAAAAGAAATTTAAGTTCATATTATTTCAAAATAATAAATTACAAAAATATTGTATGTTATATATTACAAAAATACAGCTAGTATTATAAATGCAAAAGTTTGTACAATTTCATCAAAATCCATTCAGTAGTTTTTGCGTAATAGACTAATAAATATACATACATCTTCACAAACTTTCACATTTATAATACTAGCTGTATCCCGTGGTTTCACCCGCGTCCTGACTGAACTACTTCGCGTACCTAATAAAAAGTAATCTATATTTTAATCCAGGTTATAAATTACGTGTTTACCCAATTTCATCCAAGTCCATCCAGTAGTTTCAGCGTGAAATAGTAGCAAATATACATCCTCACAAAACTATTGCATTTAAAATAATGGTAAGTATGTGCTAGATAGCGCTGACAACTATTTTATTTCCATCTCATTAATTGCATTACCATGTTGACATTACTCAGTCATAAAGCCTGGAAGCGTTGGATAATAGTTATTTATGATCTGTCTATTTTATCCCACATCCTTACTCAGCACACCGATTGCATCATTGTAATGACATCAGAGTCGCTTTATATATGTACATATTTAAATTTAGAATTACAATCACCTACAAGATTATTGCCCTAAGTCCCTAGTACTTAGTACAGTATTATTTAATTAACCAATCAAGCTGTTTCACCCAAGTCCTAAGGGAATTCCTTCACGCACCCGGATAAAATCGTCTTCAGATCTACCTTCACATCGGTCACCGGTCAATCGTTCAACCGTAAAAGCGTAACAATGACCAGTTTTACAAGTGCCTATCTAACCTTCACATCTCAGTTACCGGATAACACGATACACTTTGTTAAGACTGGCTGTCAGACTTTCTAGCTTCTGACTACCCACAACGACTGTCGAAAATATATAAATGACAGCCGGGGTGTGCTTGGCTTGAAGCCTTAATTTAATTAATTAAATTAGGACCTCGCCTCATTGTCCGGTTAAGCAGGTCGAATGCTGTTAAAAGCACCCTGCAAGAGCTCATGTGGAAAGAAAAAAAAATGCTTTCCAAAAAACTTAGTAGGTAGGTACTAGTAGTAATTTAGATATATCATAGATGGATCCACGTGCCGCGGTCAGCGTAGCTTAATATTGATACATACTTTAATAATTATAATTGATATGTTGAAACCCTATTCAATTTGTGACTTTGTAAATCGTGACATTTAGCAAGTGGTCAATTTAAATAATTACCTACTGAGCGCATCAAAACACTGTTTTCACTAATAATCAATGGCTTTCTGATAAATCCAATGCTACACATCGAAAATCACAGACTCAAACGTCGAATTTGATTCTACGTATTAGATTGATACATTCCGAATGCAATGGACAATGAGATTTTCCTTTGCATATTAACTAGTAAGCCATTCAGATAAGTGAAGGTAACGGACTATCTGTGGTGCCAATTATATACAAACTGACAGTTTCTTTGACTAAAAAAGGCTGCTGCTATTATACAATTATACCAAATTATCCTCGCATTACATAATAAACTACGCTACAAAAGTTTTTAATTCGTGAAAGCTTCAACAATAAATCAGTTATTTTTAAAAACCTTAGAAGTTAGAAACATTTAATGAGACATACATTTTCAAAATTTAATCTTGACCAAAATATACTTGAATATAGTACAAAATATGGGCATTATTTTTCTGACCTAATTTTCCCGAACTGAGCATAAAAAAATTACAGCTAAGAAGGCGTTAGTGTATCGAAGATCAAGCAATTACAGGTCCAAGATCAGACAGTGTGCAATAGCCTTATATTGATGAATACTAGTAACAATTTATTCCAGTGCCGATGCCGCCAGGAAAAAATAGACGATCACCATGACTAACGACATAACATGAGTCTAGACAATAATAGTACATAGATAACACTGTTAGTACTAGAATAGTGTGAATCACTGGAGACTAATTATTGAATCACTTATTTATATTACTTTATAATAGTTGACAAGAGGTTTGAAGTAATTCAAAGATTCATCTCAACGTTCGCGACTTAATGGACGAAACACAATACAGTAACTGCAACTATTAGTGCATTTTCGAGGTAGCTTATAGCAGATTTGAACTGTCTTCTAGAGGGTTGGGGGCATTGATCTATTGGATAAATTCATTTTTATTTACTTAACCGGAATTTTGACGATACGATTGTATGCCAATCGTATCGTCAAAATTCCTGTGACTGAAAAATTGGTGTTCTGCGTCTTGAGGATTCGATTCCCGCAAGGTAATCAAAAATTTATTCCAGATCTGGGTGTTTGTGCATATCAAATATATTTTTTATAATCGCACCCACAAAACAGAAGATATTCCAAAGATTAGACAACCTATTTAATGATCAATGACTCGAACTTATCGGACGATTCAATGAATTATTATGAAATTCAAATCGATTTGAATCACCAACCCCTAGTGATGATAATCTCCGCCACCGTGTGCACATTAGAAAACCCAGCGCCTTATACAGTTAGCACAAAGTTCAGAAACGGGTACAGTCGCGAACATAAATCAGGTGTGCGAGCGACATGCGACTGATACTGTCGCGATCGGAATGTCTCGGCTGCCGCTCGCGACGGAAGAGACGTCGCGATGCGTCTGGAAGACCGTGCGCTGCCGTGTAAACAGGGCCACAGCACTAGGCGGGCGAGGGTTAAAATTCTAATTACACTAATATCTGAGAAATTTACTGTACAAGACAACAGGTTGAGTTCTATACCTAATTACCATTCAACTACAACTTTTATCATATCACACAGTGCCGAGATAGAGTCTCTCTGTTCTTACTATAACATCAATTTTAAAATCAATTGACGCATGCATAAAACAATGCTGATTTCATCATTCTGTTGTTTCCGTAAAATATTTAATTATTTTAATTAATTAATACAATTAATATATATTACGGATTTCAGCGCTCGCTTTAGAATTAAATATCCATTTTTAATTATAATTTAAAAATATTTATTATACTTCACTGAGGATGCCAGAAATAAATAGCGGGTTTAATAAATAACTGTTCAATTTGTTCGATAAACTAATGTTTTGAAGATTATGAGAGTGTTGAGGTTGAGAGCAATCTACGATTGCACAGTCAATAAAGCTAAGCGCATTTTCACTTTATTTTAAAAAATCACCCATACTGCTAAAGCCCAGACAATCGCAAAAAATTGAATGCATAAAAGTTTTTTCCAAAGGACTGTCGCAGAGATTAAAATGAATTGAAATTGAAATAAGAAATAAAATAAAAGAGAGCCTTTACAAGCTTTTATTTCCAAAGAGGATTACTTTAGTTGTTAAGTGATATGAATCCTTTGATATACTAAGTGAAGGAAAACCACTACCGGTGTTACTAAAGAAAACAATTTCATTTATCAAATACACCACGAACAAAAACAACACACCTGATTTTCCAGAAGGGGTAGGCGTATTAGTACAACCTCTTTTTTTAGCTAGATTAAGCTGCGCGTGCTGCGGTTGGGCCGTGGATGGGTATATCTATATATCATATTGAGACTCCTTTGTGCTTCGGAAAGGACGTCAAGCTGTTGGAACCTGCTGCCATTTGTAATTTTTTGACAATCGTTACCTACGGGTAGTCAGAAGCTAGAAAGTCTGGCAACCAGTCTTGCCAAAACGTATCGTGTTTGTGGAAGTCAGATAAGTTTTCGCTCCATGCAGAATTCTGGTACTCTGGTGATTATGATTTCGGCAATTAAGTTTGAGTTCCAAATAATAGGGGTAGAGTAAATTTTTCTAATATCGGTTTAGACGTTTTACAAAAAAAAAATATGAACAGTCACACTCGCATTTGTAATAATTATGCCTAGTTAGGATTACCTAAGTAAATATGTAAACACTCGGATATGGTGGTGACATGTGAAATATATTCCTTGTTAGTTGACCACCCTGTCCATCGTCACCTTAACACAAGAACCGCTTGACACGCACCAAACATATGTTACATTATCACTATTTCTTCATATTCGGCCTCCAAATAGAGGTTATCTAGGTTCGTCCAAACATTGACTGTTACTTATCAATACTTTAATGTACTAATATTGCCAATTTATTATAATTTACCCTATTACGGCTAAGAGAGACATCCACCGTGGATAACTTCGGAAAATTTGCCGGAACACGCGAACCTTAGTATTCAATTTCATAGGCAAACTTTGAGTACTTTATTCTGATCACGGAAACAAATATTAATCGCTTTTATATATAATGTTTTTTTTTATATCAATGAAGTTTGAAAACGATTTATTTTTTTGTCGCAAAAATTAATTGATTTAAAACTAGTATCAGCTTACTGCTGTCCATTACTGAGCCTAGGCTTTCTCTTAAGAGCGCTAACCATTGAAGTGGTACCACCAGCCAACCATATTAAAGTCCTGAATGTCCGAAACGGTAAGTCAATCTAATTTCCAGTGTACAAAAGGGAAGGTGCTACAGGTCATATATCCGTCCCTCTCTCACAATGAAATCAGGGTAACTTAAAGACGTTATGATAATATGTCCATTCGTTTTTTTAAACGTACCAACTACAATGTTGTTTACTGTACCTACTGAGCCAATTATTACCCTGTTAAGTAAATTAAT
The DNA here is from genome assembly GCA_963891755.1 of Pyrrhia umbra. Taxonomy (NCBI): domain Eukaryota; kingdom Metazoa; phylum Arthropoda; class Insecta; order Lepidoptera; family Noctuidae; genus Pyrrhia; species Pyrrhia umbra. Next base: position 5,084,953 of record OY982916.1, on the reverse strand, counting down.
TATTATATTAATTATTATACTTTTTTACCAGTCGCATCTATATATTATTGAGCTAGGTACAACGTACTCTGTGAATTGACATTCGTCAGTCCTTCGTGAGGGACACAGCCAGTTCTTTCTGATTTGCGTGAATACAAAGGTTCCACGAAAAAAATAACTGAAACCGAGGAAAACTCTTCAAATTAGGTTAATAATGTTGTTTGTATAAAGTTTTAAACCAGTTCCATAACTATTATGAAAACGACGTCGTTATAAATAACTTCAATAATTTGAATTCGTTATGCTATCGGACTGTCGTAGGTAGTTTAATATTTTTTAAATAATTTATATACAAAAATAAATCTTAATTTCTAAGGTATTTTTATCCATCGTAGAATAAAAAACTACGCCGTCGCATAAAAGTTTGAAAATAAAATCTAGAATATTTTTTAAATATTTTGATACACTTTTTATTTTCCATCGTAATCCGCGATATCTCCGAGCAGTTTATTTATTTTACTGCGCTACAGATAAGCAAGAAATTATTGTGAGCTGAATAGACAGCATGCAATTATAATGAATACCAACTAAATATCGATTGGCGACGTCACGCAAGCCCTTCGAATAGTGCAGGGGTAAACTATTATAGGCATATCGATGAAAATAATCGAATTAACTTAAAACCAGCTTAACTTAACGTTTCTGAGACTCACAAACTTTATACCTTTTTTATATTACATTTAATGTTTATACCTTTAATGTAATTTTCATACCGTCTTGACTATATTATAAACGCGGAGTAACTCTGCCTGTCTATCTATCCTTACATCGTTTTTACGAAAAAACGACTGATCTGATTTAAAAAAATGATATTGCTATACTTAAGACCCTGAGGAAAGACATGGGATTTTTTATCCAGGGATATGATGCAGTTCTAAAATATACAAGCGAAGCCGTGGAGCATACCTAGTTATGTTGTAAGCTTTATCTTTCAAAAGTTTTGGAAATATTTCAAGAACATGATTCACTTTACCTTGGAGGACGCTGTAGAGAACGCTCTTATATACGTACAGGTAATGTAATATCTGTAATACACTGAAATAGCGCTCAAATTATTTTGATGCTGCATTATTGTTTATCTTCATTAAAAGACGTGTAACTGCAATTAATGTACTTGGGTGGATGCATTTCTTACTGAAATACAAAATCTAGAACATATGCCGTCAATAATAGTTAACATTTAGCTTTGAACAATAATGTTATTATTTGTAGTTTTAACATAGATAATGAATACAATTAGATAACTTAAATAGTTCAGTTTTGTTTAATAAATCAAAGGTCAGGAACAGATTAATAGTAACGAAGATATTTTTGCTGTTGTTATTTTGACCCCGATCGCTGTTACATTGAGTTCATATCGAATATAAAAGGTCCTAAAATCCGTTTGTATGTGATATGAGTAACCACCTACATGAAGGAATACCGATATCGTATAGTTAGAATGGCATGGAGATGAAAATGAATATTCCCTAATAACTTGTTAGGTTTTACTTTCATTGTTATTTCATCATTAATAATAATTTTACACATTATAATATTACTATGTATAAATATTAATTATTTAGTAACTGTGGAGCTTCAATCATAGAAACGTTAAAACTGATAATGAGACCAATATGTTTTACTGATAAATTGATGATTGTATCCCCTAGTCACGTGAATAAAACTGTATTTGACCGCTGCAGATAACATTATTATTTAAACAACGAAAAAAATATTATTTATCATTTAAATCACACTTTTATTATTGATATCAAAGGCAGTGTCTTATTTTTATTTTATCGATGTCGATAATTAAAATACCCATCTCTAGACGGTTACCCTAAACGATGCACCCAGGGGTCGAATTGTCTTATAATGAATATTATGTTCAGGATTTTATGACCCTACTTATCATGGATTGTGTGGAACGCTAAAATGTTTGGGTAAGCACAAATCAAATCGTTTGATGTCACAATAAGTTATAACTTTTTGTGTAAACATTTTTGTACTTGATCTATCGTTAAAGTTATTTTCAGATTTCAAAATACGAATATTTTATTTAAATCGATAAATGAAATTTCCTTAGTTAATTAATTAAAAATATAAACGTAAAACTGTGTTTATCACATTCACAATATTAGAAATAAACACTTAAATTACCTACAAAACACTCAGTTTATTCTGCTCAGCTGCATTGTATTATTAATGTCACATAAGTGCAGGCAGACCGAAAAACTCCAGAAATAATCATTGTCCATTTTGGTTTAGCTTTCAGAAATATTTTAAAAGGAAATTAGTAAGCCCAAACAGTCGCTTGATTATAAACCTTGTTGTGCTCTAAATTGATTTCAAATTCTACTGATATCGGGTCAACCAGGTTCTTGAATAAGGGGATGTGAGAACGGACACAGTACTTTTTGATGGAGAACTAGACAAAACAATGGATGACTGGTTCAAAGTTTTTCACTATTGTATTTTATAAAATCGTAAATAGAAAAAACCTGATTTATTTTAATCTAAATTCTACCGGTCTATCAAAAAATATAGTTTTATTTTGGAAAATAGGATACTTTATTAAAAAAGTATTTTAACCTACGGATGTTCAAAACCTAGTTAGTATCAATGAGACTTCTTGAAAGTCATATGAGTATCTTGGACATCACTGACTGAAACGGTGAAAATTTAATGTGGTACCCTGGACTTGATGAGTCTTTATGCCAATTCTCCTTGAGCAAGCGTAAGTGATCAATGTTCATAACGCGAACAATTTTTCAATTCTAAATATCGCTTTTCTTTACAATTACTATTGCTTAATTCTGCACAGTTACAAGTACGCATAGGTACTACGTTATGGAAAATGTGTTATTATTACTAAAAAAATACACTATTAGTATATAAACTATAGATATTTGTCACCTCCTTTGTTACCAACTACATTTTTAATAAATTTTCTTTTGTTTGTGATCCACGAGCTTTCGCACATCGCTTTATGGTAAAGACGAGAGATTCCAATTTTGTCGTTAAGCACTTCTTGTGACGCGGTGTGCTCTCATACGCCCGGGTAACTTGACCCGGATCGACTAGTGTTTGGTGACACATCCCGATTAGCTGTGATGAAGGTCAAAATGCTAATTATTTCAGCTGCATTTACTCCATTCGAAACTTTCCGCCAGCGGCTTCGCCCGCGGGTTATACGAATTCAAGTTAAAAAATTACAGAGTTTCATGTATGAAACTTTTTTCGAGGTTTTTATATTTAGATATGTCGCCCCGCTACCACCGTGTTTCTTTTCGTTAATGTCAATTATTGACAAACCTTTTCGATTTATGTGCGTCGTGTAACCTCGAGCCAGTCGTTTTGTTAAAACGTAACTGGCATGTGTCCTGTCCCTGTGACGCAGGCGACCTCAATCAAAATTCATTCATTCAATCAAAACAAAGGTTTACTTTGCTTACAAAGTGAAACAGAAAGAAATTCGGAAATTATTTCGAAACTAAACGTAAAAATCGACTAATAAGTTTATCTGTTTCAGCTTTGCAGTCATGTGGGTAAGAATTCGATTGTTTTTTTTTTATTTGGACACAATTGATGAATTTAAAATCTATAAAGCCTTTACGAGGTTTCATTTAGGATTGGTTTCCTATTTCACTGCAAATTAGTAAGAAGCAACGTACAATGAGTAAAGCGAGTATAAAGCTGCTATGTTAGAGGGGATAAAACTATAAATTCCAAGACGTTGCAAATGCAATAATAGTGAGTGCTATGGGAGCGGCTAGTAAAATGATCACTAAAACATTTCATTAGCCAGGCTTTTTCATTTAATTATTAAGCTAAGTAAGCCTTCCCTAGGCTCTTTACGGTCAACACCTTTTGCTATTTCTGTTATGCTATTTTAATAAATACAAATGATTTCAGTTAGTTGGTAGGTATAATATCTAATATTCTAATTAATTTAAAAATATATTTAATCATTAGCTTTTTCTCGCAGTATCACCTGCATCTTGAGAGAGCTTACTTCACAAACTATGTGTGTACCAAATTTCAATCAAATCCATTTAGGAGTTTTTTCGTGAAAGAGTAACATACAAAGATGCTCAAAAACTTTCGCATTTATCATCATCATCATCATCAGCCTATATATTGTCCCACTGCTGGGCACAGGCCTCTTCTCATACAGAGAAGGCATGAGCATTGATCACCACGCTTGCTCAAGGCGCATTGGCGATTTCAGACTTTTTAGGTCCAGGTTTCCTCACGATGTTTTCCTTCACCGTTAATCAGTGGTGTCAGATACACTTAGAAAGTACGTATGACTTTAGAAAAGTCACATTGGTACTTGCCAGGTTTCGAACCCGCACACTCGTACACGAGAGGCAGGTGCCTTAACCATTAGGCCACCACGACAGTATTATATTCGCATTTATGATATTAAGTAAACTTCTTTAGCAATGTGGTTGGTTTTAAAACATATAAAAAAAGTTATCAAATTGAGATTGTATTCAGAGGCGAAACAGTTGACGGTCGAATTCTTTCCAATATATTATGCGGACAAACTTGAATCAGTGTTTTGAGACAATTATAAATAACGACAGTGTATGCACCGGGCCAGCATGTGTCAATTTGTTTCAATCAAGGCAGGGGCGCCGGGGCCCTCAGACGGCAATTAAGACAACTTATATCAACAGCCTTGATGTGGCACCAAAATAAATTTATTATAGTTCATGTTTTATTTGATTACATAGTTCTAGCGGTGACATCATGGCTCATCCACGGTTTAAGTCGGTAAATGGAGTTTTGAACAAGCTAGCAAAATATTTGTTGGCCTATATTAATCAAGAACAGTTTAATTTTATTGTTGCTATTTTAACCGACTTCCAAAAAGGAGGGGGTTTAATGGCAGCTGTTTATAATTATTTATTGTCTGATTTTTTTAAGGTATGTAACGAGTATGTTCACCAGTATCTCCGCAAATTTAAAAAAATACAAAAACTTTTTGTTTGAAAGTTTTTAATCCCGAACTGCTCTCATTGCCTTGGAAGTCGGTGGTAAAATATTCTCAATGCTAAGTTAGACACCGACTCCTAGAGAGACGATTTTTTCTTTTCAGCGTTTTGGAAGTCAATAATTTTTATTTATAAAATGTTATTTAAATGGTTATTCCTTCGTCATCCCCTCTGTATCTTTTTTAACATGAACTAGGTACTTTAATCTAGTAGAAATCAAATCAAAACAAAAATCTTTATTCATTATTACAAATATCTAATTTCAAACAATAAATATCTATTTTTATTACGTATCAAACATTCCATCTATCAACTCTTAAATTTATTACTAAACGTCGACCCCATAATGGACAGGTTCAATTAAATATCGAGAAGCAATATCTAATAGGTTGCCAATAGCTAAAATGATTTATGTAATTTATTAAAATTGAATGATACGACCCGAGGTAAGCTTGTTCGCGTGCATACCATCAGGCATTAATCCTCAAGGGAATCGCAGAGGTGCAGGCACAGTACAGACACGGTACAGCCCCGGCTACGCAAGCCGGGGCTGTGGGCTTTCGAAAGAGTTCCCGCGTCCCCGGAACGAAAAAGGCTAAGGAAGAAAAATGGATGGGTTTTAGTAAGTAAGAGTCTGACACTCCCTTTCACCTTGCCCATGGCGGGAAGACTCAAATTATGATTTACCATCCGGAAAAAACCGTTGTGTTAAATTTCAACAATGGTAGTAACAGTCTTATGATAGCAAGTCTATCATCTACTATAATTACATAGTGTTTCCTGCAGTTACAGCCGCGTTCTGTGCGAACTATTTCATGCACCTATATAAAAAACCTGTAACAGTCTCCAGGGTCCTGTCTATCTCCATATCGAATTTTAACTAAATAGGTTCACTTGTTAAAAAAAATACTTCAGTAGGTAAGTACAAAGAATGGACTATGCTTGTTTCTAAAATGATCGTCCTATCAAATCAATACCCGAAATTGCCCCAAATATTGTTGATCCAAGGAGGAGGTACTTATTTGTGTACCTGATGAATAAATATGTCAGTTTGACAATTTTTGTGACATATTTATTCTATAGTTCAAAGTAATCTAACTATTGGAAAATCGCCCTTTAATAAATATTCTTAGAATAAGCCAAGACTACAAACAAAAGGGCCAGACAAGAGCGAAACTGCTGAATCCAAGCAACAATAATTATCAGTGTTTAGAAGCAACAACAGGAATGTTAAACTCATCATAATAAAAGACTACGGGTGGCTTAATAACGGATGTTATGGCAATAGACACCGATACGTGTCACAATCAGCCGTCGTGACTAATATTTAGATTAAAACACTTGAACAGATATGTACTTACAAAGATGAAGACATACATTTAGTATCTTAATTTAAAATACTAACATCTATGCATTTTTCAACGCACAGCCTAAACCGATGTTCGTAGACCTGAAACTTGGAGGTTTTTTTTTTTTAAAACGTAGGCATCCGATAAGAAAGGATTTTCCGAAATTCTACCCCTAAGAGGGTGAAAAAGGGGGCAAAGTTTGAATGAAGCTCTGCTATTTTTTAATTTGAATTCGTATATAGCCCACGCGGGCGAAACCGCTGGTGGAAAGCTATTATTTAGATAAAAATGGATCCCTTTTTCCCTTGGTCACGCCATAACTTAAGGACGACTTATCCGATTTGAACGAATTTTGGTACGAAGATAAATGGACCCTGGAGACGTTTATAGACTACTTATTATACAGGTGCATGAAAAAATTCCCTCGGAATGCGGGTGAAACCGCGTGAAACAGCTGTCAATAAAAACAGTTTTTATTTTAACTTACTCTATCTACATTCTTCAGGACTTTCAAATGATGAGATTTAATACCTAATAAATAAATTCGAATCAATCGACAAAGGAGCCTTATTCTGAAGCAAACACGAATCGAAAGCGATCTCTCATCCTCTTACGACAAACAGAAGCTTTTTGTGTATATTTTGATCCTGAACAATTACTTCGTTATCAAATGGGAATACGGCTATCCATTTCATAGAACATTAAGGTCTTTAACGTTTAAATTAAACGCATGGGATGCCGATGTGTTCAATCGTTAATGAACCGCGTAATTGACTTCAGAGTTTCATAGTACATTGACATTAATTAAGATTTGAATTAATTTAGAACAGTCATTCAAACATGAGGAGGTTTACAAGTCGACGCGTATTTTTTTTCTATTAGCTCATTTGTTGGGAAAAATTTTGAGAGGACCAAGATTGGCGTTTTCGGACTTGTTTTTGTAAATTCATGTTGCCTAATGGTATTTTTGTTCAACGTTTCTCCCTGTCCAATAAAAGTCTATAAAGCACATACCTACATACTTTTTATTAGCCCAATTATATTTAGAAAGAAAACCACATTTAATATTGATAATACTCTTACAGTATGACTAAAGTAGTACATTATTCTATTTTTCTCAAGTCAAGGACCACAGTAACCTGGTTATTTGAGTATTGCAATTGCACGATTTTGACGGGAAGTACATAATTTGATAAGGTGGTAGCAGAAGGCTAGTTAATCACCCACGTATGTACCCAGGCACCTTAATACGGTACTCAGAACTGTCGGCCTATATGATTCGGATTCTTCAAGTAGCCTAATTCATGAAGTAGTACATTGTTAACATCTTTTAAGTATTTATTCATGTATTTATGATATCAAAGCAATTATAAGTGGATTGGTATTAGTATAGAGATAAGGTGAATGAATATCTAAAAACCTATCTATAGTATTTATAGGGCTTATTCTTTTTAAAAAGTACGAATCCCTCAGTGCGCAAGTTCACACGCGCGAGATTCACATTAAGCCGATTTATATCTAATTAGAAAACTAGCTGAAAATATTTGCTAGGTATAAAGCAGGCTACTTATTTAGTACAATTTCACGTACCTTTAAATCTAACAAAAATATTCAACTTCATAACAAAGCATAACATTTTTCTATAATATAATAATCGTCAGCTTAGCCGTTTTCCAACTATATTGGAATCGGGTTCAAGTTTAGCCGGATGCAGCTAGGTACCAGGATTTTTCATGAAGCCACTGCCTATCTGACCTTCACAACCTTGTTACCGGGTAACACGTTACCCCATAGTTAGACTATTCAGAAAGCATACCCCATAACTTCTGGCTTCTGACTACTGAAACGACTGTCAAAGATCTATAAATTACAGTTGGTGAATGAGTAGATCGACCTGTGCACTTGTGCAGGTCTCTCTGATTATGACGCCGAGCTCCTTTGTATATCTTTTAAATATATGTTTGGGAAATTGGTGAATAATATACATGCCGATAGACATGCTGCGCAGGCGCCACTCAAGTTCGGCGCCGGTATTAGTCTCAAGCATTTCATTATTGTACTAAATTATGTCACGGTTTCTAATTGGTATTTTATTTTATTAAACAAGTTAATTGTAGAAGTTTACTTGCTCAGTAATATTATGCTAAGTTAAGCACTCTTTTCCGCTGAGATAACTCTCGCAGTGTAGTAGATAGTGTATAGTAAGTAGGTAACAATCTGTGTGTGTATTGACATAACACAAGCATGCTTGCATTGCTTACTTTGGGGCTAGATGGCGCTGTGTGAAATTGTCCAAAGATATTTATTATTATTATTTATTTATTTATTTGTGCGTCAAGCCCGGTTAAGTCGACAACCTTCTAGGTTGACCTGCGAGATGCCATACACACAAAAAAAGTGTATTGTGCAAAACCAGTAACCAGTAGTACGAAAAATTAAATTTTCATCCAAATCCATTTGGCAGTTTTTGTATGAAATAGTAATAAACAAAACTTCACAAACTTTGGAGTTCAAATGTTGTGCCAGATCAGTGACTGAGAAATTGTGAAGAAATCGCTCGTTATGGTATAGACTACATTTAAAAAATGAAAAGTTTGTATCTATGGAACTACTGGACCAATTCCAGAAACTATACTATACGATAGGAAGGGTGTTACTAGTGAGATGACGACAGATAGAAAAGTATGGAAGAAGAAAACATGCTGCGCCGACCCCAAATAAATTGGGATAAGGGCAGGCAATGATGAATTATACTATCTATGTATTGATAACATAAAATAAACATAAACGCTAATTATTGATTTGTGATATTCGTAAAAGTATAAAGTATAAATGATAAAAAGTTAGGTGCAACCGGCTGAAAATAAAGTAAATTTAAGGATGGGGTTATAAGACAACCTATACACTTGCATAGCAACTAGCTATCATAAAGTAAATACTTGTAACAAAATAAAATGATTCAGTTACAATAACCTGCCGCCAGTATAAGATTATTAATAGTTGTTTCGTATAAATAGGCCACCTTTGTGTTTCGAGTGCACTCAAACAGTTTACAGCACTATAATCGACGCTGGCCGGCTTGCATAATTGCAAACACACGAACTCGAGTACCCTCTTTTAATATAGTAGATACATTTATGCTCATAAGTACTTTAAGTGTGAGTTCGCGGTATGGTACTTGACCCTAAAATAATTTCATGGTTCTAAATCCCCGAATCTTAATACGTTGTGTTTATTTTGTTATTGTTTTAACACATGATCAATGTCAATCGTTTCACCTGTGTCATTTTAAGAATCATTTTAATTAGGTATTATTGGTATGCTACTTTCTTAATTTAGTTTAATTTTTTTGGGCCAATCCTTTATTTTTATAACCTATATTTACTGTAAACGGCTGTCTCTAAGATTTTAATATATCATCTGTAACCTCTAAGTTTTTCAGTAGCCTGATTAGTGAACTCCTGTGTATTAATCATAGCAGCTAAAGGGCATGAAACAAAACAAAATTAAGTTACGTGCCACAAGTTTTATTAAAAAAAATATGATTGTATTTAAAGTTTAATGAAACACGGCTATCGCAAAAGTGAGGCTTAAGACTTCACCACATCGCTCCACAAATTCAACCACTTATAGCCATCGCTTTCGGCCACGAACCCACACTGTGACCATCATCGTCGGTTTACCTCTATACGTTATATTGCGACTGCAGCAGCGTTTTGGCTTAAATAATATTATTATAATATTCTCCAAATAAATAGTGAATAAAAATAATAAAAAAGACCTAAAAGGATAAGTTCAGTTTTGCAAGGTACCTATTCCAGTATTTACTTGGTCCACCAGGCCTATCAAGAAGTAGGCAACCACGTTTTCTCAACCCTTTGTCTATGGATTGTGTATTGCACAAGGGGACAATGGCTGGAGGAAATGCGTTTGTCCACCTGCCGTGGAGGTTAAACAAATTAACTCTGTGGATGCTGAACTGAGCATAAAATAGATTAATAAAAGTCTCCACCAGCAGTGCTGAGACTTTTGTTAATCTATGATTGTAACAAACTCGTGATGCTACTTATAATAGATATTTCAACTGTTGACTCAATTCTAGACGTAATATACAGTGTAATATCACTATTATATCAACGGTGAGTTGCAAAATACGTATAATGTAAGAAATTCGCTCTCTATTTACCTACTTAGAAACGAATGTAAAACGAACGCTGTAGCTATTTTTTGTTTCACGTTTAATGTTTTAGTAACGTAAAAATATCAATAACAAGGATGCGATTTTGAAAATAAATATAATAAATAATATACGTGTATAAAAATGTAAGATACATTATTAGGATTTAAAATTAGTAATATTCTTAATGCTATAGATCAGCGGTCGGCAACCTTTTGGCAAGCAAGGGCCACAAGGTAGCAAAATAAACTATAGGCGGGCCGCACTTGTGATATTACCCTAGATTCTACCTGATATACCTACGTATAATTTCCCATAGAAAAACCGGCCAAGTGCGAGGCGGGTCACGCGCACTAGGGTTCCGTAGTAGGTCTTAGTTAGTTAGGTTACCAGAGGCGTATTTAAAGTTGGTGGCGAAAAAACACAAAACAATAACGATTGGAGACACCGACTTTTAGAACGATGTATTAGTTATTTTTCAATTTGTAGTGTATTTTTAAGTCGGTTTTATTTTTGCAAAACAGTTTTTTTTTCACTTTTGAGTTGTTTTTGTTTGTTGCATGATAACGTTTTAAGTAAAGATCTATAAATTGTAGCAAAACAAACTGTTAAAAAAAAACCGACTTCAAAAAAAAACTAAAAAGTATTAAAAAAGTATAAAATAACTTAATAAAGATTTAACACAAACCTAATACCTTTAATATTAATAAAACACCATTATTTGTATTTGCTACCTATTGACAGGTTTAAAGTCGGTGCCAAGCCAAATGTAATAGTGTTACTCATTCAGGTATTAAAAAGTTTTCATCTGTTTCACATTAATTCACATTGTTCTTTAAGTTTATTTACGTAGGTTAATCTTTAGGAATTTCATTTTGTTTAGGACTTGGCACCGACTTCAAACCTGTCAATAGGTAACACATACAAATAATGGTGTTTTATTAATATTAAAGGTATTAGGTTTGTGTTAAATCTTTATTAAGTTATTTTATACTTTTTTAATACTTTTTAGTTTTTTTTTTGAAGTCGGTTTTTTTAAACGTAGTTTTTTTAAATTTATTTTTTACTTTTTAGTGTCTGTAATAAGTTGCTCTGTAAACTACAGTATTTTTTACAGGATTTTTATAGATTACATAAGGAAGGCTATAACATTTCGTTGTTTTTATTGTCATAATTATATGTTAAATAGTTTTTTTTTAAGTAGCTATGGGTAGGCCTACGAAAGGTGCAGCTTTAAACAATATAGATCAAGAAACGGGAACGGAAAATATAAATCGACTCCGAAACAATTACGTCATCGATGTAAACAAAAATGTAAAAAATGTTCACAAAATGAAAACTACTGGGCCAAACCATGTGAAATTTTTATGGGACCAAATGGCATCTATTCCGCATCAAACTAAAAAAGAATCACGTAAATCGGATCATAAATCTCAGCGTAATCGGTGTACATACATAGAAAAAAAAAAAAAAACCGATCGAATTGAGAACCTCCTCCTTTTTTTGAAGTCGGTTAAAGAAAAGAACAGATGAAGGCGCGAGCGAAGCGAGCGCGTATTTTTTGAGTCACAATAAAATAATTATAATTTTTACTTTTGAGTTGTTTTTGTTTGTTGCATGATGATGTTTGAAGTAAAGAACTCTTAAATTGTAGCAAAAAGTAAATGTGAAAAGAAAAAAAAAACAGTTTAAGGCGCGAGAGAAGCGAGCGCGATTTTTTTGTAGGATCACAATAAAAAAAATACTTTGAGTTGTTTTTGTTTGTTTTTGATAATAAGGTTTGGAGTAAAGAACTCAAAATTGTAGTAAAAACTAAATAAGATTAGTTGAAGGCGCGAGCGTAGCGAGCGCGATTTTTTTTTTTAGGATCACTATAATTAGGCTGATATGATAGGATGATCAAATTTAAATAAAATTGAAATACACCCCTGCCGGTTACGCCTACTAAGCCGTGATAATTTTCCTTGTTAGTGGATTACATGTGCTACGTTTGTGATTTTTTTTACATTTCTAGCCATTGAAAAGTTAGAGGGAGGGGGGTGCTCGTATCAAACAAAAATTAGCATCTAAAAACTAGATATTTCGCAAATGGCCCACTTAACCGAGAAATGGTCTTGACAAACTCATTATATTTTCGAAAGACCTTTCCAATGATATAACATACGAAGGGATACGCGAAAAAAAAATCACTCCCACTTAACTTGTTTATGGAGCTTAAAAAAATATTTGGCGTGCCAGACACGCACTTGGCCGGTTTTTTTTATCTTGAAGCCATACATCCAGCTTATTTCATTAATTCATGAGTCGGTGGCAAAATACTAACAACAGTAGCTTAGAGACACTGACTAACGTTTAAATGAAACTAATTTTACTCTTATTAGTATTTTTTATTTTGGTAAAAACTTTTTTACCAAACAGTCGCGGGCCGCAAGTCAGACGTCCGCGGGCCGCATGCGGCCCGCGGGCCGCGGGTTGCCGACCGCTGCTATAGATCGTGGAATAATTCGCTTTATTTAGTTAGTAGCTACGATAAAGGAGTAGTTTGTTATAAAAATAAATGTAACATATTTCTATAACGTTGGCTAATATAGTAAGGCCGAGATAGTCAGGACTAAGGTCGTTAGCACATTTTTTTAGTAAGGTATATCCGTCTCGGTTTTACTGTTGTAAGATGACAGTTGTGCGACAGCGACAGGAAAACAGTTCAGCACTTGCTACAAAACTCCACTTTGTCACGGCTTAGAATTCAGAAAATTGTGTACCTATACGGTTATAAAAACTAGATCCTTTGGAGTCCTTCGACTGGCAATAATCCGATTTCTGAATGTTGATGTGACCTACCTACCGTAGATTACTATTGTATATATATTTAAATATAGAACAGGAATGTTGAACCTCAGAACAGAATTTATAAAAACTTCAAAAGAATGTTGAACTGTAGCCAGTTGCACAAAAATATGCTATAGATTTTACGTTAGTTTGGAACCTAACATTTAATGTCAGTGCTTCAATAGAAGTTTACGCGGACTAGTGGTTCACCACCCCTGTATATAGAACATGCCTGTACTTACTGTCAGGGCAACCAGCTTCGTCAGTTCCATCGGTGCAATCGTAGATCCCGTCACACCGTTGGCTGTTTTCCACGCAACGCGATTCGTCGCAACGCATGTGTGTAGACGGACAATCTATGAACAATATGTGTTATGTCAGTTACAATGAAAATTTATTTGATACAAGTAGGTATAGCCAATAATGTTCTTGTTATTATTGAGAATTCCTTTTAATGTGACTAAAATCTATCTTAATTTAGGTAGCATAACAACCTATTCATGCTATAAAAGTATTTGTCAAATTTTATATTTTAGTGAAGGGAAATCGAAGTGTGGCATCGTAAATAAAATTTGATCGGCCATCAAGAGCATACGGCGATGAAATGCCAATAACTCATTAATTTTCGCGCGAATTATTTTTAAGGCAATATTCTAAAAGTATTTACTTTTTTCTGTTTATTATCTGTATCTTCATCTTAAATAGAATTAGATACATAATTACTTAGTGAGCTAAAATATTTGTAGATATGTTATCATTTGGAAATATCCCATTAGGGACTAAGCAAACGTAAAAATGTAGGTACCCACAAGTCTCGACCAAAATAAAAACCGGCCAAGTGCGTGTCGGGCCACGCGCAGTAGGGTTCCGTAGTAGGTCTCAGTTAGTCGACTATAACTCTGTAATCGGTTAAGCCTACTTAGCCGTGATAGTTTTCCTTGTAAGTTCATTACATGTGCTACGTCTTTGATTTTTTTCACATTTCTAGGTATAGCCATTCAAAAGTTAGAGGGGGGGGTAACTCGTATCGAACAAAAAATTTCACTTAAAATCTAGATATTTCGCAAATGGCTCGCTTAACCGAAAAATGGTCTTCACACACCCATAATATTTTTGAAAGACCTATCTAACGATACCCCACACGAAGAGGTACGCGAGAAAAAAAATATTCATCCCTACTTTACATGTTTGGGAGCTACCCTAAAAAAAAATATTTTTCAAAATTTTATTTTACCACTTTCTCGGCGTGATCAATATACATATTCATACCAAATTTCAGTTTTCTAATAACAAAAACCACGGAGCTATGCCGCGGACAGACAGACAGACAGACAGACAGACAGACAGACAGACAGACAGACAGACAGACGGACAGAGCGAAACTATAAGGGTTCCTTGTCGGACTACGGAACCCTAATAAAAATCTTGGCATACTAGGTACGAAGGACTTTCATAATAGTTTTTATTCTTGACAAAAAAATAAGTTTTCATACACTTATGAGGTATTGGCACTTTATCGAAACAGAATCATTGCTTAGGCCTTATTATCGGTGTATTGTGTAAACATTATACCATAAGCACTAGCATCGTAGTTCGACGTCGTTGCCTGAGCAGTCACTGGCAGGACTGGTGCATCTTTATAAAAAAAAACAGAAATTAAAAGAAAAAAAACAAAACAATACTTATTATAATAATCATCGAACTAGATATTTTCACCATCCTTAGTTTTTTATTGTTTGATAATATAATATTATTAATTTTAGTATAACAAAAAAAAGTAAAATAAAAAAATAATGAAAAAATAATACCAGTTGGGTAAGGATAATTGACTCCGTTTTGCCCCTCCCCTTCAGGATAAGAACTTGAGCTTTGATCATAGTTAAATCCAGATTGGTCATAATTAGGTGTAGGATTCTCGCTGATGTCACCTTGGTCACCTCTTTGACGAGATGCACCTGTCTGACTTTGGTCATAATTGCCATCACCTTTTGCTGTAGGGTTAGAATTTTGATCATCTGATGAACCATTAGAATTTTGATCATCTGGTGAACCTTCAACATTCCGATTTTCTAGTGATCCATTAGAGTTTTGATCATCCGGTGAACCATTAGAATTTTGATCATCTGGTGAACTATTAGAATTTTGATCATCTGGTGAAGAATAATAATTCTGATTATCTGATGAAGTATAAGGATTTTGATCATCTGGTGAACCATTAGAATTCTGATTATCTGGCGAAGCATAAGGATTTTGATCATCTGGTGAACCATTAGAATTCTGATCATCTGGCGAAGAATAAGAATTCTGATCATCTGGCGAAGCATAAGGATTTTGATCATCTGGTGAACCATTAGAATTCTGATCATCTGGTGAAGAATAAGAATTCTGATCATCTGGCGAAGCATAAGGATTTTGATCATCTGGTGAACCAGTTGAATTTGGATCAACAGGTGGTGACTCAGAATTGCGATAATCTGGGGTCGTAGCATAGGTCTGATCGTCCTTATCGCTATTGTCATAATCGACCGATGAACCTTGTTCTACAGGCGTGATGCTGGAGGCTTTAAAGAATAAAATAAAAATTAAAAAAATAACAGTAAAATATGTACCTACCTGCTTAACAGAAATTAAAACTTTGTGCGAGTACTCTGGTAACTTTAGCCGAGGACATAATTTTAAATTGTATTCATAACATAGAGAGAGAGAAAGGAACATAAGTATGAACATCATATTGCTAATGTTTGTCGCTTAACAGCAAACCTTGACCGGAGTGGACCTAACCTGAACCACTTGCGTAAATATAACGAAAGCTATTATAAAATGAATATACCTTTGATCAATCGACCCGTCTGGCTTTTTACTTAGCTATAGAAATATAAATTTATTAAACGGCTTTTATGTTTTGATTGAAATGATGTAGATAGGAGTCTGTGCTAAAAAAAACGCGATTTTACAATATCGATAAAACAATCCCGCGAATGCTTAGGAATTTTAATTAAATCGCTGTTAATGTTATAATTACATTAATGCATTAAATTGTATGTAGTTTATAAGCAAGTTTGGTCTACTTAATATGCAAAAGATCTGTTAATATACGAAGATCACCTCGCTTGTTCAGGACAGATTGGTGATTATATATATTATATACTTTCCAGGTTTCACCCACTTTTACTTCGAAGTGCTTGTCAAAGACTCGAGTATACTAACCTGGGTCAATTAACTGTGCACTGAAGTCGTCATAATTAACTGTATATTCTCCGAGACGTCCCATTGTTTGTATGTGGTTTCTCAAGATTTCCTTGATGGTGTCGGTGTCCTCGTTTCTTGTCGTCACGATGTCTAATGTAACTTTGCACAGGAAATCGTCGTTCACCAGGGACCTGGTACAATAAATAACCTTTTAAACACAAACTTTAGGATTTTGTCAAATTTTAATATAAAAATAAGTTTTTGACGAGACTATTCTGTGAACTGCAATGCGAAGGGGTTGTTGTCTAGTCGAAAAATTTCTAAGGCCACCTTCAAACTCTATCATAAGAATATCTCATGCTATTGCCACCAAAATAACGCAGGCGTGCCAAATTCAAGGTTGATAGAAGTACCCCATAGATTTTGGGACTTAATTAAAAGTGTAATATGTATTAGGGCACAAAAGTTCTAGGATTGCTCTTAGATAAGTTAAGCAAGTTTTATAATTCGGCATTTTCATATATTTATTTATTTATGAAAATGCTGGGAAACAAGATAACAATAGATATTGCTAGAACTAATGACCTAAAGCAAGTTTGGAAACCGTCATTTACATACTTCTACAAAAGATATATACTCTGTATAATTAATTTTAACGAACAATGATCATTATTAATTCAATGAGGAGATAATAATTATAAAATTTTATCTTCTATTTTGTCCGATCTTAAACGACAGTTCTTCCGTTTCGCGTTTATGTAGCCTGATATATTTAGTGTAACAGGGTGAAAGAGTTTTTTTATGGGAGATCAATGCTTACTGTATTCTGACGAGGCTGGAGCGCTGCGTGCCAGGCAAATTCTCGAACAGCAGATCGACAGCATTCGCCAGAGAACGGGAGATGTTTTGAAACTCGGGTGAATCCCTGTTTGAGTACGCTGGGATGTACGGCTCCATTACCAAAAAGGTCACGCGAAGAGTCTCTGAAAAAAATATACAGAAATAAATTAGATAATTTTGTAGTTTAACTGGTAATAGAAATTAAAGGTTGGTTATTTTAAAAATGTATGTAAGTCATTCTAAGTCTGATACATCTTTATTGGAACTGATGAGTGTGA
The DNA here is from genome assembly GCA_963891755.1 of Pyrrhia umbra. NCBI lineage: Eukaryota > Metazoa > Arthropoda > Insecta > Lepidoptera > Noctuidae > Pyrrhia > Pyrrhia umbra. The sequence goes on along the minus strand of OY982916.1, from coordinate 5,067,267 downwards.
CCGAAGACTGTAATTTTCAACTCAAAAATTAAGTTTGTAATGCCAAAAAGTATAAAATAATATCAAAAACGGAATTTTATTTTTGTTTCTCATTTAAAGGAAAAGGGGGACAGACAAAAGTTTAAAAATGCGTAAGTATTAAAACTTAGGAACAACCTTAAAAATAAATAACTTACTTTCTTTGAATTCCGACTCTGACTTGTCTGGTGATCCGGACCCGCCGTCCAGATCGTCATCCTTGCTTAAACTGGAATATAATAAAACACATTAATATGAGCAACTTGGTATTTTCCAATAACAAGTCCTAATGTTAGCATTCTCAAATCGACCTGACGGCCAACACGGGGACATAACAATTACCTACAGCTGGGGACGAGGACTTAATGTCTTAGGTACGGGGGTGTAATACCGCTAACTACCTGACTATTTTTACGATTGATAAAACCACATAAAACCTATAAAGCGTTATTATAAAGAGAGAAAGACATTTCTGGAAGCAATAGGACTCCTTGAATGCTGCTGGATGATTGATATGTCCAATATGAGATGAGCCCCTTGGTCGAGGATAGGTCGTTCCAAGAAACTCTTTTATTATGTCTATTGCCGCGTAAAAGGCGGCACATACACTGTATGTGAATCATTATAATATGTTATAGAACAAACTGCATCTACCTGGCATTGTCGTCGATACTGCTCTCCGTGACAGGTTCCTTTTCGGCTTCTGTAGAACTTTGCCACAGGTTTAAGGGATTAAAGCCTGAAATAAAATAAAACGACCATTTTATACAAGCACTTCATTATAATTAATGTACTAAAACATTTATTATAAATATTGATAGGAATGGAACAAGTGTTAGAAAATCAGAGCGATATTGTTCAATTTCCTACAATGAATAATGATAATTGAAATCGGACCTCGGCGGGTGTTGGCCGTATTATAAATAAGTATATAGAGCAAGATATAACTCAATGCAAACAAACTTACACACTTTACTTCTTTATAATGTTTTTATAATTTTCTTACGTAGGTCACTGAATTCCTTTTAAACGGTTGGACCAATTTTGATGAATTTTCAGGTACTATCTGGCAGGACAACGTCCTGTCCGTTAGTATTGTTGTAGATTACAATCTGTGCCTCATCACCTACCAACTTTCCTAACTACATTAGTTGTCGGAGTCCAGTCTAACCGGATGCGAGCTGAGTACCAGTAATTTACATGAAGCGACTGCTTATCTGACCTCCACAACCCAGTTACCGGGTAACACGTAACACTTAGTAAGGCTGGTAGTCAGACTTTCTGGCTTCAGACCATGTTACTACTGTCAGAGATCTACAAATGACAGTCGGGACCAACTTTTCAAGAAACTAATCTATGACCAGGCACTATAATAGATTGAATCAATAATAGTCGCTAATTCTACAATATTAATAAAGTCATGTGACATTTACGCAATTTCATGATAGTCAGTATAGCAATTTCATGATATACAGTCGTAGTGAGATTACACTGACGGTGTATCCGTCAGTGTAATCTCACTACGACTGAGTGATGACAAGGCTTCACTTCGAAAAATTGGTTCAGTTTTAACAGTAGAGGCCCAGTTATGGATGGCACAAGCGCCACCTCGCCGCATCTACTAGCATATAGGTATATTCATTTTTTTTACCGTTTTTTGTACCGGCAATAAATAATAAATCATAAATATAGTAACACATCTTCATAACGGTAATAAACATCGTTTATAAGCCTGGTCAATTCAATATTTTTAATTGTTTTTTTGACAAAAAAGGGATTTTTCGGTTGAGAAATCATCAAATGACTTTTCCCGCCGTGGTCGGTGTGGGAGGCAGTGTCAGACTCTTTCATACTAAAACCCATTCATATTCCTTCCTCAGTTTTTCGTGATGTCAAAATTTAATGCTTCATTTATTGGACATCAGAATCAAAGCAGCAAAATTTAACCTGATTACCTCTTTAATTGTTAATTCAATATTTTTTATTATAATATGCAATATTATAAGTTATAAACTTACTAAGCCACCCAGAATCACGTTTCAGCCGCTTGACATGATCTAAAACGGAAGATTCCTCATTATTTACTTCGAGGAACTCATTGGATGCCTCCTCTTCTCCCTCCCAGTAGATGTCACTCACGCATAACACCTGAAATGCAGAAAAGATATAACATTTATTAAATAAATAAGGAAACGTTTACTATTCATTAAAATTAACGGAAAAAAATGAGCTGCAAAGATAGATAAAATATCACAATAATGCGCCAATATTTGGAACACAACAATTAAGGCGGCGATATATGTGAATTGGCTGTAATTTGTGTTACATTAAAACGTTTTTTCTCCGTCATTTTTATGGAAAATGCTTCGAAAAAAATACATAATAATCTATGCCATACAAGGCAGATCCCCTTCTTTTCAAAAATAAAAAAAAATCAATTTAAATATCAAAAATAATTGAGCAAAGTATCATCTGTTTTCTTAGTTACTACGGTTTTTCTCGTAAACTATCAATCTCAGGATTATTTTATTGTCATCACCATATTAAATAAAAGAATACCGAGGGAACCTTCTTCTTATTTTTCCAGATTAATGCCCTAATTATTTTTAACGATTTTTTTTACGTAATCGATACTCGTTATTCGCGTGAGCACCCCTCTGCCGTCCTAAGAATCAGTGCGGGACGAGACGCTGTGCTGAACGGACCTGTGACACTTTTCTCCGAAAACTGCACTATTATTTTATTTGTGGAATGCGAAAGTTTGGATGGATGTATGGACACGGTAAAGGTATCTAACAGTATTGTGACTCGGCCCTGTTCGGGATATAACTACCTACAGCCGCGCGGTACTCACACACGCGATAGGGCTGCCTGCCTATAGTATTTTAATTTCATCAACCTACTCGTACTTGAGTTTCTATCTAGTTTTGTGAATGTAAATAGTATATATTTTTATTTTCAAAAATGTTTTTTTTGTGAATGAAATAGGAAGTGTTCAATAAAAATACATGTACCTACTACAAAATCTTACTGAAAAGTACCTATACTACGTAAATCTTACTAGGTTGGTACCTATCATTTATTACTTACATAGGTATTCATTTCATAATGATATTTCGCCTAATTCAATAATATGTATGTTTATAAATAGCTAATTACATAAGTAAGTAAATAGCCTAGAGTGGGAAACTACTTTTTTTTAACGTAAGCGCACTTTTTACGCCCTATCTACTTATTTATTAATTAATCTGGGTTTTTTTACTCAGTGGAAAAATCGAAATATCTGCCTATTAAAAGCAAAAACAGATTACGTCATTGGTAGACATATACAAAAATTATAGTTATACCTTCCGGAGTATCCAGGTAATTTAAAAATGTTATTGATGAATTCAAGGAACCAGTACATATTAAATAAGTACTTGAACTTATTTTTAGTTAAAAAATCGCGCGGTTATTGTAAAAAAATACCGGCCAAGTGCGAGTCGGACTCGCGCACCGAAGGTTCCGACATTTGGAATTTTTATTTTATTTTTTTATTTTATTATAATAGGTTCACCAACAATTGTTTACACCTCTCAATTATAAAACACATGCTTAACTATAATATTACAGTGTAACAATCACTTATAGGTGAACACCACATGCAACTTACTCAGTTATGCACATACTTTGATGATGACAATACAACGAAGTTAAAATCAAAATTACAATCATAATAAAAAAATAAAATCAAAGTTACAATCAAAATTAAAAATTAAATTAAATTTAAAACCAATATTAAATTGAAATTATAATAAATTTCACTTGGAAAGAATATTATACGCAATAAAGTCGCAATTATCTTGTTTTTTTTTCGACCGCATAATTAAGTTTATTTGTATGTGTAATGTCTATCAATCATTATTATTTCAGATTTTTCCCTTCTCAAATTACGGAGATAAAAATGACCGTTCCCCCGGTAATTTTTTGTGCGGATTTCACTATTATTCGAAAATTAAAAGACATACAAGAAAACAAAAAATATATTAGAATGTGCAAATAAAGACCTTTCATATGATACCCCACATGACCAGCAACTATACTTTGAAATTTTAAACACCCACTTTCCCCCACTTTTCCAATAAAAGCAATATGATTTTATTTTTTTTTCATTTGCAATACGCATGAACAATCGTTCTTTATAACTGTTCCAAATTTCAAGTCAGTGTGACAGACAGACAGACGAATTGAAACGATAAGGGTTATTTTTTACCATTTTTGGTACGGAACCCTAAAAACAACACACCGTCCGTTCGTCACTGCGGCACAGTCGCGACTATCTGCATGCCGAGATCGTGCCGAGATCGAGGCGCATAGGCATAGCTCGCAATACATCCGTTTGTATGAAGTTGGAAAACTGTATAGATAATATTACCGTGGTATGGATGTCTGTTCCCTCTTCACGCCAAAACGGAACGCTAATAAACGGATCGGGCTGAAATTTTGCATATAGGTAATCCTAGGCTTGGAATCAAACATAGGCTGTACTTTTTATCCCGGAAGAAAGCGTGCGGAACCGCGGGCAAAAGCTAGTACCTAATAAAGTAACATCATAGGCACGGAAATGTTATCTCGTGAAAAAACTTGTAGGTTTTCTAGGCTGGACTATCTATTTATGTAGGTAGGCACTTAGCGACTTACTATATTATTGAATTGAATTGGTAATAAAATAATGAAATGATTATGAGAAGACGGTATTTAGTATGTGGTAATAATGGTAGGTATTTATGAGGGTAATAAATGGTAGCACACAAAAATATTTTTACTGAACACTTCTTATTAATTTCACTATCCACAAATTGAATAAAAAATATATTTACATTAAAAAAACAGAAAGAAACTCAAGTAGGCAGAAATACTGTAAGCCGGCAGCCCTATCGTGCTGTGCAAATGGTTGGATTATTATATTGCCGTGGCATGCGCTGCGCGTACGTAATTTTTGTCAGGGGAGGTATGGAGCCTGCGCGGGGTATTTTCCTTGGTTACGCCCACTCGAGCAAGGTCATCGGCGTATATCCCGCTCTTAAAAGATTAAAACAAATAAATCCTATTGTAGTAAAACATTTCACAAAGTACGTAACATAAAAGGTAAGTGTGTTAAAACTATCTATAGGCCTAGTAGTTTCTCGTTTTATCAGAAATTTTCACAGTCCCACATCAAAAGGATTTGTATTGGTGCATTAAAGCCTCCATCAGTAGTGTTAAAATTGTAGCGCACCTTCAGCATTCAGGTTCGCTACCACATCGAAAAATATCATTTTTGCCAAATTCAAGCCAAGATACAAGAAAATACATCCTTTTTGCTTCAACGTAGTTGGGTAAAAAAAAAATAAGGAGAGGGTGTACTACAAAAGATTAAGTACAATCATAAGATGAAATTAAAATGTACTTTTTAATATGAAGCCTTTATCACTCACTGAAATATTAGTAAGGCAATTAGCAAGTCTGATTGAGTTACGCGTTATAATCTGCAGTGTAACTTACTGGCAGCTCGACAGAATACCGAGAAATTTCGTGAAGAAATGTTTGTAAGGTCTACATAAGGCCCTCGGTTTGGATTATATGGGAATAAGTAAATAGGTGTTTCGTGATTGGTCAGACCCGCTCGACATGCCCCGCCTTTATAACGATCTCGATTTAACTGCTGAATCTCGTTCTAGTAATCTCCGCCTTTATTTTATACGTAATACTAGTAGAACACTTTTTCTCTGTATTAGGATAATACATAAGTTGTAGCGCCATGCATCGTCTTGGGTGCAACGCTTGCAGTTGACATGTGCATCTAGTTGCAGATGCAGACTTATTTTACGCCCAAACATTATTATTTCAACGCCTAGTTTTAATTAAATTATTTCATAATTTAAAAACAAATGTTTCAAGTATGCTTATTAGAGTAACGCGCAATGCACGATGCTTTGGATCAATACAAGAGCCTTGAATTTGGGGCGTTAGCGTTTCTCGTTCACATTGAGTAGTACCTAGTTACTTGCGATGCCTCACATTATCATATACACATTATCCTATATACAACAGAAATGGTAGGGCATTGTAAATTACTGATGCAGTAAATTGGTGAATCTGCTTGACATGCGTAAATGATAACGATGAAGATGTAATGTGATATGAATTACAATCTAAATGATCATTAATTAAAATATTTTGAAAGCTGCAGAATTTAAATGAGAAGAAATATTAAAGAAAGTTATTTAATATTTTCCTAAAGCGAAAAAACACCTTGTTGCTATTTTTCTTTTTTTTTTCTATTATCTCAATACCATTGGATTAGCCTACAAGCTGCTAAATATTGTCAGGTAGAAAACGAATTATATACGATTAGAGGTTTTGCGTTACGCTGTCTTTTATTCTAACATAAATACAGTGCAGATAACTAAATAAATTAATCCTATCTTTTATCCGCATTAAGTTAATTTCTTTTCATTTGTTTTTATTCTGTACGAACTTTTTATTACATAAAGGATGTATATTATTTCATTAGCAGTACCTAAACAAAAATGTTCATGAAAAGGAAACGACTAACGCCATCTGTGAGTCTTAATACGTACTCCCAGTGTTTCAGGCGCACGAAGTATTCACAATTCACACACTGTACAAATTAAGCGAGTGTGGTGAACATGCAAGTATATTTTTTATTATATCTAAGCACTAGTGTCATTTTACCCAAAGAAATGTGAAAATAATTCAATTATGAACTGGCTTTTTAAGAAAAAAATAATAGGTATAATTATCTTCTTTACTCTGCCGCCGCAGTACCACATATAGATATATAGTGTTTTAGTTCGAAGGCTACCGTATTATATAAAAAATACCTGGACATATTGAGACTTGATACAAATGGGCAATCAATCTTAATAGGATGAACTCAGTGACACTAAAAAAGTGAGTCTCTAGGAATATGACCGTCTCGTAATATTTTTTTGGTGCTATTTGTAAATATCCGGTTCACCCTAAAAAGGCTCGCAATCATATCTTTGCCTAGCCATAATTCCATTCTTTGATTAGTCAAGCCAATACAAAAATAGTAGAAAGACAAATAAACGCCGAAACATTAACACCTATTCATTAATGTAACTACCAAGGCTCAATTTACATAAGACGGAACGATACATCCGAAAAAATGTAAAATAACAAAAACCGGACAAAAGATCGTAAAATCGTCATTAAATCGTAGCGGGGGAGTCATGATTCGCAAATAAATCGACACTCGAGCCGCAATTAGGGGAGGGTGGGGTCGCTGGAACAAGGGGGATTTCCTTGCAATTTTAGTTAGTCCAACATGATCCGCCGACGAGTGAGAACGACAAGACTTGCAAGCTAATGGCCGCTGCGGGACGAACGACTTGCCTAACTCACTCTTGACTCGCTATGATACTCTGTCGACATCGTGTAACAATATAAGTTGTCCAAATTGTTCAACTCTTACCAAAATTTTTATTCGGTTCTAAATTCGAAAATTACAAATATATGGAATACTACTACTACTTTAGAAATGCTACATGCACCTAATTGTAAAATGTTTGTTGATTGTTCTAATATGAATGGAAAAAAATATAAACAATAAATAAAATACAGACATCCTAAAATGTGAAAAAAATATTTATCAGCTTTAGATTACTCAAACACCCTTTACTATAGTTTTATTTTTCCTATAGGAACGTACTAGCAAAATAGCATCTTTACTCATTTTCTATTATAATATTAAAATTAAGTCTATATATAATAGGTAAAAACATTCTAGTCTTTAATTTGTACTGTATCTTAAAGTTTAACTATGACACTAGATGGCGCTACGCATATTGAGTCAAGAGTTAGTAATGTACCGGAGTAAAAGGAATAAAGTTATATTCGTAGAGAACATTCTAACTAATAAAATGCGAAAATTAGTTTGTTTGTTTGTTACGCTTTCACAATAAAACGTTTAAACCGATTGGGATGAAATTTGATACGGAGGTAAATGGTATCCGTATCTGTAAATGGACTGTAATGAGGAGCTCGTAGCTAAGTAACAGCCGCACGGTTCGACCGATCAAAGGTTAAGCTGCGCTTGGCGCGGTCGGTCCGTGGATGGGTGACCATCTATGTCATAGCGAGACTCCTCTGTGCCTCGGAAAGCACGTTAAGCTGTTGGTCCCGGTTGTCATTTGTACATCTTTGACAGTCGTTACGGGTAGTCAGAAGCCAGAAAGTCTGACAACCAGTCTTACCAAGGGGTACTGTGTGCCTATCTGACCTCCACAACCCAGTTACCGGGTAACAACCCGGTAACTGGGTTGTGGAGGTCAGATAGGCAGTCGCTCCATGTAAAACACTGGTACTCAGCTGCATCCGGTTTAGACTGGAAGCCGACCCCAACACAGTTGGGAAAAGGCTAGGCAGATGATGAGGTAAATGGACTGTAATGTAAATGCATATAGGAAGATCGTCATCTAAAACTTGGTGAAGAACGAGACTACAGAAAAATGTATCTTGTTCTGAGAGAGCCAAAACCCAACCACATGCAGGGAAAATAAGAAAAACCTTACAAAATAATAAACTGACGAACTCAATGAAAACATCCTTTGTTTTATTTCTAAAATATTTACAAATACATCACCGTAACTAAAACATGTTGTAAATAAAATACAGTTTCTATGTATTTCCTATGTTTTAAATACATACATTATTACTTTAGTAACATTCTTAACTGGTGGCCGGAGTAATCGTAAACTGATGATAATTTTAGCACTGTGTGACGTAATGACGTAGTGATTCAGGAAATTGGTGCTATTAATATCTTTATTAACAATCAATGACTGCAAAAAATCAATCTTGCGGTTTTTTTCAAACTAGGCTAAAAATCTGCAGTTTCTGAATGTCAAATTTACCAAAGACGGCGCCCAAAGCGCTCGCCCTTCACACCTTTCTATGCGTTTTTGCTGGGAAGAAGAAGTATAGCTTAAATCTGTATTCAAGCTCTTAATTTGACTAAAAATTATGAGATTTAGATGGGTTTTAGTTAGTAAAAGTCTGACACTCGCAGGAGTCATTTGATGAAATCCCATCCAAAAAAAAATGGCGCACCTACTTTAAAATTCACAACTAATCGTAGTTTGTAATAGAAATCGTCATCTACTATTGACTGTAGATCAAATTTCAAGAGTACATTTATGACGTCATATTTATGTCGACCGTCGTTTTAATGATCAATTTGTAGATCAACATCACTTGCTTGTTTTTCAAACTCCATTCATCTGGTGACGTCAATCAGTTAATTTGATGATATTTATAATTGATGTTTAAAGTTCCATTCCAGTGGTCGAAATTTGAAACTAATTAGTATTTTTTAAAAAAAGATTTAAGCGTCCTGCACTTGTTTATTTAAACCATGGGCTTGAAGGAACTATTTAACGCACCCAGACAAAAAATAGCCATCTATCTCCGTGTCATCCAAATCGGTTCCCCCGTTTTTCTATCAAAGCGTAAAAAACAAATGAACAAACAAATTTACTTTCGTATTTGTATTTTTATTTAGGACTAGCTTTCCGCCGGCGGCTTCGCCGTAAATAAATTAAAAATGAAAGCGTTTCATCCAAAGTTAGCACCCCTTTTTCACCCCCTTAGGGGTAGAATTTCGGAAAATCCTTTCTTATCGGATGCCTACGTCATACAAAGAACACAGCCTCCAAGTTTTAGGTCTCTATGTTCAGCTATTTAGGCTGTGCGTTGATCCTTCAGTCATTCAGGACAAAGCATTTTATATGTATAGATATACCTATGTCGTATCTCACATACGTCGTGCTATTTTGCTTAAAAGGGTTTAAAGTTTTCTCTTCACGTAGTAATTATGTTTTACTGAATAATTATGTAACAAGCTTTTATTTCTGATGAATTCGAAAAAAACACTATACTCGTAAAGTGCTGCTATCTACTCCTTTCCTCTTTTATATATCTAATTAATGTAGAACAAACGCGTTTTTCACAATTTTTCTGTTGTTTGAGAATTTCTTTGTGAAGTGTTGTCTTATGTATAAACGGTAGCTGCTGAACACTACAAACAATAATGCTGATTCTATTACATTTCTCACAAATATTTTATTTACAAATCAGCATTTTTTGGCACCCTATATTTACTTAGTAGTTTTCCTATATTTGTTTTTTAGCTAATGTAAGTTTAATGTAAACATATCTTCTTTTTCCCGCTTAGCTTTTTCCCGCGGTATAACCCAAGATAATGTAATGTAACTACTAAAGATATATAATTATATCAAGTAATCTTCACATACACATCTCTGTACCAAATTTCATTAAAATCGTTTCATCTTTTGCGTTTATTTTGATTAAGCTTCATTACCGCTGAGTGTTACAGTTATTTTTACTTGTATTTAACGCGACGTGTCCGAGAAGCTGGAATAAAAAAACAGTCGAAATTGATACCCGCCTCCTTTATTGGAACTCGGTGAATTAAAAAGGACAGTTATGATCAGCGACATCTTAAGAATGATACAAGGGTCAATTCACATTGACAAGTTTGTTCTCGTCAAATCGCTTGCATGAAATTTTCGTACTTACATAACGTGAACATACTGACTGACGCCTCGAAACTAGCCACGTGATGTAGTAAATTATTTTACTTTGGAAAAAACAACCTCGCCAATAACCATGTGTTGTCAAAAGAAACAGAATTGTTTGTTTGTCTAAAATAATTATTTTAATAAAGATACCTAGCTACTTACTAACCAAAATGTCTGCAAAAATACTCTAGATCTACTCTCAAACAAAACGGAAACGTTAAATTTCTATCGAGTGCATTTACATTACAGCTGACGTATGTAAACATTAGATCAGAGGTTTACAATGTAAACATTTTAATTGACGGTCTGTTGTTACTACCACATACCTGGAGTACCTACCGTCGATTGATATTTAGCAGCTTCAAAAGAAATACGTAGGTAATTGGGTCAAGAAGTCAAGATCGCTGGGCGTAGTGATGTAGGTAATGTAAACATTAGGTGATGATGGCTTTTATGGTGTTGTGATAAGGGCCGTATGTTTGCAGGATATATTGGCAGATTTTAGCTCCTGAAGTATTTATATAACAGTAGCTTTTCTTTGGCATTACCTATGATTGGTCCTACTTTAGGTAACGCCCTCTATGTGAAATTACTAGGAAGAAAATTACATATTATGAGATGGTAATTTAAAAAACTAGGTCATTAAGATTTTGGTATAATACAATATTGGCACTGATTATCAAATTCTTTTTATTAGATAATTCTATATTTTTATAAATCCAAGACATTCGTGAAAAATCGTTAAAAAAATTAATAGATTAACGAAGAAATAGGCATGGGGTATGAAATTTCCTCATTAATAGGTGCCTACCTATATTAACGAAGGCGGGCCCGTCTAATTGTCTTCACAATTAGTAGAGCGGACCGCCTTCCCTTGGTATAAAATTTGAAAGGTTTCATACAAAAAGGGTTATTCGGAAATCATTCTGTAATAACTTTTTTAAATGTTTTTTTCGTAAATATTCGATAATATGCACTATTAATAATAATAAAATATAATTATTTGGTAATAATTATTTTGAGTTTCCCGGAGGCCGAATAACTGCCGCGCGCGTTATTATTTTGTCGCGCGAATATTTTTATTATATTACGATTTCTTCTAAGTCATTTGTTTAAACTATTCATAGTTAACGGCACAAATATTCTAAGCCCGGTTAAGCAGTCGACAACCTTCTAGGTTGACCTGCGGGATGCCATACAAAAAATAACTAATTTTAATAGTAATCCGTCGGAGATAGTCATATGCTATGCAATGTCCATAAACATTGACATCGTAACAAACAAACATATTTTTTCTCTTCATAATATAGATTAGAATTTTTTAATAAAAATATTAGCCAGCTTCTCGTAGCGGGCATATCTACTACGATACACAATACATTAAATTAGGTACAACTTTAAGAAAGATAAACCTTAATTTGAGGCAAAAAATTAACTTAGACATAATTAGGTTTGTTATCTAAAAAATACAGCATAAATGAAGATATTCTAAATGTCTGTATTTTTGAGCTAACTAAAACAGTCGACAAACGGACCATAAGACGCTGCTTTTACCAAGGTTCATTATCAATCTGTTATCAAATAAACCAAGGTTATGCTAGTCACCGAACCACACGATGTAACATTTCTGTAGAGCCAACAGGCGGGAGTTTGCTAGCAGCGACGGCTTAAGTTAAAAGCGATTAGTAGGGTCATTGCGTCGGTTACGCGACCACCTTCGGTTACCGACCACTTGACCGACTAGGTTTCTTTAATTAAGGATAATAACATTTCTATGAGACATAACCATAAAAAAAATATACCAAATAACTTTGGAATAGTTAAGCATTTAGTATTTAATACATTTTAAATTAAATGCTTTTACCTAACTTAGAAAAAAACCTTTCAATTTTCGTGATAATCGGTGATGTGCGAAAATACAGTGAATTTGCAAATAAAACAGCGCGACGGACCGCGTTCAATGATATGTTTTGGTACTTTGTATTGTATGTTTAACCAATATGAAAGCGTGATAAGTTCAATTATTTAGTGATTTCGATTATTTAATAATAATTTTGCTGATTTTTATCTTATTTTTCACTAAAATCCAGTGGTCGCTTACTGAAACGTAATTGTAACTGATGCGTTAGTAAGCGGCCGGGTGGTCGTATACTGATTGCTTCAGTCTTATTTCATTTTGTTAATTATGATCCCAAGGTTTCAAATTATGATTACATATTTTTGGATATAGTATAAATTAGGCATGAAGATATGTTTTTTCAGTAAACGACCACATGTTTTCTTTGTAAATTTTTGACAAATGCCTATCAAAATCAGTGCAAATATGTGGCCGCGCGCGGTTTGTGAGCAATAATCTATGGAATTTGACATCAGTTAGCGTTCACCATGGTGTAGTATGTAATAAATAACATTTGAGTTAAGATCCTTCAAAACATACCTTTGAAAGTCAAAGTAAAGCTCTACTTGCCGCGGTTGGTTTGTGGATGGGTGACCATCTAAATAATACGGAGACTCCTTCATGTTTCAGAAACATGTTAAACTGTTGGTCCCAGCTGTAATTTTGACTTTGACAACTTTGATAATCGTTACGACGATTAATTGAACGATTTGGGAAAAGGCTAGGCAGATGATGTTGCGGGAAGTCAGAACCCAGGTGTGACATCCTCTCTCTTACAGAAAGGTATCGGGATACGTGGTAATTAGAAAGTGGAGGTTAGATAGGCAGTCATTCCATGTGTGTTCAACTGCATCTGTTGGGACTGGTAACCAACCCCAAGATACTTGGGAAACCCATAGGCTGATGATATCAGGTACGTCGGATTCCTCGAATTACTATAGAATAGTATAGAGGGTCTACTAAGAGGAAGAAAACGTGACGTTATCGAGACCAAAAGACCAGAATGACCCAGTATTACATGCGAAGAGTGAAAAGCGAATTAAAGTGGCTTTCAATCCAAGCTCGAGATAATCAATATTATATTCAAAAAACAATGAAAAATCATTATTGGTGTTGATGATTATTTGTTTATAAATATGTTTAATTTATTTTTGCATCAATAATAATAGCCTTATAATAAAAAAACACCTTTAAAATAGTGGTCGGTAACTGGCATCGAGTGGTCGCATACTGACCAAAGTGGTCGGTAACTGACGTTTTGGCTATTTTTGCACATTTTCGTTATTTTTTCCAAATTTATATATGGAAGTGTATTATTTTTATTTATGTATATGCATCTTGACTATATTTATGAATCATTTATATGGACAGTAACGATTTTGCGTACATATTAAGTAGTTTTTAATTCCTTCAAAGTGCGCAAGTCAGCTAAGTGGTCGCTAACCGGCGCAACGACCCTATATATGTATTTTGTTTCTCAAATAGGCTGCGATATAGAAGATTGAATTGAAAAATGTTGGCATTCACTGAAGAGAATGCTTCCCGTGCGTACAACCAGTATTTCTAGGGGGTATTTTATTTCAAGTAGGTACTGATATTCAGCTGCATCTGGTTAGACTGGAAACTGACGTCGAAGAGCTGCCTATATCTACACTACTATTATAAAGAGGAAAGATTTGAATTTTTGTGTGTATTTTTGTAACGAATAAACTCAAAACTACTGTGCCGATTTCAAAAAATCTTTCACTATTGGAAAGCTACATTCACCCTGAGTAACATAGGCTACCCTTGCGTAGCCGGGACAGGCCGCTAGTTCTGGATAAAAAGGCACAGCTTAGTGAGACTGTTTATTAGTTTTCTGGACTTTCTTTGACTGTAACGACTGTCGACGATCTGACCATAGTAAGCGTCACCCTAGCTATTACAAAAATCCGAAAGTGAGTTTATTTATTTCTTTTTTTGGCAAAACGGCTGAACCGATTTAGATGAAATTTTGTACGAAGATAGAAGGGACCATGGAAATAGTTATAGGGTGCTTTTTATCTGATTTTTTTCAGTCGTTCGCGGGTGAAAATATGGGAAACAACTGGTTGATCGATAGAATCTTAGCCATATGTTATGTTTCAAACGCTAGTGACTTGCGTCAGCCGAACGTGACATTGAACTTCGTGTACTACGTGACGCAGCCTCTATTAGCATAGGTATCATATCTTTTAGCTGTAATACCAGAATTTGTGGTATTAAAAACTGCAAAGTATTTCGAAAAGATATTACTTCTGGTTTCAAATTGGAGTGTTTTGGATCCCTTACTTCAGCATGTTACATGTTAAGACAATCTTTTGTTACTGCGTAAGCTGAACAAAAATACTTCATGCCATGGTCAATAGGAGTAGCCACTGAATAGGTTGTATCTGGTCTCGTTAGTAAATGATTTGATTTTAAAATAAATTACGAGTTCAAAATTGCTTTAAAATGTTCAAAAATGCTCAAGTGTTTTTTTCGCAAGTTTTAATGCATAAATAAATGATAAATTAATTATTTATGTTTAAAAAAAAACAATACTTTAACTAAAAATGCAAGTCATAAAAAACTGCCTTTTGATTTTTTTAAAGTTCCAATATTTTTAAGTCTTCGCAATTTATAATGACATGGTGACAACATGTAGTAACTTTGAGCCATGGAGATATAATCAGTACCAGTGGTAAGTTAAATGTACACACAATAGAATACCTACAAGAGTCCCAATTTTCGAATCTTACCTATACCAGATTCTTAAATAGTCTAACAAACAATATTAATGTACATTTAGTTCACTTAGCAATAGAATCTCAACACGGGAGAAACACGTGGCGATCGCCTTTAATTTAGTAACAACCATGCACGTGGCTACTCTATATAAACTAGCACAAACGGTCCTTACTATTATTGTAAGTAGGAAACGGGAGCTTTGAGTTGTACGGTCACCATCAAAAGTGGGAAAGTCTGACGCCTCATCTACTAGGAAAATGGCTAAATCAGCTTATAGTCATAAAATAGGTATTATATTTATGAAAACATATTAAAATAAACAATACAGCGGCAAATATCATTAATCATATCTATGCATTGTGTATAATCACCTAAGCTGACGAAATTAGACTTTTTTTCGGATGGATTTTCCATCAAATGACCCCTCCCGCCGTGGGTGCGGCGGAGTGAGTATTAGACTCTTACTGACTAAATCCCATCCAGGTTCCTTCCTCGGCCCTTTATATTCCGGGGGCGCGGTAAGTCTTTCGAACATCTCGCCGATCCCGCCGCTCGACCCAGCAGGCCATGGCCCTATGGGGAGGGTCCCGTCATATAGCGAAACTTGCATAAGGTATTGTGATCTGTAGGATACTTCACCGATCGTTAACTCTATCGCCGATAATGAATCCAGACGAATTCGCTTCGACATTGAACGGTTATTATCAGATTTTGTTCGAATACGCAAACGGTATTCTCGAACTTGAAAATCTTTTGTCATTACAGCACGTAACATCACAAAACAGTTGACAGGCAGACAAATTTTGTGAGTATTTTGCCTTAATTAAAATAATTATTTTATCTTTTGGTCAGCCTATTACAATGAACATTAAATTTCGTCCCATGTCAACAAGGTTAAAAAAATCCATTAATCGAAACCCTAATTACAATAAGAACTTGACTTCTGACTAGCCAATAAAAAAAAAATGTTAGTGTAAAATTCATGCAGTGGCGTTCACACGTGTACTACCAAAGAATTGAGAAAAGAAGCCGATATTATTTAAACCTGCTACATTGTTGGCAAGAATCTCAAGAAGTTACTCAATAATCGATACTAATTAAGGTCTACAGGAGCTTTCAGACCTCCAATGACGTTTCGCAATTAAGTAGCAGAGTACCTTATTAATAAGTGCAAAGTAAGAACACGCCTGATGTGTTGGTTAGCGATATATTTTGGCCGTCCGTACCGTTCGGAATGCAATTAGTTACTGTCTGGTCTTTAGAGTATATAGTACACGTTTTTTTGCTTTGATTCCAACTCATATTTATTTTAATGTTTTTCTTCGGAACGCAAATAGCTAGAGTCTATAGTGAAGGGACTTTGTAGTGCTTAGCTAACTTTAATGTAGAAAACATGCTGTTTTGAACTTTTTTCCGCGGTGAATTATACGGATGCATTTATAATGGTTAATTTCATACTTCAATTTATACTCTTGTAATCTTGTTTCAGTTTTAACTTTGCGTTCAAATATCGTAGCATCAATACATAGTTACATTTCTATAGAGATATCAATCAACTAAATCCTATGACGAATTAACTGTTAAAAAATGTACTAAGCTCATCAATCAGATATTATACACTCATCATGTACAAAAGCACTCACGTTTATTGGACAGCTTTTATCAATCAGAACTTATATCAAATGAGGTGGTTAACCCATTGACCTCTCCGCTCGATACAAACATTGTAACTCTAAGAGTTACATATAATGTATTGTCTGAAATTCAAAGACTGATTATGACACGTAATACTCATCCAGGTTCCAGTGCGAGAGAGATGGAGCTATTCAGAACGAATGCCACCATCCCTTTTTGTATTGTTATATGGGATACTACACGATACATTTACAAATAAACACAATCTTCAAACAATAAATCGATAGATTGTTGTAATCGATTCTGTTCTATTTAACTTTTTTAGGGATGGGAAATCATCAAATATCTCCTCTCGCTCCCGGACCGGGAGGAAGTGTCAGAATCTTACTGATTTGATACCCATCCATGTTCTTTTTTCGCCCTTTGGTTGCGGTAGCTCTTTAGAACAATCCCACAGCTCCGGGGTGCAACTGTACAGTACACCGACCTAGCCACGAATATAATGTAGGTACTCCTAATTAGCTTAGTTACGCGTACTTTCACTAGGGCCGGTCGACAAGCCAGCGTTTATTTTATGGCTTTATACACATAGGTAATCGATATAGGCGATCGACATTAATTACTACATCCCACATTTGGAAGTCGGAAAATGTATTTTCTTGTAATTATTTAGTTTTCATAATGCTTTATCAAAGCTCACTTGCAACTATGTGTGGGCTTTATCTCATAAAAGTTCACTGCGAGTATTACTATAAATTCGATATTTAAAAAATACATACAATCTTGTAAAATGGTCGAATGAAATTGAGTTTCATTTAATTTATAAAAGACTTTTACCAGCAATATTGATATTATATTTACTCGTATATCGTATATTGATATTATACCAAAAAATACTGAATAAATATGATATTTTATTTTATGAAAAGAACACTTGCAGATTTTTTTAGTTATGATTAATATTTCGAAAGCAGCCTACAGCTTTAAAAGTAATTAAAAAACGGTTTACTTTATCATATCCTATCAGCTTACGCGGGAATTAATATACATTTTAATTGATAGTTCTTTTAAAACTTCGTAAGGTGTATCAATTGAAGCTATTGGTGAATCTGTATTTTTATTTAACCTTAATGGAGCTTACTGTACCATTTTAAATATTTCGTTTACGTCATTGTTGAATAATTTTGTGCCAAAAAATAAATCTTATGGAATATTCCATAAGATTTTTCCATAAAATAAATCTTATGGAATATTCCATAAGATTTATTTTCATTAAGATTTCCATTTAAAATAAGTAATGTATTACCAAATATTATGAATGTTATACGTATATACTTAATAAAAAAAAATGCATGAAAAATTTAAATAATTTAATACCATCCTATATTTTTAACAGTGTCCTGTGTAATTTTGGTGTAAGTTTGCGAGAGGCTGCAAGCAGAAATTGGTTGCTTCGATTTAAAGACCGGGCGGTATAGCTTACGTTATGGGAAGCTTGTGATAATTATTGTCCATCAGTGGACCAATAATTAAATATACTGATAACGATAATGATTGAAGTATTAAAATAGTACTCAGAACTTTTCAAAAATCAAGCTTTTCTTGCTTCTAATCATAATACAAGCAACAAAAACAAAGCTAATTTATACTTAAATCCGGTATAACTATTTGTTTCCTACGGAATAGTATTATCTCAATCTCTCATCAGCGATATACAATGAGACAATGAAGGTCTTATCATATCTTAACAGTCCAATTACTTACCTAATTACTCAATACTAATAATTAGTCATGTACTAATTATGTAACAAGCTCTTTGACTTGAAATCATCATACTAATATTATGAATGTAGGATTGTGAGGATGTATGTAGGTTTGTTTCTTTTTCACGCAAAAACTATTGAAAGGAATTGAATGAAATTTGGTGCACACATAGTTTATGACATAGACTAGCTTTCCGCCAGCGGCTTCGCCCGCGTGGTCTATATGAATTCTCAGCCCGATTGGTTTAAAATTGACAAAGTTTCATACAAATTTTCATCCCCTATTTTATCCCCTTGGGGGTAGAATTTATCAAAATCCTTTCTTAGCGGATGCCTACGTTATAACATCTACCTGCATGCTAAATTTCAGCCCGATCCCTTCAGTGGTTCGGGCTGTGCGTTGATAGATCACTATGTCAGTTAGTCAGTCACCTTTGAGTTTTATATATATTTAGATTACACATAGGATACTTTATTTACTTTCAGGATGCAGATGAATCCGCGGAAAACGACTAGTGTAGACGACGGACGAAGTAAACTGGCCGAATATTTAAAACGCCATTTGACTTGAGTAATACTCCTTCTTTCGTGTCAACAAGAACTACAAAAATGTTACTGTCTAGAGTAGTAGGTATCGCCCACCTAGCCACGATACCGTTGGTTTATAATCTTACGCGTAAGATTATGAACTAACGTACCTATTCACAATCTTACAGTGACATATAGAGTGCTAAAATCATAACCTTTCCTTTTGATTTATTCTAAAAGTACCTAGTGAAACTCAATGGCGTTGATTCCTAAAGGCTCGCCCTGGTCGTACGGGGAAGTTAAGTTCACTTAGCGAGTCGACGGGGACCACACACCGGAGACGGCCTTACTATGAGTGTAACACTCGGTCGAAACTGATCTCTGATCTTTTTGTTCGCAAAGAAGTGAAGTCTTTTAATGATACTAATTTTCTATTTAGCCCTTTTAGCCTTATACTATTTGAAAATTAATAAGTGATAATTATGTTATTTGTAAATGTGTAGAATTTTAATTAACTTATTCCTTGTATATAAACAAATGAAGCTTCGTCATTGTTTCCATAAAGAAAGAGCTCATTTAAATACATTAAATTAAAATTTATTCCCTACTAGCTTCTCCTAAAATTGTATTAAATACTTACTAATTTTATGTAACTCTAATTCTATTTAAAAAAATAAACCCTACATGCTTTTTCATAAAATCAGTATCTACCAATCCCAAATTTTCATCAAAATTAGACAAGCCATTTCGGGTACTAGTTAGAACAAACATTTAAAAATATTAAAATCGTTTTGCTTTTTGTATTTGCTACCGATTGCATCCACAATGCATTTTTATTAAAAAGAATCGTATTACGAATAGCTATTTTATTTTTTAAACATTTTTTTAGATAAATGGAACACGAAACGAGTCAAACTTTTGTGGCTTGAATTCGAAGTATCGCATATATCTCATATTTCAAAAACGTATGGAAATGTTTTCTTTCTAGAATACATTTCCATACGTTTTAGTTTCATTTTCAGGGTTTTAATTTCATTTAATGCTATGATAACTTCTATAGATTCTATGAAATACAGAACCTCCAATTTTTGAAGTCGGTAAAAAATGTAACGGTATGCAAATTCTCACGTGAAAGTCGTCAGAAATCGTCCAGTGGTACCATCGTACCGCTTATTTGCTCAACAAACAGATTAGCCGGCACAAAAGTGCTCATCGCCCGACGCCGGCCATTCAGCTGAAGTAATACTATTATACCATTCGCTAATTGACTACGACACAAGTCGTTAGCAATAAAACATGTACTCGTTTCTCTACGTGAAATTGTAACCAGATTTTTCAGTATTCGAATTTAAAATTAACTATTTTCTGTTACCAGTCTGGGCGACCAATAGCTTGCCATTTTTTCGGGAAAAACACATATCCTTATTATTGGTTACAGATAGACAGACAGTCACATTTATACTATTAAAAAATGTGAATATCACTATCTGGTCTGTTATGCTTTAAGTTAAAGCAGCTAAACCAATCTTGGTGGTATTTGTAATTGAAACCCGGCGAAGGACATTAAATAGTTTTTCATCCTAGTGTGCGAAGCAGTACCCTCAGGATACGAGGGAAACCGCAGGAATCAGTTAGTATCAGATTTATCTTGAATAAAATCACGCATAACCTTACTCAAAGATCGATTTCTTAAGAGCTGTTTCCAAGTTACATGAAATTACGTAAACTAAGCTTAGACGAAGAGTGACAAAATGTTTAGCTTCTTAAAAAAAACATTACAGAATTTCTTAGATTATACACAAAATAACTATTCCAAAATACAAATCCAAAAACTAGTCTTACTGTACATTAAATACGAGTTTCCTTTTGAGAAAATTTCACAATCATTTAACTGAAACATTATTCTCATTTTTATAAACTTTTTAATCCCTCCATTATAAGGTTGCAGGGAAGTAACATCATAGGAGTTTTAATAGAAACTTAGCAGTAATATCCACAATACAATTCCAGGCAGCCATACAACTTCATCTTAAAATGGTTGCACACACTTTTACCACCTTTGGCGGGAAATCGGATGAAGCACCAAGAATGTTGAATTTAGGAAAAACGGACTAACAATTCAGGTAGCTTTGATAAAGTCCTTTGAAAAGAGTTTTCTTTAAACTTATTTTGAGAAAGTTATTAGTAGGTATTCAGAGTTCAATTATTTACTCCTATTCGTATTAAAATTCTTTCTATTAGGTAATTTCAGTAACATCTGTCAGGTGTGAACCATTATTTTCACAAAACAAATGTAAATGGCAATAACAATAAATTGACTTAATTTGGTATTTTTTTTAATAATCGGTAATTACCAAATTAAGATATTCGTCGCTTGTTATTTGTGTCCTTTTGTGCTAATTGAGGATTTGTTTAAAATAAGAACGTATCTATACGCAAATGTACAGTAAAACTTCCCAACTAATATTAAAAATGGGAAAATTAGTTTCTTTGTAACGCTTTCACTGTAAAACGGCTGAATCAATTTAAATTAAATTTGGTTAAGAGATAGATCCTGGAGAAGGTTATAGAATGTTTTATACGGTACGTGTAGTTATGACGCAGGTGAAACCGCGGCAAACAGCTAGTCGAAACCCAATCACGAAATGCTTCGACTAGCTCGTCCTAAATACAAACATTTCGTTGATAAGATATTATCAACATTGATCTTATTGATCCAGCAACACGCTATTATCGTTGAACGACATAGAAAAAATCATTAAAATATCTATAACAAGAAATGAAATATGAATTGGATAGTTGCGTGGTGGTCTCAATAGCGAATCCAGGACTTTTAAAAACCATAGTAAGACAAAAAGGGGTAAATTTTTAGATTCTGCAAACTCCATACATACATCTATAAACAACTCAGTTATACGTTTACGTTATGTGGAGTCTCGTATACGTTCCCGAAGAGCAGAATAAATACCTTTAAATTAATGGATACTAATACTTACCTACCTATACGCTTTACATTAAAAGGATGGTCAACTTGTTGTCTTATTCTATCCCATTTCACGAAATTTTCATTATGATAATAGCAACCTATGATTTCACCTGAGCACACCCGACAAACACTTGCTTTGCAGTTGTGTAAATATGCACCTTAATTACATAATAATATGGCAAGTACAGTAGGATATTTAACTTCTAGTTAAAGCTATAAAAAAATATTTACTAAAAAATACATGAAAAAGTAAAGTTTTTGGAAGGTACATTTTCCATCCTTGTCGTCCAAAACGGCTATCGTACGCGAAACTGAGGAGTTTATAAATTATGACATCATTTTTTATTAATGCAGTATTTTTCAAGTGTTTTTTCCGTGATATCCTATTGATTTAATTTTGCGAAATGTATAGGAACTATTGTTGATAAGTCAAAATAAAAGCAATTAATTCGTGCAAAATTGAACTTATAGAAGGACATACCTAAATCACCAATCACACTCACTAAAAATAGAACGCCTAGAGAAATCGTTATTTGTCTAAGTTGTTATAAGAATAGTTCGAAATAAGACGATTCTTGGGCAGACGCTATCTTGGTAGCAAGTACTCATCAAAATGAAGACGAATAAATTAATATTGTTAAATAAATCAGAGATAATTAGGGCCATGGCACACAGACGGGACGTTGAATCTCAGTGACGTCAAGTTTCAAATTCTCCATGAATAGGGCATGGCATAGACACAGTCACTTGGACGCTGACATTGGGAACTCACACTAGTAAATGCGAGAAACTAACGCCATGAGAAACCGCCGCGAAATTTCCGCAAAGTTCACGAATCTATGTGTCTTTAGCTTAACTTTTTTATTCTTTAAGAGATTGCTGTGTATTGTTCAGTAAGTTTACATTTCAACTAACTTCAGCCAAGTTATTTGTTTCTCAATGTCTGATACGTGGAAAAACAAAAGCCGCGGCTTGAAGAAAATATCTAAATCTATGCAGTGCATGTTCGCATATCCTTATCGACGGATGTCTTACACAGTAATGAAATGTCTTAGAATATGATACGCCTGGGACGTGGAGTGGGGTAGACAATCTAATATTTTTCAGTGACTAAGTATTGTGTGCTGTTCTTCATGATTCCTAGAAATAAAATAAAGGATATGTTATGATTTGTAACGTGAAGATTCTGTTCGAATGTTTATTTTAAATATTTACGAACGAATTCACGATTGACTATAGTCAACTTAAAAAAAAAGTTTTTAGCACATACTTGTGATTACTGTGCGAATTAATTGTATTTGATCGTACAAACATATTACTTAGCTTTGAAAGGAACAATTTTTTGTTTAGTTTTTTTATAAAATATTTGTTTCTTCAGCACATTATTACCTGAATATCATGCTGAACATTTAGTAAATACGAGCATAAGTTATGTAAAGAGAAAATCAGACAAAGGAACTTCACTTCTCGTTTTGCATGTTCAAATAAGTATCTAAACTAAATTGTAATTATAATCAAGCTAATGTCCTTTCTCTCTGAGAAAAAAACGTCAGCAAGCGTCCTTTACTAGCTTTTTTCTTGTTAAATTTAACTTTTGTGGTAGATTTCAAGAATTTTTTAAAATGAATGTGATAATATAACGGTTTTGTTTGCGCTTTTCATGTGGTTACTGTATAGCGGACTTCATGCACCTTAGTCATAAATATAATTTGTGTCTCATTAATCATTACTAAATAGTGAAAATAATGATTAAAATAAATACAAAGAACTTAGCGACTTGCAGATTATCCTATTCCTACTAATATTAAAAATGCCAAAATTTGTGAGGATAAGTACCTATCTATGTTAGTTATTATTCCACGCAAATACTACAAAACGGAATTGAATTAAATACATCATACACAACATTTATAACCTGAATTAAAATATAGGACTAGCTAACCGCGAGCGGCTTATATACGGCTATACGGATTCAAATTAAAAATGATAGAGTTTCATACAAACTTTGCCCCCCTTTTTTACCCCCAGTAGAATTTTTGAAAATCCTTTCTTATCGGATGCCTACTTCATACGAAGAACACACTCCAAGTTTCAGGTCTCTACGATCAGCGGTTTATGCCGTGCGGTGATCAGTCAGTCATTCATGATAAAGCATTTTATAGTATAGATATGTACTTAATATCCGGGTGCGCGAAGTAGTTATCTCAGGACGCGAGTGAACCCACCGGTATAATCTAGTATACATTACGCATACACACTTGTCGCTCACTTGCCACACTAACCTATATCCGTAATCAGCTCGTAAGACTTCCGTAAAAAGATAAGCAATACTAGTTATCAATGTTGCTCTATTTCTAGTTTATTTTTATGTATTTAATAACCTTTTCGGAAAAGGGTAGCCAGCAGCAGGATTTATATAGACTTTGTGATAATAATATCAAATTTAAAAGAAATGAAAAAAAAAAGATTTTAAAGTCAAAAGCCTATCTTAGATAGTTTGTTTTGATTCGAATAAACAATTCTACCTACGGATTTTTCTTGTTCTTAGGGCTGTCAGACTTGAGCTACAGGATTGTTAAGAAGAGTTACCGTAGAAGGAACATGGATGGTTGGACATGGACATGGACACTCCACAGCCGGAGGAGTCATGATTTCGCATTACAAAAAAAGGGTTGCCAGACTTAAGATAAATTATTTGTAGACATGTCCTATAAACTTTGCACCTACTGTAACGAAACTGTCTGTCTGTCTGCCTTACTTAGATGGAACCTTAAATCGCCAATCCGCCTTGAACAAGCCTGGTGGTGCTCATGAGTTCTTCGTATGAGAGTTTGCCCAGCAGTGGGAGAGTAAATAGGCTATTAAAATATAAAACTATTTTTATATTACTGTTGTAACATTTCTTTATTTCTCATATTTATTATTTCTATAGTAATAGGCAGCAGTATTGCATTCGAAATTCAATTATGTAAATTATCAATTTTGTTTCCGAGGCACAAACACGGTGTCATAGCAATCAAAATGTATAAATAGATGAACTTACCTACTAAGGTATCATTTGTAAGAAATACGACATATTGTTTTCAATAAATCCTTGTTCTAATTTAAACCTTTCCGCGAAAACGAAACCGCACAAATACAGTTAATAACTAAGTATTAATATACTTTTAATATACAATTTGTATAAACTCGATTTTATTTATAACCACAAAAAAATCAGTGTCAGTGTGTTGACGTCAGTGGCCTCAACAGTCTTAAGCGTATATTGTTTGTTGTTGATGTTACGTAGTTTAGCAACAGGCAAATATTGCTTGGCAACAAAGCAACAAGTTAAGCATGACAGACCCGTATTTTAAACAGAATAAGCGATGTACTCGTATCGAGCCCGCCACGGCCTAGCTTACGACAAGAGAGTATCAATTCTATTATAATGACTCTCTCATATATTTTGCCAACACTAAATTTCATTATCAGACAATATTTTCACTATATGAATATATACAAAACAATATTTTTTATACAGACAGATATGTATAAGTAATTACGTTACGTCTAAGTTCATTACATTAAGGTGGTAGTATTATCATCAAAGCCTTACTAACCAAATGAAAAGAAAAAAGAAAGTCCTCTTCTCATACAGAGAAGGCACGAGTGTTGATAACCACGCTTAACAACGTCAGGCTGCTAAGTCCAAGTTTCCTCACAATATCTTCTACTTCGCTCGTCAGTTGTGTCTAAGACAATATGACTCTTTTTAAAGTCATATTGGTACTTTTCAGTATTCGAACCTGCCAGATGCAGGTGCCTTAACCACTACGCCCACTATGGTATTTGTATTAAAATTTGCTAATCAGCTCTTTTCCCATTAAAGTTCCACATCAATTTTAATTACTGTTGAAGAGAACTCGTCCGTACAAGCATGCACGTACTTTATACTCGTACTATTCTTCACATACTGCAAAGGTTTCCCATAGTCACAAGCTTTTAATGAATAGCCGACTACGGGTATGCCAATGGCTGATCAAGTGATCATGTTGTTTCTTTTTATTACGTGAGCCGCATCAAAATAGAACCAGAAATCAACCTTAGAGAAAATAGTTGAAAAAAAAACGTGTAATATAAAACCTAATTATAATCGAATTAATAAATATAAATGCAAAAGTGAGTTTGTTTATTTGTTACGCTTTCACGGTAAAACGGCTCAACCGATTTGGATGCAATTTGGTACGGAGATAGAAGGGAACTAGGAGATGTTCAATGAATTTATTGTCTAATAGCTATTTGCCGCGATTTCACGGCACCTGGAAAAAAGAGTAGCGTATAACCGAAACGTCTCCTGGATCCCCTTTTTTGAGGTAAAAGCGTTACAAACAAACTTACTTTCGTATTTATAAGATATTACATAGAATACCTACTCATAGATATCTCTAAGCTTTCACGAAGCAAACATAATAAATCAAACATCGTAATAACAGTTGCGACTGACGCACGTTTGGCTCATCACAGCGCCACATTCACGAACAGTTCGTGACATGAAGCAGACATGTAGCCTTAATAGGAGACGGGGACTACTAAGAACCGCCTAATCCTAGATAAAGGACAATCAGTAATTGTAACGGGTTGCTTGTCGCTTCGTATGCGTTGTATCTTCAGTGATCCCGACGCGGAGCTAGATCCTGGTAACTGAATGTGATTAGGCTTCCAAGTAATGCTGGCCGATGTTAGATTATACCATTAGGTTCGTGAAAGAGTTTTAATAACATTTTCTTGTTCTTTTTTCGGATTATGGCGATTGTCTATGAATATGAAAAAAATATTTTTGTTTTCAACCCCCGACGTAAAAGCCCCTCTTTTTGCGTCGGGGGTTATAACTTTGACGTCAATATCTGTCTTACTGTGTGTGTATCTGTCTGTGGCATCGTAGCTCTCAACCAGATGGACCAATTTCGATACGGTTTTTAGTAATAATTACACCTTTTTTTTTTAATCTTCAACATCCTTAACAAGCTAGCATCCAGAGTTACTTTAAGTACTCGTACATATTAATTATGAAGCGTAACTATATTTTAATTTTGAAACGACATAAAGCTAAGGCTTTTACGGCAAAAAAGTGTGTAGACATAAGTGTCCACACACTTTTTTGCCGTAACAAACCACGTTTAATTCGCCGTACAGAGACTCGATTTTCAGTGTTGAGACATTCTTCATTGATACTCTGCTTCTATTGATTTTAGCGCGATGAGATATAGCCTTTGAAAGACTTTTTAAATCGGTCGAAAAGATCGGTTCCTGAGATTAGCGCGTTGAAACAAACAAACAAACTCTTCAGCTTTATTCTATTAGTATAGATTATCCTATTCAGAGTTCTTAACTTTTTAATCACACCGTCAAAGGTAAAATAGAATCTAAAACTATATTTTTACGGTAGGATGAACATAATACATAATAAGTTATAAGCAATAATATTATTTTCTTAAAGCATTCAAAAATCATAAGGGCTGTACCTGGCCTTTGTTTCTTCCGGTGGTCATACACGGCAGTTTAAAAATCGTCTACGTGCAATAGGCATAACAGATAAATTAACACGGATCCATTTCTGTATCTATTTATAAACTAAACTAATTCTGAATAAGGCTTAACCGAAGACAGCATTTATAAACAATTAAAGGAAGTTCGGACACTCTGTGTCGGTACTTTGACTTACTTACGTACGTAAAAGTAGACGGCAATCCAGTTACGCGGCATATATACACGATTCGATATTGAAATTTAATTTACTAGCTTTCTGCCAGCGGCTTCACCCGCGATATTTTAGCCAATAGATACAAAACTTGACAAATTATATACTAAAACCTACCTCTTGAATTACTCTATCTATTAAAAAAATCCGCATCAAAATCTCAAAAGTTGCGTAGTTTTAAAGATCTAAGCATACATAGGGACACACAGCGGGAAGCGACTTTGTTTTATACTATGTAGTGATTTACATTAGGATTAAGTTAATGAACTGGTTTGGTTTTCCAAGAGAATAAAAATAATATTACTCTGTACTTATACATCATCATTGGCTTCAACGACGTATTTCATTGTTCTACTGCTAGACAAAAGTCTCTACTCATTCAGAGAAGGCATGAGCATAGATATCACCACGCTTGCTCAAGGCTAATTGGGAATTTCAGTCGTTTCAAGTCCAAGTTTCTTACATTTCCTCACGAGGTTTTCTTTCACTGTAAGTTATATATTACGTATGGTATTGGTTTTATAATATGTTACCGTTAATATTATTTCATGGTTAAATATAAGATTTGTGCCTACCTAGTTACTACTGTGAAATAGTTCAAGAATAACTGGCTGGTATTATGTGATGTGAATAATCACTTCTACTCTATCTGCTCGACTTTATATTACTAAAATCAAACGGTACTCTATCACTAAAACTTTATTTTTATTTCAACCCAAAAATCTTTATAACTGTGGAACAAAATTCCCCACACACAGAGCGCCACAGTTTCCTAAGAGCGTCGGATTGGGAATACATACCGAACTAAATTGTTCGTTACACACCACCTACCAGCTTTAATGTTTGCCTTACTAACAGATAACCGAACTCTTTCAAATTGTAGACGTGGACAAACAGTTCGGATATTCAATCTGCAAAAATGAAAGCAATATTTGTGCTTGCATACAACGTAACAACATATTGATTACTAGAACCTAGCCAACACTTTGCCTGCGACTTCATTCGCTTGTATTTTGTACTTTCTCATATAGCGCTATTTATGTGTAGGTGCATGTTGAAATAAAGTATGGTTCAGAGGTATTTTCGAAAGTTTAACACAATTGAATCATTTAGATATTACTTATGGATACCTAAAAGATTTTTTGAGTTACTGAGATCATATTTTTTTGCTTTAAGAAATCAGCTTACGATCAATGCTTATGCCTAATAAAAACGATGGTATGAATAAGATAGGGTCTCAGTACAGAGGGATGACTTAATCCAAGCTAAGTAATAAGAAATCTTTAACATGCATATTGCATAGTTGCCTCATTTTTTCACAGACTATAGTTGTAAGTGTTAATACGTATGCTGGCGTGTGGGAGCCGGCGCGTCTTCACCCTGAGGGTCCTTTGTCACCCTCCCTGCCGCTGCCGCCTCCCTCCAAACAATTGCTAAACATTCAACAGACTGTATACATCGCGACATGAATAACGAACGTTTCGTACTGAGCCTTGTTTTTTCTATTGTTTTAATTGAAGTACAATGCTTTAATGCAAAAATTAATTGTAATTAAACATTTTAATGGTAATTAAATAAATGCTGTTCTTTGGCACGTCTTTTGAGTACAGCTGGATGATTTTACTAATATTTTTTTGGAAATTTGAACCAAATTGAATTATTTTGAATTGAATTGATTTGAAAATGCTGAAAAAACAAAAAAGGCTTTTCAAAATATTTATATCACAACAACCACCATCGTAGTTATTGTATGGACAGAACAACCTCTGTCGGGTCAACTAGTACCATAATTATAACTAATAAAAAGAAATTGCAAATTTAATAGACGTAATGTTGTCTTTGATAAATAGTTAAAATCAGATATTCTTCAGCTGAAATAAATATTCTCTATACCAGAACCCACTATCAATAGAAAACAAATATAGAACATTACAACTACAGCTAATTTTCATATCAGCTGATCAAGTAATCGAGGATGACACGATGATCAATATCTTCAGTAAAACGTAACCGGTACGAATGCATTACCGATAATGGGACGTTACAATAAACTGATTAATGATTCACCATCTAGAACCATTTATGAAAATATAGACATTTTTGCGTCTGACATTTTTTTTTATCCATTTACGGCGCAACTAGAGGAATCATGAACCAACATGAAAATAGAGGTTTGTCAATTGAAAGTGTATTTTTTTCTCTATATTTCTATGAAACCTAAAAATATTTATCGCATTCTTTTATCTGTGTTTACAAATGGGCAGTTCAGATATATACTGGCCTTTTCCGCCACACAAACATTATAGGCTGCAAAAACAATAACTCGATTTTTTTTTTCAAGTATTATTTGTTACTAGCTTCTGCCAGTTACTTCGTCCGCGTGGAATAGTGGTGCTCCGCTCCTATTGGTCTTAGCGTGATGATATATAGCCTATAGCCTTCCTCGATAAATGGACTATCTAACACTGAAAGAATTATTTAAATCAGACCAGCGGTTCCTGAGATTGGCGCTTTTAAACAAAATGACAACTTTTCCCTTCACTGCTCTGCTCCTATTGATTGTAGCGTGATGTAAAGTATACTATAACCATCTCAGGAGTATGACAAATAATTGTACCAAGTTTCGTTATAATCCGTCGAGTAGTTTTTGTTTCTATAGAGTTTATACAGACAGACAGACAGACAGACAGACAAAAATTTTACTGATTGCATTTTTGGCATCAGTATCGATCCCTAATCACCCCCTGATAGTTATTTTGGAAATATATTTCATGTACAGAATTGACCTCTCTACAGATTTATTATAAGTATAGATAGATATGGAAAAATCATTCAGCGGTTCAGATTATTCTACTAAAATACGAAAGTTCGTGAGGATGTATGTATGTATGTGCGTTGTTGTTGGCCCTAAAACGCAATGGGCAATGGTAGGAATATGGATGGGTTTTAGTAAGAAAGAGTCTGACACTACCTCTCGTAACTGAACAAATTCTACAAAACCATTAAAAATCTATAAGAAAATTACCTTATCGAAGGAAAAGCGTGCGAAAAATTATGTCCTAAATTACATATTGTTTATAAAATTCTGCATCAAATTATCTAATATTAAATTAAAAAACTGATATAGTTGTCGGATTATCATCTCGGTTATACGATACGTATGACAGTGCACAAGTGGTGACGGGCTCCCCCACAGTAATTATGTATTAAGTACAGGTGCTGTGATACTAAATCCTTCTGTGAGTGAAATCTTAATGCTAGCTAGGGTTGACGAATTGACGAAGCGAAAATCATAAGCAACCTTATGCATAGGAGATTACTAAACACAACTATTAAGTATACAAATAATTCATCTACATACATGAAGGTACAAGATAGTTTGTCTGTAGGTAGTAACTGGAACTATTGAAATACATAATTGCAACCTGAACTAAAATGTCTGGAATTGACAAAACGCCATGAGCAGCGTGGTGATCAATGGTCATGCCTTCTCTGTATGAAAAGAGGCATTTCCCAATAATGGGGTTCAATTATGCTGATAATGACAAAACATTGCAATTCAATAAAATTCTTGTAGCATATCGTAGTGAATTCTTGAGCAAGGTATTTAACATTACGCTATGACACTTCCGAGCTGAGCAAAAAAAAAAAAGGGTTCATTCTTAACGCTAAGCAAAAAACGAAGTAACAGCGCGGGCGGACGATGCTACGCGGGGCACAGCTCTACCAGCTCTAGGATAAAATTCCATAAGCAAAATACTTACATCATCGAATTCCATGAAAATAGATGATACCTCGTACTCTCCGGCTTCTACGTAATAGAAAAGAAATAAATAATCTAATCTCTGATGCCGCGGTCAAAAATTCTTAGTATGAATAGGTAACAATGCATTAAATTAAATCGCTAGAATTACGACAAAAGTACATAATATTAAGTATTTATCTTCTCATAAAATTAATTTAAATTGTATTGTGTAAATTAAAATCTACTTTTAAAAAAGTATCTTAAAAAATGTATGTGTAGATAAACGAGGCATCGCCGCATCGCTAACAGCTCAACTAATTCCAGAAGTTTAAAGTAAAATCTCAACGCTAAACTTATTGTTTATGGGGAGATGTCGCAGTGGCTGCTATCATTTTAGTGTGCCAATTCAGAAGCCTTTTACATCAAACGAATTAACTTGCGGCGATCGCAGTATTTTATTAGCCATATGTGACGTAGGCTTTACGTGAGGTAAAAAAACAGCTGAATACGGTTTCAAGATATTTTTTTAGGTAAAAATATTACAGATTACCTGTGTTTTATAATGCAACTGGAAATGTCATATTATTCTTGCAGCAAAAGAAAAAGCAACCACGGACTAAATATTTTTTGACAGTTTTTGGTTTATGCAGTAATCCACGAGATTTTTACCAGTGCTTTGATAGTGCTGTTTTAAAATACAAAATAAACTTTGATGTATAACAAGTGTTTTAGGGAAAAATCCAGACACCCAGAACATGTTCTTTATACAAACCTTTCTAGACCAGTGCCAATAACTTTTGAAAACAAAATAAATAATAGTAGGATGAAACCCATTGGAAAAGGAGGAGAATACAATAAAAATGATAGGAAAAATAAATTACGGGCGATCTGAGGTCGGGAAGTGGGGGGGAGGGGGGGTTAAAGTTAAAAAAACGGTTTATCTCAATTTCCGGCAAAACTACAAGTCCTATGAAAAAAAGTTTAATGGCAAAGTTGTAGGTAATAAAAAGATCTACAACTTATGGATTGACACTTTTTTCACATAACCTCAAAATTTATGTGAAAAATTCAAAAAACCAAGTTTTTGGTTTTTTATTTTTATCTTTTACAATAATTAATTTTTTATCACGAAATTTGGTGAAAACTTACCTTTTTATGTCCCAAACACACTGTAATTTATTTGATTTAAAATGATTATTTTTTCACCCTTATTTTGACTTAATATCGAAAAAACACCCTAATTTTCAATCGAAAATTCTCGTGTCAAAATATCACTTTTTTTTTAAAAGTCGGTAGTCTTTTTGTTCTTTGAAATCTCTACTTTCAGATGGTATAAAAAAATATTTACATTGCTATGGTAAATGTTCTCAGAAAATATAAAGAAACGCTACGAAATAACAGTTAGCAAGGCAAAGATCCTTCTAGCAACTCCCCACTTCTCTATGAAATACCTTTTGATCAGCTTAAAGGTATTTCATAGAGAGGTCCGAGGTTTCGTAGATCACTCAGATACATAAGTTATCCTACAATAGCAATAAATAGGCATCTACGCAAAAAAATTAAGCCGGTCTATGCCTTACTACCGTTATTTCGTAGCGTTTCTTTATATTTTCTGAGAACATTTACCATAGCAATGTAAATATTTTTTATACCATCTGAAAGTAGAGATTTCAAAGAACAAAAAGACTACCAACTTTAAAAAAAAAAGTGATATTTTGACACGAGAATTTTCGATTGAAAATTAGGGTGTTTTTTCGATATTAATTCAAAATAAGAGTGAAAAAATAATCATTTTAAATCAAATAAATTACAGTATGTTTGGGACATAAAAAAGTAAGTTTTCACCAAATTTCGTGAAAAAAAATTAATTATTGTAAAAGATAAAAATAAAAAACCAAAAACTTGTTTTTTTGAATTTTTCACATAAATTTTGAGGTTATTTGAAAAAAGTGTCAATCTAAAAGTTGTAGATCTTCTTATTACCTACAACTTTGCCATTGAACTTTTTTTCATAGGACTTGTAGTTTTGCCGGAAATTTAGATAAACCGTTTTTTTAACTTTAACCCCCCCCTCCCCCCCCACTTCCCGACCTCAGATCGCCCGTAATTTATTTTTCCTATCATTTTTATTGTATTCTCCTCCTTTTCCAATGGGTTTCATCCTATTATTATTTAATTCACTTTTTACCGTTTTAAGAGGCTAAAAGCACTGGCCTATTCAGGCATTTATTAGCCATGGCACGTCTAAACATAAATTTATCTTTTGTTTATAAAATAAATGTTAACCGCCTCTCATTCAAGGTTGAAACCTCTAAATATTACAGAAATATAAATATTGTATTAAGTTTTTTTTTCAATATAATTTGAAGCTTTGCTTTAAGTTTTTTTTTTTCAATATAATTTGGTATTTAAAGCGCCGGTTTTAACAGCTCTTTAAATTACCGGTGACATCTGTACAGGGGTTGGGTTTAATAGCTCATGAAATGTATGTAAGCAAGATGGGGATGTCGGGACTCGAGTGGGACTGGCAAAAAGCACCTACCTATAGCTTAGAGGGTTATTGTGTAAGGCCCTTGCTATTCCTTTGAGTGTAACAGATAAAGTCTTATTTTCGGTTTCCGAAGAGAGGTATAATGACACTTTGAGCAGCCATTATCTTTAAATCGGTCTCAGAATAAAACTTTGCTGGTATTTTGGTTTCTATCTATATGAATTGTCTATTAAGCCTTGGAAGTTATTAACTAAACATTTTTTTTATTTAAAAATAATTCGAGTGATGACTCAGCCAGGATTGGTATCGACGATTCTTGTAGAAGTTTGTACATGGAAGCTTTAAATAGAAATAGCCAAAATCAATCTTATTCATATGTGGCGGGATTATCATCGCCAATTAGCAAGATCCCGTGAAGATCGGTATGCGTACTTGTTGATACTACCATCCCGAAACAAATGGAATTCCATGACGTTTCGACGTTGTCTAGAATGGGGAATTTTCCCCTCGTGCACCGGTTAAATTAATACACGGTGATGTGGTAAAGGCTCAGACAGTGCTAAGTATAGCGCCTAATAATAAACGGATTCAGTCGCGAAAGTTATCGTACTGGAATACAATATTGTCCCAGGAAGTTAGAGTTCACGGTTTGAAAGCTTGAATTTTGCTAAATTTCTGTTACGGTCCCTAAGATCTCTTTTTCATAACTGACTTCTCTTTCTGCTATGTATATTCACAGATCACTCCGTGAAGTTTTAAATGATAGCAGCGATGATTTTTGGCAGAGCTGCATGCATGGAAGCCCGACGAAAACAGTGGTAATCTATCGTACCAGATATAAATTTTATTTTACTGTGCATTGGTATCGTATCACATACAATGTACTGATTCTTATATTCACAGAAATAAATGATTTGTGATACTTGTACTACTAATAAATAAAGTCTATTTTGATTACTGTTGTATGTGCATTTTACTTACTGTTGTATGGTTTTCTTGCCGGTTTAATTTTGGGAGCAACTAATATGAATGCGAATAAGAATTTGTTTGATACGCTTTCACGGCAAAACGGCTGAACCAATTTCGATGAAATTTGGTACTAAGATAAATTGGTCCCAGAGATGGTTATAAGCTACTTCTTATCCGAGTGCGTTGAGTAGTTCCTCTTCATTATATATTATATTAGTAGTTATAGACCATTGAACAAAATACGTAAAAAATTGCACAAGATCCGCTAGACTAATATGTTGACTACAATTTAATCCATTAATCGTTTGAGGGTTGCTATTGCCCGCAGTCTCGTTAGCGGGAATATAATGCCTGCTCGATTTTATGAAGTTACAGGACCGTTCAAAACAAATCTCTTCATATCTTTTATGAAGTGTATTTTTTTTACTAGGATTAGTTCGGACTTGTTGAGTTTTTTTACTATGTTTTGCCAATCTAGAAAGTAGTCATTTTCAATATATATGTCGTCGGGTCTAGAGACACGCTACTGACCACGAGGTCCAGGG
The DNA here is from genome assembly GCA_963891755.1 of Pyrrhia umbra. Lineage (NCBI taxonomy): Eukaryota > Metazoa > Arthropoda > Insecta > Lepidoptera > Noctuidae > Pyrrhia > Pyrrhia umbra. Next base: position 5,031,595 of record OY982916.1, on the reverse strand, counting down.
TTCTCCTCCTGAGTCAGACTCAAAATATAATTATATAAAATATCTCAGTAGCAGTACGGAGAGACGATTTAACTTATCTAGCAAAGGTTTGTTATGTATAGCTTAAGCCTTCAGGGAAAACAAGTTATTTATTACATTTGGTGACTTACTTAAAAGTAACTATACTCGGTACCAATAAATTATCTTATTCTAATTCTGCCACAGATATAAACAAAATGCAACATCATTATTCTGCCATTTTATTTACTTATTTGCATTTGTTGACTTTGTTTATATGTTTTGTAAAATCAATTGGTACAGGCTATAAATATAATATACAATTAATTAAATAAATGGAACACAATATTTATCCTATTAATTACTTCTGTTTTAATCTATAGCATAATAGTAAAATTGTTTTTCCTCATAATGATGCTTTTTATAGTTATTCAAAATAAGCCTGTCTGTGGTTACCGCTAAAGACAACACTAAATCAAGAGGAGGTAAAATTAGTTTTGTTTAGGAAGTAAAACTTAAACTTTGTTGTATGTTGTATGTCGTTGTATGTTTCTTTGTCCTCCATGCCTTCCTAAACAATTGATGCGATTGTGATGAAACTTGGTGGTTTGTTCGGTGTATTCCAGAGATGGTTCCTGGCGCAAATATAACGCACTATTACTATAGATAAAGGGCCCACTTCACAGGAACAAATATTTGGGCTTAAAATATAGAAATAGTGATCCATGATCCACTACCCAGCATAGAAGAAATGGCGTGATAGGGAGAATTACCCAGTATTTGGGCGATGAAGATCTAGTGGGTCAGTCTTCATTTACTTATTTAGACTTCCACTCCAATAAACCTATTTTCAAATGCGTGCTTTTACTGTCGATATCTAATCAAATAGGTATTAATCACAAAAATAGTTTTTTATACAAATGGATATAATTATAATGCTCAATCAAAATATACGAGTATATCTATCATAGTCTTTGACTTCTAATCAAGGGATCAGACGATCAAATCTTATTCAGAAATGGACAACTCTACCCAATGATTACAGTAACTTATGAACATAGAAATCACACCTACGAAAGCCATCAAATTATATGGAAGTAATGTCAAGTCCCTATAGTTTTAAAATAAAACAAATAGATTAAAACATAGATTTAAAATAAAATATTTGTATTGGTATAACTTATTATTCTTATGTTTTTATTATTGTAAATCACTACATAGTATAAAACAAAGTCGCTTTTTCTGTCCCTATATCCCTATGTCCCTATGTATGCTTAAATCTTTAAAACTACGCAACGGATTTTGATGCGGTTTTTTTAATAGATAGGGTAATTAATGAGAAAGGTTAATATTATACATATAAACCTAAAGCTATTTTAAACGATGCAGTATCATTCCTTATCCAATTAAATACATTAGATACGTTGTGCATTTCATGTAGATCAAAATTGCCCTTTACAGCATGTGATTTAAATGAATATTTTCGAAGATATTACAGATTTAAAAATTGCGGGACGTAGCGTTTGCGGCGGTACCGGCCGGCCGGGGTAGTACTGTAGTGTATTTAGTAACAGCGGGTCGATAGTAAAGAAATAAAATAACGCCTCAAGAACGGCCAATATGTACTTAAGATTTAGTTTGTTCTAATTTGAAACTTATAATATCTCTATTAAAAATGGAAAGCAAGGCTTTCACGCAAAACTAAAAGCGGTCTGCGTTCACATACATAAATTCATATAGTAATGGCCGCTTCGTGTCGTCTGAATCCAGCCTTATCCGCGGATTGTGTCGCCATTGTTATTCATCGACGGCTCTCAAGGATCTCTGGTCAACGAATTTTAACATTACAATAATATCACGTATATTTTACGTCGTTCTTTGCAAGTATGATAAGAAGGATATCACGATTTTTTTTATTTGATAAATTGATCGCAACATACCTACCTACATATATTTATTAGTTACCTAGGTCTTAGTAACATTAATATAAGTATCTGATTTTCTAACTTTAATATTTGCTACAGACATCTTGAATTTATAAGTGACTCGGCATAATTCAAAATTCAATACTGCATTGTTGTCAGTTTTCTCAAAAATATAGGTAATATAAGTAAACCAAAACTTTTGTTCACTTTCTAATTGGGTAGAGAGACCATTACTACTAATAATTCCACGACACAACTTTTCTAAATAAAGCACTACATTTAACCCTGAAAATCTGAGTAATTTCTTAATTGTCAGTAACATTATTATTATTTTTTAATTCGAATACTTTATAATGTTTGGTAGATAATTTCCTTTAGATGCTAGCGATATATTACTCCAATCAGTACTTTACAAACTTGCAAATGGTCCCAAAAATATCAATAACATATTCTCTCTATCGTAAAATAGTATTATAAAAAAATGATAGATTTAGCGTAAAACTAAACGATTCTGTGTCCCGGTCTTTGAAAGAAATCGACGCAGGTATTTTTTTTTCGTTCTTGAATGGCATCGACAATCCTCTGTTAATACAGCTGGTATCAATAGTCCGCGGTACCTAACTCTTTTAATCAAGCGAGGCCACTTGTTTAATAAAAAAAATAGGGGCTAAACAAATAGTCTAGCAGATAAATTGATCGCCTGTTTCAATAACCTGCAGCAATTTTCGAGATTTCCAATTTATCAATCAGGTATTGGTTTAATGGCGGTTTGAGTGTTTCGTTAATAAATTAGCCAAGCACGTTTCCTGTATCGTAACCCTACTGATATAAGAAATTAGAAAGTTTGTGAGAATGTATGTATGTTTGTTAATCTTTCACGCATAAACTGTTGAAAGAATTTGGAAGAATTTTAGTATCTAAATGTAGTTTTTAAAAGGTAAACTCCTGCATAATCACTTCAGTATTTTTTTTCTCATTAGCCTTATTTACCTACATGTTCCTTTACAATAAAGAATTAAATTATGGCTTAAACATAGAGCCCTTAGCACAGGTATTGTACAAAAGGTGAACACAACCTACACATAAGACCCTATATATACACTACCTTTCTGCAGCCATACAAACGCACGTTTAAGAGCCGCGCGACTGTATCGCGTTTTTGTATCACTGCAAAGGTGTATAAAGGGCCTAATAGCTTTGCAACGTTAAATCTTTATTAATATGGCCTAATAGAAAAATAAAATAAAACTATGTCTTGTTCGCTTTTAAAACATACAAAAGGGAGTATTATTGTGATAAACGACAGAAATTTTGAGCTTACAAGAGTTTGTTAATGAGCCAGACCAAACGAAGTGTGTCTAAGATGATTTAGCTAACATAGATAGTCTGTCTAAACCTCAAATCAAACCAAATTATATAAAATAGACCATTCGAAAGATTTTGGAATTGTCAAGTATTATTATTTTAACTTAATATACTTAGATATTATTTCTTAAACTAACATTAAAAACAATAAACATTTTTTTTTTTGTTTAATAAATAATAATAACTTAGTTGTTTGACATCCAACTGGCATGAGTACATACAATTTATCCGACAATCACACTCATAAACCTTAATTATTTTTAAACAATACATACCTATTACGAAAAATAACGTACACGTACCTATCACTAACCAACTTTTGTTTTAAAACTGAAGAATTAAAATTAAACTCCAGCCACTCGCTATCATATCAGTTTTTCGTGAGCAATCAAATAGCAGGATCAATCAATGTGCCGGTCATCTCGCCAACTACACACGCTAAGAGGGATTTCTTGTCCGCGCGGAGCTTTTCCGCCGCCCGTCATCTCTTCATATTGAGATTGATGTTAGTACCGAGCCGAGAGCCAGCCCGAACAGAATACTAAGAGGACAGAACGGCGAACCATTCTTCCCCAATTAGCCTCCGATCCAGCGGGGTTTGTCCCGCAGCCGACCACGACGCGGCACCACCCCGCATACTAAACTGACGTCATAATTTTTCATATAAGCTGGGGCCGATTAAACTACGACACAAGTTTTGTTAAGTGTTCGAGTTCGACGGCTAGCTTTTTTCTTGCGACCGCGAAGAATTTTGGCCGTTTTGCAGTTTTATTAGCTTTCAAGAGTTCTTTAGAGAAGAATTAATACCTAGATATCTGTTAAAAATAATAATGATACCATTATTTATGTATAATAACTTCAGCTTTTACATCATTTTAAGACAAATGCCAATAAAAAATAAAAGAAACACTTAATCAACAAAAAAATGTGTTGTTAGTTGTGTAACTTCAAAATTTTTTGTCGCTTAAACAATTACTAAATTTTCACAAAAATAACATTTACATATCGAATTAATGGCCGACAAGGAATAATGCTTCCGCTTAACACTATTAAACACTTACAGCTTTCGTGAAAAAATAATTCAACAAAGAACTTTTTCACATATTCGTTAAATACGCGTAAAATTACCATAGCTTTCAAGTAGGGCGTTAACAAGCGAGAATATACGAGTATAGAGAATATACGAGTACTTGACTCATAATAGAGAACGAACTAAATTAGTCGTTAGAGTTATAATAAAACATGTGTGACTTGCTCGTAAACGGGTGTCAAATCTACATCACTTAGCGAAACAACCGTACATATCGGCCCAATCGAAATAGTGCTGTTCTAAATTATTGTCAACGACAAAAGTCATCTATTCAGCCTTGATTTGACGATGATTTAAATTATATTATCTGTGGTGATGATATAAGTGATGCCAGTTTTGGATGGTTGTTTCTTGTTACGTTGGTCCAATTTCCTGCTGTACCTACTTTCATTTGTGGTATTTCTCAGTAATGTGAATGTCATGTGAAATGAAATGTCAGTAAAGTAATGCATTTAAAATTTTAATACAGAAAAAAAATATTTAAGACTTGTTGCATTTTTAGCTACATAAGTGTTGAAAAAGTAACGTAAAATTACCTACCCGAAATATTCACCCATTTTCACATCATCTCATGCCTTTTAATATTCCGATATAGCATTTACACCATTTTATATTACAAACGTCTGCATTCAAATATTGCTCTATATTCTAGAATTCACATCTCTAACTGTTAGGTCTTACATTCTGGGGCAATCAGAACTCTATTCAAGTCATATTGGCTATAATAGACTCTTAAACGCTGGGCTCATGAACATTATTTACCACATATAAATCCAGGCATACGCCAGCCTTCACTATAATCCCTATGAAACAATGCGTTAAGTCCATTATATTGGACGTAAAAAGGTCCCTGCTAGAGGTACTTATACACTAGGTTGCAAAATAATCGATAATTTATGTTTTTCATAATTATTGGGACTACAAGTATGTTTCAAAGGATTTTATTGATCGAATTATGTTGCAGAAAGTATTGTATACAATATATAAACAGAAGAAAAGTTCACATGAACTTCATGATTTCTCTGACTAAAACTTCTTCCCACCGCCAGTAATTAAATAAAACGCCTGTAATGGCTAAATGTAAATGTAATTTATAATGCAATTTTAAATATGTTTGGTTAATCGTTATTATTTTTTTAGTTAATCTTCAACATATTCTAATAAATTAAAGTCTTTAAACCATGATTATACGGTCACAGAAAATATAAATTAAATAAGTATTCAATTTTTATGCAACCTAGTGTATAAGTGCACACGGTTTACCTTCAATATCATTGTGCTACAATTGCAGTGTTGTACTCAATTTGTAATATAATTATAAGTATAATTATTTATATTTTATAAATTATTATTTTCACAATACGCACGTAGAAACGTATGTTACGTTTATATGTCGACAATAATTATAATTAAGTTTTATTTTAAAAGCGTTGCAAATCGGCGGCTTTTATGGTAATTTGAAAGTTGACGGTAATATATATTTCAATTTACTTATTTTATTAATCCAGGAATCTAATTTGGGAATATCACTCTTAGGACTTTAAAATAGTTAAAATTAAGATAAAGTCAGGTAGGTATTTCATAGTTTATTTTAAGAAAAATGACGCTACATAGAAACAATAGAAAATTATTTTACTGAGCGTAATTACAGACCGATTTTTGTTCGAAAGGATGTTCTAATCAATTAATTAGCCGACCCTACCATTGTTAGGCACGCCTGCGAGCGCCACGACCATGCTTCATATACAATTCACATACTAAGCTCAATTACGTGTGTAATGTGTCTGTGTATGCCATAATTGACCACGGCCTATCTTATTTCACAAACTCAGCTAAGTATTATACTTAAGTAACTTATACTTGTCTGTCATTACGTCCTCACTTCGTGGAGTCATAAGTAGGGCTACTGGAATAGGAAGCGACTGACTCATTGAACAAAAAGTGATGTTTACTAGACACGGATTTTTGCTGACTGGAGTGAAAACTTGAGACATTTTTGCTTAGTTGGTTTTGATGAGAGGTATGAGACAAGATTGAACTGTCGACGACCAAATGTAGATAGATACCTATTATTTCTCATCTATTTGTTTGAAAAAATATCAGGGTTGCTGGTTAAAACTTACTACTTTATTTATGCTCAGAAACATCTGTTCCTAACTCCTGTTAATATGAAGCTAGTAGAGCTGATAGAAGAGTGGGAATATCAATCGAATGATGAAATGAAACGTAAATTATTTTATATAGTGATATTAAATCGAGTAAAACTACATACGCTTTGTGAATTCTCGATGCAATAAAAACTTAATAAATGTGTAACGTAGGACAATTTTCTTAAGTCATAAGCGAAGTTCAGTCGAGTGCACATCAATAAATAGAAGTGTTTAAACTTTGTATTTAGAGGCATTTAAATTGATTTATATGACTTGTGACCGTTTATAAATTAGCTCAATAGACGGCTGGGATAAAGTCACCGATCGACGACCATCCGTCTCAAGTGGCAAAATATTCCGGGGCTGCTAGGTGTTCGAAAGAGTTACTGCGCCCCCGGAACGTAGAGGGCTAAGGAAAGAACATGGATGGGTTTTAGACAGTAAGAATCTGAAACTAGCTACCACCCCACCCACGGCGGGGGGAGTCACTTGATGGAATACCCATCCGAAAAAAAGTGGGAAAATATTATTCGTGAGGGATTTAAGATATAGAAAAAAAAAACAAACTGACTTGTACCTATAATATGTTCTAATAACTTATATAGTTTTTTTTTATAAATATAGGCAAATATAATATAGTTGCATCATCTGACTTTAACCCAGTCAGTTCCTAATAGTAAAAAATGGCCGGTTACATTGGAATTTTACACTGATTTGACTATGTATAAATTATGTATAATATAATATTTGGACACTGTCGTAGAACAAAGTCGGATCTACAAAATAGCTACTTAACAGGAGAGCACTTTAAAGTTTTGATTTTCTTTGGAACGTATTGGAAATACAACTTTGTTCGTTTTAATATGTATCTCGGAAAGTAGGTACCAGATATATAAATTTTTTCTGGCTTATATCGATAGATTATGTTTAGTTTAGTTGAAGCTTATTTTGAAAAAATCACAATTTCGTTGTATTATCACATCTGACTTTGTTCTACGACAGTGTCGATTTATATTCAATTTTTTTCTTATTTTTGAATTTTGTAACCAATATAAAGCCGACCTGATTTTTTATATTATATTTATTTATATTCTACGATCCGTCGATTTCCTACGCACACAGACTTGTAAATTACTAAAAAAAAATTTTTTTTTTTTTTATTCCGTTTTTCTACCCGCGCGCGCTTTTATTATGCGCCAATGTTGAATCATCCATTGAATTAGCCGGGAGCCAGCCATTCGGCCGTCACTGACATGTTTGTCATTGACGTTTAACAGCGAATGAATTCTAAATAAACGACCTCACAAAATATGATTTTTAGATTAACAATGTCAAAAAGTAAATTGACGTTGATGCATCGTCATTTATATTGCTGTAATCATTAAAATCATTGTGATCTTTCCTGTTAACTGCATTCCCTGGAGGAGTCTCGCTCGGTGTTGATATGTGCAAAGTATACAAGGAGGTATGGATGTATGTAGAAATTACCTGTAACAAAAAATAAAATTGTTTTAAAAACAATGAAAATAATCACTGGTTTTACTCGGTTATTCAAATTAAATTAAATACCTACTTATTTCTGTTAATAATACAGTTAAACTTTTCATTTTTTTACTAATGACTTCTGAAAAAAAATGCCGAAATAAACTGGGCATTTTTTTAACCGACTTCAAAAAGAGGAGGTTATCAATACTTTGTTTACTTTAAATTGGATTGATGCTTTCGAATAAAGCATGCTAGCTTTATGTATGTAGATGAATTCTACGAAAAATGAGTTGGTACGCGTCTCGCACGGGCACGGTTCCCCTGGCGGCGCGGCGGCGCCGGCGCACCCGACGATAAAACCCGGCTCTCGAACTTAATAACGATTTGCATGTCTGATGACTTTCGCTTGCGTCCACAGTGACCATCTATTTTGGTTAAATTAATAAATTTGGTAATTTTCTTTCGACCATTAAAAACATAAGAACTTTAGAACTTAAAAACTCATTCGTTATTCAAATAAAAATAAAATATACCTACATGAAATTCTCATTACGCATTCATCACTCTATTTGATAGGTACATTCTTTTTATCTGAAAATTCAGGCTTAATTGCACCAAGTTCTATGTGTATGTATCTAATGTTAATCTACCTATATCTATAAACTACCTATCATATTTCGACAAATGAGGTGTCGATCATTCAGTCGACTCCTAGAGTAGATACGTACCACTGTATAAATATACTTTCATTTCATTCATTACAAAATATTGTAATGTACGGTACATTATGGAATATTGTCTACTCTTTTTTGCAAATATAAAACCCCAAAATACATGTTTTGACTTTGTTCTACGACAGTGTCCATTTCTGGGCACAGGCCTCTTCTCATACAGAGAAGACGTGAACATATTTGAACTAAAATCTCGCGGCTAGACAAACTGAAATCCAAATACTCCTTTATCTAAATTTGAATACAGACTGAATACTTCGACCGTAGACCCTAGAGAGAATGGTTTTACTAACCTAAGCCATAACAGTACCTGTACCAAGAGCAGCTTAAAGTTTTAGCGAGGCTTATCCATAACAGGGGCTTAACCATGACGTGATAAAGCAGGAATTGTTTCGTTGTGAAAAAGAGACGGTGGTATACGATGTTAGTAGCTGTGTCCCGCTCTCACACGTGAAGTTTGTATCAAACTCTCATTTTTGATTTGAATTCGTATTCGCCCACGCGGTCGAAGCCGCTGGCGGAAAGCTGATCCTAAATATTAATCCAGGTTATAAACTATGTGTATGTTATTTCATACAAACTATTTCGTGATTTTTGCGTGAAATAGTAACTAATAATACATACATATCCTCACAAATTTTCACGCGGGCGATGCACCGGCGAAAAGCTAGTACGAGTATTAAACAAAAATATACGAGTATTTATCCAACAGATGAAGTTAAATTAATAAAAGTATGTTTAATAATAAAAATGTATGCGATGGATGAAAATCACAGTACATTTATGAAAGATTGAATAAATACAATGGTGCAACAGGCGGCTGCAGACCAATCACATTAGCCTGAGAATAAAATATACGTGCATTTGATTCGGACGCCAATGTAATATGACCAACCTGACTACCATTAATAATATGGAGTAGGTTGCAGGTTTGTGCTTCAATGACGCCTTAACTAATAAAGAAGCAATTTCCATCATGATTATGCTTATTTGGATTGGATTGTATTATCTGAATAAATAAATTGAATTGAAATTGAATTATTTTCATAAACTAATTTATTTACGAAACAAATAAAATCTTAAAGAGTAAGACTGAAACCGAGATAATAAATACCTATTAAAAAATATATATTTTTGCGGAAATATCGATGTATCACGTTATAAACCGATATTTTTAGGACGAACACCGATCTTATTTATTACTTAATTATTTAAGATCTAAAATATATATAAAAAAAATATTTAGGTAATGTTATTAATTTTATGGTTGTCAGTGTGTTCAACAGAGTTTCAGCACATTGATAATGATTTAAAAATAACTACGTACATGAATGACTTTACATTCAGCTCTTTTGATCTCTTATACGAGTGGTAGCATGTGTGGAGAAAGAAAACCATATTAAAGCATTGGAAGAAATAAAAAAAACAGGTTTTAAATTCTATTTATATGTATATAAAGTTAGCAATGACCCAAGAGGTACAATATTTGACAGCTGATACTCGTATACTAATCTGATATTAGAATAGACAAAAGAAGCACGTTTAAGATTAGATTTCTATTCACCCAAGAACTATAAAATTATATAACATAACTAGGTTTATCGATTTCCGTCAAAGGAGGAATTATAAAATTATATTGTGCAAATGATGGGTTACTAGAATTGTTCACTTTAATGGGTACTTTCTATTCCTGGACTGCCATCCTTTAGGAATTGGTTATGCAATCTTCTCTCCCATTGACATCCTTCCCTATAATTATTCACTAGGTTATAAGAACACTAGTTTCCCGCGATTTCACCTGTAACCCGAGGGAACTACTCCCCGCACCCAAATAAAAATAACGTTTGACCTTTCCCAGGTTACAATATATCTCCACACCAAAGCTTATCCAAATCGATTTAGCCGTTTTACCATGAAAACGTAACAAACAGACAGATTTACCTTCGCATAAGTAAGGATAACTTTATTTTACACATAAATAAGCCCGGTTATTATGAGAGAAACAAGTTGGTGTTTTTATATTTTGCAGAAATCGGTGCCCAGGTACTTGTTCTCTGAATGCTCTTCAGTAAACGAATGAAGTCCAAAAAAACAAAAAAGTACAGTCCACGGTTGATTTTTTACGTCAATTCTATGTAGTATTTTCTAGAATTTATTTTTCTACCAAAATACTTAGAAAAGTAGGTGAAATGTTATACTGGAATTAATAAATTATCTGTGTATTTGGTTACTAAAAATGTTGACGTCATTAATTTGGGATGTAAGGTATAGGGAGCGGAGTAAAGTGGAGGAGTCTCGCGCTCTGCTCCGATTCTCTGTAACTCTTACTCAATACTCAATCATTTATTGCGTTCCAAAATGTTTAAGCTTAAGTGGTAAGTAAATTAAAAGTGACAATCGTGGTGTCGGGCACAGTAAAGATGTTTTTGAAGGAGAAAAAAAAACTTAAATACTAGAGAGCATTTTAGATTTTTTCCAGTTTTTCACATTCTATGCGGATAGCATTTAGGTCTTTGGGCTTTTTATAGGATGGAAAATCATCATTAAATGCTCCTCCCCTCTTATATTTGACCCCACTGTGCGTGGTGTGAGCTGTAGAACGTACCAAAGAATTAGACATACATGCATATGTATACTCTAAAATCATTACCCCTTTTCGGCAGCCGGATAAAATCCCAACCGTGTTCCTTCTATTACCTTTCCAGGGACGCGTTAACTCTTACGAAATATCCTGCAGCCCTGGGCTTTTAGACGCACAATTCCTACATATAATATGTCATTAGAAAAAGAGGAGGATAACGGCCGCATAGGTATGCTTGTCGCGGTCGGTTCGTGGATGGATGACTATCTATGTCATAGCGAAACTCCTCCGTACTTCAGAAAGTACGTTAAGCTGTTGGTCCTGACTGTCATTTGTAGATCTTTGACAGTCGTCACGGGTAGTCACAATCCAGAAAGTCTGACAACCAGTCTTACCATGGGGTATTGACTTACCCGGTAACCGGGTTGTAGAGGTCGGATAGGCAGTCGCTCATGTAAAACACTGGTACTCAGCTGCATACGGCGTAGACTAGAAACCGACCCCAACATAGTTGGGAAAAGGCTAGGCAGATGAATATGTCATTAGACAATTAATTTCTCTACGCAACAAAGTCTAAATCATGCGTGGTAAGATGATGATGCCATGTTATCTAATCTAATCCCGCGTAAATATGGAGCGTGTGTTTGTCTGATTCTTAGATACGTACGCAAAACATGTGAACTAAATTTTTGTTACGCACGACCTTTATACAAATAGAAAAATTACACTAAAATAGCTTTTTTTCTCGTAGTAAATGATGAATATAGTTATTTATAATAATAATAATAAATATTTATTCAAATTCGATACAGTCTCAAATGTAAAACATAAATCTAAGTCTTACGTGCCTGAACTAGATTACCTATCCTGTGTTTCAGGCAAGAAGAGCTAAAACATTCTAATGTTATTTATAAATAAATATTCATGATCATATTAAGTTAAATATAAAGTGTCGTAAAATATCTGAAAGTAGACAATTTATAATAGTTTAACTTTTCTTGTTTCTAAAATAACAGTATATTAAAAATAGGTGGGGTTTATTACTTTCTATAAATATATTCACTTCAGCACAATTAGTAAATTCTCTGTATCTTCGTCTTCATAAATGCTTTGAAGAGTTAGTTTCCTTAAGAGTTCTCCTTCAATTTGTGTAATTCAAGGAATAAATGTTTGCTTTCGCGTTTAGTCTATTCTAGAGAAGAGGGCCTTTTATATATACCTATATATGTTTATATAATTTTATTAGTATGATTTATTATTTTTATGTTTTTATTATTGTAAATATAGTAAATAATATTATAGTTTTCATTTCATGTTATAAATCTAATACAGTCCACCATCAGTTAAATCCACCATCTATCTATCTATACTTATAATAAATCTGTAGAGAGGTCAATTCTGTACATGAAATATATTTCCAAAATAACTATCAGGGGGTGATTAGGGATCGATACTGGTGCCAAAAATGCAATCAGTAAAATTTTTGTCTGTCTGTCTGTATTAACGTTATAGAAACAAAAACCGGCCAAGTGCGTGTCGGGCCACACGCAGTAGGGTTCCGTAGTAGGAGTTAGCTAGTCGACTATAGCTCTGTAACCGGTTAAGCCTACTTAGCCGTGATAGTTTTCCTTGTAATTTCATTATATGTACTACGTCTGTGATTTTTTTCACATTTCTAGGTACAGCCATTCAAAAGTTAGAGGGGGGGGTAACTCGTATCGAACAAAAAATTTCACTTAAAATCTAGATATTTCGCAAATGGCTCGCTTAACTGGAAAATGGTCTTCACACACCCATAATATTTTTGAAAGACCTATCTAACGATACCCCACACGAAGGGGTACGCGAGAAAAAAAATATTCATCCCTACTTTACATGTTTGGGAGCTACCCTAAAAAAAAATATTTTAAAAAAAAATATTTTACCACTTTTTCGGCGTGATCAATATACATATTTATACCAAATTTCAGCTTTCTAATAACAAAAACCACGGAGCTATGCCGCGGACAGACAGACAGACAGACAGACAGACAGACAGACGGACAGAGCGAAACTATAAGGGTTCCTTGTCGGACTACGGAACCCTAAAAACTACTCCACGGATTTTAACGAAACTTGGTACGTTTCATCACGCTACAATCAATAGGAGCAGAGCAGTGAAGGGAAACGTTGGGAAAACGGGAGAAGTTACTCCATTTTTTAAGCTTCCGTAGCGTGTGCAACCTTAATGGTTAAAGCTACACAGAAATCAAGGCTATAGGCTATATTATATCATCACGCTAAGACCAATAGGAGCGGAGCACCACTATTCCATGCGGACGAAGTCGCTGGCAGAAGCTAGTTGTATATATTAATGCGTGCCAACGTATAAATAAATAAAAGAAATAAACTTAGAAAACAGAACATGTATGCAAGTTGGAGTTTCTTGCCAGTTCTTCCCCATAAGACCCACTACTTAGAATCGTGCAACTAGTACCTACTTGTTGTTTCATAAGAGCCTGCAAAGATTTATTCGAAATAGGAAAACAAAATGAGTTTGTATATTCCTTAAGAATGTTTCTAGTATTGTAAATATAGAAAAAAGGCGGCAGCATTTAGCACCTAGGATAACAAATCCTTATCTTATGGCAATAAGAGCCATTACTTGAGATACTATAACTGTCAACGAACCTCTTAGTAAGTAATGTAGGTATTTAAATGTAGTATTGAAATTAGTCATACGTACTTCCCGCACACACAGATAAAAAGTACCCTCCCCTCCTTTTCCAGGACAAGTTTCATCTCAATCGGTCCAGCTGTTTTCCCGTAAAATCATATCAAACAAACAGAGTTACTTTCGAATTGTCATAGCAGTAAGGGTGATGATACCTAACGTATTTTGTTCTGGCTCAGCTTGAGAGCGAAATCTACATATTATGACGTACAGTTCAATCTTATTCTCATTTCAATGGCTCAGTACTGCACCATAATAATTTCTTCTGAGAAATAAGGCCCTCGTGGGTGACACTTGATTACCTCATCGCTGTTATCAACGTGTTCTCTAAGACAAGGAAAATTGACACACAGAGCCTTGTATATATATTCTTAGTAGGTATCCTGTAGTTTAATTTTATTATTTCGATTTTTATTGAATGATATTTAATTTTATTAAGAAAATGATTGTGAAAAATGTGACTGTTCTAAAGTCATACGTATTTTCATCTAAGTATGCATATCTTAGGCGTCACTGACTAACAGTAAAGTAAAACATCGTCAGGAAACCTGGGATTTAAAAGTTTGAAATCACCAATCCGCCTTGAGGAAGCGTGTTGATCAATGCTCATGCCTTCTCCGTATGAGATACGGCTGTGCCCAGCAGTGGCACAATATGTAGGCTGATGACGATGAAGTATTATATTCTGAACAAATAACTTAAAGAGGTAAGGTTTGTATGTAACGGGTTTCTAGAAATACTTTCATCAATAGAAGTTCATACAACACAGTCAACACCGTATACAGAAACTATTAAGTAATGTTTAAGCACATTCAATGTAAATCTATCCATAATCATGTACATCTAAACGTGTGGTCATAACTATGCAAGAATTTAATAAATAAAATCAATTTATATGACTTCACCATGCCATCACCCAATACCGAAAACAAATTTTAATGTTAGTTACGGCCTTTTTGATGACGACAACAGAGTGAAGCAAAAAAAAATACAGGAGGATGACGCGACAAGGTGGGTCAGAAGCCACAGTGTTACAGTGCCATAGCTAGTTCACATCATCATCATCATCATCAGCCTATATATTGTCCCACTGCTGGGCACAGGCCTCTTCTCATACAGAGAAGGCATGAGCATTGATCACCACGCTTGCCCAAGGCGGATTGGCAATTTCAGACTTTTTCAAGTCCAGGTTTCCTCACGATGTTTGCCTTCACCGTTAGTCAGTTATGTCTAAGATATACTTAGAAAGTACATATAACTTTAGAAAAGTCACATTGGTACTTGCCAGGTTACGAACCTGCACACTCGTACACGAGAGGCAGGTGCCTTTACCACTAGGCCACCACGACTTATTCACATACTCTTATTCAATCCTATAATGAATTACATACACATAGCGAAACGAGAGCTAGTCCGAGATATTATGTATGCCCCGAGGTACACCCCATCCAGCATAATAGGAGTATATTCCTTGTCTATTCAGTGCTTTCATACACATAGGATTTGCAAAACAGCATGGATGATAACTAGTTCAATAATAACCCTTTAATATGTATTACGTGGAATCCTAACTCTATGGAATGTACGCTGTCAAAGCCCAGTCACTATAGACATAGTTCGTTCTAATTAATCATCAGAATTCAAATCAAAATATGCTTTGAATCACAGATATCATTCACCGTATTATTCTCTGCATATTCCCGCAAACCTGATTTTGTGTGAATGCGCCTTATAGGATGATCTGAGATCCAGAATTTTGACTTGTTGCAAACGTGTTATGAGTCAGAGGTCTTTCCTTGCGAATCAAAACGTGCTTTATACAATTTCACCAAACATTGCGCGGCCAGACACTCTCGAGATCTTAACAGGATAACCAAACGCGGCAGTGAATGCTTACCGTTGCAAAATGTTGCGTTAACCAACATATGTTCCAGCGAAACTGGTTTGTGCGTAGCGGAGACTTATTTATAGGTTTCGGTCACTTTGTATACCTTATATACCGTTAATGTGTTAAGTGAAATGGTTTCTTTAAGCTTGATTTGCATTGCGATATCAAAAGAACGATTCTGAAGTACTAAACTCCTTATTTTATTTACGGATTTTTTATTCCCAACAAAATTCTGTGGTTTAAATGTCTGTATCACTAACAGTTTATGAACCTAAAACTAACGGAGCAATACTAAAATTAACTTTTTATTCGTACTCAAAACATAAAATTCGCAATGTCATCACATACAAAATTTGACCAAATCATCGAATCACATAAATGACACATAAGTCTATTCATACATACATAATTATATATGAGCGTGCAGTCTGAAGTACTTTCAGGCAGTATTATCGGAAAATTTAATTAATTTTTTAACGGCGAAAAAATCTTTAGCAAAAATAAAACTTGCTGCTAGTTCCGAGATCCTTGTTAACTGTTACCGTGTATTCTTTGTACGCCGTCATGTCTTAACGATCTCATTTAGAAAATGGTTAACGAATAATAATACAGTGAAAAATTAAAAAATAATCACTTCACTTTAAATTTTTCATATTTACAATGTGTTATAATAATGGTGTAAGCATGGTGGTAACACTGAAGCCAATTAAAAGTAGTCATGTTTAGAAAGTCGTAAGTACCAATACAAATTGATATTCAATATTGAGTGTTACAGTGGTAGTAGTACAATCACAAAATTCATAATTAAAATAAGTGCTTGAATTTTT
Source organism: Pyrrhia umbra (assembly GCA_963891755.1). NCBI lineage: Eukaryota > Metazoa > Arthropoda > Insecta > Lepidoptera > Noctuidae > Pyrrhia > Pyrrhia umbra. Next base: position 5,014,843 of record OY982916.1, on the reverse strand, counting down.
TGCAACATAGTTTATACCACTAGGTATACTACTCCCTTTTTGTTTTTAATTGGAGTACAAAACTGCTTTTCAATTTTATATGCACGTACGTACATGAAAATTATAAGTCTACAAAATAAGTATGTCGTAACAAGAAGATCTTATAGTAAGTATTAAATCATATGATGTAACCATTTCATGCCGAGGCCTTCGAATTAAAAAGTCATCACATCTATTTAAGGGAAACAATAAAAAAATATGAAAACCATGACAGACAGGCACGATATTAAATCAAAACCGAAACTTATATGGTTAAGTCTCTTAGGCCCAGACATTTCTGTCAGCTGTAGTTCAATCTGCACTATGCACTGTTCAAGTCTTTCACGGATGCTGCGAGATGTTCGAAAGAGTTACTGCGCACCTGGAACACAAAGGGCTAAGGCAGGAACATGGATGGGTTTAAGTCTGTACGAGTCTAAAACTCCCTCCCACCCCGCCTACGGAGAGAGGAGTCATTCGATTTCCCATCTGAAAACTACCTACTTATGTTAACTCCTGTGTTATTGTCGTATAAAAATTATAACTTATTTCTGTCAATGGATCAATGGATCTGGTTCTTCATGCCAGTATTGTCGAAATTTCAAACTCAAACTCAAAAATGTTTATTGAAATAACACTAGTATTATGACAGTACCCCAAAAACGCCCACCCTTCACTGCTTTCTAATATTGTGGCTGGAAAGAAAAAGCAGTGCTGATCAAACTTCTCAACAAAAGTATATTTTCTATAGTGACACATACTGGCAGCAGTATTCTATAGTGGCTTTTGATGCTGTGTTACACAGTACAAGAATAAATACATTAAGTTAATTGAGCGGAATTCTTATTTGGGTCACGCGTTAACTGAGACAACAATATAAACACGTAGTTAATTTTACATATGGCCCTTATTGTATCTAACCAAATAAGGTCATCTGAGCATCTTGTCAAATGCTTATCAGATATCCGTTACGAACTTTGAGCAATCCGCTGCTGCGCTAAGTATCGAGGATTCGATCCCCAATGTGGTCTATCGTTTTTGCGGTCACCAGTTGGCACCCCTGTTGAGTTGAAGGTCCTTTAAGTCAATAGAAAAACAGCTCAAAACTTTGCAATACACACTTTTAATATATAGATACGCTGAAGCAAACACACTGGCACATGTAGATAGTAACTAGTAACTACTACAACTAACTTTAAATTAGCTGATTTTAAGTCGCATTTTAGATCGCAGTGAAAGATCTCTTATATTTGACATTTCTTGAGATCTTACTCTAGGTACATTAGCGCATCTAGCAGTGAATTCAAGCGCGGTAGCCCTCGTTGTTTCGAATTTGATGCCCATCCGTATTTGATAAAACAACTGCATTTTCAGTTTGACCAAACGTTTCTAAAACTCTGATCAAAGTCCCGTCGACTTAAAATTACTCGACCTATGACTTTTTGTCATCACAGACAAGGTTGTTTAATTTTGGCAGCAATATCTTAACATATTCGGTTGACACTATATAGCGTCAGAACCAACAAAAACATTAATTATTAGGTAGTTGCGAGATTAAAAAAAACTTTATACATTATGTACATACAATTATTTTATATTGACTTTTATTCATTTAGCGAATACATTAAATGTTGAATGAGATACATGCCTAATTCAAAAAACCGCTGCCATTGCTCATTGTTCTAAGCGAATAAAATCTATTAGTTAATTATTAAATTGTTCTTCTCGCCCTACATCCGGGCTACAGAATATTAATTAATGTTCGTTTTTAATTATCAATTTCCTTCGCAGTAAACTATCAGCTAAACTCAGATTACGCTCTTATGTCTATCGCAAAACTTATGTAATCCTCTCCATTTACTTTATGCTCGTGAGCAAATGACCCTAGAGCCAATCAGAATCCAATGACGTCATCTACCCAAGGATTACGAGAATCACCGAATAACCAAATGACATATTGTTTATTATTACAGCCGGTACAGTACAGTGTTTGTACATGAGTATATCTCAGCTAAGCGACGCCTGCGCATCATAAAGAACGAATAATTTACGAGTAGGTGACGAAAACGCATACCATGGTTACTGGTCACGGGAACCAATTTTATACATGACATAAGATTTTTATTTACGAAAGATAAAATTTATGAGTAGTTTCCGCAATCAAGTTAAACTAAAAAATTGAGATCCGTAAGTAAGACATAATAATTGTGTTTTAATTTTTTTTAAGCCTTTTTAGTATGATCATTTTTTATGTAATTTTGCTGAACTAATTTGAAGGCGTTTACGGGATCAGTAAATTGCAGTTATAGTGGGCAGTCAGTTTCGCTAGAGCTTTGCTGATGGGTGGTATTTTTTCCAAGGCATGAACGTATGTTACGCTCATGTGGTTCATGCCATCCAGGGTAGTGATGACTATCCTTTCCTTAAAACTTGAGGACAAGAAAATTATAGTCTTGGTGCAAAAAACGTATTTTTCTCGTCATATTTAAAAGATTTACTCATCAACATAACCAATAACCATCATGTAGGTTTTTAGCTAATATGTGTCACCAATTCACCATCGAAACGCCGAATGTGATAAATAAATCAATGTGTCATATCCAGAAAATATATCGTCATCAAAACGCTACTTTAGACAGAACCAATAAAATATCAATTTGCTTAAATCATTCGACGAACACACACTCGGCGCACGCGCAAGGTCTCGTATTTCTTACACAGTTTTAATCGGCTGACATAAAAAAATACTTACGTAAGTGTCAAAGTTCTATGAAAACAACGTATGGCCATCCACAATCGCGTGCGCACACGAAGAACTTGCATTTACTCATTTACATAAATAAATATTATGCTATCATACTTTTATTGGGGATGATAAGTAAAATTCAATTTACAGCTCGAATCAATGCATCAAAATTGCCGCGTCACTCCGAAGATGGGTGATCATTCATTTCATAAACTTGCCTCCAGAACTACATTAAACTATTACCTACTATTAACTATTACCGGAACTAATTTTCAAGGCTATTAGATCTTTGACAGTTTTTATTGGTTGTGGAGATCAGATAAGCAGTCGCTCCAAATAAAATATGCTGCATCCAGTTAGACTTGAAGAAAACCTCAACATAGTGCCTTGTTTAAGTCGGTTGCCATTCAACGTGGCATTACTGTCAGTCTCTTAAGTACCTACACTGCCAGTTGAAGGCGATGAGGGAGAATTTGGCGATGCTATATTTTAATTATATTTTTATACTAGCAATTTGCCCGCGACTTCGTCCGCGAGATATTCGGATTTTCGCACACATTCCAGAGGTGTCGCAAAATAGCATTATAAACATTATTTTTGTATGGCCAGTTTTACCACCTCCAGAAAAATACCAGGTTCCATATAATTTCAAACAAAAAATGTCCCGATAGTGTAAATCATAATGTCTGTTAGATAATTATTTTACAAAGGCAACGAAACTGAAAAATACCTAAGAGTTTTTTTTAAATACCATAAGCATAACCTCTCTCCGTGCAGTAACAGTTCAGGTCGCATAAGACTATAGTTATTTTTCTTATATTAGTAATATTATAAATACAAAACTCAATCTGTCTCTCTATCCGTTTGTCTATAATACCTTCATGGGAAAACGGCTGAATCAAATGAGATGAATTTTGTATAGATATAAACTGAAAGCTGAGGAAGGATATTGGTTATTATGCGGGTGCGTGAAGTAGACTCACAGACACAATCAACCGCCGACCTAAATTTTTCAAGTTCAAGCAAAAAGACAGAAAGGAATTGAAGGGTATTTTGGCTACCTCGGGTCTCCGAACTGGAGTAGTGAGAATCGAAAGAATGTACTGATCTCATACGATAGCAAAGTGACCTAAGAGGTCCAGATGGGCTTCAGCTTGTATGCAGATGATCACATGAGCGGTTTTCTCTAAATAATCATATGCGGAGATTGCGGGGCTCGTAGCTAATTAAAAGCCATGCAAATCGATAAGTGACCCTTTTCTAAACTGACCCAACCGTGCCTAGGAGAGCACGAAAAGCTGTCAGTGCTGCGCCTGATCTTTGATTGGGGATAATTTCATTTTAGCCACGTATTGTAGCCACATCATTCAATGCGTCACTGGGTATCTTGAGGGAGTTGGAATGCAAACACTTTCTAAACCAGCACGCAGTTTGAAACAATCTTAAATAACAGATTTTGGCTAGAATGCCAGCACCAACCGCTATAAGGGAGCTAACGACAGCTGAGTTAGATGATCCCTTAATAAGATATTGAAGACATCATTGATGGATTTACAAACAGAAGAACCGCAGGAGGTAATATACTCGTTACGAAAAGTGAGAAAAGTTTGGTGAACATTTGTTATTTTTTGAAAATACACGTGTGTCTAAACATTAAAACAGGCGGTTGAAAGAAGTAGGTGGCAAAAAAGCCTTTTCAACAGAAACTTAGTGTAAGACACCGATTTCTAGAACGATGTTTTTGGCAGAAAATAAAATTAATTTTCACTTTGTAAGCCGTTTGTATTTTTGTGAAAAGTTTTTTTCTGATTTCATCGCATGCATTGAACCCTAAAAATCGCATGAATATTATACGGACATAGGTCCGGTAAATATAATCTGGAAAAAGATATTTTACTTTTTTAGGTATATCATTGCATTATGATAATTGGAATACCATAATTACTCTATCGCACGTCATCGAAGAAATTACATGAGATACAATTTACATCAAAGTGAAGGGTACAACGACGGTCTTATCGCTAACAGCTTTATTATTTTAGGCGCATACAGAAAGCGCGACAATATTTTCGGCCTATTTATTATCCCACTACAGGGCTATGGCCTAATTTTACAGAGTTTTTTTAAGGCGGAAGGAAATGTACATATTAGTATAGTAGCCACATAGGCAAATATATTTTCGAGCTGTTTGTGGTTGAAACTGTACCCACCTTATTTTAAAAGACCAGGGTGTCCACTCCATATGCCTCATGCCTAAAAAACCCTGACTTTCCCTGATCACTCTACCACATTTCCCTGACGCAGTATTGTCGTTGTATAAGGCATATTATGCACAATATGCAATTTTCTCGTTTTAATCCAGATTATGAATGTATTATACTTTGCACTAATGAAGTCAAGGTCTAGACCATGTGCACTAAATAGGAGAAGATATCTAATTTGTGTTTAGAGTTAAGTACCCTAAATAGTAAGCTACGAAAATAGGCCAATAAGAATCAGAGCGCGAGCGAAGCGAGCGCGTTTTTTTTTTTAGAAATATGTGGAACATAATTTTTAGGTATCATGTTTTTATTTCATGACTCCCTTTTCCATGATTTTTTACTCTCACGATGTTTTTATCTGACAATCCCTGGCCACCTATAGCTTCCCTGAAGCGAAGCGGCTTGCTAACACTTCCCGTGACCCAAGGGCTGCTTTTATCTTTGCCTAAGACTAAGCATTGCAATCCAACGTGGCAATTCTGCCAGCCTCTTGAGTACGCTTCCAGTTGACGGTGATGAGGAAAAAGTTTTTGACGCCATATTTTAGTTTAATTTTCATTTTATTAGAATATTTTGTGGTTTCTATTTTCATGTTTCTTACTGTAAATAATGTGCATACTTATGACTTGAAAGCGCTTACTTTTAACAAATTCGTAACTTGAATTCTTGTAACCGTCTCTAATGGTTATTTTTTTATTTAAAAAAAAATGTGAATTCAACCAAAAAAAGAAAAATATAATTTACCAAACGCAAAAAAAAAACAAAACTTCGCGGGATTTGAACTCGAAGCAAAAGCAACCGACTCGCATGGTCGTTAATACAGGCTACACTGTTCGTTGACATTTTAGTTAAAATTGACGTTCTCATACATCGTTCGATTCATAAATTCTACTATTCTACCAATGCTTTCGTGTTTTCAATTTCAATTACTGCTTATCTTCTTTAGGAACCAGCGTGATGATTTTCATATCAATGATTGTAATAACAGCTAAAATGCATAATCACTAAAAATTTATAGGTCATCCCATTACAAACTTTTATACAATGTCTCACTGCTCATTCCTCATAATATTTAGCGTGATGTTTTATAGCCTAAAGCCTGACCCGATTCATAACAATCATTTTTGCTGAATTTCAAGTAGAACTGTTCAGTCGTTTTGGCGTGAAGCTCAAACAGATAAACACACAAACAGACAAACAGACAAAAAATCTAAAAATCATATTTTTGGATTCAGCATCGTTTACTGGTCACGCCGAGACCACTTAAAAAAATATATATTCAATGTACAGATTTTCTACCATTACAATTTTATTATATGTATAGATTATTAGAAAATCTTGTATAATATCTAATAATAATTTTGAAACGTAAAAAATATCCTATAATAAAATAATATATTTTTATGTTTCATACTGTTTGTGATTAAATAATAATATTAATAAATATTATTCGGTACTTAGAAATAAATTATTAAATTTACGACTGACGATGAACGCATTATGCCTTAGTTAGAGTTTATTGCATTTGTCATTGCATATGTATGGATGTATGGATGTATTACTCCGTGGTGGCTGGACCTATAGATGTGGTTCTTATTTTTCAGCAGAAAAGTTCGCGTGCTAGCAAATGATTTTTTGACTTAAATTGGGTAGTTTATTAATAAGTTATTTTAGAATATTTGAATAAGTTAGTATTTTTTTTATTGTCTTGGAACCCGCAACGAATTTAATCAGATAATAATAATGGAGGAGTAGGAAGAGCCGTTTAGAATATTATTAGTAGCTCAGTATCACAATAATAACGCACTAAGTGTTTCCCGCAGTTTCACCCGCGTCCTAAAGGAACTACTTACGCACCCGGATAAAAAGTAGCCTATAACTGCCTCCAGGCTCCCATCTACCTCTGTACTAAATTTCATCCAAATCGGTAAACCCGTTTGCCCGTGAAAACGTAACAAAAATACTCACTTTCGCATTTATAATTTTGTTTGGATTATAACAACTTTAAAGACTTCAAACCAAATTGAAGATAAACGTGTCTGTCAAGTATGCGCATCCCCACAATCCTACATTAGGTGCAACACCAAAGATTATATATCTGCCTAGCCTTTTCCCAACTATGTTGGGGTCGGCTTCCAGTCTAAACCGAATGCAGCTGAGTACCAGTGTTTTACATGGAGCGACTGTCTATCTGACCTCCACAACCCAGTTACCGGGTAACACGGTACCCCTTGGTAAGACTGGTTGTCAGACTTTCTGGCTTCTGACTACCCGTAACGACTGTCAAAGATGTACAAATGACAACCGGGACCAACAGCTTAACGTGCTTTCCGAGGCACGGAGGAGACTCGCTATGACATAGATGGTCACCCATCCACGGACCGACCGCGCCAAGCGCAGCTTAACCTTTGATCGGTCGAACCGTGCGGCTGTTACTTAGCCACGAGCTCACTTCACCACCACCAACACCACCAACAACACCAAAAATTATATAAACTAAATTGCAGTCAGCATTGCATCGCCTAAATTATTCACCGCGCGTTATTGCATCGTGGTAAGATGTTAAAACCAGTCGTAAAAATTTAAATACAATTCAAACGTATACACATATAAATAAAATCGATAAACAAATGAATAATTATATTTATTAATATTTAGTAAGTGCCGGATGAACACCAAAATGGATCTGAGACCTAGGATATATATGGAGTAATGAGCGCGACAGAAGATTAGTTTACATATTATTAGGTATATGGCGGGCTTGCTCATTAATTATAATGGTCCGCGTAATGAAGAGCGGTGCATGAGATTGCGTCATAATAACTGCTATGTTAAATAAATTAGAACTGTTCAAAAAATATTCGTTCTAAAATATACATATAGCATCCTAGTTGGTCTTCGGGTACCCTTGGTATTAACCTAATACCAAATGGCATTACTTTTAGACAGCTGTAGGTCTTTTTGGAATAAGTTTACAAGCGCCAGAAAAGAATCTAACCTCTTTATTCGAACTCTTTTGTCCCTTTCTGTCAAACTTCATTTTGACTTGACATACAATAAATATAATAAATACAGAACAGTTTGATAACTAAAATAGGTTTATTAAACAAATGGCTTTATTATGAAGAAGACGGCACGGCTTTGTCATTATGTTATAATATAATCAAGATTATTTGTCTGTTTTAAGAATAGTAACATTCTGACTACCCATCCTATTTAATCCTAACTATCTATTTAAATTATTATGTCTTTTTTTAATTTTTAAAGATTAAGGCACCTGCCTGTCGTGTACGGGTTCGAAACCTGGCAAGTACCAATGTGACTTTTCTAAAGTCATTATATTATGTATTTTCTAAATATATCTTGGACGTAACTGATTAAAACGGTGAAGGAAAACCATCGTGAGGCAACCTGGACTAAAAAGTCTGATTTCGCCAATCCTCCTTAAACAAGCGTGGTGTTCAATGTTCATGCCTTCTCTGTATGAGAAGAGGCCTGTGCCCAGCAGTGGGACATAAATAGGCTGATGTTTCTTAAAATCAAAATACGAAAAATCGGACTCAAGATACAGTTGAATACTCGTTTTCAAGCAAACGAAACACAATCGGTTTCCCGACTCGTCGCGACATAAGTAAGAAAACATCTACCTGTCCACACCGACAGCTTATTTTGAAATCTATTCGTATGCAAATAAGGTGCACCTTGCAATGCAGGCACGCACATCCGTTGCATCCAGGTTAAGCAACACAGAATGCGAGATGTAGGTCGAATGCGTTATCACCTTATTGTTATCATAATTCCTTATGGTTCCCACATACTGAAGCATTTTCTTTGTAATAAGAACACTATAACGTAAACAAATGACAACTCAGTTCCACTGCTAAACGTAAATACGTCATGTAACTCGGTCTGTTTGTCTGTCTGTGTTCTTAAACGGCTGAACCTATTTAGATAATATGCGGTAGGAAGATGGATCGAAACTTGGGGAAGGACAGGATAGGTTTTATTCAGAGTCACAAGCGGGTGAAACCTCTAGGTTACATCTTGTACCTACCATTATGATTCTTAAACTCTCAATATCATTAAGTTGATAAAAAGGAATCATGGTTTATCTCTCCAATATTGAGATGATAAACTTTATAATTGACATTAAAACGCACAATTCTTGGTATTTACAATCACAACAGTTTTTATTACATATACATGTAAAAAAGTCTCTGTAATGCTTTGAAATCTTCAACACGCAGTAAATCCAACATATCCTTACTAATATTATAAATGCGAAAGTAACTCTGTCTGTCTGTTACGCTTTCACGCCAAAACTACTGGATCGATATAAATGAAATTTGGTTCAGAGATAGAATAGACCCTGAGGAACAACATAGGCTACTTTTTACCCGGATGCGCTAAGTAGTTCCCTCGGGATGCGGGTGAAACCGCGGGAAACAGCTAGTATTATATAAACGAAAGTTTGTAAGAATGTATAGATGTATGTTTGTTACTCTTTCACGCAAAAACTGCTGAATGGATTTGAATGAAATTTGGTACACAGATAGTTTATAACCTGGATTAACACATAGGATAGGTGCGCGTAGTTCCTTCGAGACGCGGGTGAAACTGTGGGAAAAAGGTAGTACTATAATATAATGCCCGTGATTTAAATTCCGAATAGCAATATTTTGAGATCACAACAAAGGCCATCAGTCAATGTTGTATGAGAATTAAATACATCATTATAGCGAGAAAGTGTCGCATGAGCCATGGATGATGATTTTATCTAAATTATTAATCAAAATATAATGGAAAACGTAATAAACATATTGTTAATGAGATGCGGCGCGCGCTGCTGAAAGTTTCACAATAATCTCTGTGAACATACTGACGCTTTGTAATGTTTTACAAAGAAATGTACATAATCCTTCTTTAATAGAATTAATTAAAAACTCGCTGTTTTTAATATTGTAACACTCACGTCCCGAGACAACTACTTAACGCAACCGGATAAAAAGTAGTATGTCCGTCTCCAAGGTCTATCTCCGAACCAAATTTCATCAAAATCAGTCCTGCAATTTTAGCGTGAAAGTGTGACAAACAAACACACTTTTACATCTTATAACATTAGTTAGGATGTCAACATTCTCAAAGAAAATACCTTGCAATATACATGCCTGGTCTATTTCACCACGTGGGTAGGAATTATCTACTAGATTAATTCATAATTGGAACGTCATCTATTTCAAATTATCTGGCATATAAATTCAACCGTTACTTGTCCAAAGATGGTGACACTGGCCATTAGTAAAATATTATTCAAATATTTCCACGTAATACATTAGAAGTATGCATTTAAAAACACAAAAACCTCAATAATTAATTACTTAAATACAGTACATAATTAAATTATGTATCAAAACAATATTATAAGGAAACTGACTCAGTTATCAACGTTTAAGTATTGTGCAAGGCATCACGGGGTCAGTGTGTTTGATAAACTGACGAGCCGATAACAACAAGAAAAAAATCACAAAATATTAATATTTTTCTTTAATTTATCTTGTGTTACAGAAATAGCGAGATGATGAATATATGTGTGAAGAGGTTCTGATAACATTATTGGATAACCTATAAGGCAATCTCCAGGCTACTTATTTCTCTATGAGGCTACTAAACTGCTCGCTTGCTCAAACGTGCTCAATGCACATTATTCGCGATGTTTGTGTTATAAGTGCCGGTAGATAACTAGTACCCATAAGCTAAATGTAATTAGTTCCTCGAAATACGGTCTGGGGTGTGCGTAAGATGATATGGCTAGAAAAATCATCGTACGCACACGTGAAACGTGAAAATTGGGTCAACCAGATTATGTTTTTAGTGATACCGAAGAAACCTACTTGATTATTATTTGATCATTAGTTATTTATATAAGTAATTGTTTTAATATATTTTACCTATGTGATGTCACTATTTCAACAGGTTTCTAAAGTTGCTGACAAAATAATGCGTGTAAAAATAATTTATTCAATTGTGCCTTTTGTATTCCAGCCTGGCTGACTAGACCTCGCCCAAGGTTCTTGAAAATCATCATATCTTCGAAATTTTAGTTTCTATCCATGCTCATGATTATGTGTTTTTCGATTTTCCAATAAGTTCCCACTTTGATCTCCGTGTCGTGGACAATATAGTTCATTATAAAATAGGCATTAATATCATATTTTTTTTAATATTTTGGCATACAACCATATTCTGCGCAATCCTATAGTCTTTATCAGCTACCGATAAATTCTTTAAAAACATTTGAGTGCATTCGTGACCTTTCACACCGGACAGTTCTTAGTGGGAAATGGCCCAGTTATCAGTATTTTGACTGAGATACTTGTGCAGTACTGGTTTGTATGGTTTCTTTGGAGTTATAATGTTTGCGCGTATTATATGTATTTAGTTTTGTTTTCGTTTGACTTTGACTTTATAAATCAAACTATGCAAAATATTATCACTTAAAACCTTCCTTCGCTTAAAAAAATATAACGAAAACTGGAGGATCAGTTGTTTTTGAGAAAATCTCGTACATACAAACATACGGATCGAATACTAAACTTCCTTTTTTGAAGTCAGATAAAAATGAACCTCAAAAGGAAAAAATGAAATCTTATTAGGAACACTAAAGTGTCCGTCCATCACTTTCTCAAAAACGCTTTGAGGTATCAATTTGAAATTAATATCTAATATTTAGATTTACAGTCCCTCATAAAAATTAGAGTGTTCAACTCCAATGTCAGTCAGTCCTTCTGAACGGATGTGAGACATGGCTCGTCAAAAAAGGAGTAACCAGTAGGCTGCAAGTGTTCGTAAACAAATGGCCACGAACCACCTCTAATGCGAGGCTGTGGGAGATGACCACCAACCCATCGACAAGGAGATCCTAATGAGAAAGTGGCGCTGGATTGGACATGTGTTGCGGAAACCAGACAACCATCTTTCCAAACAAGAGTTGACGTGGCAAGCGTATGGAAAGAGGAAGCCGTACCACCGGGAGGCGATCAGTTGAAAAAGAGGTTGCAGCAACTGGTCTCGGCTGGCAGGACCTCGAAGTCGCCGAACAAAATTGCAAAAAATGGAAATCCCTTCTTAGAGCCCTATGTCCCTGATGAGGGACCACAGGATCGCATCATCATCCTCATAAAATTTAAGCTCGTTCGTCAACGCAGTAAAAAGATTCGATCATTAATTTTTCGATTCTAAATCCGAATTTGAATTAATGTGAAATGTGCGGTGCTTACATTTTAAGAAAGTTCTGATTATACATCTCATTTTACTAATGAAAGAGAAGGGAAAGACTTGACCAGGATGTATCGTATTGTAATTCCTTATTACCTATATTTTTATCACAGATACCTGAGTAGTTACAGGAAACATAAAAAATAGGTTTATTTTATTTGTTTCCTGTAAATCGCGCGCTAAGGTTTTTTTTATCTTATTTACAAAATGGGAGTGGATAATGACAGTGCTTCGCTTATACCTAAAGCAAACAAGATGTAGATAGCCGAACGCTAAATAACCAAATTTTAGCACTATATTTAGGCATAGTCATATCACGCTGAAAAAGATAACCTTGATAAAAACGACCGCGGATTTGATGGGGTCAGAAGGACCACCGTTTTGTCAAAAAAATTGATAGTAATATCTTATATTTACACTATACACTTCAATTGCAATCGCAGAACGAAAAATTGATAATTTAACCTCATTTTTTAAATTGTAATAATGTGCACTAAGTGCTGTTTAGGTACCTTAATCTCAGCCTAAATAAATAAGGGCCTATTTCAATACTAGGATAAGTTAGCTACCATATTAATTCTTAATTGAAAAGTCATTTGCATGGTTAGATCTTATCAGGCATATATGTATAACCGGGACTCATATGTGTCTGGTAATACTGGCTATATATAATACTAGCTTCTGCCCGCGACTTCGTCCGCGTGGAATAGTGGCGCTCCGCTCCTATTGGTTTTAGCGTAATGATATGTAGCCTATAGCCTTCCTCAATAAATGGGCTATCTAACACTGAAATAATTTTTCAAATCGTACCAGTAGTTCCTGAGATTAGCGCGTTCAAACAAACAAACTCTTCAGCTTTATTATATTAGTATAGAAGTATAGATTTCAGAAATTCAACTTAGTAGCCTTTTAGCTATTGCAAAGACAGGCTCTAATTGAATGCTATTTTTAAGCGATCCAATTTAAATGAAACATGTATACCAAATGTATTATTCAGACATGTCTCATGTGTCCATTTAGGCTGGCTACAAGAGAGACACTTTAAATAGCAATGTTCAGAATAAACAAGTTATAATAAAGTTCTGCAGATCAGCTTATAAAATTCCGAGTATGTTCTGTAGATAACTCTACAATCCCGTCACCTGTTGAATCAGCGGAGTTCATTATAAAAAAAATACAATGTAACAACGAATACGACCATAGAAATAAGTACCTTAATTCCAACAAAATAAAGTCCACAATTGTATTGATTCACATACAACTTAACATCTCTAAAATGTGATGCAAATTTGGATGTTTGATTAACATTACTTCAATAGTTAGTTTCTTATCACCGCCAAATTTTCTCGTGGGTCGTTGACATTAGGGTCACAGAATAGATAAACTAAACAATACTTAGACGTTAACCACTTTTGAAAAAGTATTCGTTACGTAAGCGATTTGATTATAGATTGTTTATTAAATTAAAGACTTCATTTCATTTTTTGCATTTCATTTGGAAACTAAGAATTGTTAATCAAGTAATTTAGACATTAGTACGTTCATGCTTGGACCACAGGCCTTTCAAATTTCTGCTCGTATCTTATTGCATTACGTTATATACAATGGAGTGTATGTAGGTAAAAGTTTTCTTAGTTACTAGGCACGCGGCTGCGGCGAGCGTCGTGTCCGAAGTACTTCGAAGGCACATTAATTGACACATCGATATTGTTGGGTAATGTAGGTATATGCCTCAACAATATAAGTAACGTAAGCAAAATGTTGATGCTGCAGCTGGACGCCCGTTTGGAGACTCCGTATTTATGCACCGTACTTCCTTTGCCTCTGTTAGCCCCAACACCATTCCGGTCCACCTTTAGTTATGGTCAAACGCTCAAAGAGCAACCAGCATCGATTCCAAACATTGACAGAATTGTGTAAGCGGTCTATGAAGCATTATTTAGAAGCAGTGTCCAACAGTGGACCACTGTTGGACACTGCTTTCAGGTCTCAATAAATGTTTTTTTAGATACGCAGTTTCGAGGTAAAATTGACATTTTATATTGTTAGATGGTCAATATTGGTATGGTCCAACATATCGACTAACACTCACACAGATTGAATTAAGAATTCAGATAAGATTGAATATGTGTGAATGATCCGAGTGAGAAAAAGAGGGTTCCGAACCAAAACAGTAAAAAAGATTTTGTGAGAGACTCCGTCTGTCACAGCTACTTTAGAGACTACTAATGTACCAAATTTCAAATCATTATTTAATCCCTAATCATTATTTAATATTAAGCATTAGTAATCCCTAAAGTAAAGCTATGACAAAAAGACAGACGAAGTTGGAGTCATAGAGTCAAAGGCTTCAAACTTATAAATTCCCGTTTAGCATCTCTTTTTGTGTCGAAGTTAATGCCGTAAATCCCTTCCATGCACTGAGCTTTGCGAAGGCACTCAATGCAAAATTTCATTGATATTGCAAAACTTTATAAACAAAAAGATAAAATCTCACTCTCTCATTCGACATGAAAATAATTGTTGATAATAATTTCCACGTG